>CAMZMU010000092.1:27098156-27698156 GCA_947311845.1 Poa pratensis | reverse complement strand
CCCTCCCTCTCCCTCCCCGCCCGGCGCGCGCTCCAGTCCCTCCTGTCCGTGTCCGACCCGGCCGCGCCTCCCCACGCGACATCCTCTCCGCGCTCCCGCCCTCCGAGCTCGCCGCCGTGCTGAGCGCCCTCGCCTCCCGCGCCCGCCCAGGCGTCGCGCTCGCCGCCGTCCACGCCGCGCGCGACCTCCACGGCGACCGCGTCCTCCACCTCCCCGCGTGCTCCCCACCGCCGTCCGCGTCCTCGCGCGCGCCGGCCGCCTGGCCGACGCCTCCGCGCTCCTCGACGCCGCGCCGGAACCCGACGCCACCGCCTACACGGCTCTCGTCTCCGCCTTCTCCCGCGCCAGCCGGTACCGTGACGCGGTCGCCGTGTTCCGCCGCATGGTCGCCAACGGCGTCCAGCCCGCCCTCGTCACCTACAATGTCGTGCTCCACGTGTACTCCAAGATTGCCGTTCCCTGGAAGGAGGTGCTGGCGCTGGTGGACTCCATGAAGGAGGCAGGGATTCCGCTGGACAGGTATACATATAACACGCTCATCAGCTGTTGCCGTCGTGGCGCGCTTCATAAGGAGGCAGCGAAGGTGTTCGATGAAATGAAGGCTGCTGGCATCGAACCTGACAAGGTCACGTTCAATTCGCTGCTCGATGTGTATGGCAAGGCGCGGATGCATGGTGAGGCGATTGGTTTGCTCAAGGAGATGGAGCAAGGGGGCTGTCCACCCAGTGTCGTCTCCTACAACTCGCTCATTTCCTCGTACGTGAAGGATGGGTTGTTGGAAGAGGCAGCAGAGCTCAAGGAGGAGATGGAGGTCAAGGGAATTGAGCCGGATGTCATTACATACACGACGTTGATTTCTGGTTTTGACAGGGCTGGCAAAGTTGATGCGGCAATAGGGACATATGATGAAATGTTGAGGAATGGATGTAAGCCGAACTTGTGCACGTTCAATGCATTGATCAAGCTGCATGGGGTGAGGGGGAAGTTCCTGGAGATGATGCTTGTCTTTGATGACCTCAGGTCTGCTGGATTTGTGCCGGATGTTGTGACCTGGAACACGCTTTTGGCTGTGTTTGGCCAAAATGGTTTAGACACCGAGGTTTCTGGGGTATTTAAGGAGATGAAGAAATCTGGGTATGTTCCCGAGCGGGACACATATGTTTCCCTCATTAGTTCATATAGTCGATGTGGCTTGTTTGACCAAGCGATGGTGATATATAAGAGGATGATTGAAGCTGGTATACATCCAGACATATCGACATATAATGCTGTTCTATCTGCACTAGCTCGTGGTGGACGTTGGGAGCAGGCAGAAAAGTTGTTTGCTGAGATGGAGACTCTGGATTGTAGGCCAGATGAGCTTAGTTACTCTTCACTTCTTCATGCATACGCTAATGCAAAGAAGTTGGACAAAATGAAAGCTTTGTCAGAAAATATATATGCAGAGAAGATAGAGTCACACCACGGGCTAGTGAAAACATTGGTACTGGTCAACAGCAAAGTTAATAACTTATCCGAAACAGAAAAGGCGTTCCTGGAACTCAAGACCAGGAGGGGCTCTCTGGATATCAACGTTCTAAACGCCATGGTTTCTGTATATGGTAAAAATAGGATGGTTCAGAAGGTGGAGGAGATCCTTTCACTCATGAAGGGAACTTCTATTAACCTCAGCACCGCAACATACAATAGCCTGATGCACATGTATTCTCGCTTAGGTGATTGTGAAAAGTGTGAAAATATCCTCACTGAGATCAAGTCAAGTGGTGCACGCCCTGATCGATATTCTTATAACACTATGATCTATGCATATGGAAGAAAAGGGCAGATGAAAGAAGCCTCAAGATTGTTCTCTGAGATGAAATGTTCAGGCCTGGTACCAGATATTGTAACATACAATATCTTTGTTAAGAGCTATGTAGCCAACTCAATGTTTGATGAAGCTATTGATTTAGTTCGTTACATGGTTACTCATGGTTGCAAGCCCAATGAGAGAACTTACAATTCAATACTACAAGAGTACTGTAAGCAGGAGAAGATAGCAGATGCCAAATCATTCCTTAGCAACCTTCCTCAGCTTCATCCTGGAATATCTAAACAAGAACAACAAAGACTGTTAGAACTGTTGGCTAAGCACACTTCGAGAGGTAGAGGCTGAATATCAAACGTTGTTTGTATTTGTGAGTAGAATAAGTAGATATAATTGTTTTCTTAGTTGCCCTTAGCGACTTGTACTCCATAGTGGATATGTATAGATTGCATTTCTCTGATTTTTTTTTTGAGAGAAAGCACTAAGATACATTTAGTTTCTCCACTTAATGTGCTGGAGACCTCATTTTGTACATGTGCTCGAAGTTTTCCCTGTAACCAGTACATACATATTTATCTGTTTCCTAATTTGGTGAGGTTATGCTAATTATTTTGAACATATGTAATCAAGATACACAGGTTCATCTGTTGTATTTCTGAATGGAAGTAATATCTGGCCTTTTCATTTGTGGGATTGTATGCATTATCCTTAGTAGACCTCATTTTGTGAGGTTTTATTAGCATACTGTGGCTTTTCTCCTCGTGTTTCAATGCAGGCGCAGCTTGATGATCCTGGGTATACTTATGTTGAACTCAGCTGATAGGAGGTCTGATCTTTACTATGTTGATTCTCTTCTGGACTACTTCCTAATGTTTCTAATCCTCCTTCTGGACTCCTTCTGCGGCAGACTACTGCACTGCTGCTACTCCTGGTTTACGCCACGACGCTGGCAGTGAAATTCAGAGACATGTGGCATGTGTCAAATGCGCAAGCATCTTTCTTCACCTCCCGAGATGGTATGAATCTGTCCTAATTAAGATAAGAGCTTCATCATCATGTTTCTCTTCATGCGGGTAAGCGAGCTTTATCAATGAAGGCAAAACATGATTACTTTACTACCTGAGCAAATTCAATCTTTAACATATGCTACTCAAGTAGCACCACAATGCAAATAGATGCAGCCAGCTACTGAGTGAGTTCAGTAGAATTCTTTTACTCTTGTTGGACTTACTAATTGGCCTGTTACAAACTTGCTTTCTCTCATTTTCTTGCAATGCCCTATAGAAGCTCTCATGGATTTTATGCTGATTGCAGAGGAACCTTTTCTCATAATAGTTCTTTTTTGTTACTGACAGGATATGCTAATCTATCTCCAGCACAAGCTGAATCACACAACACTGTAGGCATGATAAGATAGAAGATGCCAAATCATTCCTCAGTAACCTTCCTCAGTTTTATCCTGGAATATCCAAACAACAAGAACAGAGGCTGGTAGAACTGTTGGCTACACACACTTCGAGAGATAGAGGTTGAATATCAGATCTTATTTGTATGTCAAGTAGATATAACTGCTTTCTTAGTTGTCGTTAGCAACTTGTACTTCATAGTGGATATCTACAGATTGCATTTCTCTGAAGAAAAATTGAGGGAAACCACAAAGATACATTCAGTTTCGCCACTTAATGTGCTGGAAACTTCATTTTGTCCACGTGCTGGAAATTTTCCCTGTAACAAGTACATACATATTTATCTGTTTCCTAGTTTGGTGAGGTTATATTATACTCCCTCCGTCAAAAAATAAGTGTTTCAAGTTTGCCAAAAAATGGATGTATCTATACATGAAACATGTCTAGATACATCCACTTTTGAGCAAACTTGAGACACTTATCACGGGACGGAGGGAGTACTAATCATTTATAACGTATGTAATCAAGATACACAGGTTCATCTGTTGTATTTCTGAATAGAAGTAATAATCTGGCCTTTTCATTTGTGGGGCTTAGTAGACTTCATTTTGTGAGGTTTTTATTACCATACTGTGGCTTTTCTCCTCATGTTTCAGTGCATGTGCAGCTTGATGATCCAGGGTATACTTATGTTGAACTCAGCTGATACAATGTCTGATCATTACTATGTTTATTCTCTTCTGGACTGCTTCCAAATAATTCAAATCCTCCCGGTCTCCAGGAATTGAACTCAAATGTCAAAGTGACCTTTGTATTTCAAACATAGGAAATTTAAATTAAAACAAACACAATAATAGAGTCTCTTTGACTCATATATTTATACACATCAGATTCATTTCTAAAATGAACTAGAATCATGTACTCCCTCCGATCCATATTAGTGGGCATAGCTTTGTCTAAATTTATATGTATCTAGTTAAGTATTTAGACTAGATACATGTGTATCTAGACAAAGTTGTGCCCACTAATATGGATCGGAGGGAGTATATAAAGTGAATACAAAACATTGATTTGAATCATTCAAATTTGAGTTCAACTTCAAACAATTCGTAATAACTAATATTAATTTCAGAATATAAAAAAAACCAATGCTCAAAAAGGGAATTCTCATTGATAAGTGAATCAGTACATGAGGATTACAACAATTTTACAAAGCAAACCAGAATAGGATTCTGCTCTATTGCAACTTAAGTACAAAGAAAGAAAGAAAAAACCTATCTAAATCCTATCTACTTATCTTCTCATCTTCATCTTGATCTTCTGAACCTGCAAATAAAACATAAGACAAGCAAAGTTTGGTTTGGAGAATAGGATTAAAATATTGGCTATACACCTGTGGTGCAACCATTTTTTTTTTTGAACAACGGAGCGTCCCCGAAGGGACTAGAAACCTTATCATTAAACCATACAACGGGTGTACAGAAATAATACAGAGGACCCCATAACAAGAGGAAATAACACATGGGTCCCTGACAGAAGTAGAAAAGACCTAACTGAAAAATAGAAATTACACCAAAGTCCTTCTCTCTCCCGCCGTCGAGCAGCACGAGGAAGCCGAGCTTGCAGTTGCCAAGCACCGTCGCGGGGACTACACCACTTGCTCCGATGCCGGCCAGAATCGCAGCAACAGCTGACTTCAAGAAAGGCCTCACGAAGGAGGTTGAAGAAGTGCTGGAGCACACCAGCAATTGCCCGTGGTCGTCGACGACCGACGCGGATAAGCTCGAGTAGATGAAGGTTTCTGTACTCCAGCGCCGCCAGAGACCACCCGCCGATGCAGCATCCCTTCCGTCATCCACCACCATGGCGGCTAGCAGGAAGAAAGGCAACACGGCCAAGCAGCAGACTGAGACAGCGCAGATTCGCTGCCGCCACCCTCTGAGTAGCCGTCCACCATCGGAACTCTGATTCCTGCCACAGATCAGAGGAGATAGACCAGAAAAATTGCAACGGCTTTGAATCAAAGGAACCCAAGCCTTATTGAAGAAGTCGCATGACGCACTCACCGGCATCGCCTTCGTCTCCCCCCACGGGAGCACCGCATCCAGCATAAGAAGCATCACGCAGAGTCGGGATTGGCTTAAACATCCCCACTCCAGAGCTCCGACGCGGACCTTATTAGGAGGGATGCGTAGGTTCCTCCGCCGCCCATGCGCCGCCGCTTGCCACCAGCGACGAGCAGCGCGGAGGAGAGATGCCACGACGCCATGGATCCGGTCGCAGAGGTCCATGGACCTACCCTCAGTCGACACATGGCCAGATTCAGGAAACTCCAAACAAAATCCAGACCTAAACCTATTTACAGGACGTCGGGCACCTCTCCCGCCTCCGCTCCGACCACCATGGCCGTCGGAGAAGAAAGGGGATCGGGCCGGAAGGAGAGGAACTCTCGCGACTCTCAACGGGGGCACAGACGAGAGAGAGAGGTGGGAGGGAGCGTTCCGCAACATCTTTGTCACAACCATTTGTTATAAAATGCAATTTTAAGGAAACTTTAAAGAACTTATTGATACCTGGTACTCCCTCCATTCCATTTTAATTGACTCACATATATCTAGATATGGATATACCTAACACTAAAACGTGTCTAGATGTATCCATATGTAGATATATGTGAGTCAATTAAAATAAAACGGAGGGAGTAGTTCAGAGGCTACAATTTAAATTCAAAGTCACTTTCGATCATGAGGATTACAACAGTTATTACCAAGTTTTCACAGACTGCAAGTGGATTGGAACGAAAAGGGTAGTCATTAGACGTTGGTGGCCGTGGACGGAACTCACGTCGACCTATTGTTGAGAAGGAGGAGAAGAAGGGCACCGAGGCGCTCAAGCATATGGTGAGAAATAGATAATTGATTGATAGCGTAGGGGGGGGGGGGGGGGGGGCATAAATAGCCAATTACAATATATGTAACAGACTCAAACTCTAATTGAGTGTTGGTAGGGTAACCTTCTTCGGGACAAAACCTTTCCAACTTAGGACCCGAGCTTGTATCCAATTCTAGATTGACTCAACAAGTATTAGACTAAGACACCATCTAGACCGGCGCAGGCCCCCGCGGCTACACGTATGACTCCACATGACAGATACAAAGTTGTATGATCCATTCATCATTTATATAGAGAATCCCAGAGCACACGGAGGTCTACATTCCCCCCGGTAACAATGATCCCTATCTTGCTGCTCTCATGCCAACTAGAGCTTTGCTTGAACTTGTTGGAGAGGGCCGCGGCAAGGCCAATGGCCCCGCTAGGCTCCACGGCCACCTTGAGCATCTCATAGAACATTTTCATGGCGTCCACAATATCATTGTCGTCCACGACGATGATATCGTCCACCAAGTCCCGCACCACGGGCCTAGTAGAAATATAAACATTAATTTCAACATGTTCTGAATATAAACATGGTGGTTCTACCCCTAGCTACCACACATTCCTATCCAGTGCAATCCACTGCATGTTTTCACATCAAGACACTTTTTTAGGAAAACAAATCATCCAACTAGCATTAATGGTGCAACGAAAATCTTTAAAGCGGAAGGAAAAAGGTCAGCAAATTAGTATGTTTACGTGTTCACAACGTCTTACCATGTCAAGTCGCCGAGAGAGTTAGCTCCTAGTCCACTAGCAATTGTGTTGGTTGTAGCTAGTTTGATAAGCCGTCCAGCAGCCTTGGACTGGGCTGCATCATCAGCACCCTTTGGTTCTACAGCTATAATACGTATTGAAGGATTTATGGCCTTTGCAGCCAGTGCCACACCAGAAGCTAGAGTGCCGCCTGTAATTTACCCAATAAGCTTATGAGTAGGTGTCAAATGAGAAGGGTCCATAGAAAAGAAGCTAAGAGAGCACTGACTACTAATTGGAACAATTATTGTGTCAAGCTCAGGGACTTGCTCCAAAAATTCAAGCGACACTGTACCCTGACCACTGAAAAACAAAAACAAATAGTAGCCTAGATATTAGTAATATCATCTAAGGAACAGAGGAGAATAAAAGCTTTGGATGGCAAAAGAGTACCTGATAGTGTACTTATCGTTGAATGGATCAATAAGAAAAGCACCAGTCTCCTCCTGGACTCTTTTAGCTGCAGATTCTCTTGCTTCAATGTTGGCATCACACCAGGTAAGTTGCCCACCATAACGCTTAATGTTGGCAGCCTTACATGCTGGTGCATTTTTGGGTATGACAATGTAAGCAGGTATGCCACGCAACTTTGCAGCTAGAGCCACAGCAGCACCATAATTCCCACTGAGAGAAAAACCAAACCATATTATCAGTATCTTAATTTCTTCAGATCGATGTTGGACCAATCCCAAACAAAAAAATGAAATTAGCATGAACCTGGTATGTGTCACAACACCCTTTGATGTTTGGTCATCATCAAGCGCAAATATTGCATTGAATGCCCCTCGGATCTTGAATGCCCCTCTAAAAAATTAAAGGACAATATATGCCCACAAGAGTTAGCAACATGTAGACCTGTAAAACATTGCAGCGGCAAATAGCAGGTAACTCTCACGTCTTCTGGAAGCATTCACACTTGAAGAGCAACTGCTTCCCAGCTATGGCGTCGATAGACGTCGACGACAGAACGGGTGTCTTGTGCACATATGGGGCAATGCGGGCCTGCGCCTCCGTGATGGAATTGATGTCCGCGACATAGCCCTGGCCTTGGGTGCCTTGACCTCCCATCAGGCCTACCAAGTACTCTGATTAGCTACATTAGATCATCTTGATCACAATCAGAATGAATTGCATATGTACAATGCAATATTTACACATGTACGTACACTAAGAAAACTGGCTTCTAGTTTTTGTAATTCCAAGTTTTCATTTCTTAGTTGTATTTGCTGAAGGGGGGAAAGCAAAATAGGGAATCATATATATCTACTACGCTGACTTTACTACCTCATCAAATAAAGAGCAAATGAATTGATTGGGGCAAAACTGCGAGTAAGATTCGACAGTAGAAGTAGGAGACCTTACCGTGGAAAGCAAGAGGAAAGAAGATTTGGACGAGGAGATGCAGAGAGGAATCTAGAGCGGAGAGTAATCTGAAGGAGGGGTCGAGCTAGCAGACTTAGGTGCGCTTGAATGCCTGCGCTGATCGTTGCAGAATCGGCTGCTCATTTATAAGATCGATGTCATACATGCGGTCCAAAAACTGAATGCGGAGAGTCGACAGAGAGAGAGAGAGAGAGAGATCAAACAGCGGTGCAACCACCATGTGGCCTGTCTTCTGCTTTTTTTATTTCCAAAGTCTACCTTAGAGAAAAAAGATATCAGAAGATTGTGCGTCAGACTTTGGCAGGAAAATAAGAAAAAATGTTAACGTGCTATGCTGCTACTACTCAATTTTATTTTCATTGTGCACTGCCTTTATTTATTTTTGTAGTTCAAAAATTGTGCGCCTGTTTGAGAGCTCGTACAAAACAAGAAAAAAAAAGAAGAGTAAACGGTCTGATAGCTAGAGGCCTGGGATCAAGAACTTGCCGAGATCCTGGCAAGGTTCATTCTAGCACGCCTCAATCAGAGACATAGTAGTTGTAGTTTTAGTTTTAGTCTCTTTGCTCTGTTTGCCTCTATGGCGTATGAGAGTAGGTCGATGGATCTTGGCAGCCAGATCCGCCGCGCCATGGTCTTCTTCCTCCTAGCTGCAGCTCGCCGGTGGCAGGCGGTGCTACAAGCGACGTCGATGAAGGCACGCATCTCTCCCAATAAGGTACGTACAGGAAGCATCGAGCTGGGGCTTTCCGGCCAGCCCTGGATTCGGGTTTTTCTTCGTCTTCTTGATGTGGTGCTCCGGAGGTCGGAGTTCCTGGTGAAGAGAAGATTTGCCAGCTTTCATAAGGCCGAACCCCTACTTCTCTGTTGCATCTTCTTCGATCTGCATCCTCTGGCTAGTGGCAGTACAAAGTTTGATGGCGGATTCATGCATCTTGCTTGGCGGAGGGAAGCTAGGCTTGGAATTTCTGGAGACGAAGAGTTTGACCTTCTATGTCGCAGTGGATGCGAGGAGAAGCGATGGCTTTTTGGATCCGAAGTTCTGTGGCGGATTTCTTCGACTGCGACCTGCGGAGATCATCAGCGGTGGCGAATTTGCGCCTCTGCTTTCAATGGCCGAAGGGGCCGCTCCGTGCTGTGACGATCCCTGCGCCACGACGTCTTCAACCTCCAGGCCGGCGTGCCATTGCGGAGGTCCTCCTTCAGTTCTGCTGCGGCATCCAACGTTGCTCCGTCTCCAAGTGGTCTCGCCCCCCGCGACGGCGCTGACGGCCGCTGCGTCGAGCTGCTCGATTTCGGTGGAGAAGGATCGAATTGCATTTCTATTTCTTTTGGCAATGTCCTTTTTGTAAAGTCCAGGGAATTGGTTGTAATTTTCTTTTTCTTTGTGGTCCTTGATGTAATGTGTAACCCCACCGAGTAATGCAGTCTGGACCCTTCAGGGTCCTTCCCCTTGTTCAAAAAAAAAAAAAATCAGAGACATGGACATACAAACAACTGTGTCTGTGACCTGGAAGGCGTGGAAGGCACGCGCCATGCGCCAGGCGGGGTGGAGAATTTTGGCACCGACAGAAGAGAAACAGATCAGGGGATCTCGGCGGTGGAGAATTTTTGGCACTCAGAGAAGAGAAAAGGAGGGGATTATGAGTTTGGTTAAGCCCACTAATTAACCGCCCCGCTCTACATGCGGAGATTCAACAGAGAAGAGACCTTATCTTGGCAGTAGTGATGCGGAGATTCAACAGAGAGAAAGTTTAGTGGACCACTCGTTTCAGAGTGCAACGACCATGCATGTGGCCTTGTCTTCGTCTACAACATATCTCACTCGTTTAGAGCATATCCCACTCCCACCGACACCTCCAAAATAATTTGGTAGGCCCTTTTCACACCCGTGCCTTCTAAATAAACTCCTAAATAACTTTTTGCTCAAAATAAAAGTTTATAGATACTTCTTACAAGTTCATAGAAGGTAGAGACTAAAACGAAACTAAACTACTATGGTGTCTCGCCACCATTGATGTCGCCGCCCCCATTAATTGTTGTTGTTGCCCTGGCCGCTTCTGTTGAAGATTGATCCAAATTCAGTTGAAGGCTTACTGAATAAATGCCTACTTTGGACGAGCGAAGCGAGGCCCATCACCGGAGGGTTGGGCCGACCTAGGGTTGAACCCCTATATATACTCCTTGTAAGCCGCCGCACGTGGTACGTTGATTCCCTCAGTCAAGGCCTTTGACCGTTCGGGGACACGTGTGGGTCCCACTTAACATCAGAACCAGCTGGTGAAATTACCTTTTTTGCTCAAATCTGTTGAACAAAATATTCATATCAATAAAAGTTAAGCAATATAGTATTAAACACTCAAAATGCTTGTAACCGTTAAATTTGACCTTTTTTCGTGCTCATGCTCGAATCACAGCTCAGCACTGCATTATTTTTCCGTTATTTTACCATTTTTTTACCAGTAGTAGTATTTCTAAGAGGGGAACGAGATATCCGATTTTTGGTTGGTAACGAAAATCTCAGCCATGTCGAGAACAACTAGCTCGGTCGGCCTCCAGAAAGCTTTAGAACCTCAATGCGGGAAACTTTGCTTTTTATTGTGCACTGCCTTTTTATTTCTGGTTTTTGCGACTGCGCCACTAGCTAACGCAGATATTCGGGTTGAGCCACTACGAATCGGCCTATTGGAAAAATGTCACCAGCTTTCGCGTACTCGTTGTGTCTATACCCCTGAACGGACATTCAAGCTATCCACCGTTAACGTTGGCTCATCTGTTTGACCCATTTTCTTACATGTGTGACCTCTCCTCTACAACATCAGCAACGACGATATACTGATATTTCTGTCCAACACGTGGCATCGAGTCCCACAAGATATCCACATCACATGCGGAGAATACTACTTCCTCCGTGCCAAAATAAGTGTCTCAAATTTGTACAAAAGTGAATGTACCTATACATGTTTCATGTCTACATACATCCACTTTTTGACAAATTTAAGACATTTATTATTGGACGGAGGGAGTAATAGATTTGTGTCTTCCTGGCATGTGGGACTGGCAACATTGTCCCTTCAGCGTATACAAAAAGGTCAACGCAGTCAATCGTCGAGGCAGACCGATGCCGCGTCGTGTACGCTCCGACTATGCCGGTCGCGTTCCTGTGATTTCTACACCACAACATGACTCATCTACCCCATCCGCAACACACGTCTACCTGCCTAGAAGCATCACCTCCATCGCAAGAAACGATTTTGAGGCAAGTTTGGATCTAATATGAGTAATGCACATTAGGTGTTTGTTGAAACTTCTAGGTGGGATCTAAGAAACAGACTCTATATTTACCGCTTTATTAAAGGATTGCGGATAAAATATAAGATGAATAACTTAATAATCAACGTATTAGATGCTTCTCTTCTTGTCCATCTTCTTAATATATTATGTTCTAGCCATGTTGGTCGCGTTCCGGTGATTTCGACACCAGGACACGACATTGTGGCAGCGTTGCCGTACGCAGTCGCATTGGGGACGAGCAGCGGGACAGCGAGTCATACAGTGTTCGTACTGATCCATTTGAGATGTGTTGAACCTGATAAATTTGCGCCCATAAAATGTTGTGCAAGCCAGAGAAAAATAATTCGTGAATTTGAATTTTGCAGAACGAGATAAATAATCGGAAGAATATCGCCTGGTATTTTGTTTGCACGTACGAGCTATCCTGTAAACAACCAGCTCCATCTATCGTTTCCTCTTTTTTCCTTTTTTTGTTCAAGCGAGGACGTGAGGTCTCTTCGCACGAGTTTCCTTTCTTGGAATGATTCGAACACGTCTGTGTTTTGGTGCCGTCGTAGTCGGTAACGTAGCCTGGATCCTGCGCTGGCTGGTTGGTGCCGGCTCTCCTCTGGCCACGCGCCTGGGGCCGTGCGCCCCGCCGTGTTGTGCAGCTTCAGGGCGCTCCATCCTCGAATGGATGGAAACAACAAACGGAGCGGAGCGGTGTGGGCTTACCAGGTTAATGGAGTGGGGCGGTGCGGTTTGGTCTGACAAAACAAACTGAAAATGGGTTGAACCCGTGGGTTCAAACCCGCATCAGCCCCAAAGCGGTCGAGGAAGTCTCCGCTGCTTTTTTGTTTTTGCGAAAAGGCCCAGATCTATTAGGATATCACACCAGTACAGACACCCCCGAATAAACAGGAAATTACAATGAGTTCCAAAGGGGAAACGGCAGCTACTCCACCGATACGCTCTGGGGACGCGCCGCCGTCGCTCCATAGGAGCCGACCAGACTTTGTAGAAACCGACCGACGGGAAGTCTCCAATGCACCGGCCGTGAGGGACGAACGCGCCGAAAGAGGACCTGCCGTCTTCATTGCCGTCACCGGCGAACACTCGCAAGATTCAGAGTCAATCCACCTGCGAAACCTCCACAGCTGGACGATGGTGACTGAGGCGACACCATCGCGACAGAGAGCAAGGCCATAGAGGTGTAGACCGTAGGCCACCGCCAGGCGCACATCGAATAGAGCTCGGAAGCGCCGCCGTTCGGGTGCATTGCGGCTGCCATGCGGGAGCACGTGGTTGCGAGTCAGCGGCCGCAACAGCCGTCGCCGCTAATCTGCGCCGTGGAGGAGGCCCCATCATCGAGAATCCGGCCTATGACCGTGGTTCCGGGCGCTGAGTTGATGCCAGTCATAGCCGCATCTGCCGCCGTGTGGTGCCGCGCCGGCCGCCGAGGCTGGGCATTCGCCGCCGCCGTGCAACGCCGCCGCCATCCTACACCGCTACCTCCTCCGTGACTGGGCTGTGGACGGCGGCGTGAGGAACCGCCGGAGCCGGCCGGGATCTGCCGACGACGGAGATGGGGCAAAAGGGGATCGGGAGGTGGTTATCAGCAGTCCAAAGTTCAGAGAAGAGACAACTAAAAAATATTCAGAGAAGAATGCAGTCGAGCAGTGCATGGAGTCAGCCTGAGAATGGTGCGGGTGGGAATGGTTTTTTCGGTGCTGGTTGTGTCGTGGAGTCGTTTGGATTGGTTTTAAATGGATGGAAACAACAAACGGAGCGGAGCGGTGTGGGCTTACCAGGTTAATGGAGTGGGGCGGTGCGGTTTGGTCCGACAAAACAAACTGAAAATGGGTTGAACCCGTGGGTTCAAACCCGCATCAGCCCCAAAGCGGTCGAGGAAGTCTCCGCTGCTTTTTTTGTTTTTGCGAAAAGGCCCAGATCTATTAAGATATCACACCAGTACAGACACCCCCGAGTAAACAGGAAATTACAATGAGGTCCCAAGGGGAAACGGCAGCTACTCCACCGATATGCTCTGGGGACGCGCCGCCGTCGCTCCATAGGAGCCGACCAGACTTTGTAGAAACCGACCGACGGGAAGTCTCCGTTGCACCGGCCACGAGGGACGAACACGCCAAAAGAGGACCTGCCGTCTTCATTGCCGTCACCGGCGAACACTCGCAAGATTCAGAGTCAATCCACCTGCGAAACCTCCACAGCTTGACGATGGCGACGGAGGCGACACCATCGCGACAGAGAGCAAGGCCGTAGAGGCGTAGACCGTAGGCCACCGCCAGGCGCACATCGAATAGAGCTCGAAAGCGCCGCCGTTCGGGTGCGTTGCGTCTGCCGTGCGGGAGCGCGTGGCTGCGAGTCAGCGGCCGCAACAGCCGTCGCCGCTAAACTACGCCGTGGAGGAGGCCCATCATCGAGAATCCAGCCTATGACCGTGGTTCCGGCCGCTGCGTTGATGCCAGTCATAGCCGCATCGGCCACCGTGTGGTGCCACGCCGGCCGCCGGGGCTGGGCATTCGCCGCCGCCGTGCAACGCCGCCGCCATCCTGCACCGCTACCTCCTCCGTGACAGGGCTGTGGACGGCGGCGTGAGGAACCGCCGGTGCCGGCCGCGATCTGCCGACGACGGAGATGGGGCAAAAGGGGATCGGGAGGTGGTTATCAGCAGTCCAAAGTTCAGAGAAGAGACAACTAAAAAATATTCAGAGAAGAATGCAGTCGAGCAGTGCATGGACCCATGGGGTTCAAACCCGCAGCACAACGTGCGGGTTGGGGCGGTTTGGGGGGAAATTGATTGTGGGCCGGTGCGGGTTGGCTCCTGGAGATTAATTGATGGTTCGAATCGGTGTGGGAGTGAGAAAATATTCTTGGTGGGCTGGTGCGGCTTTGGAGCGGCTTTGGCCCCATTGTCAAGCCGAGCATGGACCCATGGGGTTCAAACTCGCAGCACAACGTGCGGGTTGGGGCGGTTTGGGGGGAAATTGATTGTGGGCCGGTGCAGGTTGGCTCTTGGAGATTAATTGATGGTTCGAATCGGTGTGGGAGTGAAAAAATATTCTTGGTGGGCTGGTGCGGCTTTGGAGCGGCTTTGGCCCCATTCTCAGGCTGAGATCCTGCGCTGGCTGGTTGGTGGCGCTCCTTCTTTGGTCCCATTCCTTTTTCCTTTCTTTATCTTGTCAATTCAAACTTGGTTTTGATTGTGAAACATGCGGGTTCACGTTGGCCTTGGTTGCCCGAGCCAATCACACATTTGTGCTTTACATCTTTGATTAGTGATTGCGTGATGCTCGTACCATCTAAGAAAAATGCCCGTGCGTTGCACCAGGAGAACAAAAACTGGAACCCTCCATCTAACCCTGTCTCACTCGTTGCCCCTAACCGCATTATTTTTCTTAAAACCTATTTCATTCCTAAAACTATACACTCTTGTTTCAAAATAATTTTCTATTTTTCTAAAAAGAAATGTTGTCCAAAAACTTTTTAATGGTTTTAGAATTAATCAGAAAAATAATAGTAATAAAGTACTGTTGCTACCATTCGAGTTATCTGTAGTTGCCACCATCGATGTAGAACACTTCAAGATATCAAAAGGGATTTGAAATGGTTTTAAAAAATTAATCAGAAAATTAATAAAAGAATTTTGTTAGGGGCACCCGAACTGGGCTAAAACCAGCCCCGCCGCCGAACCGGTGGGCCCAGCCCAGCTGCCCAAACCCTAGGGTACCCTGACCGCGCCCCTGGTGATTTTGCTAAGACCACCCCGCCGTCTTCTTTCTTTCTCCCCAGGCCCTTCTCTGCCAAGCCTGACGCCGCTCTTCCCCGTGTTGCGCGCCGCCTCGCGCTATAGGCCACGCTAATATGCCCGAGCTGCGCCGCCCCAGAGACCCCTTCCTCCATGTGTCCGCGCAAGGCCTGCTGCTGGCCGACGCTCGCCGCCTCCCCCCCCCCCCCCGCTCGCTCGCGACCCTGGAGAGACAGTGCACCCTGGCTCCGCGGTGTCCCTGTGCGCTCGTCGGCAGCTGCTGCCGCCGGCTCTCCTCTGGCCACGCGCCTGGGGCCGTGCGCCCCGCCGTGTTGCGCAGCTTCGGGGCGCTCCATCCTCGAGACATGCTCCGACCCCGTCGGCATAGCTCCTGTGCCGCCTCGATCCCGTCGTCCGGCACTAGCTACTCCTGCCCCTGCGTCGCCCCCGTCTCCAAAGTCCGCCCACGGCAAACCCTGTGTCGGCTGTTTCCCCCCCTCGAGCAACATAGCCAAGCACCATCGCGACTCCTCTTTATATCCCAACATTTGCCTGCAGCCTATCCTCTCAACCGAATCTGTCCCCTCTGCTATCTCTTTGGCTTTGGTTTGCTTGGATAATTTCAGTAATCTACCAGCCTATATAAGTTGGTAAAACTTGCTTTACGGGGACGATGTGGGACTAATTTGATATTGTTTGCAAACGGACGGCTGGTCTGGACGGTACTCCAACGCGGCATCTCACAGCCCAGAAAAGGATTGGGCCGTATCCACGGACGCGGACGCGGGAGCACCCCACACGCGGAAGCGGCCGCCAGGGAACAAACCGTTCCTTTACTCAACGGTGGCATTCGTATGTAAATAGCTACAAGTGAAGGGGCAAAACAGTCCAAAAAAGGCTGGACCAAGAAACAGTTATGCCTTTATTATTAGACTAGCAAATTTGCGTGTGCGTTGCTACGGAAGTTATAACGGGAGAGCCAGAGATGCATAAATTACTCGTTGCCATGGCAGGTTAGATGACGCCAGGTGCAATTTGATAATACCCTAATTATATTTGGTTGTTATTTTTTTTTGTCATCCTCATGATATCATGTTATCATCACGTTGCATGTTTTTTACGTGTTTTTGCGAACTCTATTTATTTTTACTATTTTATTCTAGGATTTATATAGCCATCTTCTCTTTCTCATAATTTAAATAAAACTAAAGTAATAATATTGTTTTGGATATGTTGAGAACACCTTTTTAATCTATCAATCAAGTTCGCAAAAAAATAAAATAGTTTGGCCTTTTTCTCCCAACCCTCTTCTTCATTCCTTTTCTTTTTGTAAATCAATTGAAAAGAAATGGAGGAAGAAAAGCAGAAGCAAAAAAGAAGAAAAAAGGCCCATCACCCAGCCGGACCGGCCCAAGTGACCACCTGCCTCCACCCAACGAAAATAACCGAAAGGTTAAGATTACCTTCCGTGGGTTCTAGTTCCAAATCAAAGCCAAATCCACGGACGAATTCCCCAATGGCGTCCGGTCACCTGCCCTGCCTTCGATCCCCGATCGAGCCCCTCTTATTCTCGTTCCCGCACACGCGAGCAGCGCCCCCTCCTTGAACCTCTCGGGCGCGAGGCACACGCAGGCGCAGAGCAGCATCGTCTTCCTAGTCCCGTCCTCGCCGCGCGCCGACGAGCAAACACCCAAACATCGAAGTTTTTTGCTCGGCCATCGTCAGCGTTTCCCTCCCAAATCCCCTCCCTCGAGCACGCCCCGTGTCTCTCACATCGGTTTCTATTTTGTAGAACGTCATTAAAAAACAGGTGGGGAAAACAATAATATGTTCATGTTTTTTTTTGCTGAAAAATTCAAAGTAATCCATATCCACCTGAAAAATAATGGTAAAAAAACTGCATATATCGCATACATTTCAATGATGGTAAAAAGAATGCAAGCGTCTGAATGGAAAATAATGACAATAAGCTGTGACAACTCAACTTTGCTACACATTAGTCGAGAATACAAAAAATATATTACAGTGGTTGACATGGATATACATCTCGGGTACCCTACCGTAAGGGTACCTGGTGCACGTGACGACTGAGGCCCAACATCGAAGAGCCTATTCGAAGCCCAAAGACAAGAGGTCCAAGAAGATGGAGTACCCTCCAAGATTAGACATAGGCATAGTCGGTTTAGAGCTTTCCATATGTGTAAACTAGGTCGGTTAAGGACTCCCGAGACCCAGCCTATTTAAAGGCTGGGAGGAGTGCTGATCTAGGGACCAAGCCATACTCGAACCACCAAATCTCTAGCGAGATCATCATCTCGCCGGAGCCACCTTGTAACCTCGTAATCTCCCACGATCAATAACAGACAAGCAGGAAGTAGGGTCTTTACCTCCACCCGAGGGGCCTGAACCTGGGTAAATCTTTGCCTCTGCTTGTCAGCCGACGAAATACCAGCACTACCACGTTCTCTCCCCATAATCTCAACCCTAGGTCCTTAACCATGGGATTTGGTGAGGATACCCCTCGTCAATTGGCGCCGTCTGTGGGAAAGAATAGTGCTGGACTCACGGTTTCTTCGGTTCCATCGGAAATCGGCGACTCGCCGACCGGATCTACAAACGGCAACTCGCCGGCTGCATCAACAAACCAGAACTCGCCGACTCAGGCGGCACACAGTAACTCGCCGACTCACTCGCAAACGGAAGCACGCCAGCTTCACCCGCAAAAAGCGCATGGGATGTTCTGATGGATTTCGAGCCACACTCGCCAGAATTCCAGGAGGCCTTCTCCGATCTCGAGTCAGGTTTGGGTTTAACCGTTGGTTCGTTCAATTTTTTCGTCAACAAGCTTGGTGTGCAGGACTTGACGGATCCACGCCAACTCGCGACTTCCGCACCGGAGGCTCCATCGGCTGCGACTTCTTCGACTGTGGATCCATCAACTGCGTCCATACCATCGTCAACTCTCCAAGCCTGTTCATCTGCAACAACCATGTCGACTCGAGAGATGAACGAGCTCATCGACGAGCTCCAAGGAGAGGAGGCCGAATCAACATTCCCCACAAACGATCCCGAGCTCGATCTCCCACTCGAGGATACTTTCGACTGCGGGATCTCCCTCGCGACTTCGACGAGCCCGAAACTCATATCGACAACTACGTCGACTCCGAGATCTGCAACAACAACAACCTCGACTTCGCGATTCATAACGATTTCGCCGACATCAAGATGAGCATAGGAGATGAAGGCATCGACAACGAGATCCATCCGGACGGACCACTCGATAGGCATATCGACTCCGACATGATCCTTGATGACGACGTCGGGTCCATGATGGGACTCGAAAACACATACACATACCCTCGGGTGATACCCCAACAGGTTTACGTCGCCTTCACCGCAGAATCATCTGATGCGGCGGCCAGCCGCAGGCCTACAGAATTCCCGTGCACGGTTACCATGCCGGACGGAGTTACAACTCTCATAATCACTGCTGAGATGGCAGCAAAAGCTGATAAAGTCATCAAGGAGTGCACAATGATGCCCATGGACGCAACACGGGAGGAGATGTTGACCTTCCAGTACTTCACCTGGCAGGAAACGGTTCGACTGCAGCAGATCAGAGCAACACTCGAAGAACGCACAAAGCAAGCTAGCTTGTCGAGTGCGCGCAGAAGACAGCTCTCCCTGAGCTCTACCGGGCAAGCAGATACAAGACCCAGATCAAGGTTGTCACACCTCTCGCCGGAGGAGAGGGCGGCACTCACCCGCAACCTAGGCAACTCTTTCATGACATACGACGCGGAAGGAGTGCCAGTACCCAAAACAGTCGCGGGTGCTCTCTTTACCGCCGCGGCATACCTCGAGGCAATCAAGCCTCCAGCTGATGACCCCAATGCAAAATTGTATCGCCAACAGATCAAATCACTCGCCTTAGCAGCAAAGGCTATACGCCAAATTCCAACAGCTCCAGGAGGGAGTCGAGATCGTGCCATCGTTGACACACATCGCGAAGAGCATAATCGCAGTGGTCGCCGCCACCACTCGAAAGAAAGAAGCAGCTCGCGTAGGCACAGGTCCAAGAGCAGATCACGCAGATCTTATAGCAGCGACTCATACTCTGATCAGGAGCCTCAGTCACATGGAGCTCTGTGCTTCACTCGACGCGTCCGCGAGACACGGATGCCCAAAGGGTTCAAACTCACATCTGAACAGCCCAAGTACACGGGTCGACAGGAACCTTCCGGGTGGCTGGAAGATTACAGGCTGGCTGTCGTGTGCCAGCGAGGCACAAACACCACAGCCATGCAATACATACAACTCATGCTCGAAGGCACAGCCCGCGACTGGCTCAAGGCCCTACCTCATCAAAGTACGACTCGTGGGATCACTTCCGCGATGACTTCATCAAAAACTTCGAGCCTCTATGTGAGCGCCCAAAAATTTTGAGGAGCTCCGAGCTTGTGTTCAACGATCAGACGAAATGTTGAGGTCATACATCAGACGATGGACTGAGATACGCAACTCAGTCGGAGTAATTTCAGAAGATATGGCCATGGACGCTTCATAATGGGACTCGCCAGACGAGACCTCAAAGAAGCACTTGGTTGCAAAATGCCAACCTCTGTGGCTAACCTCTTGATGACCGCGACTGAGTGGCAGATGGAGAAGACATGGCGCGCACCACACGTGGGTCCTCACCCCGTGACAATCATGAAAGCGGCAGTCGGAGCCGCAGAGACTCGTACAGAGACGACCGAAGGCGCAAGCGTTCAAAACGTCACTACGACGACGACATACCCGAGTTCATGGCGGCTGGGTTCTCCACCCCGCAACGACCAAGATAGAAGTGACCGGCGGTCAGAAGATCGGCGGGACAGTCGAGATGATCGACGGGACAGTCGAGAAGATCGCCGGGACAATCGAGACCGCGGCCAACGCAGTGATAGCTACAAGAGGAAGGACTGGCGCAAGTCAAGATCCGGGGCACAATCCGAGCGATCATTCGAAAAGAAGATGGATGCTGATTGCAGATTACACCTGTACAAAGGAGAGGACGGAAAACTGCGCTCCAATCACTCGATGAGAAACTGCAGGGAGTTCGAACAAATGGCGTCTGATTACATAAATCTCCGAAAGGCAACAGCCGCACACGCACACACACCGCGCCCGTGCCGCAGCCAAACAATGTGCCCGTTCTAATGGCACCACCTCCAACACCACAACCTCATGCAGACGGAAACATCGCGGGTGCCATACAACCTGTACCTCGGGTGGACGAACCTCAGTACCCTCCACCCCAAGGGCAGATGTACATGATACAGAAAGGTCGTCCTTCCAACAGGGAGCAAAAACTTCGCACTCGACAAGTAAACATGGCGGTCATGTCACCTCCCGCTGTGACTGAATTCTTGAAAGGTTCTGAAACCGCAATAAGTTTCAGCAGAGAGAACCACCCTCCGTCGGTTGTTCGCCCGGGGCACTCTGCTCTGGTACTCGATGCGCAAATTGGAGGCTACGCCATGTCCAAGGTATTCATGGGGGGCAGCGGCATAAACATCATCTTCGCAGATACGCTCCGCAAAATGAACAGGTCAGTCGAAAACCTTCCAAGGTCATCAAATACCTTTCACGGTATCGTCCCAGGCAAAGCAATAAGCCCAGAAGGCACCATACAACTCGATGTAATGTTCGGGGACAAGAACCACTTCCGGACAGAGTCGATCGAGTTCGAGGTCGTCGACTGGAAGTCACAATATCACGCCATACTTGGACGCCCGACGTTTGCTCGGTTCATGGCGGTCCCACACTATGCATACCTTCAGCTGAAAATGTCTGGACCAAAAGGAGTAATCACAGTCAAGGGAACTTCCAAAAGTCTGATTCTTGCGACCGAGAATTCAGCAAAATCTCTGAGATGTTTGGCATGGAAGCAACGTTCGCTGATCTAGCGGTCTCCAACGACAGAACACTTATGCCGTAGCACAAAAATATGGTAGTCGACAGAGCATTTAACGCCACCAATGACACAAGGTCGCATCAGGTGCACCCAACTGACCCGACCAAGACAGTCAATGTCTCGTCGAGTCTGCCTATCGCATAGGAAAGCGCGCTCGTCGAATTCCTCCATGAGAACTGGGATATATTTGCATGGTGTCCAGCCGACATGCCAGGTATTCCAGGGAATTCGCCGAGCACTCTTTACAATTATTTTCAGATGCTAAACCAGTCAAGCAAACAATGTGCCGCATATCCGGCCCCAAAAGAACCGCAGTCGAAGCCGAAGTCGACAGACTACTCGCAGCAGGTTTCATCAGAGAAATCAAGAAGTCACAATGGGTGGCCAACTCCGTACTCGTGGAGAAGAAGAACACAGATATCCTTCGGATGTGTGTAGATTTCACGGCAATTAATAAGTGCTGTCCAAAGGATCACTTTCCACTACCTCAAGCGAGTCCTCACAAGCCCTCCAATCCTCGTCGCACCAATTGAACGTGAGCCACTATACCTATATGTCTCTGCAACTAACAGGGTGGTGAGCACCGTACTGGTAGTCGAGCGCAGGGAGGAGGGACACACCCAAAGCATACAACGTGCAGTCTACTACTTGAGTGAAGTCCTCTCTATATCAAAGTAGCGGTACCCGCACTATCAAAAGCTGGCTTACGCCGTGTTCGTGTCTTCAAGGAAGTTGACGCACTACTTCGCAGAGCACCCGATCACTGTAATCAGCACCTCAGGGATCGGGAACATCCTCACAAACCCCAACGCAACTGGGCGAGTAGCAAAATGGCTCATTGAGCTAGCACCAAGAGACATCAAGTATGATTACCCGAAGGCCATCAAAGCACAAGTCTTACCTGACTTCCACACCGAGTGGATTGAAGCTCAGCTCCCAAGAGCGCCAGATGTGTCCAACTCATGGACTATGTACTTTGACGGCTCGAAGAAAAACGAAGGCGCAGGCGCAGGTGTCATCCTCATATCACCAAAAGGCGACAAGCTCCGCTACATCCTGCAAATGGGGTTCGAGTTCCCATCAAACAACGAAGCAGAGTACGAGGCCCTGATCCACGGCATGAGGCTGGCTAAAGCCCTTGGGTGCACTCGACTGATGATCTACGGTGACTCAAATCTGGTGGTGCAGCAAACAATGAAGGCCTGTGATGCAATCGCAGACAATATGATCGCCTACCGCGACCTGTACAACATCATGGAAGGCAGCTTCGAAGGCTGCGAGTTGCGACACATAGGGCGTGAGAGCAACGAAGAAGCAGATAAGCTAGCCAACATTGGCACAACCAAAGCACCTGTTCCACTGGTGTCTTCTTCGCGCGCATCGAGCACAGATCCATCAAGAAAAAGCGAGCATCTCCTACATCAGCCGCACCAGCCAAGAGCAAAACACCAGCACAGAGGACCCGCCAGTCGAAGTACTCCTCATCGAGCCAACATGGACTCAGCCTTTTCTCGCATACATACTCTGCGGCGAGGTACCCGAAGACATAACAGAGTCAAGACACGTAACTCGACGATCTAAAGCATACACCGTCATCAATGGTGAACTATACAAGCGCAGCATATCAGGTATGTTTCAACGTTGCATAGCATTCGAAGATGGCCAGGCCATCCTTCGTGATATTCATGCAGGTACCTGCGGGCATCATGCTAGCAGTCGATCACTCATAGCTAAAGCCTTTCGCGCAGGCTTCTACTGGCCCACATCACTCAAAGACGCGGAGGACATAGTCAAAAGATGCATCGGTTGTCAAAAGTTTGCCACAAAGTCGCACGCACCCGCATCGGCGTTGAAGACAATACCATTGGCCTGGCCCTTCGCCCAGTGGGGCTCGATATGGTTGGGCCACTCAAAAAATCCTCCCATAGAGGGCATACTCACCTTCTGGTGGCAGTCGACAAGTTCACCAAGTGGATCGAAGCAGTCCCTATCACAAGTTTGACTGCCCCTACAGCAGTCAATTTCATAAAATCCATCATATACCGCTTTGGCGTGCCAAGTAGCATCATCACTGATAATGGTACAAACTTTACAGCTGAAGAGTTTCGATCCTTCTGCAAAGAGCAGGACATTACGCTCAATTATGCATCTGTGGCACACCCGCAATCCAATGGCCAAGTCGAAAAGGCCAATGGACTTGTGACGAGTGGAATCAAGAAACGCCTCCTGGTGCCACTCAAAAGGGTTGCGGGTGCTTGGGTCGAGGAGCTCCCATCGGTGCTATGGAGCCTACGCACAACACCCAACGCCTCAACACAATTTACCCCATTCTTCATGGTCTACGGAGCAGAGGCAATTCTGCCATCAGACGTAAGGTTCAATGCACCAAGAGTCGAATTATACAATGAGGACGATGCAGATGAAGCACTCGAAGATGCAGTTGACTTACTCGAAGAAGCACGCAACACGGCGCTAGCACGCACAGCTGTCTACCAGCAAGACCTCCGCAACTATCACAGCCGTCGACTGCGTACCAGATCCTTCGAGGTTGGTGACTTGGTGCTTCGACTGAAGCAAAAGAAGGTGCATAAACTAGCTTCTCCATGGGAAGGACCCTTCATCATCACCGAGGTCATTGGTGGTGGAGCATACAGACTGAAGCACGCGAAGACAGGCGAACTCTCGCACAATCCTTGGAACGTTGCGCAGCTGCGCCGTTTCTATGCTTAGATCGCTCAGTCGCACAATGTAATAGGCGCATATGTCGGATGGCTGCAGGTTTCAGACGCGCTCTTTTCCTTACCAGGGTACCTAAGGGGACTGGAAGGTTTTTAATGAGGCGGCCTGCAGCCTAACATTCAAAAATGGAATATAATCAATGATTCCTCATATTTCTCCGTGTTTACTACTCGCATAAACTAGTCGCACAACCTTAGCCTCACCCGAAGACTCGGGGGCCGCGCTACTTCAAAACATGAGCTCTCGCTCCATCTCCGAAACATAATACCCCAGACGCACTCGAACACTCGGGGGCTGGGTCGTCAAAATCATACATAAACAAAAAGTTGCTCAATAACATGAGTTGAATCTTCAAACATCGCAAAAAATTCACAGCCTCACTCGATACACTCGGGGGCTGTAGAATTCATGTTCTATGTAGTGTTTATCATAAACCCCACTCGATACACTCGGGGGCTGCATACATACAAGTAAACAAATATGTACTAACTACAAGTGGCAAAATTTACGCTCGGGGGCTGTTCCCTATACAGAAAACCCTAATCTTCCGGTTCATCCTTTACTGGAAGAACAGGGCCCATAAGTTGAGCTTGATAGCACTCAACAAACACCCTCGCGTGTTCAATTGTATCGTCAAGATGTGACTGTGACAAAGTCGATCTAGGCACGGGCGGGCGTCGCTGCAAATGTGGACGCTGGCTTCGGAGATATGCCATCGTTGCGTTGGCTCCATCCACAAGCTTCTGGGTGATAAAACCTCGGATGGCACCGGCGCTACGGAAAAGCCCGAGCAATGCGTGGATTCCTTGAGGTTGCGGCCCTGTCGAAAAAAGAACTTTTTTATACGACTGAAGGCCGACCTGCATAACTCGAGTAGCATAGTGCTCTGCCACACTCGATCCTGCAGAGTTACAAGTACACGCGCTCGGTGCCTATCCAATCGAAAATGCTGACGACCCGTCGTTGGTTCATCAGTCGCATTATTCAACTGCTCATCTACACGAGCCTGTTCCGCCTGGAATCTGGAACAAAACCTGCAACAACACAAGTTGGGTGAACAAAAAGGACAGTACGAATTCTTGAGATAAGAGCAGTCATGCTTACACTCGAGTTGTCTGTTCACAATCTCCATTTCGCCAAGCACATACTCCTCTCGCGGAGTGGGTAGAGCAGGCCTAGCCCTCATCCTGTCCAACTCATTGCGGGTACTATCCAGCTCTTGCTCCAGTTTTGCAACTCGAGCCTTCATATAACGCATTATTGCGGCATCGTTTGCCACCTGAGCTCGGATCGAGTAGGGGCACGATGCCGCGACGAGCTGGATGACGTGGCGGCTGGTTGTTTCTGTTCCAAAACATCATAAAAGTTTCATGAGAAACTCATCACAAAGCTTAGGCGAATAGCCTTACAGGCAGTGGCATAACAAAGGAACTTAAAGTCATACAATGGTAGCAAAGGCACATGCATACTCGCATGGTAATAAGTTTAATTACAAGACATAAAAGGCGCGGCCGCCCTACTTCTCAGACATCGACTCCGACCTAGCCCTACTCGGACGGGCGGCGACCTCTGCTGCCCGGCGTTCCATGGTGTTCATAAAAATTTCAGCCAACTTTGCAGCTGGCTCGTTCACATGCTTTAGGGACACCAGCTTCCCGCCCGGCTTGCGAGGGAAGTCAGATAGAGTGGCCTCGAAGTCACCCTCTATCCCATGACCTAAAAGGAGGTTGAGGGTGGTCTCTGAGCCGCGTACCGTCAAAGTGCACGCAAAACTCGCCATAGTCGAAGTTCCTGGGCCTAGGACGTCGGCAAATCCATCCACAGTCGACGGAGGTTGGCCAGAGGGGAATACGCCCTTGAATACGGCACCGAGTGTGCTTGTAGACTTGGCGAGTGCATCCTTGGCTTGGGCGGAGACGACGTCCAAATCGCCAATAGCACGCTCGAGGGACAAACTGCCACTCGCCTGGTCTACAGGTGCAGGTGCGCCAACAGCTCCTTCAAAAATCAGAAGAAACAGAAACTCTTAAACAACATTGAGAGGCAAAGGAAGTTGACATAAAGTGGCGAATTCGACTCACCGCCTACGTCTCGGGTGAGACTAGTCAAGCGCTCAGCATATTATTTCTCGCGCAAGGCAGCGAGTTCTTGGCATCATCCAAAGCCTTCTTCGACTCATCGCGCTGCTTGGCGAGGGCATCCTCTAGATCTTTCACCTGGGACTCAGCCGATGCCTTGTCGCCTGAGATAGATGGCCAGATGTTATTCACAATTGACAAAGCAAGACAGAGCAAAAATAACTTCACCTCCAGAAGTCAAACACACTTACGGCTGAGTTGCTCCATGGCAGCGCGCAGGTCGTCCCTCTCTTGTTCAACCTGGACAAATGCTTTGCCTGCTTCCACCAGGTTGAGGTAGAAAGGCTGCATGCACATGGAACCAGCATAAGCTATACGCAAATAGTCCAAATATGAGGACTCGACAAAACGACACTTACGTGTTCAACCCAAGGTGCAGGCTTGGCAGCAGAAGTCCCAACTTGCGGAGTCGACGCACTCGCAATCTTGGCGGCCTCAATTGTAGTGGCCGTGCTTACTGTTTTCACAACCTCAGCCGCAACAGGAGAACCTTCTGGCTGGGGAGTCGAAGCTCTCTCGGTTGGAGGAGTTGGAGGTCGCACAGTCTCAGCACTACAAGCGATAGAGGAAATACAACATAAGCAAGACTATCAACAAGCAGAAACTAAAGTATAAAACATTCAGACGCAAACCTGTGCTCTTCTTCCTCCTCACTGTCGAGGTCGTCAAACATTGGGTCTCCAAACTGCAGCTTCTCACCCGACTTGGGAGGAGCCGAACTCAAAGGGCTCACGTCCAAAGGAGCAGCTGCAGTAGTAGGAGACGAGCCCGAGTCTCCATCATTCCTCAGCTCCTCCTCCTTCGCGGGTGAGCTCATAGAGGAAGACACAATTTGGGCCGCCCGACGGTGCTTGCGAGTAGGGACCTCGCTCACGTCATCCGTCGTGGCACGCTCCTTGTCCTGTGCTTCTCCAGCCCCTTCCTCTTCGACCTCTTCTGTCGGAGATGTGGTAGCCGAAGGTAGAGACGATTCATCTCCTCCCTTCGCTTCTACTGTCACCTCTGTTTCGTGGGTTGGACCATTTTCGGGAAGAGGAGGAAGGGTTGAGGCAGTCGAGTGGCCCTGCATACAACATATAGTAGTCGAAAGTCACAAAGATGCATAACAAAATAACAAAAGCAGGATATCATAAACTCGATGGGTTCACTAACCTCTGGCAAAGGCTTTTCAGCCCCATAAGGATCGACAGGGCAGTCGACGTTGCAGGGCTCGCTAGACTTCGTGCTGGTGATGGACCGCACGTGCGACACCAGCTCGCTCTTCGACAGCTCCTCCTTGCTCATTCGGGTGGCATCGAGTGCACCCTCATTGACAAGGGTATACATCTCGGGTATCCTACCGTGAGGGTACCTAGTGCACGTAATGACTAAAGGCCCAATAGCGAAGAGCCCACTTGAAGCCCAAGACAAGAGGCCCAAGAAGATGGAGTACCTTCCAAGATTAGACATAGGCATAGTCGGTTTAGACTTTCCATATGTATAAACTAGGTCGGTTAAGAACTCCCGAGACCCAGCCTATTTAAAGGCTGGGAGGGGCGCCGATCTAGGGACAAGCCATACTCGAACCACCAAAGCTCTAGCGAGATCGTCATCTCGCCGGAGCCACCTTGTAACCTCATAATCTCCCACGATCAATAACAGACAAGCAGGAAGTAGGGTCTTTACCTCCACCCGAGGGGCCTGAACCTGGGTAAATCTTTGCCTCTGCTTGTCAGCCGACGAAACTACCAACACTACCACGTTCTCTCCCCATAATCTCAACCCTAGGTCCTTAACCATGGGATTTGATGAGGATACCCCTCGTCAATTGGCGCCGTCTGTGGGAAAGAATAGTGCTGGACTCACGGTTTCTTCGGTTCCATCGGAAACGGCGACTCGCCGATCGGATCTACAAACGGCAACTCGCCGGCTGCATCAACAAACCAGAACTCGCCAACTCAGGCGGCACACGGCAACTCGCCGGCTCACTCGACAAACGGCGACACGCCAGCTTCACCCGCAAAAAGCGCATCGGATCCTCTGATGGATTTCGAGCCACACTCGCCAGAATTCCAGGAGGCCTTCTCCGATCTCGAGTCAGGTTTGGGTTTAACCGTTGGTTCGTTCAATTTTTTCCAACAAGCTTGGTGTGCAGGACTTGACGGATCCACGCCAACTCGCGACTTCCGCACCCGAGACTCCATCGGCTGCGACTCCTTCGACTGCGGATCCATCTCGTCCATACCATCGTCAACTCTCCAAGCTTGTTCATCTGCAACAACCATGTCGACTCGAGAGATGAACGAGCTCATCGACGAACTCCAAGGAGAGGAGGCCGAATCAGCGTACCCCACAAACGATCCCGAGCTCGATCTCTCACTCGAGGATACCTTCGACTGCGGGATCTCCTTCAGCGACTTCGACGAGCCCGAAACTCATATCGACAACGTCGACTCCGAGATCTGCACCAACAACAACCTCGACTTCGAGATTCATAACGATTTCGCCGACATCGAGATGAGCATAGGCGATGAAGGCATCGACAGCGAGATCCGTCCAGACGGACCACTCGATGGGCACATCGACTCTGACATGAGCCTTGATGACGACGTCGGGTCCATGGTGGGACTCGAAAACACATATACATACCCTCGGGTGATACCCCAGCAGGTCTACGTCGCCATCGCCGCAGAATCATCAGATGCTGCGGCCAGCCGCAGGCCTACAGAATTCCCGTGCACAGTTACTATGCCGGACGGAGTTACAACTCTCACAATCACTGCTGAGATGGCAGCAAAAGCAGATAAAGTCATCAAGGAGTGCACAATGATGCCCATAGACGCAACACGGGAGGAGATGTTGACCTTCCAGTACTTCACCTGGCAGGAAACGCTTCGACTGCAGCAGATCAGAGCAACACTCGAAGAACGTAAAAAGCAAGCTAGCTTGTCGAGTGCGCAGAAGACACTCTCCCTGAGCTCTACCGGGCAAGCAGACACAAGACCCAGATCAAGGTTGTCACACCTCTCGCCGGAGGAGAGGGCGGCACTCACCCGCAATCTGGGCAACTCTTTCATGACATACGACGGAAGGAGTGCCAGTACCCAAAACTGCGCGGGTGCTCTCTTTACCGCCGCAGCATACCTCGAGGCAATCAAGCCTCCAGCTGATGACCCCAATGCAAAATTGCATCGCCAACAGATCAAATCACTCGCCTTAGCAGCAAAGGCTATACGCCAAATTCCAACAGCTCCAGGAGGGAGTCGAGATCGTGCCATCGTTGACACACGTCGTGAAGAGCATAATCGCAGTGGTCGCCGCCACCACTCGAAGGAAAGAAGCGGCTCGCGTAGGCGCAGGTCCAGGAGCAGATCACGCAGATCTTATAGCAGCGACTCATACTCTGATCGGAGCCTAGTCACATGGAGCTCTGTGCTTCACTCGACGCGTCCGCGAGACACGGATGCCCAAAGGGTTCAAACTCACATCTGAACAGCCCAAGTACACGGGTCGACAGGAACCTTCGGGTGGCTGGAAGACTACAGGCTGGCTGTCGCGTGCCAGCGAGGCACAAACACCACAGCCATGCAATACATACGACTCATGCTCGAAGGCACAGCCCGCGACTGGCTCAAGGCCCTACCTCCATCAAAGTACGACTCGTGGGATCACTTCCGCGATGACTTCATCAAAAACTTCGAGCCTCTATGTGAGCGCCCAAAAACATTTGAGGAGCTCGAGCTTGTGTTCAACGATCAGACGAAACGTTGAGGTCATACATCAGACGATGGACTGAGATACGCAACTCAGTCGGAGTAATTTCAGAAGATATGGCCATGGACGCTTTCATAATGGGACTCGCCAGGCGAGACCTCAAAGAAGCACTTGGTCGCAAAAAGCCAACCTCTGTGGCTAACCTCTTGATGACGCGACTGAGTGGGCAGACGGAGAAGACATGGCACGCACCACACGTGGATCCTCACCCCGTGACAATCATGAAAGCGGCAGTCGAAGCCGCAGAGACTCGTACAGAGATGACCGAAGGCGCAAACGTTCAAAACGTCACTACGACGACGACAGACCCGAGTTCATGGCGGCTGGGTTCTCCACACCCGCAACGACCAAGACAGAAGCGACCGACGGTCAGAAGATCGACGGGACAGTCGAGATGATCGACGGACAGTCGAGATGATCGCCGAGACAGTCGAGACCGGGCCAACGCAGTGATAGCTACAAGAGGAAGGACTGGCGCAAGTCAAGATCCGGGCACAATCCGAGCGATCATTCGAAGAAAGATGGATGCTGATTGCAGATTACACCTGTACAAAGGAGAGGACGGAAAACTACGCTCCAATCACTCGATGAGAAACTGCAGGGAGTTCGAACAAATGGCGTCTGATTACATAAATCTCAGAAAGGCAACAGCCGCAACGCACACGCACCCGCGCCCGTGCCTCAGCCAAACAATGTGCCGTTCTAATGGCACCACCTCCACCACCACAGCCTCATGCAGGCAAAATCGCGGGTGCCATACAACCTGTACCTCGGGTGGACGAACCTCAGTACCCTCCACCCCAAGGGCAGATGTACATGATACAGAAAGGTCGCCCTTCCAACAGGGAGCAAAAACTTCGCACTCGACAAGTAAACATGGCAGTCATGTCGCCTCCCGCTGTAACTGAATTCTTGAAGGGTTCTGAAACCGCAATAAGTTTCAGCAGAGAGGACCACCCTCCGTCGGTTGTTCGCCCGGGGCACTCTGCTCTGGTACTCGATGCGCAAATTGGAGGCTACGCCATGTCCAAGGTATTCATGGACGGGGCAGCGGCATAAACATCATCTTCGCAGATACGCTCCGCAAAATGAACAGGTCAGTCGAAAACCTGCCAAGGTCATCAAATACCTTTCACGGTATCGTCCCAGGCAAAGCAATAAGCCCAGAAGGCACCATACAACTCGACGTAACGTTCGGGGACAAGAACCACTTCAGGACAGAGTCGATCGAGTTCGAGTCGTCGACTGGAAGTCACAATATCACGCCATACTTGGACGCCCGACGTTCGCTCGATTCATGGCGGTCCACACTATGCATACCTCCAGCTGAAAATGCCTGGACCAAAAGGAGTAATCACAGTCAAGGGAACTTCCAAAAGTCTGACTCTTGCGACCGAGAATTCAGCAAAATCTCTGAGATGTTTGGCATGGAAGCAACACTCGCTGATCTAGCGGTCTCCAACGACGAACACTTATGCCGAGCACAAAAAGGTGGCAGTCGACAGAGCATTCAATGCCACCAATGACACAAGGTCGCATCAGGTGCACCCGACTGACCCGACCAAGACAGTCAATGTCTCGTCGAGTCTGCCTATCGCATAGGAAAGCGCGCTCGTCGAATTCCTCCGTGAGAACTGGGATATATTTGCATGGTGTCCAGCCGACATGCCAGGTATTCCCAGGGAATTCGCCGAGCACTCTCTAATTATTTCCAGATGCTAAACCAGTCAAGCAAACAATGCGCCGCATATCCGGCCCAAAAGAACCGCAGTCGAAGCCGAAGTCGACAGACTACTCGCAGCAGGTTTCATCAGAGAAATCAAGAATCACAATGGGTGGCCAACCCCGTACTCGTGAGAAGAAGAACACAGATATCCTTCGGATGTGCGTAGATTTCACGCACTCAATAAGTGTTGTCCAAAGGATCACTTTCCACTACCTCGAATCGACCAGATCGTCGACTCCACCGCCGGGTGCGCTCGCTTGTCCTTCCTGGATGCTTACTCGGGTTACCATCAGATAAGGATGAAGGAAGAGGATGAAGAAAAACGGCGTTCATAACCCCACTCGGGGTCTACTGCTACACCACAATGCCTTTCGGGCTCAAGAACGCAGGCGCAACCTACCAGCGCATGATGCAAGATTGCCTCAAGAAGCAAATTGGGCGAAACGTCCAGGTCTATGTAGATGACATCGTCATACAACAAGGGAGGAAAACACACTACTCGATGATTTGCGAGAGACGTTCGCAAACCTCAAACGCTTCCACATCAAGCTCAACCCGAAGAAGTGCACGTTCGGCGTGCCAGCCGGGCAACTCCTCGGGTATCTAGTCTCAGCTCGAGGAATCGAGGCAGACCCGGAGAAAATACAGGCCATCTTGACGATGCAAAGGCCTTCAAAGCTCCATGACGTGCAAAAGTTAGCGGGTCGAGTGCAGCGCTCAGTCGATTCATCAGCAAGCTAGGTGAAAAAGCACTCCCGTTCTATCGACTGATGAAGAAAGCAGACAAATTCGAGTGGACGCCAGAAGCGAAGCAGCCTTCACGGACCTCAAGCGAGTCCTCACAAGCCCTCCAATCCTCGTCGCACCAAGGGAACGCGAGCCACTATACCTATATGTCTCCGCAACTAACAGGGTGGTGAGCACCGTACTGGTAGTCGAACGCAGGGAGGAGGGACACACCCAAAGCATACAACGTCCAGTCTATTACTTGAGTGAAGTGCTCTCATATCAAACAGCGGTACCCGCACTATCAAAAGCTGGCCTACGCCGTGTTCATGTCCTCAAGGAAGCTGACGCATTACTTCTCCGAGCACCCGATCACTGTAATCAGCACCTCAGGGATCGGGGACATCCTCACAAACCCCAACGCAACTGGGCGAGTAGCAAAATGGCTCATCGAGCTAGCACCGAGACATCAAGTATGATTACCCGAAGGCCATCAAAGCACAAGTCTTACCTGACTTCCACACCGAGTGGATTGAAGCTCAGCTGCCAGGAGCACCAGATGTGTCCAACTCATGGACTATGTACTTTGACGGCTCGAAGAAAAACGAAGGCGCAGGCGCAGGTGTCATCCTCATATCACCAAAAGGCGACAAGCTCCGCTACATCCTGCAAATGGGGTTCGAGTTCCCATCAAACAACGAAGCGAGTATGAGGCCCTGATCCATGGCATGAGGATGGCCAAAGCCCTCGGGTGCACTCGACTGATGATCTATGGTGACTCGAATCTTGTGGTGCAACAAACAATGAAGGCCTGCGATGCAATCGCAGATAACATGATCGCCTACCGTGACCTGTACAACCTCATGGAGGGCAGCTTCGAAGGCTGCGAGTTGCGACACATAGGACGTGAGAGCAATGAAGAAGCAGATAAGCTAGCCAACATTGGCGCACCAAAGCACCAGTTCCACCTGGTGTCTTCTTCGAGCGCATCGAACACAGATCCATCAAGAAAAAGCGAGCACCTCCTACATCAGCTGCACCAGCCAAGAACAAAGCACCTAGCACAGAGGACCCGCCAGTCGAGGTGCTCCTCATCGAGCCAACATGGACTCAACCTTTCCTCGCATACATACTCCGCGGCGAGGTACCTGAAGACATAACAGAGTCACGACGTGTGACTCGACGATCTAAAGCATACACCGTCATCAACGGCGAACTATACAAGCGCAGCGTATCAGGTATGTTCCAACGTTGCATAGCATTTGAAGATGGCCAAGCCATCCTTCGTGATATTCATGCAGGTACTGCGGGCATCACGCCAGCAGTCGATCACTCGTAGCCAAAGCCTTTCGCGCAGGCTTTTACTGGCCCACAGCACTCAAAGACGCGGAGGACATAGTCAAAAGGTGCATCGGCTGTCAAAAATTCGCCACAAAGCCGCACGCACCCGCATCGGCGTTGAAGACAATACCATTGGCCTGGCCCTTTGCCCAATGGGGGCTCGATATGGTCGGGCCACTCAAAAAATCCTCCCATGGAGGGCATACTCACCTTCTGGTGGCAGTCGACAAGTTCACCAAGTGGATTGAAGCAGTCCCATCACAAGTTCAACTGCCACTACAGCAGTCAATTTCATAAAATCCATCATATACCGCTTTGGTGTGCCAAGTAGCATCATCACTGACAACGGTACAAACTTCACGGCTGAAGAGTTCCGAACTTTCTGCAAAGAGCAAGACATCACGCTCAACTATGCATCCGTGGCACACCCGCAATCAAATGGCCAAGTCGAAAAGGCCAATGGGCTTGTGACGAGTGGAATCAAGAAACGCCTCCTGGTCCCACTCAAAAGAGCAGCGGGTGCTTGGGTCGAAGAACTTCCATCTGTGCTATGGAGCTTACGCACAACTCCCAATGCTTCAACACAATTTACCCCATTTTCATGGTCTACGGCGCAGAGGCAATCCTGCCATCAGACGTAAGGTTCAATGCACCAAGAGTCGAAGCATACAACGAAGAAGATGCAGATGAAGCACTCGAAGATGCAGTCGACTTGCTCGAAGAAACACGCACAGCCGTTTATCAGCAGGACCTCCGCAACTATCACAGCCGTCGACTGCGCACCAGATCCTTTGAGGTTGGCGACCTGGTACTTCGACTGAAGCAAAAGAAGGTGCACAAACTTGCTCTCCATGGGAAGGACCCTTCATCATCACCGAGGTCATTGGTGGTGGAGCATACAGACTGAAGCACGCGAAGACAGGCGAACTCTCGCATAATCCTTGGAACGTTGCGCAGCTGCGCCGTTTCTATGCTTAGATTGCTCAGTCGCATAATGTAAAAGGCATATATGTCGGATGGCTGCAGGTTTCAGACGCGCTCTTTTCCTTACCAGGGTACCTAAGGGGACTGGAAGGTTTTTAATGAGGCGGCCTGCAGCTTAACATTCATAAATGGAATATAATCAATGATTCCTCATATTTCTCTGTTTACTACTCGCATAACTTATTCGCACAACTCTAGCTTCAATCGAGCACTCGAAGGTTGTGCTACCTCAAAACATAAGCTTTCGCTTCTTCTTCAAACATAATACCCTAGCCGCACTCGAATACTCGGGGGCTGGGTCATAAAAAATCATACAAACAAGTTGCTCAATAAACAGGTATTGAAGCCCCAAACATCGCAAAAATTCACAGCCCCAATTGAACACTCGGGGGCTGTAAGAATCATATTACATATTAAGTGTTTCTCATAAACACCCTTCGATACACTCGGGGGCTGCACAAATACAGTTACACAAAATGTACATCATGTACAAGTGGCACTCGGGGGCTGACCCCTACACATACAACCTTAATCTACAGGTTCTTTCTTCGGCTGCGTCCACTTCTCCTCCTCCTTGAGCACAGTATGGATTAAGACCAATGCGTCCACCCGTGTCTCTTGGTAGTGCTCTTCCATCGGCACAGGACCACCACCTGGTATGGGTGCGGGTCCCATCGCAATCCTTTTAAAATCAAGATGGGAAGGTGTGATCGCACAAAGGCAAGAGCAACATTAGCCCCGCTAATCAGTTGCTCGCGCACAAACTTCTGGATCGCCTTGCCTTTTCGAAATTTCTTCAGCAATGCAAAAAGGCTTTGTGGTTGCTCATTCAAAGGAAACAAAGCTTCGTGGACTCGAACTAAAGCCAACCTGCAAGTCTCCAGTCGAATTGGAGTTCGCCAAGCTCGGTCCAGAAGCCTTACCAAAGTGGCGCTCTTCGCCCTGTCTGACCAAAAGGGGTGGGTGGAATACTCAGCACTACTCGCATGAATGTCGAGTCGATCCTGTATCCGTGCCTCCTCCTTTATCGGGTCGGAGCAAACGCCTGCGCAAAAAAAAGGGCTCATCATCGCCCAGTCGAGTCATCTCGCGAAGAACAAAACTCGATGATCCAAAAATAGCTTACATTCGAGTTGCAGGTTTACTCTCTCCAACTCTTCAAGCAAAAAGGCCTCCCGTTCCGAAGTTGGGGATGGCCTCGACTGCAACTCAGCATACGCGTCTTGTGCCTCTTCAGTTCGCCCTTCACCTCAGAAAGCTTTTGCTGAAGGTAGTCCATAATTTTCTGGTCATTCACGCTTCGCGACTTCGAAGAACCACCCACAACAGGGCCAGTTGATGGTTTAGAGGCTCGGTTCTACAGTCAGAATAATTAAATGCATAAGGAAGTATGAAGAGCTCAAGCAAAAGGCTCGGGGGCTGCGCCTCCCGATTCCTGAAGTTCATATTTCATAACAAGACAGATACGATGTCTGATGATTTACATATAGCAAAAGCAAAATGACGAAATTCCTAGACCTAGTCGACAAAGGGATCACTAGCTAAGTCGTCGACTTCTTGGAAGAAGTTTTCTTCGCCTGGACCTTGGCTGCCCTTTCTTCAACAGTTGTTACCAGCTGTTGGGCATATTTTTTGGCGGCTTCCATCCAAGTGCCGAGCCCGACGGTTCTGCCATCAGAACCCCGTGGAAACTTCTTCGTAGCTGCGTCAAAATCTGCCTCGACTCCGTGCGCGAGCAACATGAGAAAAGTAGTCTGAGCACCACTTACCATTTGCTCGCGACAGAAGTCAGCGACGGCAGTCCCTTCAGGATTGAATAGCTCAACCAGCTCCGCAAAGGAAGATGGCATCTCTTCGGGGAAGAAGCTGCCATGGAGGGCGCCCAAGGCACTCGCCGCCTGCGTCAGCATCTCCCCTGCTCTGCTACTGGTAACCTCCGAGACAGCCACACTTTCATCGAGTGAGGCGCCAAGGCTTTGCTTGCCAGTAGCAGTAGGGCCATCCATCACGCCTAGCATGTGGACAAAATAATCAGCACCATATATCAGAAACCTCAAACATCTAAGGAACACAGCAAAAATTCGTACCAGTTAAGCTGGTGCTGGCGGCAGAAAGTCGACCAATTGCCGACTCCTCTCTAACCTCGGCTGCTTTCAGCCTCTTCTCTAGATCAGCCACTCGACGGGTGGCGTTGTTCAAATTTTCTGCCGCATCAGCGGCAGCCTCTGCAAAACAAACACACATGGTCAGCAGACTGCAAGAGGAATCAGCCTCAACAAGTAGTAATAGCATAAAGAGATACGCACTCTTCGCAGCTTCGAGTTGCTGCTGCAGGGTGGCGGCTTCCGTCTCCTTGTGCACATACTTGGCACCAGCCTTCAGCAACTCTTGCACAAATGCCTAAGTGCACGACATGGGCAAATTCATAACTCAATATCTGAGTCTAGGCAAAAAAATTGGCACTCGATGAGGATTAAAACTACGGCAAGCATAAACTTACGTGCTCCAAGAAGGAAGAAGTCGACGCAGGGATATCTGCAGCCGCAGCTCCGCTCTCAGTTGCTGCAACCTCCGGCTCGGGTGGTGTAGCTGTGGCTGTAGCAGCAGGAGTCGTAGGGGTAGGCGGCTGCTCTGGTGGCAGCGTCCATGCAGTGGATGCTGCGCTACTCTTTTCCGCCGTTGGTGGCGGAGGCATATCCTCATCCGAGGAAACACTGTATCACACATTATAAATATACAAGGTGGCATTGTTCATAAAGTGACAAAGCATGGGCACGTAATACTTACTCTTCAGTAAGGTCGACCATTCGACCAGGGTTAAGCACACCACGCTCGGGCGCGATTTCTTCGGTGGTCGTGGGGGAAGCGAGCGAATCGGAGGCACCACGAGTGGCGCCGTCATCGACTCCGTTCTATCTTCCTCCTTTTCCTCCGAGTCAGCGGTGTCTTCCTCGTCGCGTGACCGCTTCTGCTTGCCCTGCACCTCAGCATCGCCCTCATCGGCTTCTGGCGTGTGTGCAGTGGCGAGTGAGGCCATCTCATCATCAGAATCTGCCTCGAATGGCTCATTGTCTGGCACTAGGCCGCTCTCTGGCAAGGGAGGCATCGACTCATACATTTTGTGTCCCTACACACATAAAGAGCAAAGGATTCAACATCACACATGCATAACATATCAACTGAGATATAGTATCAACTGTTACCTCGAGTAGAGGGTTGCTGGTTTCATAAGGAGGCACAGGCGAGTCCATCTGGCAGGGATCTTCATCAGTCAATTTGGTAAGACTTCTTACCAACTTCTCCGCCTCCGCATCAGAAAGCTCCACTGCGCGTGAGCGGGTTGGATCAGAAGCACCAGTGTATCCCCACATAGCATGTGCTCGGGCTCGAAGGGGTTGCACTCGCCTCTTCACCATAATGGCTAGCAGATGGATGCCCGTGACCTCTCGACCAACAGTGGTCTGAAGCTTCAGCACCTTCTCCATCAGAATGTCAGCCTCTTCGGCTTCGACTCCGGTTGGCTGAGCAATCCAGGATGGCCTCTTCTTCACAAGGGCGTCTGCGTCAAAGGCAGGCAACCCGAATGTTTGGGCGCCTGTGGTCACATCCTTGATGTAGAACCACTTCTGGCGCCATCCTTGCACGGACTCCAGGAAGACTCGACATCAGGTCGAGCCTGTACTCCAAAACCACCAGGTCCCTTGGCGCTGTGCTGGCGCTTGACGTTGAAGATGCGGCGGAACAGACCAAAGTGGGGTGCGACGCCCAAGAAGCACTCGCAAAGGACGAAGAAACACGCAATGTGCAAAAGCCCATTGGGCGTAAAATCGTGCAATTGCACTCCATACACGTGCATCAGCGCACGAACAAAGTTGTGAACAGGGAAGAGAATCCCTGTTCACAAAATCAACAAAGCAGACCCGCTCATTGGGGCCTGGGCGTGGGATTACCTCGACGCCGGGGATGCGAACTTGCGAGGTGTCCTCAGGGATCAGCCCGTCGTTCCGCAGGCCGGTGAGCATCCTCTTGCTGCAGGTGGACTTGGTCCAAGCGCCCTTGTCCCTCTTCAAACCGCTGGCAGCAGCTCCAGCGGCGCTGTCCGCCGATGCGTTCGCGGCACTTCTGCCCTTCCGGGTGCTCGGCTTCGTCATCGCAGTGGTGGGATGCAAAGGCTTTTGCTATGAGGCTATGGCGATGCGTAAGGAGGAAGAAGAAGAAGCAGCGGCGGCAGAGAGCAAATGGCAAGTAAAAAGCACTATTTACTCCGCCGTCCCCTTTTAACCTCACCGCAAAAGAATCCTCACCGTGGATGTGAGATCGTGGGCAAAGAAGCACATCCAGCCGTACACGTGGCAGCCATGGAGAGCAACCGTCGCCGGCACTCCGCCCACTACGCACGGGAATTTAGGAACTGCCATCATAACTCCGGAGAAATCGTGCCTGAACGGTCAAATCCAGTCCAAACGGCTGCACGTTGGCCCACATACATGTCACGTCCCATCCATCGCAGCATACTGCACGCCACCGCGTGTCAGATGGCGCAGTCGCCATAAAACGTCATCCCTGACGTCATTACAGCAGATTTGTTCAGATCGGATTTCGGGTTCGCCCAATGCATATCAATCACTCGATTGTTTTCAGGAGAATGGTCACTCGACCGTTTCTTCGACTGAGAATATCACTCCCATCGGGAGCATATCCAAAATTTCTTCGACTGAAGATGCTCAAAGATAAGATGATCCTGAGATTATCCTCCATTGCAAGCAATAAAGCACAATCTCGGGGCTACTCCCATCGGGAGCACTGTCGTGCACCCGATAGAAATACGTCAATTTTTTTCTTCGATTAACATATGCAGGGTAAAATGATTCTGAGATTATCCTCCATTGCAAGCAATAAAACACAATCTCGGGGGCTACTCCCATCGGGAGCGCTGTCGCGCACCCGATAGAATAATGACAAAGTATCAGTCGACAAAAGTATCGACTCCGTTCATATGCAAAATCATACTCGAAACATTCCCGAGTTGCGTCCGTCGCAAATACCTCGGATGCTGCACGCATAGTGCAAAGGTAAGACCCACCGAACTTTCGAGCTGGGCTAAGGACCGTTCCAGCAACGTCAACCCTTATACTTTCGTGTCAGCAGACATGATGAAAAATCCCGACGGACGCGTTGGGTAAAATTCAAAGTTATACTGCAGATCGACTCAGTAAGACCTCAAGCGGCCTAGTCGAATCTGACCAGTTTGTTCCAGATTCGAGTCCGGAGACTTGAGTTTGATTGAAAGCTAGTAAGGTTTTGCCCGAATGTGTAGTTAACCAGTCCCGATCCGTCGAGTGTACTGGGCCTACTAAGCTATTATCTCTTGATTTTCATAAGCAAAAACCGCAGTCGACGAAATACTCGACATAGCCAACATGTGCTATTCATACAGGAATTCCAATTATGATGAACAGAATACAAAGCATATGACGTGCACTTACGAACGAGTCCATGCCCGATTCTTCGAGTCAGACAAGTACTCGGGGGCTACTGACAAGGGTATACATCTCGGGTACCCTAACGTGAGGGTACCTGGTGCACGTAATGACTAAAGGCCCAATAGCGAAGAGCCCACTCGAAGCCCAAGACAAGAGACCCAAGAAGATGGAGTACCTTCCAAGATTAGACATATGCATAGTCGGTTTAGAACTTTCCATATGTATAAACTAGGTCGGTTAAGAACTCCCGAGACCCAGCCTATTTAAGGCTGGGAGGGGCGCCGATCTAGGGGACAAGCCATACTCGAACCACCAAAGCTCTAGCGAGATCGTCATCTCGCCGTAGCCACCTTGTAACCTCATAATCTCCCATGATCAATAACAGACAAGCAGGAAGTAGGGTCTTTACCTCCACCCGAGGGGCCTGAACCTGGGTAAATCTTTGCCTCTGCTTGTCAGCCGACGAAATTACCAGCACTACCACGTTCTCTCCCCATAATCTCAACCCTTGATTCTTAACCATGGGATTTGGTGAGGATACCCCTCGTCAGTGGTATAACCTCATGTTAACTGTGACAACTCAACTTTGCTGACACACTGAGAGATCGGTTCGAGAAAATTAGAGGCCTATGCATATAGTAAATAAACTAATATGGGTTAGTAATGGTACCGGCGAGACGTTTCTGGGCGAGCATCTTAATCCCATTTTGTATTGTTCAAAGATGATACATAGTGTTTAAGAAAAAAGATAAATAATATTAAAATATTGACTATAATTTTTGTAAGCTCCATTTAAATTGTGGAAGGCTAGACACCTTCCATCAGTCCCATATAAGATTTTGTACAGAAGAAGAAAAAAAAAGTGTTATACATGATTCTTCTGAATACGCCATCTAGGGGTGAGCGTTCGGTCTAGACCCAAAAATCGGTTATTTTTTTGGGCCCTTTTAAAATTAGGTCTTCCATATATGAGAATCAAAATTGGTTGAGAAATTTTGCTAACCGACTAATTCGGAGACCGATAATTCGGTCGGTCATGCATGACCGTATTACTATGGACTCACGTCAGGAGTTGCTAGGATGCAGACGGGGCTTGCCTGCTCCCACGCTTTGCTCCCATCTGTGCTCCCCGAAGCATCAAACGGGCCTCCGTGTTCTCCTCCCCTGCCCGTTTTTCCTCGCCAAAAACTTTGGGAAAATACAAGCGCCGTAGAAACGGTCCCGTAATACTCACACGGTACTGAAACAGAGGAAAAAAACAGCAGCGAAATTTCTTCTTTGATTTCCAACAAATCGAAAAAATACAGACTACCGGAATCTCTCCTTCAAATCTAAACATAAACAAAGAGGCATATACAAGTTCACGGCGAGCATCAATCGACAATCAGCAAATTGACTGAAGCAAGTTTGCGAGCAGCAAGCAAAAATGAACAACCATCGCATCAGTCGATAATCTGGAGGCTGGCGCATGAATCAACAATCAATGACCTGGACTTTCTCATGATTCTCATCCCGTGATGCGTCGGCCGGCGGCGTGCCGAGGCAGGCACCTTCCGCCGTGCTTGACCCCCGATTCCATTGATCATGAAATTAAACGAGCAACATGACTTGGTCTTACGATAGTCATCAGACTGTCCAGCAAGTAACAAAAGAAGCGACGAATGTTTTGCCGATTGATGCTTTGCTCAAGAATCTGTTTCTTTCTATTGCTCTGATTGATGATAGATGCTGATCGTGAATTTGCTTCCGCTAGGATATGCCTCATTTTCCGGTCTGTATTAGTTTCTAAGAGTTTGACGCGCGGGCTACATTCTCTTGATCCGTCGATGCGCGCAGATAAAAATTGCATCCAGTTTTCTAGTTCTGTTTTAACGATCTGCGAGTATTACGGGATTGTTTCGTATCAGTAGATGGCTCGTATTTTCGTATTTATGTTTGGCGAGAAGAAAACGCTTAGGGGAGAAAAAGGTGGGAGGCTTCGTTGTATTTTTTCCAGGAAGAATTGTGAGCGACGCGCGGGCGGAGGATCCGAGGATTGATCCTCCGCATGACGAGAAGCATTTTCGTTTCACAAATATGGACAATGATATCCCGTCAGTCCTCACTGTCTGAACACCAAGCAGCTTCATGCCATGGAGGGCAGAGGTGAAAAATCCACACTTGGGTGGAGCAGGAAGAGTCGCCGCGGATTTTGCAGGGCCGGCGGTCGAGTTCTTGAGCGGGCGGAAAGGGAGGGCGTGGCGTTGAGTTCGACTGAGCCGGGACAATGAGGCGGCGGAAAGCTGCCTGTACGCGGCAGTGGGCGCACACGGATCAGAAAGCGGCCGAGGCGGTGACGCCTGCCGTGCGCCATGGAGCAGGCGCCGACCTGCAGTGCTTCCACAGGTATCCACCAATATACAGTAAACAAGTACTCTATTCCCTTGCTGCATTCCTGATCTGGTGTGAGTTAGAGCGCCAGAGGCCACATAAAATTTCTTTGTGTTGCTCTGATCTGAACTGGGTTAGAGTCAGAGAGGAACATTGATAAGTATGTTTAGATCGATAGTTCAGTTAAAGCGTACTGTAACTTACAGCTTGTTTCAGAACAGAAATTTTTGAATAATTCACAAGAACGTGTAGCCGAGCTGCATTCGGACTACATGACAGGCACCCCCGGGACGCACAATCCTGGAGCTACTGAGATCTTAAACTCTCAACCGCTCGCATGGGTTTCCCCAACGGAGCAGGTTGGCACTCCGGCTAACCGTGCCATTCAAGGCACTAACCGTCTCACCCTCGGGCCGGCGCCCGCTAGGCCTTTGGGCCCTATAGTAATCGGGAACAACGAAACGGAGCCCATGAGAGATAGCCAGGGCCGCACTGTGTTTGGGACCCGTTGGATAATTTAGCCATGGCAACTGGCATCTTGGAACAAGGCGGATCCCCTGAGATGATAGCGCAAGCTAGAATCCTCTGCCAGAAGGCAATGCAACAACAGGCTCATGCCACTTCCTCGACGGGCAGATTGGCCACATACCCGGAGAGGTGCCACTCCAGTGCCAGGCAGGTGCCCGCGACTCGTCCTAGAGATGAGCGGCAGCAGCCAAGAGCGCCCCAAAGACAGCTACAGAACGATAGAACTACCGCCATTACGGGTCAGGCCCAGCAAGGAGACCCTACTCGGAGGAACATGTCATACATACCTCCCGCAGGAAGACGACCTACTGCTAATCAAAGTGTCCCCCACACAACGGCAATTACGGGTATTCGGGAACAAATACCTCAGGGAAGTGCGAGGCAAAACATGCCGCCCCCTCGGTAGGTTCGCTCCCAACAGGAGGTTGAAGGACCCAAAGACCCCAGTCCTCCACATAGCAGTGAGGACGAGGACGTAAGTTCTCGAAGCCTCTACGAAAGAAGTTTGGGTGGACACAGCCCGCCTAGGCGGGACGATTTGTGCCGGGAGCGACATGAGGGTAGAAGACCTGCCCAAAGTGCCAGAACAATCAACTCCTTTTCTAACAGGAGTAACCTCCCCCTAGGTGTCCTGTTAGGGGAGAGGAAGAAAAGCGCCCCAACAGAGATCCTGCCCCTTCCGTGGATAGACCCCCAAGGCGGGAAGATGAGACCAACGTGGGTCCTAGATGGTTCGGAGATTTTATTCGAGCTGAAAGATTTCCGAGGGGGTTTGCCATTACGAAGAATGTAAAGACCTACAATGGAATCGCCAAGCCTGAAACATGGCTGCAGGATTATTTCCCGGCGGTAACGATCGCAAACGGCAATAGTCTGGTTGCCGTCCGCTTCCTGCCATTAATGCTTACGGGAACGGCAAGATCTTGGATTCCTTGGAAGATCTGGTGGCCGACCCGTTCTCCATGCACGAGGATGCCTTGGAAGATCCAAATACTCGCATTGAGGTGAAAGATTACCTTGAAGATCTCTTGGTGAAAAATATGCACAAGAAGTACATTCTCGTGCCTTACTATCCTCGGTAAGCCATTCTCATTTGTTTCTATTATGCGTGACGCGTACCAATCATCAACTCTGGTTTGTTTAACTGTTTGCGCACCGATCACTGCATCCTCATCGTCCTAGACCCTCAATTTGCGTTTGCTTTGTATTTGGACTCGACGAGGCATCTGAAGAAAGAGTACGGCAAGCTCAAGAAAACCCTTGATGATGCTCTCAACGCCTACTACAAGAGGACATCTAGCATCATCGAGAGGTGCATATGCAAGGACGAGACGGGTAGGGTTATGTTCAACCACAAGATCAACTTCTGTTGCGTGCAGCAGCCGGCAAATAACGTCAAATACGCCTTCTACGTCATCTATCATATGATAGAGTACGTACGGGACTGAGGTTCCTTCAAGAGGACATCTGACATCATCAATTGGGGCAACAGAATGGGTGAAATCTCAGAGGAAGATCTCAAACTTGAGTTCTTGTGCATTCAGCTTAGCATTGCGAAGGTCATCAACAAGGATGTCATCGATCCCAACGGGATGTTCTATGGTCCACACTTTGGTCCGAAAGAGATGGTGGCACGCTTGAGGCAGCACAGTGACTTTAGGGCTTTCCACTCCAAAGGTGGCTTGTTTCCCTTCATGGGCGCCAGAAAGTGATTTATCGTTATTGATCGTCCTGACCCGTGATGCGTGAACCTCCTACCTATTTGTGTGTAGGTTATTCAGACTATCATTATGTATCGTCATGACGCATGGTGCATGAACTTCCTATCTACGTACCTATCGATCGAGTTTGTATCGTCATATACTTTCTATATTTTGAACGATGAATTTGTAATCGATGCATACCTAATTATCTTGACTATTTGATCTGTTGAACTTGCTTAATTAATTGTATATGATGCATCTGTGCTAAAATCGTTTGTCTTTATATTAGATGAGGTGGTATGCCATGCGCAGGGGGAGGGTTCCAGGAGTGTACAACTCTTGGAGCAAGTATCAGGACCAGGTGAGCGGCTTCCCGAACAATAGCTATGAAAGATATAATACTAGAGAGGCAGTAGAACCAGATTTCCTGCAGTTCCTAGCAGAGGAGACAAATGAGACGAGCTATCTTGGAGTTGTGAGCGACCATGGAGTTGTGGAGTCTCCTAGTAGGATGAAGGATTTCATAATCCTTGTCCTGCTCCTCGTGATTGTGTACTTGTTGTATTTCTAGAGTTGTGTGATGGTTAGTTTTTAGAGGACACTTCTACCACGCCCGGATTTATTTGTGTGAGATTGGATTGTGATGTACATGAGATGATCTATTGATTCATTATTTGTGTATATGTTGTTGCTTCTTCACTTTGTATGTTATATATGTGAGATTGCACCCTGCCACGTCCACGTATATGGGTAATGTGCTGCTGCCACGTCGAATGGTACTTAGTGGCGTGTCCTTACACGCCACTAAGTGGTATTGTACTAGTGGCGTGTCGCGCACACGCCACTAAGGGGTACCACAGTGGTGGCGTGTCCCAAACACGCCACTAAGGGGTACTGTACTGGTGGCGTGTCACACACACGCCACCACTACGAGTTAGCAGTGTCGTGACAGTGGTGGCGTGTCACTTACACGCCACCGGGTTGTGATTTGAGGAGCCACTAGTGAGCAAATCTGCACTAGTGTTAGCACCAGCTTGGGCGCAAGACATCTTCCAGTCCACCAAAGCGCTGGGCACCCGATGCAAGAATTCAGCCGTCATACTGGGTGTCAGCGTGGCGGCATGTGGCTCTTGAAAAGCCTGGGCGCAAGTCCGCCCAGTATTGAAAAAATCGGACATTAAATATTCGACCTTCTCAATTTGAGTGGGGCGCTGTTCAAGGGAGTTCGGTTGATGTCAGCCAAAAGGAACTGCAAAAAATAAGCAAAGGAAGCTGTTAGTATCACCCTCCTTGAGAGAGCAAATCTACTTATTCGGAGAAAACTTACCAATACTATCGTGCTGAAGAACCGCGTCAGCATTACGAAGCAGAACCAACTCTTTCTCCTTGACATCAGCATTGTCCCGCTCCTCTTTTAGATCAGCTTGCAGTTGTGCCAGTTGATCCTTGAAGGCCTCCTCCTTGCTGGACAAATCCTTCTCAAGACCTTCGACTTTTGAATGAAGGGGATCATCAACATTCTTCATCTTGTTTTCATGGTCGGCATCAGCCTAGGAAAGCTGCTTCTCTAGAGATTCAACCTTTTCCAAAAGGTTGATGCCTTCCTTGTTGATGCGCTGGATCTCCTTGGCTTTTGCAATTTTCTTTGCAAAGCAGATACAAGCAACCTTGTCAGCAAGAAAAGGTAAAAACAGGAAAAATCTAAGTAACAACAAGGATCTTACGCTTGCCCTTGGTAATTTCCCCTTTGAGGAAAGCAACAACTTCTTTTCCTTACCAAAGCTTATCTTCAGCTGCTCATGCTTTTCTCGAGGATCACGAAGCTCCTCCTGGTCACACTGGTAACAGGAAAAAGAAAGATGTTAGTATTTCTAACATAAATTACAAGTTTCACCTAGGCTTTATTTCATAAACCCTACGTGACACTCGGGGGCTACAGTAGGATATATATCTTACCGTGGCTTTGCTCTTGACAAGAGCGCACTTGGCTGTAGTGTCCCTGGCAAGAGTATCCACCACGGACAGAAGATCCTCAGCTCCCGCCTCCACCATACTAGCACAAGGAGAAAAGGTCACCAAGGCGGAACAGCTTGGCGCACCAGCAGCAATATTTTTAACCTTTCCCACCTCAAGAGAGAGGTCAGGGGCTGCTAAGGAAGATGGATCCACATGTGTTAGCACATGTGAGGACCCATCCTCATTTTCCTGGGCCTTGGGGGCTTCCCGTAATTATCTTCCTCGTCAGTGGCTCTGATGAAGGAGCCAAGGAAGACGGAGACGTCTGGGCTTCTGAAGTTGTGGAAGCCAGAACAATGGGAGTGAGGGGAGCAACTGTTGGAGAAACCTTTGTTAGAATATTGGGCCCATTTATGGGCAGCCCTTATAAGCAAATCCTGAAAATCTCAAATTTGGCCCATGTGCATGGCAGAATTTTGGAGGTGCAAGGTGGTGCTAAAGTTTAGTCCCATATTGCTAGTTGGAGGAGACAAACACCACCTTATAAGGTGGAGTGTTGTGACACTTGGTGTGCTAGTTGAGAACAGAAGGCTCTCTCCCGCGCACTCCTCCTCCTCCGCCGCCGTCCGTTCGTCCGTCTCGTCACGACACGCCGCGGGTTGCGGGAATGAGCCGAGCCAATGCCTATATTTTTGCTGTTCGGGAAAAACGAGTTTTTGCGTACGTGTATAGTTTTGCCAGTTCAGGTCGCTCCCGGATCGTGGGCTGCTATCCGACTCGGACGTGTGCGACGTGGTTGGCCCACGTTGTACACGTTAGGGTTTCCCGAGCCGCACTATATATTGCCTTGCACTGCGTGCGCCATCATACATCGAACCAATCTAGGTTTTGCCATCTCGTGCCTTGCGCCGCCACCGTAGTCTACTCCATCCCGATCGCCGGCGTGCATCGGCGTTTGGGAGAGCAGGTCTCCGGAACCAGTCGCCTTTGTGATCCTGTACGGGAGAGGGCGGATTAGGTTTTTGGGAAGCGCTTCGCGCGACTGCTCGCCACTTCCACCATGGGTCATCTTCCAGCCGGAGCTGCGGATCGTCTCTGCAAGCGTCGTCTTCTTCGACCCGTCATCACCAACACCGTCGTCAACAACATCACCGCTGATCTTGCCACGGTGAACCTGTCTGCATCGACTACTGAGTCCTCTACAAACGTTGGGTACGTGCGACGTATTCCGAACTACATGTTTACTATGGATATGTTGGCGATATGTTGATGCTATTGTTCATGTTGTTTAGTACGTCTAGTGTGTTCGTATTTCACATGTTAGTAGCTGCTGTAGTCATGTTTAATATTCTGGAATTAATCATGGAATTATTGCCTAATTATCCAACAACCTTCTGTTTCCTCTTTTCCGCCTTAAGCTCTACGAGGGACTTCAGTTTACCCTATGGTTTCATCCTTCGTGAAGAATGGGAAAAGTTAGAAGAAAAAATCCTTAAAGTGCAAAATGTTAAAGTACAAAGATAATAGTTCTTACTTGTCAGTGGTCGGAACGTTGGGAAAGCCGGCCGGGAGACCGCTGCTTTGGGTCCGTCTTCCAGACGTTCCTGGAACTGTAGCAGAACCCAGAGAAGGCCCCGTCTTCCTCTTCTTAGAAGAAGTGCCTAATTCCTCGCCAAGCTTGCGCTTAGGCGGAGGAACCAATAGATCCTCTTCCATGTCGTCAGCACCCTCGACGGAGTCTTCCACGGCTTTACCCTTAGGGGCACGGAAGGGCAAGGGAGACAGATGCTCATATGTCCACTTCTCAGGCTAGACAAAGTGGAAATTAAGTCAGTAAGGCGGAATAGATAAAAATACGAAAAAAGGAAATGCTAAGAGAAGCTACCTTGAGAACTTCTCCAACAGCAGGCATCTTCATGCTATAGCCAATGTCGGGGACTTCCTTCACTAGGATCTTAAGACGCTGTGTCAGAAAGACTTGCGCCAGAGAGTCCGAGGAAAACCTCTGAGGGTCCGTCTTGGCACTCGTATAATCGCACATCAACCCGCTCCTATGTTGGAGGGGTTGAATGCGTTCGGCGAGCCAGATTTGGACTAAGTCCGAACCTGTCAGCCCTTCCTCCACCAACTTCTCCACACGGCGTATCATTTTCCTTATGCGAAAAGGAAAATGGGCACCGTCTCGCTTCGCCCAACTCGCCTGCTCAACAGCTGGACCATCGATGAAAGCGGGGAGACCCACTGCTTCCTCTGGGCGTGGAACATCGTGACAGTAAAAGAAGTATCGCTGCCAATCCTTCACGGAGCAGTGCCCCTCTATGTGGGGATACTCCTTATTGGGAACCTTCTTGAAGCTAATGCTCCCACATGTCGACATTGGACCTTGAGAGTAGATGGGTTGCCTCTTGATGTGAAAGAAATATTCCAGTAACTCTATGCTAGGTTCTACTCCTAAGTAACCTTCGCACAGAGTGGCATGATTTGCAAGAACCAACAAGTTGTTGGGTGGGAAGTGATGGAGTTGAGCACCGAAGTACACCAGCACCTGAGAAAGTAATTTGGAGGGGGGAAATGAAAAGCCCCTCTCAAATTGGGCCTAGACCACTAACCTGTAGTCTGGTGGGGATTGGGAAGATCCCCTTCGCGAGGAATGGTCCAGATTCCAGCCCTCAACAGGCCTTCCTCCTCCATCCCTTGGATTTCCTTCAAGTTGGTGGCGCAAGGCCGCCATGCCCCTCGAAGGAATCCATCCTTCTACATGCCCGCCTGAGGAGCTTCCACCACCGGAACCTCCACCAGGATCTCCGTTGCGGTCACCGTGTCCTGAGACTCCCCCACCAGTGGATCTGCAGTGTTTGATGAGGAAGCGGATGCATCCATGCCTCGGTGGGAGAGAAAAGAAAGAGCTGGGGCAGAAAATGGATGGAGAGAGGAAGACGATGAACTCGATGGAGACGAGGAGGCAGGAGCGCTGGAGAATGAAAAAGCTGGAAGGAAAGAAGAAGTTACCCTAGGGATAACTCTTATAGTCCTCGCGCGGAGATTCGTGCGGGGCTACGTGTGAACGTGGGACAAATCCACGATCTGGTGTAACATGTCCACGATGCCGCAAATTTACCGCGCGTGCAGTAACTGTGCGTGAAAATCGAGGCGCATGTAATGGCAGAGAAGTGCAATGATGATGTTTTCATCACCAAGTTTCGAGGCTACATTTAAGCCGGGCGACATGAAATGTCATGTCCCGTCACTGACACATTGACAGCTGTTGACTTGATAGCTGGCAGGCAGAAAAAGATTCTTTCGAGAAAAAATATACGGCTTTATCTGTTCAGTTCCTTGGCCTAACTTGTGCTCGTCCGCCTTGCATTTACACGGAAGAGCACGTATTTTTTTTAGACTTTCAGGAACCCTTCAACATCTCCTGCAGCTGATCTCTGTCTAATTCAAGACGGAGGCTTACCGACAAGAGCCTACGAGCTCAAGCACCGTCTATGAAGCAGCAGGAGATGATGAAGTCTTCTGGGGGCTAATGTCGGGGATATACTAAACGGGTATCTCCTGGCATGCGGATATTCCGGCCTACCAGGATAGCCCATGGAGAGCTACACGGCCTGGTAGCTGACGATCAAGACGGAGGCCCATCCGGCTAAGGAAGACCCAAGAAGGACAACCGATGTAGCACCATCTTGGAGGAGAAGAAAGAAGATTACTTGCCGCCTTAGTCAAGATATCTGAAGCCTTAGCGGATAGGGACACCTCTGTAATCCTAGATCCAGACACCCTATATAAGTTGGACAAGAGGAGCCTTTAGGGCAAGATCATCAGATCATCTCATTCATTACTCTTTCGTTAGACCTCATAGCGGAAGAGCTAGACAATTTTGTAACTCGCACGATATTGTGCCTAGTTAATAAAGTTCATAGCAGGAGTAGAATTCCTCAGAGCTAGGGAATTCGAACCTGGGTAGATCGTGTGTCACCGTCTGATGCATGTAAAATGCATACATGAACTTTGCATCATTTTTACTTATATTCCAGTCATATTTGCATCATATAAGGGTTATATCACTGTTTTATAATGATTTTGGGAATATTTGATATGTTTCCTATTTTTTATGGAATTAACCCTGCGCAGGCAGAAAACCCTATTTCTTTCCTTTAATGTTTCAGGGACCCAAACGACATCCAAATGACCTGGAAATTTACGAGCATCATTTTTTGGAAGGAACAAGACTTGGGGGCGAAGGAAGCAAACAAGCGGAGCCCCGAGGGCCAAAAGAGGTGGGCCCACGCGGCCCCTGTACCTGGACACGTGGGACCCATCAAGTTGGGCCTCGGAGCCCCGCTGCCGTCGATCTTTCCTCCACCGACTCCGTTTTGACCTAAAAATGCCTATAAAAATTATCCCCCGACGTTCTCTGGAGTGAGCGCCGCAGAAACACAGAAACACTGAAACAGAGACCTGGAGTTGCAGATTGGAGGGGGAAAACTCCGGCGGGGCGCTGCCGGCGTGGTCTCCATCTTCTCCAACGACTTCTCCACCGTCTCCATGATGAAAAGGGAGTAGTCCACCTCTGGACTATGGGTTTGTGGAAGTAACTTATGTATATCTCTCTCTCGAGCTTCACTAATTAGTACCGTATGAGCTACTGAACATGATTACGGTCATCTATGTAATACCTTTGTGGTGGATCTTTTTATGAGTTAATATATGTTTGAGATTGCAATGGTTTTGTTTCAGTTATGAAAGTAGATGCATATTATGTACCCCGTTCTTATTTACTTGTCATGATCAAGCATGTTTATGAGAGCGTGTGAGGGGGAACGTGTGCATTAGTTGGAGTAACGAGGGGTAGCTAGTGCAGTGAACGTGAGAGAAAGTTCTGCGATCCACTTGGGTGTTTTACCTTAGTTTGTTGCCTCCCTAGGGATAAAAAGAAATACCATGCTACCGGAGGTGTGGGTGTGACCATTTCCCCTACTCCATGACTAGATCTAGCATGTTCTTATTTTAACTTCATGTCATGATACTTATTGCTATACTCTGAGTTATCTTAATTACCGAGGTGTTATGATTTAGTTCGCATCTTGGTGGAGTATAAGAGAGACTAATAACCAAAAGGTCTCTATGTTAGGACGTGATGCCCATATAATTATAACTTGTCATTAAACTGTTGTGTTGCAATCTCATATGTCAACTATAGTGTTCCATTGTCTACCACTTTATTAAAGAGAGAGTGCATTTGTGAAACCATGAACTCCGGTCCATTTTTAATCATAAGAAACACCTTTCCAACCACTTTTACCACTTTACCATTTTCTGCCATTTAAAAATCCGAAAATACAAAAACACTTTTACATCTTGCATTCATCATAAAAAACCCAAAAATATCATTTATCATTGCTACCACCATCCTTGCATATTTATTTACCACCATTGCATATTTATTTCTTGTTTGCATTGCATATTATCTTGATATCATTCTTACACCTTGTGCTTGACAACCACTAGGTGAGGTTGAGGTCCAAAACAATTACTTTGTTTTGTAGGTAACCAAAAGAAGGATAGGAAGATAAATCTTCACTACTAATTCCACGAGAGTTCGATATTAAACCCTCGAGTCACCCTCGTGGGGAAAACACGTCTTCCACTACTACACACTCTGCACTTGGAGTCTCAACCTAACCCATTTACTTTTTCACGCAGGTAGCTCCTGAAGGCTATCACATCTACGGGTATCAAGATTGTTTTCTGGCGCCGTTGTCGGGGAATCATTGCTGAAAGGTTTATTCATGGATATCTCACCAAATCAACTTCATCACCAACTTGTGCTGACACCTAAGCTTGGGGAGGTTGCACCTACGTGAGCATCATCTTATCCATCTTTACCTTCAAATCAATTTATCTTGTTTTGTCATTGTCTCGCATATTTATTTTCAGTTTTGCATAAAAAATTAAAAAAACACATAAAAACTTTATCAAAATGAATTCTAAGTGTTGAAATGAACAATTTTGGTCAATACTATGGGTTTTATGGATGAATATACACCTGAGGAACTTGAATTATTTACACATGAGGAACTTGAATTAATAAAAGAAGCTGATTATGTCTTTTCTCAAGAAAAGGAGAATCTTAGAAAACTTATTGGGTGGCTAAATGAGTGTGCTAAACAACTTTGTGGGTTATATAATGTGTCTTCCTGCACAAGACAAAATGATAAGCATCTCTATTTTCGATGCAAATGTAGTAACAACTTTATAATCGCCTCATACCATAAGAAGGATAATAATTACTTTGACATAAGATTACATGACCAATTTGTTGTTTTCATGGGAGCTCATGAGGTGGATTCAATTATTAATAAGAAATATAAAACTTGTGAAGTAGCTCGTGATCTTAAAGAAACAAGTTCAATGCTCCTTGAACAATTTCAAGAAACCTTTTCTGATAATGCTTATGTTATTAAATATAAAGAGATAACTCTTGCTGCTATGGAAAGAACTAATATTTTTAAAGAAGAAGATGATGAAAACATAAGTTTGGAAGAGGAAGAATGTGAAGAAGAGGATAAAAACCTAAGCTTGGGGATGCCCATGCAATCACAAGAAGATGATGAAAAGGATGAACAACTAGAGAATGAAGAGTTGGATCTCCCAACTTCACCATCAACATATGATAGTAACACTCAAACTCAAAAACCTTTTGTTATTTATGAGAACCCATGTTATGATGAGTGTGAAACTGAAAATGCTCCTTTACTTTCTATTAATGCTACTAGTGAACTTATTGATGATAATGAGGAGTGTTGTTTAAATATGCTATATGATAATGCTTTAGATGATGGTCCTATGCTTATTGATAATTCTCAATGTTTAGAAGTTGTTACAAATTTATGTGAGGATAAAAATGATATACTTGCTGTTTGTGATGGTACTCTTACTCATGAGAGTCCTACTTTGTTCTTAAATTCTCCTAGTTACACCATGGAGGAGAAATTTGCTTATGTTGAGAAATACTTATATGGTTTGCAATTATCTTTAGTTCCAAATATTTGTTGCAACCATGATATTAAACTTGATATTGATCTTAAATAATTATTTTGAAAGAGGGAAGCATGCTAATGAATTCCAAAATAAATTTAATGATCCTCTTTATGTGCCTAAATTATCTAAGTTGAATGATTCTTGTGGTTATATGGTTGAATTTGCTCTACTACTTGCAACTATTATGAAAGAGGAGGTGATAAGAACCCTCTTTATGTTACTAATAATTATATGCTGCAAGTAAATATTGTTAATATGCATTGGGAAACTTCTATTTATGGTGATTCATTCATATACAAAATGCCAATGCATAGAAAGAAAGTTAGACTTCGTTGTTATTACTTTTGTGTTTTGTTTTTCTCTCAACTAGGGTTCAACTTGACTATTATTTTGATTGGTTTGAGAACACCATGGGATCCTGGTATTATGCATGAACACTTTCCAAGGAAGAGGGACACACCAAAGTAAGCTCCCTCATGAGCTTCGTCCACAATAAATATCAAGTAAGAAGCCTAGCTATATGGCTATAAAGAAAGCGCTTTACGGGAGGCAACCCGGTTGTTTTTATTTGTGATTTTCTTTGTGTCCTCTTGCTGTAACAAGAGACTTTGTGTGTTTAGTTTCTGGAATTTTTAATAAAGTGCCAAGTTTTACTCATTTTGGTTTGAAGAAGTTGCTTATAGCGTTCGGAGATTTTATTCCTGCACGAATCTGTGCACGGTATGATTTTTAATTCTTATTCTGTAACTCCGAATGAGCTCATATTTAAACTGTAATGGCAACTTTTCATCCTCTGTATGCATGAATTTTTTCGGAATTTTTCGACAAAGTTAAGTAGGGTAGAAAAATACGTTTAGCTGCTGCTGTTTTTCTGGACAGATTCTGTCCCATTTTGTTTGATGCATGCTTAGAACTTTTAACATGAATCTTTTTGATCCAATTGAGTTTATGAGTAGGCATACAACATTATACATTTCTGGACATTCATATGAATTTTTGTCTAAGGATTATATGCAGCAAGAAATCTATTTGTTTATCACTACTAATGTGCCCCACAGAAAAAGAAATGGGAGAAACGGTGTTTTGAAGTTTTTTCACAGGGATTAGAGGAGATGCACCAAGAGCTATCCAAGGATGGTGAAGACCATAAGCTTGGGGATGTGAAGACAACCCCACTGGACCTACACACTCTCGGTTTGCACACGTCTAACTTCTGTTTTTCGATCGAAACACTTTATCGCATAAACTTGGAGCGTCTTTTTGTTTGTTTAGGTTAGATTTTTATTTTGTGAGACCACCACACTATCATTTATATATGAGAGAGCTACTGGAAATTTGGGTTGAATTATATTGGATGCTATTATAAGATTGGGAAAAGGGATGTTGAGTTGATTTTAAAAGATACATATAATTGCATGATTCATGAGCTTGTTAATGAGTAATAATTTGCAATATTTTATCAAGAGCTATCTTTTATTCATGTTTTGATGCTAAATGTTATTTACCTTGTTTAACATGGATTAGTTAGTTCTATGGACACTCATGCATGCATTTAGATGGTCAACTTTCTCCCTCTTGCTAGCCCAAAAATTCCAACAAGCAAAAACTTGTTTCCAACACCTTCAACCAAAGTTTTTCCAGTGAGTCCACCATATCTACCTATTAGCTTTATGCTATTCCGAGTATGTTTATCATGATATTTGTGTTATCTATACCTCTGAATGAAAATGCTTATGTTGTTAATTGTTGTGGAAAAGTTGGTTATATAGCTCTCTCGAACTTGATGCACACTTTACTTTCATTGCATAAATAAATATGACCCATTGTGATTAAAATTATGATTGTGGACTTGACAAATGTCTTTGGTTGAGAGTTAGCTCATATGTGCTGTCACATGGCAAGCTTTCAACATTGCACATCTCATTTAGTTGATATCATGTACTTTTGTTTATGGATGCTTACCATGGGTGAAATAAATGGGAAATGAAGTGAGTTTAAATGAGTTTGTATAAATGGTTAGAGAGACGCCTGGGCCGCTAATCTAAGCCATGCATCATTCATGGTGGAAATTTACTTACATGCTATGGTGAACCTTCTGTGATACACCTTACAATAAAAAGCTATCCAATGGTAAATAAAAAGGGTGTTGAGATTGTTCATTATGTTTGTTTGTCTTGTCATTTTGATATGGGCTTGTTCCATATCCTGGGACAAGAGGTACCCCAGTTGACGCTCTTAATGATACTATTATTACTTACAATGATATTTAACTTGAACTTGCTTTGTTTTCCAAGTTGAGTAACACATGGAGTAGGTACTTGTATTCAAGGGGCATGAGACTTTCAACCTGTACTTTGTCAAGCACACTACTCGTATTGCTTTCACTTTAAACTTAATCATTCAAGATGCTATGATAGGGGAATGAGAGCTTGACACCAAGGATTACCATATTACAATCATTGACTTAAGTAGAGAAGTTCAGAAGTTAGATGAAATTTATTCATGCTTTACCTCTACTCATATATATCTTTCCAAAGTGTCCACCTTTTATATTCAGATTTTCACCAATACTCTATGACCATTATAGGATGTTCTTACTTATTATTATGCATACATGTGGTCCATAGTACTTCTTCTCTTATGTTACACTTTGTGAATTATCATTGAACATCCTTGCATTGAATACTTGATATCACTTCATAAACTATCTTGCATATTGCTACTCCTTTTAAGAATGAATCATTTTACTCTATGTAGCAATAGTAATCATCTTTGATATCCATTGATAGTATTAAATTGCAAAGTCCATGTTAGTTTTATCACCTTCATACTCGAGGACGAGTATAGGTTAAGCTTGGGGATGTTGATGCATGTAAAATGCATACATGAACTTTGCATTATTTTACTTATATTCCAGTCATATTTGCATCATATAAGGGTTATATCACTTTTTATAATGATTTTGGGAATATTTGATATGTTTCCTATTTTTTATGGAATTAACCCTGCGCAGGCAGAAAACCCTATTTCTTTTTTAATGTTTCAGGGACCCAAACGACAAATGACCTGGAAATTTACGAGCATCATTTTTGGAAGGAACAAGACTTGGGAGCGAAGGAAGCAAACAAGCGGAGCCCGAGGGCCAAAAGAGGTGGGCCCACACGGCCCCTGTACCTGGGTGTGGGACCCATCTTGGGCCTCGGAGCTCCGTTGCCGTCGATCTTTCCTCCACCGACTCCGTTTTGACCTAAAAACGCCTATAAAAATTCCCCCGACGTTCTCTGGAAGGAGCGCCGCAGAAACACAGAAACACCGAAACAGAGACCTGGAGTTGCAGATTGGAGGGGGAAAACTCCGGCGGGGCGCTGCCGGCGTGGTCTCCATCTTCTCCAACGACTTCTCCACCGTCTCCATGATGAAGAGGGAGTAGTCCACCTCTGGACTATGGGTTTGTGGAAGTAACTTATGTATCTCTCTCTCTCGAGCTTCACTAATTAGTACCGTATGAGCTGCTGAACATGATTACGGTCATCTATGTAATACCTTTGTGGTGGATCTTTTTATGAGTTAATATATGTTTGAGATTGCAATGGTTTTGTTTCAGTTATGAAAGTAGATGCATATTATGTACCCCGTTCTTATTTACTTGTCATGATCAAGCATGTTTATGAGAGCGTGTGAGGGGGAACGTGTGCATTAGTTGGAGTAACGGGGGGTGGCTAGTGCAGTGAACGTGAGAGAAATTCTGCGATCCACTTGGGTGTTTTACCTTACTTTGTTGCCTCACTAGGGATAAAAAGAAATACCATGCTACCGGAGGTGTGGGTGTGACCATTGCCACTACTCCATGACTAGATCTAGCATGTTCTTATTTTAACTTCATGTCATGATACTTATTGCTATACTCCGAGTTATCTTAATTACCGAGGTGTTATGATTTAGTTCGCATCTTGGTGGAGTATTGTAATAGCCCCAAGTTTGTGAACCTAAAATGTGAACAAAATTTTCACTTTAGCATTTCACTCATGCATCATGGCATTATTCATTTTAGTATTCAAGTTGAAACAAAGATAAGAAAACAATTTAAAAACAAATGGAAACAAGAGCACCACTTAAATTCAATCCTTGTAATTCAAATGTGTTTGTTTTTGACAAACACAAATATAAAAATTCTTTGGCATCTAATGTTTGTCAAGGAAGTTCCAAGAGTTCAAAACTAATATTTTGAACTTGCTCTTAAATTTCTAAAGGATTATAATTTCTATTTAAGAAAAATGCCATACTCAAACCCAATGAACAAATGTTGTTCAAAACATTTTAGTTTGAGCCCCCAATTTTTGTGGAGCTTCTACTTGATAGGGGGAGGCCACATGAATAATTTCATATTGTTCTAAAATGTTTAAGTGTCCCAATTAATTTGAAAACATGTGCTGTATATTTCATCCAGAGCTAAAAAGGACTTAGTTGTAAATAGGAAAAGTATTCCAGGGGGTTTTCAGAAAATTCCATCGTCTCTCACCTCCCCGCGCCCGCCGCGCGCGCCATGGTCGACAGCGTGACACCAGGCCCCCCACGACGTCCTGCCGCGCGACGCCTGGACCCCCCTGCTCTCCGCTCCTCTGCGAAGGAGATAAGAAGGCCCCCCGTGCTCCTCTGCTCGACACGCTCCTCTGCCCTAGCTCTCCCTCTCCATTTCTTCCACCATGGCCGTGGCCGAGCCGAGCGTGCCGTCGCACGTCGCCGTCGATTGAGAGCTCCCCGCGCCAAGCCAGGACCGCCAGAAGCTCCGCCTCGTACACCTCTTCCTCTCCGTGCAAAGAATCGAGCCGGGGCGTCGTCGTTGCGGAGATCGACGCCATCTTCTTCCTCTCCGGCCGCCGGACACCGAGCAAGCGCGCGACCTCCTTCGACTTTCTCCATCACCGCTGTGGGTACCCACGCGTCGAGGGTGAGCATGCGGATCTCCTAGACATATCCATTCATCTCAGTTCGCCGTAGTTCGTCGGCGCGTCGTTAGCCGTAGCAAGCCGCCACCGTGTTTCATCATGGACGCCATCTCCGATGACCATTTGGTCGCTGTCCCCGCCATAGAGTAGCCCACACACGTACGCGTCCAACGCGAGTAGAAAACGGGTCGAGCGCGTGCGCAATCCTCGATCCCGTGCGTGTCGTCGCCGGTGATCACCGCGGCCGTGCGCGTCGTCGCCGTGCACGGTCCTCACCTCAAAAGGATGCGCGCACATATACTAACACCAGCACCGATCCAGCCCAGTGGCACCGCGCCGTGCCGCACTCGCGCGCGTCGCGAGTTCGAATCCCCGCAGACGCAAGGGCGCACCCCCTTTTTCCTTTTATTTCGCACGCTGACAGCCGGGCCCCACCGGTCAGTGACCGTGGCGGCCAGCGCAGCCACACCCAGCCCAGTCAGCGCCAGCGTGGCCTCGGACCCCACTGGTCAGCGACTGTGGGTTGCCAGCCCCTCGGTGCAACACGTTTCGGTAGCTTTTCTGGAAAATGAATAAAAGGACAGAAACTCGATTAAGTTTGTAAATTCCATATCTTTTAAAATACTGCTCCAAAAATTACAAGTAATATACCAAAATGTTCAGTGAATTAAAGCATGTCTATTGGTATACCTCACAAATCCAACTAAATTCATTTAGTTGCTGTTTTATTAAAATAACTAAAATGGCAGAAAAGAAAAGGATTTTAGAAAATTTATAACTTATTAAATATTGATCCAAAAATTGCAAATAAGATATCAAAATGATCAGTGGACTAAACTTCACATTCTAACCTCATTTGCATGCATAATTGAATAAAATATCGGTACTGTATATTTGGTAGGAGTGACAAAAGCATTAAGTTAAATGTGGGGGTTTAATTATATGGTTATTAAAATTCATTCCTTGCACCCCACTTAACTTGTTGGCTAAATGCAGTGCATTAAAATGTCATGTCATCATGTGTTTGTGCATTGCACCTGGTTTGCTTGAGTGATTATTGATTTTCGGTGTTTTTATACATCGATAGATCAAGCAGTCGGGGTTCCACCGCAATACCCCGACGAACCGTATTACCAACCCCCTGAACAAGGCAAGCATAATCCCCCCCTCTGAGCATGTCTCCCCCTATGTTTTCGCAATTATTTCCCCCACTATAATATCGCATTCGGTTCCAAATGTCTTTTGCTTGGATTAGAGTATCCTACTAGTTGCATTAGAAATCTGTTGCCATTACCTGTATCCTCCCTAATATCCATAGGATTGAAGTGTTGGCCCGAGATAATTATACTTGCTATGTAATTGCTTAGCCATGCTTAGTTTAGAGGATATATGTCCGGTGGATGTTTCAATGTTGGAACAGTTGATGGAATGGCCGGATGTGATGGAAAATGTGGTGACGGATAATAAATTGCTAAAGGCGGGGATGAGAGGCCATGAGGAATGTGGTGGGTTGTCTCGTTCTTGCCGCCTAAGTGCGAGTTCTTTACCTCTTGAACCAAGACTGAGCGTGCTTCCATCGGTGGGCCTATGGGATCCCTATCGACTGACTAACTTGTGAGGGGCTCGCCGAGGGTCCTCTAGTTTGAGCTTCCATTTGCGCGTGCGTGAAGATGGTGGCCAGGACTGGGATGAGGATTGTGGTGTTTAGGAAAATAAGTGGCCGCGGGGCAGGGTGTTGGAGGCACCTGTCCTACCGCCACTGATGATCCTAGGTTAGTCTCAAGCAAGGTAAAGGTTGTAACCGCGCCCACTCAGCCGGCTTTCCCCGGAAGAGAGCTAATGTCAGGCAATGAGCCAGACGGTACCGATGGTTAAAAACAGTACACCCCTGCAGGGTAAATCTTTTCGAAAAGGCATGTCCACGGTTACGGACGACTTGGGAAAGGACAATAAGACCATAGAGAAACGTGAACGGAAAGATTAAAACCTGAGTACTAAAGGTACTACCAAGAATGCAAGGCTGGCTTCCTCAAGGGTGATTCGGGGAGGTGCCTTCGTAGACAGGTGAAGCGATTGATGGTGGTTGCTGATGAAGATGATCAAGAGAAAAGAGTTTACCTTCTTACCCCCTTTTAAAAATATTCTGATTAGTCGATGCCAGATGTCTTTTATAAAGAAAACCAGCTTTATGCAAAACAGCCATAAAACCTTCGAAAGCCAATCATCGAGCTAGTAGCTATAATAATCTTGCAGAGTTCGTCGAACTCAACGTTGTTTATTTGATTTCAGTGGAGGACTTCACCGATGCTGAAGTTGGGTTCTATGTGGACGTCGACGAGTAGTCTGGGGTTCCCAGGTGGCAGCTTGGGACATCCCGGAATAGCTGGCGCTGGAATGTTATTTATAGGCCTCTCAGGCCATAATCTGGATCTTGTTGTTTAGAGCAACTTAATTTGTTTCCGCATGATGTACTGTTGGGTCTGTGACCTCTGGTTGTAATATTTGCTATCTTTCTCTATTATAAGAGTTGAACTATAATGCTTTGAGTCGTAGAGTCTGTGATGTGCCAGTTGTTCCACAAGTCTTGATCTCTCTATTATGCATTGAGGGTTGTGCCTGTGTTACGGCATCAATCGGGGTGTTGCGTTGCCGGTCATTCCGAGCAACGCCTGCCAAAGGTTTTGGCCAGGGATTGGTAAACCCGTAACCTCTGGTTGTATCGCGTAACCGGTGACACACAGCATCACTGTATAGCAGTCGGGTCGGGGCGCCACAAGTTGGTATCAGAGCAGTATTGCCTGTAGGAAACCCTTCTACTGGTCGACGTTGAGTCTAGTGTTTGTGAAAATATTTTTAACCTAAAAATGAGTTGTGAAAACCATCTTAGGATTCTTTTTACTCCTTATCTGGTTACCCTCTAATCTCGGAGCAATCTTACCTCGATTTGGGTTTACAGTTTTACTTCTCAACTGTGACTTCAAAATTATTAGGATAACACTGAAGGTAGAACCCAATACTACGTTTTATGTGGACCTTTAGTGTTACGTGTCTGGTTGCTCCCGCTGCGCTACAACCCGAAATCAACTCAGATGTTTAAGAACCCTGTTAACTCTATTGAGTCTAGTCACTTATTCCTTCTTTGGTTTTAACCCAAGGACTTGAACAGAAGGTCCCGGATTGTGCCGGATAGTGTGGGTTGAATCACGTGGTTTCTTAACCGTTTGAATCTCACGCTAGTGGTACATGATGCTGATCTTCGACCCAAGTTCTATCTTGTTGGTCCCTTGTTCGTTGTTACACAAAGTATTATCGTCCCTAGTCTGTGTACTTGAGTAGACGCTAATGCTATTGTCTCGACCATTCGGAGAAAGATACTAACTGTGTCATTGTCAAATCTCCAGAATGGCTCGAGGAGGCCGCGGAGGCCGCGGTAACCACAACGATGATGAGCAGGGGCGGAGCTGGAGTAAAAGTATCCCTGATGCCTGATTCACACTTGATAGCCTAACCTGATGCAAAATCCCCATTTATGTAGTATGTTAGGCTAAAAAAAATCTTGGACCCTGATGCATGTGCATCAGGGTTACTCCATACAGCTCCGCCCCTGATGATGAGGATGATCTGCCGCCACCGCCCTCGATGGCTCAGGTCTTGATGGCCATTGAGGAGAACCGTGGGCGCAATGAGCGGCTGCTGGAGCAGTTGGTGCAGCAGAATGCACAGAGGAATGGCTGCAACACTCTCACTGAGTTCCTGCGCTCGCAGCCACCCACCTTCTCTGAAGCTAAGGAGCCACTGGACGCTGATGACTGGCTTCGCGCTCTGGAGCGCCAGTTCGGCGCGCTGCATGTCCCAGTGGCCGAGCAAGTCAACTTCGCCACCTACCTCCTGACTGGTGCGGCTGGCTGCTGGTGGGAGAGTCATGTGGCGCTATTCGCCGCAGACCATGTTTTCACTTGGGCAGAGTTCCGCACCGCCTTTCGTGCGGCGTACATACCTCAGCCAATAATGGACCTGAAGAGGAGGGAGTTCCTGGATCTGCACCAGGGTAATATGGATCTCCGAGCTTATGGGTGCAAATTCAACCATCTCTCTCGTTACGCCCCACGGGACGTGACCAATGATGCTGACAAGCAAGAGTTGTTCCGCAAGGGGCTTGCGCCGAGGCTCCGCTATGAGTTGCTGCCCTTCAAGTTCTAGAACTACCAGGAGCTGTTCAACCAGGCTCTCACTCTTGAGCAGGGAAGGAAGGAATTTGAGGCTTCCAAGAGGCTAGCACAAGGGGACCACCTGAGTTCCTCGGCTTCTCAGAGCAAGAAGCGCAGGGTTTTCGTTCCCTACAACGCTGTGCCGCGTGCTCCATTCATGCCGAGGGCCGCGGGATACAGGCCACCACCGCCACGCCCCACTACTTCGACACCTGGGGCGAGCGGGAGTGGGTATCGCCCTCAGCTATCTGCCCCTCCTGGAAACACTTGCTACAGCTGTGGCCAGGCTGGCCACTACTCCAGGGAGTGCCCCAGAAGGCACCTGTTTCGGTGACACCTGCACGAGCACCCGCCACTCCAGCTGGCAAAGCGGGCCCTATTGTGCGTGGTCGCCTGAATCACGTCTCTGCTGAAGAAGCTGAAGAGGACCCCGGCGTCCTTATGGGTGAGCTACGAATCGACAACAATCTTGCTACAGTTTTGTTTGATTCTGGAGCTTCGCATTCATTTATATCCATAGCATTTGCAAAAGACCACAAAATACCGTTCGTGAAGATGAGCCGTCCCTTGATGATCTCCACTCCTGGCTCCAACTGGCAGACCGATGGGGTTACTCCTGAGGTTCAGATTACCATAGGTTACTCGTCTTTTCCTTTCACGTTGGTAGCTCTGAGGTCAAGTGGCATCGATGTCATACTGGGCATGGACTGGTTAGTAAAATACAGGGCGAATCTTGACTGCGCTGCTAAGACCATTACCGTGACCACCTCTTCCGGCGACATTGTAGAGTATTGGTCGGCACTATCAAGACCCCCATCCTCAGTCATTCCCAACTCACCAGAAATCCGCCTCTACTTTATGGAAGGTGCAACCCTCCTGAAATTCATGAAATACACGTGGTGTGTGATTTCCCGGATGTGTTCCCGGAGGAATTGCCTGGCATGCCACCTGATCGAAGTGTGGAGTTTGTCATAGATTTGCTTCCCGGTACTGCTCCGATTCCAAGAAGCCCTACCGTATGCCGGTTGAAGAGTTGGCTTTATTGAAAGAGCAATTCGACGAGTTGTTAGCGAAAGATTTTATTCAGCCTAGCAGTTCACCTTGGGGTTGTCCGGTACTCTTTGTCAAAAAGAGGGATTCTACCGTTCCTCGTTTGGTCTCTGATTATAGGCCGTTGAATGCGGTGACAATCAAGAACAAGTATCCTATTCCCCGGATCAATGATCTGTTAGATCAGCTAGCTGGTGCAACAGTATTCTCCAAGATGGATCTGAGGTCAGGATACCACCAGATCAAGATCAGGAAGGAGGATATCCCAAAGACGGCATTCGTTACCCGATATGGCTCATATGAGTATACCGTCATGTCCTTTGGTCTCACCAATGCTCTAGCTACCTTCATGAGGCTCATGAACTCCATCTTCATGGATTATCTCGACAAGTTTGTCGTCATTTACATCGATGACATCCTCGTTTATTCCAAACCGATGAAGAGCATGCCGAACATCTTCGGTTGGTTCTGACACGACTTCGAGAACACCGCCTCTATGCCAAGTTCTCCAAGTGTGAGTTCTGGTTGGATAAACTTGTCTTCCTTGGTCATGTGATATCCGCCAACGGTGTGGCAGTCATTCCCGACAAGATTCAATCCATTTTGGATTGGAAGACTCCAATGTCAGTCAAGGACATCTGTAGCTTTCTCGGATTGGCGGGTTACTACCGCCGATTCATCGAAGGTTTCTCCAAGATAGCCAAGGCCATGACTGACCTTCTCAAGAAGGGTAGAAAGTTCGCCTGGACGGACGAAGCTGAAGAGAGTTTCCAAACACTGAAAGCCAAACTCACCTCTGCTCCTGTGCTTGTCCTGCCGGACACCAGCAAGGATTTTGTCGTCTTCTGTGGCGCCTCCCTTCAAGGCTTGGGTTGTGTACTAATGCAAGAGGGCCATGTGGTGGCGTATGCTTCCCGCCAATTGAAGCCGCATGAGCACAATTACCCTACTCATGATCTAGAGCTGGCCGCTGTGTTTATGCTTGAAGCAGTGGAGACCATACCTGTTTGGTAACCGTTGCGAGATTTTCTCAGATCACAAGAGCCTGAAGTACCTTTTCACCTAGCCAGATTTGAATCTCAGGCAGAGGCGTTGGTTGGAGTTAATAGCGGACTATAACGTGAGTCTGAACTATCAGCCCGGCAAAGCAAATGTCGTGGCTGACGCGCTAAGTCGGAAGTCCTATTGCAACAATCTGATGATTGAAAAGGCTCAACCTGCTCTCCATGAAGAGTTCGCCCGTTTGAACCTGGAAGTCGTTCCCTCTGGCTATTTGGCAAACTTAGAGATCAAATCCACTCTTGAGGAGGAGATCAAGGCTGCCCAGCAGCAGGATGCGGAAATTCTCGAGATTAAGGAGAAGATCGCTAGCGGCAAGGCTAAGTGTTTTTCCGTTGATGACACTGGCGTGGTCTATTTCGGTCACCGTCTAGTGGTGCCAAAAAGTGGGAATGTGAAAGGGCTGATACTCCTAGAAGCCCATGAGTCCCCCATCTCTATCCATCCTGGTAGTACCAAGATGTACCAAGATCTTCGGCGCCAATTCTGGTGGTCCTGCATGAAACGAGAAATTGCGGAGTATGTTGCGGAATGCGACGTCTGTCGCCGTGTAAAGGCTGAACATCAAAGGCCTGCCGGCACTCTTCTCCCTATTGCCGTCCCGGAATGGAAATGGGATGAAATCGGTATGGACTTCATCACCGGGTTTCCCAGGTCTCAAAAGGGCCACAATGCTATCTGGGTAATCATCGATCACTCTCCAAGGTTGCTCACTTCCTACCGGTCCGGATGATATACGTGCGAGTCAACTGGCTGACTTATATATGGCTCGTATTGTCCCATTGCATGGGGTCCCTCTGAGGATCATATCGGACCGTGGAAGTATCTTTGTCTCCAAGTTCTGGCAAAGTTTCCAAACTGCTATGGGGACCCGTCTCAACTTCAGCACCGCTTACCATCCCCAAACTGATGGTCAGACCGAAAGAGTTAACCAAGTTTGGAAGACATGCTTCGGGCATGTGTAATCTCTTTTGGCAAGGGTTGGGAAAAGTATCTCCCTTTCGCGGAATTCTCCTACAACAATAGCTATCAAGCTAGTCTGGGCATGGCTCCATTGAGGTTCTATATGGAAGAAAATGCCGCACTCCGCTAAATTGGTCCGAGACCGGAGAGAGGGCCCTCTTTGGTCCAGATGTGATCAATGAATCTGAGGAGAAGGTTAGAATCATAAGGGAGAATCTGAAGATTGCCCAGTCAAGGCAGAAGAGTTACTATGACAAGCATCATCAGGAGGTTCACTATGAAATTGGTGATAAAGCTTACCTCCGTGTCTCTCCCCTTCGAGGCGTTCGCCGCTTCGGAATCAAGGGAAAATTGGCCCCTCGCTACGTTGGCCCTTTCACTGTTCTGGCCAAGCGGGGAGATCTTTCTTATCAATTTGAGTTACCAGCCAACTTCCCAGATGTGCATGACGTGTTCCATGTATCCCAACTATGCTGTTGTTTCAAAGATCCTATCCATGGAGTCAATCATGAAGAGCTAGATATCTAGGAAGATCTCACTTATCGCGAGCACCCTATCCGTGTCCTGGATGAAGCCGAAAGAAAGACTCGTAACAAGACCACCAAGTTCCTAAAAATTCAGTGGTCTCATCATTCCGAAGAAGAAGCAACCTAGGAAAGGGAGTCTAGTCTCCGTGAGGAGTATCCCGACTTCTTTCCGTAATCTTAGAATCTCGGGACGAGATTCCTGTAAGGGGGGTAGAATTGTAACAGCCCCAAGTTTGTGAACCTAAAATGTGAACAAAATTTTCACTTTAGCATTTCACTCATGCATCATGGCATTATTCATTTTAGTATTCAAGTTGAAACAAAGATAAGAAAACAATTTAAAAACAAATGGAAACAAGAGCACCACTTAAATTCAATCCTTGTAATTCAAATGTGTTTGTTTTTGACAAACACAAATACAAAATACTTTGGCATCTAATATTTGTCAAGGAAGTTCCAAGAGTTCAAAACTAATATTTTGAACTTGCTCTTAAATTTCTAAAGGATTATAATTTCTATTTAAGAAAAATGCCATACTCAAACCCAATGAACAAATGTTGTTCAAAACATTTTAGTTTGAGCCCCCAATTTTTGTGGAGCTTCTACTTGATAGGGGGAGGCCACATGAATAATTTCATATTGTTCTAAAATGTTTAAGTGTCCCAATTAATTTGAAAACATGTGCTGTATATTTAATCCAGAGCTAAAAAGGACTTAGTTGTAAATAGGAAAAGTATTCCAAGGGGTTTTCAGAAAATTCCATCGTCTCTGACCTCTCCGCGCCCGCCGCGCGCGCCATGGTCGACAGCGCGACGCCAGGCCCCCCACGACGTCCTGCCACGCGACGCACGGACCCCCCTGCTCTCTGCTCCTCTGCGAAGGAGATAAGAAGGCCCCCCGTGCTCCTCTGCTCGACACGCTCCTCTGCCCTAGCTCTCCCTCTCCATTTCTTCCACCATGGCCGTGGCCGAGCCGAGCGTGCCGTCACACGTCGCCGTCGATTGAGAGCTCCCCGCGCCAAGCCAGGACCACCAGAAGCTCCGCCTCGTACACCTCTTCCTCTCCGTGCAAAGAATCGAGCCGGGGCGTCGTCGTTGCGGAGATCGACGCCATCTTCTTCCTCTCCGGCCACCGGACACCGAGCAAGCGCGCGACCTCCTTCGACTTTCTCCATCACCGCTGTGGGTACCCACGCGTCGAGGGTGAGCATGCGGATCTCCTAGACATATCCATTCATCTCAGTTCGCCGTAGTTTGTCGGCGCGTCGTTAGCCATAGCAAGCCGCCGCCGTGTTTCGTCGTGGACGCCATCTCCGACGACCATTTGGTCGCTGTCCCCGCCATAGAGTAGCCCACACACGTACGCGTCCAACGCGAGTAGAAAACGGGTCGTGCGCGTGCGCAATCCTCGATCCCGTGCGTGTCGTCGCCGGTGATCACCGCGGCCGTGCGCGTCGTCGCCGTGCACGGTCCTCACCTCAAAAGGATGCACGCACGTATACTAACACCAGCACCGATCCAGCCCAGTGGCACCGCGCCGTGCCGCACTCGCGCGCGTCGCGAGTTCGAATCCCCGCAGACACAAGGGCGCACCCCCTTTTTCCTTTTATTTCGCACGCTGACAGCCGGGCCCCACCGGTCAGTGACCGTGGCGGCCAGCGCAGCCACACCCAGCCCAGTCAGCGCCAGCACGGCCTCGGGCCCCACTGGTCAGCGATTGTGGGTAGCCAGCCCCTCGGTGCAACACGTTTCGGTATCTTTTCTGGAAAATGAATAAAAGGACAGAAACTCGATTAAGTTTGTAAATTCCATATCTTTTTAATTACTGCTCCAAAAATTACAAGTAATATACCAAAATGTTCAGTGAATTAAAGCCTGTCTATTGGTATACCTCACAAATCCAACTAAATTCATTTAGTTGTTGTTTTATTAAAATAACTAAAATGGCAGAAAAGAAAAGGATTTTAGAAAATTCATAACTTATTAAATATTGATCCAAAAATTGCAAATAAGATATCAAAATGATCAGTGGACTAAACTTCACATTCTAACCTCATTTGCATGCATAATTGAATAAAATATCGGTACTGTATATTTGGTAGGAGTGACAAAAGCATTAAGTTAAATGTGGGGGTTTAATTATATGGTTATTAAAATTCATTCCTTGCACCCCACTTAACTTGTTGGATAAATGCAGTGCATTAAAATGTCATGCCATCATGTGTTTGTGCATTGCACCTGGTTTGCTTGAGTGATTATTGATTGTGTTCCTTTCCGGTGTTTTTATACATCGATAGATCAAGCAATCGGGGTTCCACCGCAATACCCCGACGAACCGTATTACCAGCCCCCTGAACAAGGCAAGCGTAATCCCCCCTCTGAGCATGTCTCCCCCTATGTTTTCGCAAGTATTTCCCCCACTATAATATCGCATTCGGTTCCAAATGTCTTTTGCTTGGATTAGAGTATCCTACTAGTTGCATTAGAAATCTGTTGCCATTACATGTATCCTCCCTAATATCCATAGGATTGAAGTGTTGGCCCGAGATAATTATACTTGCTATGTAATTGCTTAGCCATGCTTAGTTTAGAGGATAGATGTCCGGTGGATGTTTCAATGTTGGAACAGTTGATGGAATGGCCGGATGTGATGGAAAATGTGGTGACGGATAATAAATTGCTAAAGGCGGGGATGAAAGGCCACGGGGAATGTGGTGGGTTGTCTCGTTCTCGCTGCCTAAGTGCGAGTTCTTTACCTCTTGAACCAAGACTGAGCGTGCTTCCGTCGGTGGGCCTATGGGATCCCTATCGACCGACTAACTTGTGAGGGGCTCGCCGAGGGTCCTCTAGTTTGAGCTTCCATTTGCGCGTGCGTGAAGATGGTGGCCAGGACTGGGATGAGGATTGTGGTGTTTAGGAAAATAAGTGGCCGCGGGGCAGGGTGTTGGAGGCACCTGTCCTACCGCCACTGATGATCCTGGGTTAGTCTCAAGCAAGGTAAAGGTTGTAACCGTGCCCACTCAGCCGGCTTTCCCCGGAAGAGAGCTAATGTCAGGCAATGAGCCGGACGGTACTGATGGTTAAAAACAGTACACCCCTGCAGGGTAAATCTTTTCGAAAAGCCGTGTCCACGGTTACGGACGACTTGGGAAAGGACGATAAGACCATAGAGAAACTTGAACAGATTGATTAAAACCTGAGTACTAAAGGTACTACCAAGAATGCAAGGTTGGCTTCCTCGAGGGTGATTCGGGGAGGTGCCTTCGTAGATAGGTGAAGCGATTGATGGTGGTTGCTGATGAAGATGATCAAGAGAAAAGAGTTTACCTTCTTACCCCCTTTTAAAAATATTCTGATTAGTCGATGCCAGATGTCTTTTATAAAGAAAACCAGCTTTATGCAAAATAGCCATAAAACCTTCGAAAGCCAATCATCGAGCTAGTAGCTCTAATAATCTTGCAGAGTTCGTCGAACTCAACGTTGTTTATTTGATTTCAGTGGAGGACTTCACCGACGCTGAAGGTGGGTTCTATGTGGACGTTGACGAGTAGTCTGGGGTTCCCAGGTGGCAGCTTGGGACATCCCGGAACAGCTGGCGCTGGAATGTTATTTATAGGCCTCTTATGCCATAATCTGGATCTTGTTGTTTAGAGCAACTTAATTTGCTTCCGCATGATGTACTGTTGGGTCTGTGACCTCTAGTTGTAATATTTGCTATCTTTCTCTATTATAAGAGTTGAACTATAATGCTTTGAGTCGTAGAGTCTGTGATGTGCCAGTTGTTCCACAAGTCTTGATCTCTCTATTATGCATTGAGGGCTGTGCCTGTGTTACGGCATCAATCGGGGTGTTGCGTTGCTGGTTATTCCGAGCAACGCCTGCCAAAGGTTTTGGCCGGGGATTGGTAAACCCGTAACCTCCGGTTGTATCACGTAACCGGTGACACACAGCATCACTGTATAGCAGTCGGGTCGGGGCGCCACAAGTATAAGAGAGACTAATAACCAAAAGGTCTCTATGTTAGGACGTGATGTCCATATAATTATAACTTGTCATTAAACTGTTGTCTTGCAATCTCATATGTCAACTCTAGTGTTCCATTGTCTACCACTTTATTAAAGAGAGAGTGCATTTGTGAAACCATGAACCCCGGTCAATTTTTAATCATAAGAAACACCTTTCCAACCACTTTTACCGCTTTTACCATTTTCTGCCATTTAAAAATCCAAAAATATAAAAACACTTTTACATCTTGCATTCATCATAAAAAAACCCAAAAATATCATTTATCATTGCTACCACCATCCTTGCATATTTATTTACCACCATTGCATATTTATTTCTTGTTTGCATTGCATATTATCTTGATATCATTCTTACACCTTGTGCTTGACAACCACTAGGTGAGGTTGAGGACCAAAACAATTACTTTGTTTTGTAGGTAACCAAAAGTAGGATAGAAAGATAAATCTTCACTACTGATTCCCCGAGAGTTTGATATTAAACCCTCGAGTCACGCTAGTGGGGAAAACACGTCTCCCACTACTACACACTTTGCGCTTGGAGTCTCAACCTAACCCCGTTTACTTTTTAACGCAGGTAGCTCCTGAAGGCTATCACATCTACGGGTATCACCGTCCCAGACTTCTGCCGCCTTACGCGCCCTACTCTCTCTCCCTTCCGTGAGGTACCCCTCATTTCTACCGCCGTGACAATACCATGACAAAAACAGCCGTGTGCGATGACTCGATCTGTACTAGTGATTGTGCGCCTATGAACGGTAACAATAGCTTTTGTGCCAAGTCTATTTCCACCAAATTATTCTGAACCGCAATCTGTTACCTCTTCTGTTCAATATTATATGAGATTTTAATAGGCTAAAATGGCCTATTAAAACGTCTTATAAATCCTCTAAAAAATGTCTTATAATTTAGAACATAAAGAATACTATGTTACTAGTTTGTAAATGTTGTATTTCCTATGCAGGAATGCTCCTACAACATCTGTCGCAAAGCAACACAAATAGTATTTAATCACCTCTTGATCATGGTACATGGGCGCCATAATCCGTTATCCTCGTGAATGTGGGATCCATGAGTCATCGGCAACTGAGTAACCATCCCAAAGAATATCTATGACAATAGTTGAGCAACTAGTTGCTATCAAATTGATCTGGCACGGCCAGGAAGAATTTGAATGTGAGGAGAAGTCCAAGGAGGTTAATGATGTTCAACAGAAAGAACACCATCTGATCGCCTGTATGAGCAAATGTGGGAAAAAATTATACAACAGTAAAACTCAAAGGATATACGGTACAGTGGAAATGTTAAAAATAGTAAATAGACTGAGCACCAACATGGGTTCAAAGGCTAAATACATTTTAAATAAATTGTACACTAGGATTTCATTGAGAAAAAGGATAACAAAGTTTACCTGGAAAGAAGAAAGCATGTTGTCGTTTTTGTGCCCACGAGAACCTGCATTTGTGAGAATTCAAGCGAACTTCTGAGCTTTAAGTACAAAATGTTTAGTTGTAGTTGCCAACGTTGCAGTGTCATCTATAATGTTTATTTATACTGCAACATGTGGAATACTTCATAGAAGCTATGATGAACAAAGTATACTCACACAATGCCACCGCCTGCAGGAGCAACTGCCTTGAAAAGGGACATTGCGGTCATGGCTATCCCATTTGCTGATCCTCTTTGGTACCGAGGCTGTTAGTAATTACATGCTCATTAGTCAATTGCAGACCTGTGCGGAGACTGTTATAAATGGATAGAAATTGAGATGAACTTGTGGGTAGCATACCACGGCATTATTTTGAAGGACGAGAGTGGATGTAATGATGGCAATCTGGTAAAATAGTTATGGAGAACAATTGTCAACATAGTATCTACAATAGAAAGATACTATCTAAGACACAATGCCGCAAAAACAAAAGAGCAAAGTGTAGAACTCATTTGTGGTGGCAAAGCGGTTGTACAGATTTTGCAAAACACCACAATTTTCATCAATGGTTTATCTACTAAGTCAATTTTGAAGTGATAATGATTCTTAAATGGGGCTGAAGAATACTCACATCAATATTATTTTTTATGGCCGCCACAATATTCAGAATAATTGATAATCCAGGTTCTGACAGGTACGTCATATAGGGGTAGGCAAAGAGAATAGGTATGCATATAACCTGCAAGGCCAATCACAATTTTTCAGACATACAACAAGAATAGAGAACTTCAGCAATTAAACAATACCATAGCAGCTTTCACCCACAGCTGCGATTTGAGATAATTTGATAGGTCCAAGAACTCTGTTGATGCGTGGGTATATGAAGATTTGACACACAAGAAGACTGAAACCTGAAATTGAGAAGGTAGGATATTGTGAATGCTATTATCACAAACAATTGTTTTCCAGGGTATGAGTCTCAACCGGCCAAATTTAATCAACACTACACAATGGGAATCAACATTAAACTCGGGGCAACTTTGATTTGCTGGAACATTTGGACAAAGAGAATAATAACACTCCACACAATATACTTTTATAGGTTGAAATAAAGAATTCATACTAATTTTATCATAAAAGAGATGAACTTCTGGCGAGATGAAAAAAAACCTCACGTGTGACAGCACATGGAGTCCACTATGAGCTTTTAGGTTAGCTTATGCATAATCACCTAGAAATTCAGCATAATTTTGTGATGGAAAAGACATACAATTTTCGAAGTTGGACTATTTCCTATAAAATGGTTCATCATGGTGGCCCATCTCAGCACATTTTGGAAGTAATCTTGTTTCCAGGTTTATAGAGTCATTAGTTTTATCTTCAAAAGCATATCTAGGAGTTCATTCACTTCCTAATCATCTTTCTGCTTTACCTTTTTTGTTGAAGAATGCAACAATACTGCTAGGAGAGCACAAGAAGAAAGCTACCTGAAATTGCGAGAGTTTGACCTACATCTTCAGATGACAAACTGAGGCCACCATATGTCCTGTCACTTTCAGCCCATAGGGAGAATACCTGAAGTTATTTTCAAAAAATGATTGAGGTCCATTTTAAACATATAGTGCGTGAGCTATCACTGACCCAATAAAACTTGTGTTAATTACATATGTATGATAAGTCCATTCAATCTGAGCCAAATGTTATAACAACAAGTAGAATTACTTTATTAATTGGAGCAAGTCTCCACTAGAAAGTTTGCTCTTCTAATCGCTACTACTAGTTGCCATTTTTTAACCTAAGATAAACTGCTCATTCTAACATAAACAGTAAAATTGTCCAGAGCTCAGAGAAGTGTAATAGTACCAACAGTTAACTAACATTCAAAGTTATAGAAATCAGTCCTTAGATCTTTGAAAAGGCGGGTTCATATATCAATCATTCACTCAATAGCTATATTCTATTTTTCATTCATAGCAACAATATTTAGGAATAATTAGCCAACCGTTTGTGTCTGGCAAATTCCATTTCATCGCTAGAAAATAGAAAATAATACCTCTGTATAAGCCATTTCCTCGAAGCAAAAAATGCAATACACAATTATGGATGACATCAATGGCCAATTCTTGAATAAGCTCTTCTTGGTATCCAAACTATTAATTTGTTCAACCTTCTCTCTTGGATCATTCAGATGGGCCTCCAAAGCTTCAACGCTTTTATTTACGTTCTCATTTACTCCATGCTTGTGTAACGTCTCCTAAAATAAATTAAGAGATAAAATTTATAAGCAGTCAATCATTGAGGACAGATTCATGTAAACACAATTAAATTTTCAATTTCATTGCAGATATTGTTGTAATTTTGTAGTACTTCCACTAGTTCCTTTAACATCAAAAGCTAAGAAGCATTTCACGCTATGCAAAAAAGGGTACCAAAAAAGAATGATATATTAACTCTGAACGGTACGACTGAAGCATATAATTTTTAACATCAATTATAAGTCTAAAGTGAAATGTGTCTATTTTGATCAGTTTCGGTTGCACTGCGGACAGGCGCCCAACCCATGACTGCCTGATCGAGGACATGACTCCCAATGCAGCAACCCATTTGGTTCGCATTGACTGTTTTTTTTTCAACATCTCCATCTGTGCAGCCTTTCCCTCTCCCGGCACCAGCATTTAGCCAAATACCGCCAGACACTTATTTTTAGGCTTTTTGGGCAAACCACACTGGCCATTCTTCCTCGCTACACCACGATCCTCTCCCTCCCAGGTCGCCCTTGACATGGACACAAAGTGGTTGGTAATCCACGAGGCCATGACATCACCGAACACAATATCCTCGTGTTTCCAAAGACAACAATGACGAAAGGCTAGGCCATCATCTTGTGCGGGGTGCCCGTGCCATAAGTTCTCACTAGCAAGTTCGCCGAGGATGAGATCTTATGTCACAAAGCAGAAGCATCAGTTGTGGTTGGGTAGTTTGTACTCTGAGAACGGCTAACGGGCCAATATATTCCACAGGGAGTCAGAGGCGAGGCTCAACCGCTTCATTGGTGATCATCCATCGCCGGAGAAGAACATCACCGAGTAGAGGCGACTCTTGTCAGTTCCCAGACGTACCATCCAGGATGTCTTAGTCGCGGCCCGCCACAAAGCCTCCATTCTTGTCATACGGAGGTCAGCATAATCATCGACTCTGATTCTGATGAGCATTCTTAGTTCAGATTGGTTTAAATATATGTTTAAGTTTATTTCTAATCCTTTTTTATAAATTTCATTGAAACTTCGGTTCACTAATTTTAATGAAACCATGGCTCAAAAACTACGATCCACTTATTGGCCGGGGGGGGGGGGATACAACACATGTGTCCGCGGTGGCCAAATTTGGTATGGAAATGAGTCTACACGGACACGAAAATAGACACCGTGGGTGTCCGGTACAGTGGGCCTTACCCTCTGTTCGCGCCAACACAAACGGTCGTGGAACAACCAAATGGGTTTTCCTGTTGGAGTGTCCCTAATAATATTCTTAAAGCGTACCCTTTTATTAGATATTGTGGCCAAATTAAAATATGATACTCAAGGGCGTTATTTGTAGGCTTCATGAGGTCCAGCCAAGCTTCGGGGGCTAAAATTAGGGTAATTCAATACCCGCTCGACCTCTACGTTGTGGCAAACACACCCATTGAAGAATCACCGGGCCGGACCAGCTGAGAACTGGCGATTTGGTCATTTTCTTAAAGCCAACTTTGAGGCTATCCCCCAAGTGACAAAAATAGCGGATATTGCATGAGCTCCTATGACCATGGAGACTGCGGAAGCTCTTGCGCAGCAGCGAAAAAGGGCCAGAGAAAACTCGGTCACCTCGCGCCAAAACCCTCCTCTTATTTATACCCTCACCCTCCCATTCGAGAACCAAACTATTTCCCTCCATCGAGCTTGATTCTCTGTCCGGTGAGCTCCATTCTCCTCGAGTGTGTCCTCAAGAATTTTCCTAGGCTACCAATCACGCCCCCAATTGATTTTTAAAAATCTAGGTGGGCCATGACCCTAGGTCCGCCCATTGTTCTAAGATTACCGAGAATGATAAATAGATGTAGTCATGAATGTAGAACCTTTTTGTTCAATCCCATGTAATAATAACAAAGTGTTGTTATGAACCAGCAATCAAACCAACTGCATACTCAATGAAGCTAACATCGTTGAAATATCACGTACCGGCATCCACATGCAGCTTATTAGAACAATGACAGCAAAGACTGATGTGCATAAGCATGGTAAGAAGTATGGGAACCTGGCAAGTTTCCATCAAAATTAAGCATTATGTAAAACAGTTAGCAAGGATAGTCAAGTTTGCCTACACATACCTTCCAAATAGCGAGTCAGGCGAAAAGATATTTGGATATTTTTCTGTAGGCTACATCGAAAAGAACAAAGTCAGCACATGCAGAATGACAGGTGACTATAACATAAAATCCGATACAAAGTTCTCGTTCGTACCATTGCAAGGTAGCCTCCAAGAGCAGGACCAATTATGAGACCTATTCCGCATCCTGCGCTGTACTAAAATCACATAAAACTGATGTCAAAATCAGAATTACTTAAGAATAGAAAATTAATACTACATGGATTCACACGTGTATCTCACAAGTGATATTGCTAGAGCTTCGTGCTCAGGACGGCAAACTTCAGTAGCATACGCCTGTAAGTTCACAAATCCATCAAGTTTACGCGGTCGATCAAAAAATAACTTTCGTATTCGACAGTAGTACCTTAATTGGTGCAAGTAAACCATTTAAAGCGCCAAGGAGAAACCTAGTAGCTATTGCCATCCAATAGGTAGTACTAAGCCCAAACAAAGTATTAAATATTACCCTGTGATATTAACAAGAGTTAAGTTAGAGAGTCACCTCATAAGATTAAATACATAAGTTAACACAGCAACACATATATGCACCGGTTTTATATATCAAAATTGTTTTGCATACGACACCACATGTCCGAATTTTGTACGACACTTCCATCCAGTGGACACTGTTGATGCTCTTACACCATCGAAGGGCAGTGTGCATGTGTCGTACATACGTCGGACGAAAACTGTCGTACACATAGCACTGCTCTCTTTGTAAAGAGGAGGCAAAGTGTTACTAACACAGAGAAAACACCAAACATAATAACCGGCTTCCTCCCAATACGATCTGCGGCTATGCCCCAAAGAATTGCAGTCAAACATCTACCGAGCATAAAAGCAGCACCTATAAACATTGAGTAAACAAAGAGCGTATTATATCAGAAAATCACAAAGTGTTCACCATTTTTCATAAGCAATAAACTCAACTACTCAACCATCTCAAATTCGACTCATAATTTCATAATAAACTCACCTACAAACCCAGCATAGAACCCAATATCTTATGTTGATTCTGCGATGTGCAAGTCTCTTATCTATAAAGGAGTGAGATGAAGTATGAAGACTTATTAACAACTTATACTTCAGAATAGAGGCATTCAAGGATATTAAAGATAGTTAGAAACTATTGAAGTATTTAAATCAATGTCTTCAAATAATTAGAACCAAAAAGAGAACTCCATGATAATACATACCATGAAATACAAGAAGGGGAACAGTACCGACACTGGTATAACTGGACAGAAAGACCAGAAGAAATGTCAGGAACATCAAATATGAAATTTAAATTGTTCAAGAAAAAGAACAATGTAGATCAATGGCAACAGTAATAACATTCTTTAAAAATCTCATTCATGTTCTGTAGATGCAGAAGCCATACAAAGATGCTAACTTGGAACCACTTCATATATATCCTGGATGCGCTTGGCATTGTGGGTGCTTATGGTCATCCTGTGTTTAACCAGATTTTGCATCTTCTCGTCGCTAATTTACTACAACACTTTTTATATAATAATAACACAACACACAGTTTAGCAACCGCAAACCGGGACTTCCTATTACTCTTTTTTTAACTTTCTAGAAGTAGTCTAAGAACTACTAAAACATGTAGGCATTAGTAAAAAAGTATGTGCCAGAGATGCTGCTCCATTACAGTGATCTGAAAAGCATGGTAGTTTCGCTTTAAATAAATTTAGGTAAACAAATATTATTCACTAAGGAAAATTAGCTACGATACTTTTCACAAATTAGTATTACGTATTAAAAGTATGCACGGTAGCCCATCTTCATCCAAGTATGTTAACTTCCAACTCATGAGTTCATCCAGAACGAAATGCTAGTGATAAGAAAGGCAAATACTGAAACAAAACACGATTAACTATGCCTGGACTCTGAGCTGTCACTCGTTAGCAGGGTAATGCATGTGTAATTTCGCTACAAAAAGGAAATGGTGCACGACAAGCGAGCAAAAAAAAAAAAATCCAAGGACACGCAACAATTGTTGCGGTCATCACATTAAGAATGGAATAGAGGTTTTACAATATTGCTTACACCCGGCCTAGCCGTCCGCTTTCCCGCTCAGGTTCTACAGACTACTCCTCTCGTCTATCCGCATTTTTCCTTGCTACATCCCACAGGGCTAATTCTTCACATACCCTTCTTACAATAATATTCAGGTTAGTCTGTTTACCCTCGAACACTCGTGCATTTCGTTCTAGCCATATCCTTCTCATGCCTGCAATCATCATAGTTGCTGTTATCTTCTGATGTTTCCCTTTTCTTGTGCCTAGTGTGTTGATCCACCAGTCTCTCACGGTTGAATGTCCCGTTGGTGTAATGTCCTGATGTTGCTGCTTTTGACAAAGTCTGAACCAGAGCGTCTTCGCAAACGAGCAGCCTGTCATGAGATGGTCGAGTGTCTCTGGTTCTTGATCACAGAGGGTGCAAACTGCAGGTCCTTGCAATCCTCTTCTCGCGAGCCGATCCGCTATCCAGCACCTGTCTCGCATTACTAGCCAGCTGAAGATTTTCTCCTTCAAGGGTGCTCGGCTCTTCCACAGCGCAGCTGCGTAATCCGCTTCGATTAGGCCATGGAAACGTGCTCGATATGCTGAAGCAGCTGTGTACTTCCCATTTGTCGCCAACCGCCAGCTGAAGTTGTCTTCCTCTTCCGAAAGAGGACTGCATTCGCGTATGGTGCACCATAGATGCATGAACTGTACGATTGCATCAAGGGTGAGGTTGCCTCTGATATCCTGGATCCACCTCCCATTCAGCAGAGCTTCAGCTACTGTTCTTCTCTTGGCTCCTCTCACTGTTGCAAATTTGATTAGCTCCGGTGCCAGCTGACTGGGACTACATCCATTTAACCATCTGTCTGTCCAGAAAACAATTTTGTCCCCTTTCCCTAGTGAGCAACAGAGAGCCGCTTGGAACATGCTCTCGGCTTCTGGTGATAGCTTGAACTGACAAGCGAGCAAAATAAGTTGTGTATCTTTTAGCAAATCAATCTTTTATTGAACAAATGTCTAGAGCAACACATCTTCATACAAGCATCAGCTGTACTCAGTAGCCACTAGTACCAGCAAACAACTAGCCCACGAGGCTGTATAAACTTTTTGCAAGTTAAATACTCCTGGTAAACTGCGACAGTGACCTCAGGATAGAACAAAATCTGTATAGGCTTTGTGATTTTTCAACTAAAAGCTTTATGCCTGAAGAACCTGATCTGTCTTGGGAGATAAGGTTGCAAAGACAGTACCGGTTGCAAGTAGAATCTGGAGATGGTTCCTCGAGGCAGGTCCTACGTTGATGGTCTTGAGTTTTTTTTTCTAAGCAGATTTGTACAGCATCAATTCTTGGTATTGATTTTAGTAATTAATAATAATTTGTTATGTGCATTGACTGATGCATATGTGAAGGATTAACCTCCTTTTCGAGAAAAAGAAAGACATTGTGATGCATCTAGTTGTTTGGTTATGAAAAGAAGGCGTATAAATTTCTAAATAGTCAAACAACGTAAAGTTTGATTAAACTTTTAGAAAAACTACCGACTCCTACATTGTAAAATAAACATGATTATTATATTATAAAGTATGCCTGCATATTGCATCTACATATTATCATAGTCTATAACTTGATCAAGCTTTACATTGCTTGCGTCCAAAAAAAAAAGATTATAGCCCTTGTTTTGGGAAACAGAGGTGTGTAGTTGCTCATGATAAACGAGTGATGGAGGTTAACCCATTAGCAGTTAATGCTGCAATTTTGTTAGTTTGATACTCTGCCTGGAAATAGCAATACGGTTGTACATTGCCACCTTAGAGCAAGTACAATGAGAGAGACGGTAAGTAGGCTCTTAGTTAAGAGCCAGCTTTTGCACGTGCTTCTAGGCACTTTGTAAGGGTGGAAGGTGAACTAATGTACATGTTGGCTATAGATGATGTGACAGTGTCTTATAGCCAGCTGTTAGCTATACTATTAACCTTGCTCTTATATGTAGTGAATTAAATGAATCTTGTTGGAGGTTGGTCCTGAGCCGACTACTTTAATTTTGTGAATCGAGTCCATTGTTTCGGAAATTTATAATTTAGTTGTATTCACGGCTGTGGCAGATTAGGAGCATGCATGTGTTGGTATAATTTGCTAGCTGGTGAGGTTGCCTTCAATTCAAGAGGCAGATTTTTGGTACACAATGAACTGAATTCCATTGGTTAGAAAATAATGGTGTAAATTTGTAATGATGTAAAATATAAGATCTGAAGTTTTTAATGATGTAAATTTCATCGTCTATACTTCATATTAAGTCGATCAAATTGACGACCTAATGCTACGAGTAGGCCTAACCGTCTAATACACCTGGATGGAGGTAGTACACAGTGAATCTGAACTCCATTGAATTTGGCCGACCGACTACCTAGCTGGTTGGGTGATGTGTGTTTATATTATTATTACTCCCTCCGTCCCAAAAAGGATGTCGGAAAGTTGTCTAAATTTGAATGTATCTATACACTAAATAGTGTCTAGATACATCCAAATTTAGATAAATTTGAGACATCTTTTTGGGACTGAGGGAGTATTATTATTTAACGGAAGGGTTAAGTACCTAGAAACTTCATTCATTATAAATTTACATAGATGTCCTTAAGCATTACAGATACTAGTTGAAATCGGCGCGTCGGCACGCCGCGCCCTTCGTGATAAATTTAATGTATTGTATGTTTTTTGGTTTAATGAATAATATACTTTGTAAGTAGGTTCTGATTGTGTCGACCTTTGTAGTAGTGACATTATCTGAACCGTGGTTGTTAAAAAGAACACAATATATCTAAATATATGGAGATGTAGGATTTAAAATTATTGAATTTACAAAATTGGACAAATTTCTGAAGTTGGTAGAAAAGTTTAAGATTCTGACAAACTGGACACACTGTCAGAGTTTTAGTAATTATCGAAATTATTTTTACGAAATAATAAAAAGCTGGCAGGTGGGCTCTTGATGGCGGCATCTGCTGATGTCAGCAATGGGTACGTCGGCCATGTCGATCACTTGCGCGGCGACACGCGGCGTCCGCTGTATTGGTACGTGCCGTAGTTTTGTAAAATGAGTTACTCATGTGCCGTAGTTTTATAAAATGAGTTAGTAATTGAGATTGTAGTAATATAATTCGGTTCACGAAAATTTGTACATGACAGGCAGGTAAAAAAAATGCTATTATCAGCTAGATGTAGAAGACAAATTTTTGGATCCAAATATCCGATTCAAAATTTTGAAATCTGTTAGAAATTGTCTTTTTTGCATAGCCTAAAATACAACGAATTTGAAGATAGGAGAGAAATATGTATATGTCCGTCAGAATAAAAAGGTTAAAATATGAAAGTTGTTCGGAAAGATGATATACATCTGCTCGTGAAAGGAAAATTCAAACGGATGACTGAGTGTGACGAATTTGACAAAATTCGTCAAATATTTTACGAATTTGGATCCAAAATTAAGGAATTAGAGTCGATCAAACTCGAAACCGATCACGGGAATGGAACCTACTCGTCGGTGCGCATATATTTCATGTATATATTATCATGAAAAGGAGAGCGAATCGTAGTTTCTGGTAAATGTGAGGGTCTTTCCGCAAATGCGACGTGTGGGACGTCGGATCTGAATCGGCCGGCGTGGAGACGTGCGTACGCTGTAGGTCGGAGGTCTGGTGCGTACATTTTAGAAAACTCGGGGAAGTTTCTGCAAAAAAAGAGTGGCGATTCATATTTCCTTGAAAATGCGGGGACTTTTCTGTAAGAAAGCGCGGGTCCGCGTGTGTGTTTTTACCGGAGGACCGATTTACAAATTTTGGAAAACGCGGGATCTTTTTTGTAAAAAAGTGCGTGGGTCGTCGGATCGCGGATCGATGGCGCGGAGGTGGCCGGGCACCGTGGCTTTTGGGAAGCTGACCTGATCGATGTGAGGTCGGGTATATAACTTTTGAAAAACGTGGGGTTTTTCCTGCAAAAAAATTGAGGAGTTAAAGTCGATTAAACTCGAAAGCGATGATGGGGATGGAACCTTCTCGACGTCATGCATATTTTCATGTATATAATTTGTCGGAAGCGCGGGGATTTTTCTACAAAATTTTTGACAGAGTTAGTCAAATGTTTGTGCGAATTTGGATCCAAAATTGAGGAGTTAGAGTTAACTCGAAACCGTTCACGGTGGTGTAACTTACTCGTTGACGCGCATATATAGGGAGAACAAAAAAAAATTCAAAAAAAATTTAAAAAGAAAAAAAGAGCATTGTTCGTATGAACAGTACCCCGGGTACAGTACCCAAAGCGATGAGGGAGCGAGGATCTCAGTGTCCTTTATATATTTACTAGTGGAATTTGGCGCGGCGGCACGCCGCACCCGTTGTAATTCGAAATGTTGAAATCCGTTGAAATTTTTCGTCTAGAGTATGTCTAAATACTTAGTGAATTGAAATGTTCAAATATGCTTGTATTTCAACATAAATTTTTAATTTAACTTAATAGTTAGAGAATGCATGATATGAGCATTTGTTAATTTTAACTCCGTAGTTAGATAAAGTTCATTTAGATTGTGTCTAAATATTCACCAAATTGGAATATTCAAATATGTTTGCATTATGCCGTAAGTAGTTAGCATATATTTTTGTGAACATGCTGATATATTTTAGAGTATTTCCATTTTTTTAGCAAATTGAAATGTTCAAATATGTTTCTATTGTTCAGTAATATTTAATTTAAGTTCATAACGAGTGGAAACGCACATTTATTGAATTTAATTCCATATTTAGAGAAAGTTCATCCAGATTACATCCAAATATTCACCAAATTGAAATGTTCAATTTAATTCCACAATTAGAGGAAGTGCATTTGTTTTTTGTTTAAATATTCACCAATTTAAAATATTTAAACATTTAATAAGTTAGATTCTATATAATTAGAGGAAGTACAGCTGTTTTTTGTCCAAATATTCACCAATTCAAAATATATAAACATGTTTGTTTTTTCGACATAGACAGTTAGCATTTTTTTCTGAGCATTTTGATGACTTCACATAATTAGAGGAAGTACATTTGTTTCTTGTCCGAATATTCATCAATTTAAAATATTTAAACATGTTTGATGTATATTTATTGAATTGAATTTCATATTTAGAGAAAGTTCATCTAGATTACATCCAAATATTTACCAAATTGAAATGTTCAATTTAAGTCCATAATTAGAGAAAATATATTACGTGAGCATTTAATAAATTTAACTTCACATAGTTAGAGGAAGTGCATTTGTTTTTTTTTTCAAATATTCACCAATTTAAAACATCTAAACATGTTTGTTTTTTGCCATAAATAGTTAGTATTTATTTTTCTGAACATTCTGATGTATTTTACATATTTTTCCGACGGATATGGATATCTATATAAATACTTTAATTTTCTGGGAAAAATTTCAAAAAAATAAAATTTCCAAAAAAAAGTACCGTACTTGCGCGGTACTGTTCATGCGAACAGTACCATCGACGTGGGCACATGCAGCTAAGGCCTTAAGGGGTGGCCTTTCAAAAAAAATCCAAAAAAAAAAGTACTGTAGGTGTCATGTACTGTTCATGCGAACAGTACCCGTCGCCGTGGGCACATGCAGCTGAGGCCTTGAGGGGTGGCCCTTTATATAGGTAGGATTTATTACCCATTGTCCTCCCACTTTGCCAGATCTACTCCCCTCATAAAGCAAAAAAAACCACACGGCAAACGACCTACAGATACAGCTATGTATAGGAGGGGGCCTGCCTCCTCTCCCTGGTCCACTCCGGCGGGCGAGTCCGTCGGAGGAGAGAGAGAAAGAGGAGAATGTGAGATCAAGGTGTACCAATTTTGTACTGGAAGTGAATTTCACCCTTTCAAGCATTAAGGGACTTAAATTGCACTACATATCTCATCGTGACTATCGGTATGGGTAGATCAAGCATTAAGGGACTTAAATTTCGATTCTTTTAAATATTAGCAGCTCGCCATGATAGTGATAGTGCAGCTAGCTTCATGAACTTTAGAGAACTACAGTGGATCCGAACGCGATCCTTGTGGAGGACACATTGGTAGTAATTAACCGCCTAACACAACCGATATGAGACGTACTAATACGTGAGAATATACCTATTATTACTAATAAAATTGGATGTGTGCATCTATTAATTGATGCACAAGAGGCTGCAGGATCCATCCTTGTTCGGACAAAAACGAGTCAACTATATATATAGTAAGCTCGAGCTTGCTTGATTAGTCACATGACATTATCACAGTAAGTCACAAGCAAGCAGCTACTTTTAACTAACTAGATTAATTAAGCAGAAGGAAGATGGATGGAGATTAGCAGAGAGGAAAGGAGGAGTACTTACTGGTGCAGAGGACCACGATCCAGACGTAGATGAGATCGGCGTAGGGGATGCCCGGGTTCTCCGCCTTCCTCCGGTCCACCGCGCACCCGGGGCAACCCTCCACGTAGTAGGCCTTCTTCTCCAGCAACGGCACTGCCTCCTCCTCCTGCCGCCGCCGATCCATATTAACGATCGGTGGTCGTACCTGGATCGAGTTGTGGAGGCCGGTGGAGTGGATGGAAGGCGGGACTTGCTAGCTGCAGCCTGGACGGAGCTTGGCTATATATAGTGATGATCGACCCGTATGCAAATGTTGACTTTCACGTAATAAACCAAACAGAAGAGTGAGAACATGAAAACGCCGCATACAGATGCGGGACCACGACGCTGCCATCACCCCACCACTTCCCGCACCTCGTCGGCACACTTCCACCATGCAGAGCGGTCGCCCCGGCTTGCTCCACGCTCGCCGGTAAGTCACGTTGGACGTCTGGACCGAGTTTTTTTTGGCTCGCCCCGCGCTTTTTGTGCTCGGCCCGCTGGACTCTTTGGACCGAGCCGAGTTCAATTTCTTGGACCGCTGCATGCTCGGGCTGAGCCAGGCTCGGCTCGGTCCAGCTCGTCTTGCTCGTTCTCTGCATGTTATCGACCACTGCCAATATCATGCCTCTTGCGTTCTCGGCTATCTACAGCTCCTCATACCAAATCCTTACGCCCGTCGTGTGTTCCTCTCTGAACTAAGCTAGTCAGTCAGCTTAGATCAAGTAAATAATCAAGTTCGAAGTACCAACATGTACTGTTACTTGACGTACGCAAGATGCTCGATGAAATGTCTTCCCGAACAAATCTGAACATGCCAGCCGTCCACGCTCGCCACTGTGTCGCGCCGCCACTCCATGATGCCGCTTCTCGCTCGCATCGACGCCTCCCCTTGCCGCCCTGCTCCACAGCCTCCTTCGCCCCGCAACTTGCGCTGTGCAAAAGCTGCCCAGGAGGATGACTTTGGCAGGAAAATAAGAAAAAATGTTAACGTGCTATGCTGCTACTACTCAATTTTATTTTCATTGTGCACTGCCTTTATTTATTTTTGTAGTTCAAAAATTGTGCGCCTGTTTGAGAGCTCGTACAAAACAAGAAAAAAAAGAAGAGTAAACGGTCTGACAGCTAGAGGCCTGGGATCAAGAACTTGCCGAGATCCTGGCAAGGTTCATTCTAGCACGCCTCAATCAGAGACATGGACATACAAACAACTGTGTCTGTGACCTGGAAGGCGTGGAAGGCATGCGCCATGCGCCAGGCGGGGTGGAGAATTTTGGCACCGACAGAAGAGAAACAGATCAGGGGATCTCGGCGGTGGAGAATTTTTGGCACTCAGAGAAGAGAAAAGGAGGGGATTATGAGTTTGGTTAAGCCCACTAATTAACCGCCCCGCTCTACATGCGGAGATTCAACAGAGAAGAGCCCTTATCTTGGCAGTAGTGATGCGGAGATTCAACAGAGAGAAAGTTTAGTGGACCACTCGTTTAGAGCAATCAGAGTGCAACGACCATGCATGTGGCCTTGTCTTCGTCTACAACATATCTCACTCGGTTAGAGCATATCCCACTCCCACCGACACCTCCAAAATAATTTGGTAGGCCCTTTTCACACCCGTGCCTTCTAAATAAACTCCTAAATAACTTTTTGCTCAAAATAAAAGTTTATAGATACTTCATACAAGTTCATAGAAGGTAGAGACTAAAAGGAAACTAAACTACTATGGTGTCTCGCCACCATTGTTGTCGCCGCCGCCATTAATTGTTGTTGTTGCCCTGGCCGCTTCTGTTGGAGATTGATCCAAATTCAGTTGAAGGCCTACTGAATAAATGCCTAGTTTGGACGAGCGAAGCGAGGCCCATCGCCGGAGGCTTGGGCCGACCTAGGTTTGAACCCCTATATATACTCCTTGTAAGCCGCCGCACGTCGTACGTTGATTCCCTCGGTCAAGGCCTTTGACCGTTCGGGGACACGTGTGGGTCCTCACTTAACATCAGAACCAGCTGGTGAAATTACCTTTTTTGCTCAAATCTGTTGAACAAAATATTCATATCAATAAAAGTTGAGCAATATAGTATTAAACACTCAAAATGCTTGTAACCATTAAATTTGACCCTTTTTCCGTGCTCATGCTCGAATCACAGCTCAGCACTGCATTATTTTTTCGTTATTTTACCAATTTTTTACCAGTAGCAGTATTTCTAAGAGGGGAACGAGATATCCAATTTTCGGTTGGTAACGAAAATCTCAGCCATGTCGAGAACAACTAGCTCGGTCGGCCTCTAGAAAGCTTTAGAACCTCAATGCGGGAAACTTTGCTTTTTATTGTGCACTGCCTTTTTATTTCTGGTTTTTGCGACTGTGCCACTAGCTAACGCAGATATTCGGGTTGAGCCACTACGAATCGGCCTATTGGAAAAATGTCACCAGCTTTCGCGTACTCGTTGTGTCTATACCCTGAACGGACATTCAAGCTATCCACCGTTAACGTTGGCTCATCTGTTTGACCCATTTTTTTACATGTGTGACCTCTCCTCTACAACGTCAGCAACGACGATATAATATTTCTGTCCAACACGTGGCATCAAGTCCCACAAGATATCCACATCACATGCGGAGAATACTACTCCTCTGATCCGTATTAATGGTCGTCAGCCCTATAGCAATTTGTACTACCGCTGTACACTTTCCGCGACCGTTAATTCGGATCGGAGGTAGTAATAGATTTGTGTCTTCCTGGCAAGTGGGACTGGCTACATTGTCCCTTCAGCGTATACAAAAAGGTCAACGCAGTCAATCGTCGAGGCAGACCGATGCCGGGCGTCGTGTACGCTCCGACTATGCCGGTCGCGTTCCTGTGATTTCTACACCACAACATGACTCATCTACCCCCTCCGCAACACACGTCTACCTGCCTAGAAGCATCACCTCCATCGCAAGAAACGATTTTGAGGCAAGTTTGGATCTAATATGAGTAATGCACATTAGGTGTTTGTTGAAACTTCTAAGTGGGATCTAAGAAACAAACTCTATATTTACCGCTTTATTAAAGGATTGCGGATAAAATATAAGATGAATAACTTAAGGGAGTCTCTAAGTCTCAGTCGACTGAGAACTTAGTTACCTTACGTTGTCTAGTTTTTGTTTTGTTTGTTCCACCGAACTGGGCCTTCTTAGCCCAATTATAATTTGTGACTTCCGCTTCCTCTTTTTTCTTAACAGTGTTTTGCTTCTTTATACGCTACCACTAGTTTTGAACCGGCCACTATTCCAAAATCAGTGCAAATACACGTTACTTTATTTTCCGTTTGATTACACACAAAAATCAATGGCATGTATATTTGACCATGTCAAGTGTAGTTGATCATATAAAATCATTTGCGAAAGTTTAACTATTTCAAAATTTCTACATCAGTTGAAGTTAACAAAAACGAAATGTGTATACACGTGCAACTAGGAAAAAATATCTCAGTTACAACTCCACTTGCAACTAGAAAACTAATATCTCAGTTACAACCGCACTTGTAATTGAAAAAAATATATCAGTTACAACCGCACTTGCAAGTGGAAAAAATATCTCAGATACAACTTCACTTGAAAGATCTCAATTGCAACCACACTTGCAACTGGAAAAATATCTCAGTTATAACTTTAGTTGCATTTAGAAAAATCACCCCTTTCTCATGCGACCGTTCTCGATCCTAGGACAATACACAAAAACATATCCCGAGTGATATAAGAAAAGACAGCCCGTCTATACACAAAAGGATACATCTATATGCTTGTTTATTAAAATTTCTGAAGTCATTTTAGAAATATCCTACTTATTCCACGTATGTGCATGATCCAACAATAAAATAGAGAAGAAATAGGACAAGGCAAATCACGTAACCAAAAAAAAAAGAGACTAAAAATCAAAAGAATGTGTAGTAGCTGGCATGAACAATCATTAAAGCTTTTGTTGTAGGAACAAAAAGCAAAACACAGCGTACAAAAGTCCATCATTGTCGACCAGACAAAACCTGCCCTCTCCACACCTGGCCCAGCAAGGCCCATCTTGGTTGCGTTATGTTACAAGCGCATATTATTCAAAAAAAAGAGAAAAGAAGCACATATATTGGCACAAAGATCCAATACTCAGCAGGTCGAACGAGAACTAAGTTAATTCTCAGTTGACTGATAATTAAAATGTAAAGTAGAAAATTAAATTAGAGAAAAGTTCTCGGATGAAAAAATGGCTTATTAACTTGGGGGGTCTCAATTGCAAGTGCAGTTGCAACTGGATCAGCAAAAAACTCAGTTACAAGCGCAATTGCATTTGGCTCAGATAAATTCAGTTGCAAGTGCGGTTGCAACTGCCTTATACCGTCGAGAAAATTTGTGTTGCAAGTTCAGTTGCAACCGGCTCTGAAAAAACTCAGTTGCAAGTGCATTTGCAACTAGCTCAAGAAAAATCTCCAGTTGCAAGTGCAATTGCAACTGGCTAAAAAAAACTCAGTTGCAAGCGCAGTTGCAACTGGCTTCAAGACAAAAAAAAAGAAACATAAAAACAAAACAATAATAATAATAAGAAGAAAAGTAACAAAATAATAATAATTAAAATGATAATGAAAAAAACCTAAGTTGCAGGTGTAGTTGCAACTAAGAAAAAAAACAAGTTGCAAGTGGAGTTGCAACTAGGAAAACCTCAAAAAGAGAAAACAAATGTCAGTTAAACTGAAGTGTCCTTCAAGAAAATAACCTATGTTGCAAGTGTGATTTTAACCGGAGAAAAAGTCAGTTGCAAGTTGAGTTGCAACTAGGGGCATTCTCGAAAACAACCCTAAGTTGCAAGTGTGGTTGCAACTAAAGACAAACTACGAGTTGCATTAATTAATAAAAATAGTGTTAAAATAATCATTCTAATCAATATTTAAAAATGTCTATTAAAGGTATAACAATCAAAACGCTGTTTTATTAACGCACAAAAATATGTAGAAACAAATTAGGACACATGAGATTCACTAAAGGACATATAAAAATATAAATGATAAAAATACAAAATAATTACAAGGAAAATGCAAAAAAATATCTTTTCGATAATGAACAAAACCAGATACAACAGACAATATTTCATTAAATAGAAACACAAAAAAGGCCCACACAAGTGCAAATGGCTCAGATGGGGAGACAGAAAATCAAATAGACAAAGCCCCATGATGCAAACCTCACGGGTGTTAGGGAAACAGAAATAAAAGCCCATCCAAAGCACGCATGTACCTCTCTACGTACAAGTCGTAGTTAGAGAGACAAGCGATAAACAAATTACACAAATTAGCGCTTGATGATGAGATGGACTTACAATGAAGTAAATTATTTATAACTTAAAAAGAAAAAGAAAAAACAAGTAAAAAAGTTTAAAAGAAGGTCAAGGTTTTGCACGGAACAAAAACCAATAGAAGACCACACCCGAGTAGAGGTAGCATCCCACACAATCTATGCACCAAAAATAGAAAGCCCACATGAAAAAGAAAAAGTCGCTACAAGTACCATATCTAACGTGTAACGAGGTGATTAAAATTAGTTAATTCTTAGGCGACTAAGAGTTAACAAAAGTAAACAACAACACACAAAAAAGGCCTAGGATGACAAGGAAAAAGGAAAATAATTTCTAATTTGAAAAAATTAAGGTGAATGAAAAGATTAAAAGTATCACATGCAAAATCAGAAAAATAAAACAAAAGCATAACAAAAAAGGAAAACTACAAACAATAGTTCCTATATATAGCCGTGAAAGGGGAAACATGTTCGTACCCATGCCCAGGTCGTTCGTACCCATGCGGCCATACCCAGGTCGCAAAAAAACAAAAACAATGAGAAAAGTATAGCAGAAGCTCACGGCCCATGAAACAAGAACGACCGAAGTAAGGCAGCCCAACACAGTTTCCAGTTAGACTGAAAGGCCCACGATACGAGACATGATACGCTCAGCCGAAATCAACGATCAATCGATCAACATAATGGACGGCTAAGCAGTCGACTGAGAATTAACGAAATTCTCAGTCGACTGAGAATTAGCAAAACCGTGGGAGTCTCTAAGTCTCAGTCGACTGAGAACTTAGTTAGGTCTCAATCGATCACGTTACCGTCCGATCCCGTTCTTAATATTGCTGGCTGGCCTTACCTTATGTTGTCTAGTTTTTGTTTTGTTTGTTCCACCGAACTGGGCCTTCTTAGCCCAATTATAATTTGTGACTTCCGCTTCCTCTTTTTTCTTAACAGTGTTTTGCTTCTTTATACGCTACCACTAGTTTTGAACCGGCCACTATTCCAAAATCAGTGCAAATACACGTTACTTTATTTTCCGTTTGATTACACACAAAAATCAATGGCATGTATATTTGACCATGTCAAGTGTAGTTGATCATATAAAATCATTTGCGAAAGTTTAACTATTTCAAAATTTCTACATCAGTTGAAGTTAACAAAAACTAAATGGCGATACACGTGCAACTAGGAAAAAATATATCAGTTACAACTGCACTTGCAACTGGAAAACTAATATCTCAGTTGCAACCGCACTTGTAATTGAAAAAAATGTATCAGTTACAACCGCACTTGCAAGTGGAAAAAATATCTCAGATACAACTTCACTTGAAAGATCTCAATTGCAACCACACTTGCAACTGAAAAAATATCTCAGTTATAACTTTAGTTGCATTTAGAAAAATCACCCCTTTCTCATGCGACCGTTCTCGATCCTAGGACAATACACAAAAACATATCCCGAGTGATATAAGAAAAGACAGCCCGTCTATACACAAAAGGATACATCTATATGCTTGTTTATTAAAATTTCTGAAGTCATTTTAGAAATATCCTACTTATTCCACGTATGTGCATGATCCAACAATAAAATAGAGAAGAAATAGGACAAGGCAAATCACGTAACCAAAAAAAAAAGACTAAAAATCAAAAGAATGTGTAGTAGCTGGCATGAACAATCATTAAAGCTTTTGTTTTAGGAACAAAAAGGAAAACATAGCGTACAAAAGGCCATCATTGTCGACCAGACAAAACCTGCCCTCTCCACACCTGGCCCAGCAAGGCCCATCTTGGTTGCGTTATGTTACAAGCGCATATTATTCAAAAAAAGAGAAAAGAAGCACATATATTGGCACAAAGATCCAATACTCAGCAGGTCGAACGAGAACTAAGTTAATTCTCAGTTGACTGATAATTAAAATGTAAAGTAGAAAATTAACTTAGAGAAAAGTTCTCGGATGAAAAAATGGCTTATTAACTTGGGGGGTCTCAATTGCAAGTGCAGTTGCAACTGGATCAGCAAAAAACTCAGTTACAAGCGCAATTGCATTTGGCTCAGATAAATTCAGTTGCAAGTGCGGTTGCAACTGCCTTATACCGTCGAGAAATTTTTTGTTGCAAGTTCAGTTGCAACCGGCTCTGAAAAAACTCAGTTGCAAGTGCATTTGCAACTAGCTCAAGAAAAATCTCCAGTTGCAAGTGCAGTTGCAACTGGTAAAAAAAAACTCAGTTGCAAGCGCAGTTGCAACTGGCTTCAAGACAAAAAAAAAGAAACATAAAAACAAAACAATAATAATAATAATAAGAAAAGTAACAAAATAATAATAATTAAAATGATAATGAAAAAAACCTAAGTTGCAGGTGTAGTTGCAACTAAGAAGAAAAAAACAAGTTGCAAGTGGAGTTGCAACTAGGAAAACCTCAAAAAGAGAAAACAAATGTCAGTTAAACTGAAGTGTCCTTCAAGAAAATAACCTATGTTGCAAGTGTGATTTTAACCGGAGAAAAAGTCAGTTGCAAGTTGAGTTGCAACTAGGGGCATTCTCGAAAACAACCCTAAGTTGCAAGTGTGGTTGCAACTAAAGACAAACTACGAGTTGCATTAATTAATAAAAATAGTGTTAAAATAATCATTCTAATCAATATTTAAAAATGTCTATTAAAGGTATAAAAATCAAAACGCTGCTTTATTAACGCACACAAATATGTAGAGACAAATTAGGACACATGAGATTCACTAAAGGACATATAAAAATACAAAATAATTACAAGGAAAATGCAAAAAAATATCTTTTCGATAATGAACAAAACCAGATACAACATACAATATTTCCTTAAATAGAAACACAAAAAAGGCCCACACAAGTGCAAATGGCTCAGATGGGGAGACAGAAAATCAAATAGACAAAGCCCCATGATGCAAACCTCACGGGTGTTAGGGAAACAGAAATAAAAGCCCATCCAAAGCACGCATGTACCTCTCTACGTACAAGTCGTAGTTAGAGAGACAAGCGATAAACAAATTACACAAATTAGCGCTTGATGATGAGATGGACTTACAATGAAGTAAATTATTTATAACTTAAAAAGAAAAAGAAAAAACAAGTAAAAAAGTTTAAAAGAAGGTCAAGGTTTTGCACGGAACAAAAACCAATAGAAGACCACACCCGAGTAGAGGTAGCATCCCACACAATCTATGCACCAAAAATAGAAAGCCCACATGAAAAAGAAAAAGTCGCTACAAGTACCATATCTAACGTGTGACGAGGTGATTAAAATTAGTTAATTCTTAGGCGACTAAGAGTTAACAAAAGTAAACAACAACACACAAAAAAGGCCTAGGATGACAAGGAAAAAGGAAAATAATTTCTAATTTGAAAAAATTAAGGTGAATGAAAAGATTAAAAGTATCACATGCAAAATAGAAAAATAAAACAAAAGTATAACAAAAAAGGAAAACTACAAAAATAGTTCCTATATATAGCCGTGAAAAGGGAAACATGTTCGTACCCATGCCCAGGTCGTTCGTACCCATGCGGCCATACCCAGGTCGCAAAAAAACAAAAACAATGAGAAAAGTCTAGCAGAAGCTTACGGCCCATGAAACAAGAACGACCGAAGTAAGGCAGCCCAACACAGTTTCCAGTTAGACTGAAAGGCCCACGATACGAGACATGATACGCTCAGCCGAAATCAACAATCAATCGATCAACATAATGGACGGCTAAGCAGTCGACTGAGAATTAACGAAATTGTCAGTCGACTGAGCAAAACCGATAACTTAATAATCAACGTATTAGATGCTTCTCTTCTTGTCCATCTTCTTAATATATTATGTTCTAGCCATGTTGGTCGCGTTCCGGTGATTTCGACACCAGGACACGACATTGTGGCAGCGTTGCCGTAGGCAGTCGCATTTCGGACGAGCAGCGGGACGGCGAGTCAATACAGTGTTCGTACTGATCCATTTGAGATGTGTTGAACCTGATAAATTTGCGCCCATAAAATGTTGTGCAAGCCAGAGAAAAATAATTCGTGAATTTGAATTTTGCAGAACGAGATAAATAATCGGAAGAATATCACCTGGTATTTTGTTTGCACGTACGAGCTATCATGTAAACAACCAGCTCCATCTATCGTTTCCTCTTTTTTCCTTTTTTTTGTTCAAACGAGGACGTGAGGTCTCTTCGCACGAGTTTCCTTTCTTGGAATGATTCGAACACGTCTGTGTTTTGGTGCCGTCGTAGTCGGTAACGTAGTCGGTAACGTCGTCAACCTCCGAGCTCCACCGCATACGCAGCACCACCTTCCACGGCCGCTGCCATGGCCATGCCCGCTTCAGCCGCTCCGCCGGAGTAGCCGCCACTATCCGGGGCCGCCGCCCGGACGCCGGAGCACGGCGGCAGGAGAGGCCATCTCCTGCCTCCGCGCCGGAGTCTCCGCCACCTCCTCCTTGCAGCTCGTCCTGTCGCTGCCGCGCTGGATCCCGGCCTCCTGCCAGCGCCGGACGACGCCCTGGCCGCCACACAGCACAACGCTGGCCGCACCCTGCCACCACACCAGCGTCGCACCCTACACACTTGTGCCGGCATCGATCTCCGCCAGGGAAGGAGAGCACAGGTGCAGGAGAGCGGCGGGCAGGGGGACCGCAGCAGCCATTGCGCTGTCCGCGACCAGCGGCACGCCTCCATCGAGCCCCTGACGCGCGCAGAACCTCGGCCCTCCGAGCCCAGATCGGGCCCAAGAGGGCCCGCGAAGCCGCCGCCGCACTGGCCCGCGGAAGCGAGCGCCGCTGCCCTGCCTAGTTGCCGTCCAAAGCACCTGTCCCGCCTCCACACCTCAGCAACGCGACACGCCCCGCAAGGTCGGGTCACCGCGCCGCCACACCACCACAGCCGCAGAAGCTTGCTCCTGCGCCACGAGCACCATAACCGCGCCACGCCTCCTTTGGAAACGGGCCCCGCCACCGGCGGCGGCGAGCGCCGCCGGCGGCGGCAAGGGGAGACGGGGTGGCGGCTGCTTTTTCTCTAGGGTTTGGGAGGCCCCCGGTGCCGCCCACAGTAGATTACTTATGACCTTTGCGCTCATGGAAGGTTTACCATTGTGCTTATTAAGTATTCTTTTACATATCTCTGCATACAGGAATCACGTCAGAATCTTGAATCCTGTAAGGCAATGCCGAAGTCAGCAACTAGTTTTGGATTCGAATGAAGTAATGACCCTGCCAAGGTAATATGAAGTTAACTTTGGTGCTGTGTAATGAATACATGCTTTTTGCTCACTTCGTCAGAGCTATAACATAGTACTGTACATCTAGCCAAAGGGTTGAGCAATCCAAGTTGAAGGTGGTGTGTTCGGACGTCTTCCATCAGCAGATTTGTGGCGTCCAAGACAAGGGATTCTGATGTTGTCATACAGGTATGTTTCGTTAAGGTATAATATATGACAGCTATATCTTCTGGCTTATCCACCTGGGATGCTCCCTGCCATGACATACTGAAGGCTCCACGGGAGTGTACCTCACCTCTGTTGCCCAGAACTCCAGTCCAACGAGTTGCCATACTCACTATCATCTGAGTCACGATGTATAAGTCCGCCTGCACCCCCACTGCGGCAATCCATCTTGGATGGAGTCGGATGTTGGCTTTCCGATTGATCCGTGCGGTCGGATAGTAACCACTGCTTTTGCTTCCTACTGATGGTGGTGTCCTGTTTCCTGTAGGCGTTTAGTCGAACAGGTCGCGAGCGCTGTTGTTGTCGATTTGATGCAGCAGCTGGCGATTCCAAAGACAGACGAAGCAGCAGGACGTCGTGTTCCTCGGCGAGATTGATCTCGGCGAGTTGATGCAGGACGGCAGCAGCGTGCGAAGTATACCAGGACGGCAGCGGCGACGCAGCAGACCGCGTGGGAACTTACGAGGTTCCGTGGCCAGATCGAACGTGATCGGCGATCCGACAGCAGAGTTGTAGCAGACTAGGATTACAGCAGAAAGAAACGGCGGAAGGTCATAGGGAAAAGATGATTTTGTTTGTAGTAGCAGCTTGTTAGTGATGTATGGCTGTGTTGCCTTTATTGTCAGGGGTTTTGTGTACTGATGTATGGCTGGGATGTATGAACTTGATGCTGGAATAATAAAAATGTTGCTTGCTTGCAATTTTACTGAAATTTGATATACTGTGATGAAAATTAACAGTACATGACAGTACATAAAAATATAGATGCAAAACATGAGCAGGTTTGCTAGCCAGCTAGCAATTGGCAGGCAACTTCGGAGTAATTTGAATGATAAATGTAAAGCATGTGTCAAATACTGCCTTAACCAGTGTGAGACTATATTTTCGGTTAATTCTTGTACTGCTCAAACTATAGCTAGCAAATGTGGCATTTTCTAATTTCAGATCAGGTTTGCTAGAACAAATTGCCATTTGGCCTAGTTTGTTCGGTGCATGTTCAGTACCAAAACCTGGCATTTGCTAGCTAGCTAGCTAACCTGATCATTTTTGCTGCCTGCCATTTGTTTATTTGCTGATTGGCATCTTGTACTGCTATGCAAGCAAACATATTAAATTCATCTTGTACTGGTAAGTAAACCTGGCATCTTAAATTCAGTGAAAATGAAGCAATACAACTGCAACCAATATATTTAAATTCAGTAAATTGCAAGCAAATATTTTCAAAAAACCTAACATTCTTATTATTCAAACATCAAATTCATATTATGCAACACTACACACCTTCCAGGTCACAATACAAGCTTCTAGTACATGTATACATCACAATACAAGCTGCTAGTACAAGAAATATCACCATTTCCTTCCTATCTCTATTTCTCAGCTATTACATATGATTCTTCACCATTTTCTTCTTATTTGCCTTCATTTTCTGTAGCTCTAGCTCTAATTTCAGCAACCTCCTGTCACCAGCCGCGACAGTTGCGGGCGTCGCATGAGACCCATAGTGCGGCCAGCACCTCCAGTATGCTGGGAGTGAAGACAATTACTTCGGCCACGAGGTACATGGGCTCGCTGCTGCTTGGTGGTTTGTTCATCAGAGCTATGATGGCTCTGGCACAGTCAGCAAGTCCGAACAAAGCTGCATGCTTCCAGTTGCCATCATTGTTGCCATCCTGTAAAAATACAGAGGAATGAAATAGAGTGATAAAAGTTCAGATGTTGTGAAAATAGTTCTTGAGATGACAGCTAGCTAAAGTAAGCATTTGATTTTGACTGTATTTGTTAAATAACGTTTCTCACACAAAAAACATTATAGTGAATGAAAGTATGAAACTAACAAGCTGCTCCGTAATGCTGATGGGAAAATTCAGTCCGACGACGAAGCTGACTAATAGGCAATAGGAAATCAGCTTCCTGTCCAATAATTCATGAAAAATTAAGAGAGAGAAATTTTAAAGAAGGTTGAAGCTGCCTATATTATGTGGCTAAAGGACATGCTTGATAGTTTGTGTCAGAAACTCTATGGAACATATAGGAGCAGCAAACTTTTGTAAGCATTTGGCACTCAACAACTTATTAATACATATACTAGCTTGCCAATTTACTAGAAGGGAATCACAATCACCAGCACATTCTTCACACAGCAGTGGCATTTGACATGAAAAGCGTAAGTTAGTGCTACATCAGGTTTATGTGAATAAATACGAGCTAATTGGAAAGGACATCCTCTGATGTTGCTGTACAGGCCATGGAAGTAATAAGCGTATAAATGTTGAACACAAATTACATTATCAGAAGGATCCTAGCAAAAAACAGACAAACACTACTAACGATTCCTACATATTGAAAATGTACTAGCCGAGTTCTAATCGATTGTGCTGTTTCTAAGCAATTTACTACACAGAGGGGACGATTCATGGGGCGTGGGGGAAACTAGCAGTAATTAGACAGAAAATGGTAGGATGTGCGTGGTACTGGTACTTACCGATTGTGTCAACACACGATCAAAGGAGTAGCTGCAGATCGAACCCCTGAAGGCGAGGGCAGTATCAGCACAGCGTCGCCATGAATGTCGGAGCAAAACAAACAGCATGAAACTACATGGATGCGGAGACTGCACTGCTCACGGCTCACCTGGTGAAAAACCGAAGACAAAATAATCCGGCGAGATGGAGGCGGTGCCGCGCCATCATGCTCCTCCGCCGCCGTCGCCTCTCACCACAGCCACCGCTCGATGCGCAGACATGCGGCGCTCCTGGGGAGATGGCCTTGGTCCGCGCCGTCGACGCTCCGCCACCACCCTCTTACCATGGCCCAGGACCCCGCCCTCTGATACGTGGACCGACCGCCGGACCGTCACCGCCGACGAGATAAATCGAAGGAGAGGAGAGAAGAGCCTGCGGGAGAGACGACAAAAGGGGAATATCACCCGTGCACCTCCAGGTGCAAGTGCGAAGATTGTGCTATGGGGTCAGAGGGAGTGAGTGCACTAACCACATTCTCCTCTTTATGTTTTCCTTGTATGATCATCACACTCAGTGTGATCTGCGTGTACAAAGCAGGTGACTCGAGCACTGAACCTGAGCAGGAAGGCATGGGCGGCGTAAGCAACGTACCTGACGAAGCAGTGCAGACCATACCATCACCAAACATTGAGACAGAGCCGGCTGATGATACCGGCAGCATGGTGGAGGAACCGGCGCAGGGGGGAGAACAAGATACATAATCTAGGAACAACAGGGGCCTTGACCAGAACAAACGACGACGATTTAGGTGAGTTCGCCTTACATTCGTCAGGAGATGTTGCTGTGGATTGATCTGTTCAGGAGCAACCCTGGAGTTGATTGATGATGACAGCCTTCAGTTCAGAGCATGTCACCCTTTTGTGCAGTGATGATGATGGCAGTCTTCTGTCCTGACCATGTCGCCTTACCATCCTGATCATGATGCCCGTTCTCTGTTCAAAATATGCCGCTTCCTGTCGAATATGCGACTGTAAACATAACTCGTTTCAGGCTCCTTCGGACCTCTGCGCCGCAACGGCGATGTCGGTTAGTATCAGGGGGCTTCAGTGGACCTACATGTTGATCAAACTGATGTAGTTTCAGGGGCTTCGATGGACCTAGCTCTCGATCAAACTGATACTCCCTCCGTTTTTTAATATAAGATGTTTTATCATTTATCTACATGCACATGTACACAAATGTATAAAGACATATGTTAGTATGCATGTGCACTCGCGTTAATATGTATCTAGACAACATGTGCAACACCCAAAACATCTTATATTAAAGAACGGAGGGAGTAGTTCAGAACGTAAAAGCATAGGAATAGTTGCAAGCATGGGTTATATTTTTCTTGCAAAAGTTTTCTTCCTACACTTTACGAGGATTCTGATTGTGTTTGAACCCAAAAAACTATGCAGTGATAAGAGCGCAGGTAGAATAATATGGATATATGATTGTACGGATAACTTGTCTGGTAGCGTTATTACATATTCTGATGTACTCACTACAGCGCACAATACTACATCAGGGCATGTAGTGTTACAAACTAACAAACCTGCATTCACCCGGAAAGTGTTTTCTGCTCCCGAGCTCCGGTGCTCTTACCGTCTAAAAAGAATCAAAAATGATATTTGTGAGTTTCAAAAAATTCTGAAAAAAAAACCGCATGTAGCCAATGATGTATCCCACAAAAGTGCTAAATTTCAATTTCAAATAATATATATTATGGGCTACACAAAAATAACAAAATCTGTTAAAATTTAAAGATTTGAAAATATGCATACTTAGATCCACACTTTGTCATTTTTGGCGGTGGCAGTAACTATCAGCAGATTCTTCGGCGGCCCAAAAACATCCAGAAATCGACGCTGACGAGCAGCGAAAGACAGTGACGGAGTAATGGGAACCCAACACCTCGCAAAGGCAAAACTGCGGGGCCAGCGTGTGCTTGAGACTGTTAGCCCACCCGACCGTAGCCACAACAGTTTACCTACATAGAAATTCACTAGCCGGTTACGAAACTTCAACAGTTGGCACGCCAGGTAGGCACTTTGTGCGCCAACATGGCGACACAAATTTTAGTTACCATGCTATTGTATTTCTGGTGAGTCCCGTGTGTTTTACGAAGATCTACGTAACTAGATTTTCATGTTTAATTCCGCACAACAAATTTATATCTTAGAACTGGTGGGTGACTTGTATACACCAGATAATAAAAAGCACTATATCAAATAATAAAATTAACATATGCAAACATACTAGAGTCGGCCCTCGTGGGAAAAATGAATCCAACTTTGACCATTAGGTTTTTTTTCATTTTCAATTACTCTAACCAATATTGTTTCAATACCAAGTACAAAGCATGCACACTGTTAAATGTTGAGTTGCTAGACAATTTAGACCATAAAAGTAGTGTAATTGGTTCAGTTTATACTTTACAATTTTCTATAAAGATGCATAATCATACGCTAGAAACTTCCGTTGAGGCATTTTTTAGATTGTACTATGTATGTATCTTTACCATAAATAGTTATAAATTACACTGATTATGCATTTAGAAAATAAGTTTTAGAGCAAACTTTGTTTCAAAATACAACTTAGTATCTTTCAGTGAATTCACTATAAACTAAAAAACACCAACTAATATTTAATAATATTGCAGATTATGTGGTTAAATTGTGCCAACAACATAATATTATACTTGTAATACTATAACATGCCAAAAATTGGACATAGAGAAGTAATAAAGTTCAATATAAATTGTATTCATTTTTATTCAACCCGAACACAATTTTTTATTGGAATAGCCCTGGGTGTGGAGTGGTCAACAATGGTACAATCGCCGCCTGTTATATCTGGCCATCTCAATCCCGGCCCGGCCCAAAAATTCAGTGCCTGAGAGGGCCGAGCTTGACCACTGGGCCAGGCCTGGCCTTGGAAAGTGAAGATCCGAAGGGAGAGCTAACCTTACGTGAGCTGTAGTGGTGGTGGCTGTTGTTCTGATTTCTAGGGTTGAGGAGTCGTGCACACACCACTTAAGTAGTCAGGCTTCAGGATGGGCCAAATGGGCCAAGTAGGTACAGAGAAGGAAGCCCATGGTTCAACACTCTCCCTCAAGAGGGGTGATAGATATCTATCATTCCCATCTTGTCACATGCAATATTGCATTCTCTAGTTCCCAATCCTTTTGTCAAACAATCAGCCAATTGATGTCCAGAACTCACATATGCTATTGAGATGATTCCAGCATCTAGTTTCTCCTTGATAAAGAATCGGTCAATCTCCACATGTTTGGTCCTGTCATGTTGCACAGGATTATTTGCAATACTTATGGCTGATTTATTATCACACCACAAGTTCAAGCATTCCTTCCTTAACAGTTTCAGCTCATCAAGGAGATTTTTAACCCAAATCATTTCACTTACTCCTAGAGACATTGCTCTATACTCAGCTTCAGCTGTAGACTTAGATACTACAGGTTGTTTCTTGCTTCTCCACGACACCAAATTTCCTCCAACAAACACACAATATCCAGTAGTTCACCTTCTATCATCGAGGCAACTTGCCCAATCAGCATCTGTATACCCATTCACTCTCAGATGACCATTATTCTTAAACCCAAGTGCCCACTCCTTGGCTCATGCATGTATCTACTCACCACACTCACGGCATATGCGATATCAGGTCTAGTATGACATAAATATAGCAGCCTTCCAACTAGCCTTTGATATTTCTCCTTTTCTACAAGTTCGCCTGATTGTGCGGTCACTTTATGATTCTGATCAATGGGAGTTGGAGCAGCTTTACATCCAAGCATGCCTACATCGCTGAGCAGGTCCAGGGTATATTTTCGTTGTGATAAAGCTATCCTCTTTGATGATCTAGCAACTGCTATACCAAGAAAGTATTTTAACTTTCCAAGATCTTTAACTTCAAACGTCTTGCTCAGGTTTCCCTTTAGTCTTTCAATTTCTTCAACATCATCTCCAGTAATGATGATATCATCAACATAAACAACAAGAATGGTAATGCGCTGTTTGGAATGTCGATAGAACAGAGTGTGATCACCATTGCACTGACTATACCCATATTGCATACGGCTTGCCTAAATCTGTCAAACCAGGCTCTTGGTGACTGTTTTAAACCATAGATGGATTTTCTTAATTTACATACTTTCCCTGTAGTTTCACTCGTGGCAAATCCCGGTGGAATTTCCATGTAGACCTCTTCCTGCAAGTCCCCATGTAAAAATGCGTTCTTAACATCAAGTTGGTGCAGTGGCCACCCAAAATTGGCAGCACAAGACACTAAGATTCTCACGGTATTCATCTTGGCTACTGGGGCAAAGTTTCATCATAGTCAATACCATATGTTTGACTGTATCCCCTAGCGACTAATCTTGCCTTATACCTTTCAATCTTCCCCTGAGCATTTTGTTTAATGGTGTAAATCCACTTGCAGCTGACTGCCTTTTTCCCTTCAGGAAGACGAGTTAGCACCCATGTCTTATTTTTCTTCAATGCGCCCAACTCTTCTATCATTGCAGCACACCACTTTGGGTCTATCTTTGCTGCTTTCCAGTCTGTCGGAGTTGACACCGCTTGCAGCGAGGCAATGAACGCTTTATATGAGGGGGATAAGGCATCATATGAGACATAATTACCAATGTCAGTTGCAAAGCCATATCGTTCCAGTGGTTTCCCCACTGCAGCTCTTGTCCCCTTTCTTAATGCTATAGGCAAATCCTGTGTAGTTTCTGATTCGGTGTTAGTGCTGACTCCACTAAAGAATGCCCATCATTGACTTGTGTTTCACCATGAAAATGTGCTGGCTGCTCCCCCTGATCCTGTGTTTGCTGCTGCTCCCCCTGAACCTTTCGCCTCATGTAAACTCGAGGATTTTGTTCCTCATTTCGTCTAGGCCACCTTCTCCCTTGCTCTTCAACTGCAATTGGAATTGTACCCACCATTATACTTGAGTCAGGCTGCACAACCGGAGCCACCTGCTGCTTCTCCCCCTCTTGACCAACCTGAGAAGACAAAGGGTGGTCAAGACCTTCAAACAACACACTGAGGTCAGTCTTCTCGCCATAATATGGTTCAGACTCTCTAAATGTAACATCCATGCTGACAAAGGTTCGACGCTCAGATGGACTCCAGCACTTGTAGCCTTGTTGTCCAGAAGGATATCCTATGAAGATGCATTTTGTAGCACGGGGATCCAATTTGCTCACAAATGGCATGTGGTCCCTCACAAAACACACGCAACCAAATAACTTAGGAGGTACCAGAAACTTGTTCTCCCCCATTAGTAGCTCGCAAGGTGACTTCATACTAGTATTCTTGAGGGCATGCGGTTGATCAAGTATGTTGCCATCATGACAGCTTCACTCCATAAAAATTTCGGTACATTCATAGTAAACATCAGTGACCTTGCAACTTCTAGTATGTGGCGATTTTTCCTTTCTGCTACTCCATTCTGAGGAGGGGTGTCCGGACATGAGGTCTGATGAAAAATGCCTTGTTCAACAAGAACCCCCAAATCCCTTGTTGACATACTCGGTGCCATTATCGGTTCGATGACCTGTACCTGCACATTAAAATGGTTCTTCACATACGCATAGAAATTTTGAAGCATTGAAAAACCTCATCCTTGTGGCGCATCAGATATACCCAAGTCATGCGAGAGTAGCAATCGATAAAGGTCACAAAATACTTCATACCACTGATGGATACAATAGGACATGTCCACACATCTGAATGTACTAACATAAACGGAGTTATACTCCGCAGCCCTTTACTCACATAGGACGCTCTAGTGTGTTTTGCATACTCACAAGCATCACACTTTAACTTGGTTTTGTCCACCCCTCTCATTACATCAGGAAATACCTTATACATTTTATCAAAAGATATATGACCCATTCTACAGTGATGGACCATCGCCATGTTCTCCTTCCCTTCTTTTGTGGCCGTACACACCAGTTCTCCTGCTTGGTCTTGGAATGAACGGTTCATGTACCACAGCCCCTTACGCCTGGTTCCAGTCCCAATCTTCTTGCTCGTCAACCTCTCCTGAATCACACACATTTCTTTGTCAACTGTGATGCGGCAATCAATCTGATCAATCAGAGCACTAAATGACACCAAGTTAACAGGAAAGGCAGGAACATATAATACAGAAGATAAGTTGATTGTTGGTGTGCACTGGACTGTCCCTATCCCCATAATAGGCTGTGATGAACCATCAGCAGTTTGTATTGTTTCCTTGTTTGTGGAGGGTACTGACTATATTTTTCAAATTCTTTAAGATTTCCAGTAACATGTTTCGATGCCCCCGAGTCTAACACCCAATCTGAATTAGTTTGATGTATAGCTACAGAGGCACTGTCAATATTACCTTCATTTGTGTGGACAAAGTGGGCAAAGTTCCCATAGCTAACATCCTCCTGACTTCCATTCTTGCTTTCACCTTGTGTGTGTTTGAACACCCTTCTCCTGAAACTACAACATTGGCTCTATGAACTGAAGAGTAGTTGTGACCACCGCTGCTATTGCCACTGCCTCTTGCACCCTGGTAGTTACCTCTTGCACCCTGATAGCTACCTCTTCCATAGTTTCTTCCTCTACCACGCCCTCCTCTAGGAGCATGGCAAAACGACTCAAGTGTCCCATTTCTCCACAAGTATAACATTCCCTGTACTCTCTCCTTTCAGTCACCATAAATGCTGATTGTTGTAGGGTCTCACTGCCCTTTTCAAGATTCAGTCTCACTTCCTCCTGTGACATTGCTGCGATGGCCTCCTCAAGGGAAGGAAGAGTGGGCTGATGCAACAATGCAGCACATCTGCTTTCGAAGGGCTGATTCAGCCCCTTCAGAAATTTCATTAACTGCCTCCTTTCTAACCATTGTCTTGAAGATGTGATGCACTCAGAATGCTCAAGTTCAAGTGGATCACAATGATCCAAATCTGCCCACAGGTGACGCAGTTCTGCCACATATCCCCACACCGACTTCTCATTTTGTTTCAGGTCATGCACCTTATTTTCTATCTGTGCCATGAGAATGAAGTTTCCCTTTCCGGAATACATCTTTGAGAGGGCATCCCACATTTATGTTGCATTTGAGAGAGCCTCCACAGAGGTAGCAATTTCAGGCACTAGAGAATTCAGCATCCAAGCTACAATCAGAGAGTTAGTAACCCTCCACTTCTTCCATTCTCCACTCCCTTTGTCAGTTGCTTCAGGGACCTCCAAGCACATATCCCTCAAGACCTTTAGTCCTTAAGATCAGCAAGGCCCTTTGTCCAACTCAGATAGTTTCCCACACCTTCCAGTTTGACCTCATTGGCCATTAGCTCCACTTTCTGAGCTACCTCCGCTTGAGGAACCATGGCATTCAAGGAAGCAACGTCATTTTTCCCAGCAAGGAACTGTGTCAGCTTTTCCACCGCCGTGGCTAACTGATCTCCTATGACTGCTGAAGCTTGTGAAGCTGTATCTCCTTTTCCCTTCAGCTACTCTGATTTCAGTGTCACTTATGCTCCACCCTCCAGATCAGAACACACAGCCCACAGAATCCAGCAACCTCAAAACATTCAAACACAAACACCCAAAGAACCTCTGCCAAAATCACCCACAAATGCTAGAGCCAGACCACAAACCTTGTTCTGAGATGCCCAGGACAACCTGACACACCTTCCAGCAGCTGCCGCGTTCCCTCACTACCTTCACCACTGTAGCCGACGGTGGGCCACCACTGTAGTAGCTGCCCTCATCTCCGGTGGCTCTGATACCATGAAGATCTGAAGGGAGAGCTAACCTTACGTGAGCTATAGTGGTGGTGGCTGCTGTTCTGATTTCTAGGGTTGAGGAGTCATGCACACACCACTTAAGTAGTCAGGCTTCAGGATGGGCCAAATGGGCCAAGTAGGTACAGAGAAGGAAGCCCATGGTTCAACAGAAAGTAAGCCCGACCAGTTAGTTGGGCTAGGCCTGGGCTTCAGTTTTAGACGAAAAATAGGCCCGGCCTGGCCCGACTTAATGTGCGCTCATTTCCTGCCTCCACTCAGCCCAGCCCAACATCAAAGTTCCAACCCTAGCACTGAGTAAAACCACGCACGCGCACACCCTCCACTCGTCCAGGCCTCCGCTCGCACACCCCTCCCTCCTCTGCCTGTAGGAAATGGCGGCGGAGACCTAGCCACACGCCCACGCCGCCTGACCCACCCCAACTGCGCGCCGCCGGCCGCATCTCTCACGGCGAGCGCCGCTGGCCGCTGCTTCTCCTTCGCTGGTCCGCCATTTCTCCTTCCTCGCGGGGACCGCAGCGAGATGAGCACGCGGACGCGCCGAGGGCCAGGCATCTCCTTCTTCGGCTGCACCTCCTCCCGCTGCACCTCTTCTTCGCCGAGCACCACCGTATCACCTTATTCGCCGGGCCATCGAATCTCCTCCCACTACACCTCTCCTAGTCTCCTGTGAGGTTTTTTCTTGATGTTCTTGATGGATCATGGATGCGAATATGTGATGCTATTGTAGATGATATTGCTTGTGCTCTAAATTGATACGTGTGATGGATTTTGTAGAGTTGTGTGTATAGTAACTTGTATAGTTATTTGCTGCTGTAGGTAGATTAATTTGTAGCGTTTTTAGCTGCTGTAGTTGGATTATTTGCTGATGTTTATGGATTATTTTTTTACAGTTTGTAGATGCTGTAGGCAGACTAATTTGTAGCGTTTTTAGCTGTAGGTAGATTCTGCTGTAGAGTTATTTACTCATTTTCAATATTGTGTAAAGATTTAGTATGGTGGATCCGCATGAACTAGAAGGCCTAGAGGGTTCAGAACCAGATTACCATCCTGAAGAATTAGAAGGGCATGAGGGGGAGATGGAGATGTTTATTGTACCTCCAAATCCTCCTCATACTCGGCAAGGTCGGCAGAAACGTGCAAGGGGAAAGAAGCCAACATCAAGGGGAAAGAAGCCAGCATCTAGTGGAGGTTCAGGAAATGGACAACCAGCAGCACAGCCGCAGCACAGCAACAGCCTACAGTCGCAGCACAGCAGCAGCCTACTGCCTCCTCTAGCAATTCCAGACTGAAGTCAAAGGTGTGGAAGGACTTCACCAAGATATCCAATGATGGTGATGAACTTATAATATCTAAGTGCAACCATTGCTCCGTTGAGTTATCGGGTCAATCTCAACATGGTACATCTCATCTCCTTAGGCACACCAAAGCGAAACATATGACTGATCAATCCACAATGAATAATTTCTTTTTGAAATCTGAAACAAATGATGATGGAACAACTACACTAAAAAATGTTAGATATGATGCTCAAGTAGCTAGACATCGAATCTCTATCTATCTTGTGTCCGGTTCTCATCCATTTACAGCAGTTGAAGAGGATGGATTTAGAACAATGATGTCTGCTTGTTGTCCAGCATTCAAGTCTGTTGGTAGGCACACAATAAAAAGAGAGATAATGGCTATGTTTCTTGACCAGAAAAAAGAATTGCTTGATGTTATTGCTGCTGCCCCTGGTAGAGTAAGTTTCACATCTGACAATTGGAAATTTGAAATCACCAAGGATAGCTATATTTGCATTACATGTCATTACATAGATGCTGATTGTAAACTAAACAAAAGAATTGTATGGTTTAAAAAAATTGATCCACCATATGATGGAGCATCTATTGCCGATGAGGTCCACTTAGCTTTTCGTGAATGGAGGATTGATAAGAAAGTGATGTGCATCACTCTTGATAATGCAGCCTATAATGATAGAATGATTGTTTGCTTGCGAACCCACTTGTCAAAATGTGCTTTACCTTTGTCCGGCAAATTCTTTCAAATTCGTTGTTGTGCACACATACTGAATTTGGTAGTTCAACCTGGGTTGACCTTGATTGATGATGTTGTTGGCAAACTTAGAGATGGTATAATGTACAGGCTTCAGGCAATAGGCTGCACAAGTTTTATAGCACAGCTAAAACTATTTTCAACTTAGAAGAATCAAGAAAGCTGAAACCTGATATGCCCATTCGTTGGAATTCAACGTATACAATGCTTGGCTGCTGTTTGTACTTCAGAGAAGTGTTTCATTGGTATTATGAGAGGGACAGTATCTTCAAGGTGAATTTTTATCTATCCGAGGAAGAATGGGCCAAGGTATCTCATATGTATCAGTTCTTGGAGGTTTTCTTCAAGGTAACTACTATTTTCTCAGGAACAAAATATCCAACAGCCAACCTGTACTTCATGAATGTTTATCTTGTTCATACTGCTATTATTGAGGCTAGGGATGGTATAAATAGCTACATGGGTCCAATGCTGGCTGTTATGAGAGAAACGTTCATGAAATATTGGTCTGACTATAGTGTATTTTTGTCCTGTGCTGCTGTCCTTGATCCCTGCATTAAGTTGAAGTTTTTAGCTTATTCCTATTCCAAGCTGTATGATGAGGATGACGCCCTTCATCGCATTAGTAATGTTAGAAGTACCATGACTGCTTTATTTAATGAGTACGGTAGTGGCGTGCTAGTTCATGAAAACTTAGCCGCAACTGGTTCCTCAAGCACTTGTGGACTTGGTGCCTTTTCTCACTATGATCAGTATGTGGCAAGCACGAGCTCGCATGAAGAGAAATCTTAATTGGAGTTGTACTTGGCTGAACCTGTAAAGAAGTTGAATGATAATATCGATATCTTGGATTATTGGAGTAAGTCTGCAGCTAGGTATCCTCAGCTAGCAAGATTGGCACGCGATATCCTTGCAGTTCCCCCGTGTCAAGTGTTGCATCAGAGTCTGCTTTCAATTTGAGTAAGAAGGTTATAACCCCGAACCGTGCCTCACTAAAACCGAAGATGGTGGAGGCGTTGATGTGCTTGCAAGATTGACATCGTGTCAAATTGCAGAAACAACAGGGTATCTACTTTAGCTTTCTTTGTTTCAGTTTTCATTCTATGTTCTACTTGCAAGTTGCAAATAATTATTAACCCAATATATTGTTGTGTTTGTAGGTATAAGAGCAAGGCAGAAGTTGTTGAGCTAGATAATGATGGAGATTCTTCTTCGAATGAAGAATGTAATATCCCTAATCCATATTCTTTGTTCATGTCAACTTGTCAAGTTCAACATGTATAATTTATACTAACCGCTAATCTCCTGTTTATTGCTTTTTGTAGAGTTCTTGCTACAGCAATGAGAAGAGCAGAAGATTTGGAGAAGGCATGGAGAGATGACAACCAGCCAGAATTTTATTTTGGTTCTATGAATTTGCAATATGGACTGCAATAAGATATTCATGCACTTGTGTTTGTCGAAACCTGAAACTGGAATGTTTTGATGCTATTTGTTGCGAATACAGTGTACTTTAGATGTTCCCTGTTGTGAACTGATGTTTGATGTGAAGTTGTGAACATAATGCTGTTTGGTGTCAAACTTGCTGCTATTTAGATGTTGTTTAGCCCCTGTTCTTGCAAATTTCTGTTGTTTAGCTGCTGTGGTTTGCATTGTTGTAACTTGATGTTGTTTACTACAAATGTTTGCTGTCAAAATTGTGCTCTTTTATAGCACAGTTTTGCTGCTGTTTTATATTGTTGTGACTTGTGTTGTTGCTCTCAAAATTGCTGCTGCTACTAATGTCGGGCTGCTGGGCAGGCTTTCAGGATTTTGTGTTGGGTGGGCCTGGGCCTGGCAAACGTATAAATGTGTCGGGCCGGGGCTTGGCCTAAAGACGTCGGGCTTTTTGCGGCCCGGCCCAGCCCATGGCCAGATATACCGCCTGTGTTACCTCTAGGGAGGGAGCGACACAGGGGCAGTTCCTCGCCTACCACTAAAGGTTTCCAACAAATAAAAGTAGTATCTCATGTGAGGCACACAAGGCCCCATGATTGAGCACGTATTCAAATGGATAAACATATGTAATAATCACCCAAAGGCAAAACTGAAAGATTGTGACATTGCGCGAGCTTACAGTTCCTGGTGTCAGACGTAATACGTTTGCTCACTGCCAAGATCTCGCTGACGCAAAAGTACCTACACATTTGTGTGGACCGCAGAGGAAACCCATCGCCGACGATTCCCATTGCACCACACACGCCTCGAGCCCTCCTCCATATTAGGGCATCGCTGAAATACTATCTCCTCCTTCCTACTGGCGTGACGACGGTTCTGGAGAAGGCAAGGAGGCACTTGGGCTCTTAATTACTACACGACAAGAGAGTTTTTTTTATATATAGAGATAGCCAACCGAATAATCCAGAAAATTGGCCGTGTCCTCTTTGTTCGAAGCGTACACGTGGGTATGGACCGCGTCATCGTGCTCTCAACGGGTCCATGATACGTAATTTGCCCCAAATTGTAATCGGTGGTAAAAGTATTACCTTATATCGATGCATATGATAGTGTAATTTTGTTTGATGTTGGTTCTATCTATTACATGCACTCGCTAGCCACATCAATGCTAGAGTGCCAATCTAGTGATATCACACCTCTCATGATATGCATGATACCAATCCTTAAAAGTCAAATTTGCTAGGTTCGAAAAATACGAAAACATATTTCCGGGTGTACGTAAGATGTGTGTTTACAATCCCTAAAATTCGCAGAACCAAAATTTAAATCCACACATAGTAACAAAAAAAACATGAATAGTGACACAAAAGTTTTTTTAATGACACTATTCACAACTCACAAGTGCATCGCGCTGGAATTTACTCTCCGGATCATCACCAAAACAATTAGTGGCCGGATTATCCGGGTGATGAAATCCAGGAACACCAAACTGAAATAAGGGATTGAACTCTCACTCAAGTGGGAAGGTTTAGGGTGCACTATAATGGATTCGTGTACGCCGTTCATACCTTTCCGATGCGGACTCACCTTTGATAGTATGGTTTTCCTAGAAGAAACAACAAAAAATCGTAGAAGCAAAACTGGCCCTCTATCCGTGAAAAAAATGTGATGCCCCAAAGTAACTAGTAGAATTCTCCAAGAACACACTATCAGTCTATCACCCAAGCACTTTCAGCTATGTCCAACTTCTCAACACGAATATGCAGAACTAGCCCTTTTGAGCCATTATAAATGGAATCGTGAGGTTGCCGTAAAAAAAAACCCTTTCGAGCTAGTCCTCGTCTCCTCGACAACTGGCTGTTGTAGTGAGGGGTTACAGTAGCTGGAATTTTGCAAAGGAAAAAGTATATATTTCACCCTGAAATCTCACCTTCGGGATACATTTCACCCCAATCTCCAAAACCGGATAATTTCAACCTTGAACTTTACAATACCGGACAGATCACACCATATGATGGTTTTTGTTCGATTTGGGCGGTTTTCTGCGATGACTAGGCGACGACGTGGCAATGATGTGGCCCAGCGCAACATGGGCCCCACCTGTCATCCTCTGCTCTGCTGCGTTGACTCTCACGATCCGGCGAGCACGGCGAGCCCACCGCACCATTCCATGCGCGGCCGAGGCCGGCGAGCACGGCAGCGGCCGGCGAGCGGTGGCGCGGACGTGACGGCCGAGGGCGCAGCAGAGCACGGCGAGCGCGGCAGGCGCGCGTGCCAGCCGCACGCACGGGCGCGGCGAGCTCGGCTCGCGGCCAACGGCCGTGCGTGGCGTCCTGCGGAGCTCGACCAGCAGGGCCTCGAGCTCGGACGCGGACGTCCACGGCACGGGCATGGCGCGATACGCAACTCTCAGGCGGCGCGGCCAGCAGGGCCGACAAGCACGCCTCAAGTCGGAGCTCGCGTCCGTGCGTGCACGCTTGGGCGAGTCGACGGCCGCCATCTGCGACCTTGAGAGCTCCATCTGCGCCGACGCTGGCAAGCAGCCAGCAGCCGCCCTGTCCGGCCGTCCGGACAGGATTGGCTCAGATGGATGCACCGATGGATTTGGGTGCCGTTTGATGGAGAGCGCCGTTTAACGAAGGTCCAATACGCAGCGTGGGGGCGGCTGTTGGCTATGCCTAGCCTGGGCGGACGGCGGGCAGGGAGGCAATGGATCGATCCCTTTTTTTTTTAAGGAAAAATTGGATCGATCGCCTGATTCAGAAAGACATCGGTACATCCATCTGAGGCCAGTAGTCCAGGCAAATTTGGGCGCGGGACGAAGTGGAGGAGGGGGCGGCGCTGGCCGCTGGCCGCTGCTTGGCTGCCGTGGTCGTCGGCCGCTGCCGTGCTCGCCGGCCTCGGCCGCGCATGGAACGGATCGGTGGGCTCGCCGTGCTCGCCGGATCGTGAGAGTCAACGCAGCAGAGCAGAGGATGACAGGTGGGGCCCATGTTGCGATGCGCCACGTCATTGCCACGTCGTCGCCTAGTCATCGCAGAAAACCGCCCAAATCGAACAAAAACCACCATATGGTGTGATTTGTCCGGTATTGTAAAGTTCAGGGTTGAAATTATCCGGTTTTAAAAATTGAGGTGAAATGTATCCCGAAGGTGAGATTTCAGGATGAAATATATACTTTTTCCTTTTGCAAAAGGCGTGTCTGTCTAAAAGCCCAGTCGACATGCCCAAACGCAAACCCTCCCTGACTCTTTAATTTCAGGCCCTGAGGTACATTATGCAAAAAGGCTTGGCGTGGCTGCGTGGGTGTGGCGGGCCCGCCCTTGTATACTTTGTTGTCGAGAGGGTATCTTTGCATCGCAGCTAGTACAGTAAGATGGAAGGAGGCGTGGTTTGCGTACTACTTTGAATTTGATGATGGCTACTCCTCCAAATGATGAGACCTATACCTTTCCCAAAGCAAGTTTTACACGAGCTGTAGCCTCTAGGTAAGGCGAAAGAAAGAGAAATGCATATATACATGCCGTATATGCATGGGATGCTCCATCCAGATACATAGGATTATACGAAGCTTTCTTCATCGACGGGTGTGGATCCACATCTTGCTCGCTCGTACAATAGCAGCAGCTCCATGGATGGGATGGATTTGTATAATGTGGTACCGACGGACACGGGGGCAGGGCGATGCCGTACTCTCCCGTGAAAAGGCTCATGAATGAATGATGGGGGAGGCAGCTAGCTCATCAACGCCGGAACGTACTGTGGACAGACTAGTGGTGGTGCACACACTACACACGCAGGGGTTGAAGGAACCAGCCTGGAACACAATGAATTCACGCGCACCTCCTCTTCAATCGCTCGCCGTGCCCCGTACTGGTCACGGACTCGCGGTGAGGCGAGTAAACTCAGATTTGAACCCTGCCATCCGTAAGGCCCCCTTTGATTCACGGGATTTTGGTAGGAAAAGTGTAGGATTCCTATTTCTATAGGAATATGTACTGTAGCACCGTTTGAATCAAAGGAATGCACTAAAGGAAATCTGAGGGAAATTTTCCCTTGCAACGAGATTCACAGGAAATGCAATGGAACGAAACAATGAAGTCTGACCTCATTTTTTCATTCTTTTGAGAGGAACGAGGCAACAGAAGAAGCCACTTAAAGCTGCTGCCCCTACTTATTACGTAGGCTAATCAAGTTGCTTAGACTATCCATAGTGGGAGTAACTTCACTAGTAGCATAGATGCCACCTAAGTAAAAAAAATTACGTGGCATGTAATTAATGAGGAGAGATACAAATAGAGTAACTTAGCTAGTTACTTGTAACACTAGTAACATCACACTTTTTAAGAGAAAATGAGTCTATAGAGTAATAAATGAGACAATCTATGACACCACCTCTATGTTACTTTGCACTATGAGGGTAGTAACATAGTCTAGTAATATGTGTATGTTACTACTTGAAGTTACTCCCCACTATGGCTAGTCTTAACAAAGCATGTTAGAATTCCTCTATATTTCCTTTCCTGTATATCAAATGACCATAAAAGGAAGCATTCCTATAATCTCCAATCCTATAGTATTGCAGTTGCATTCCTTTACTGTTCCTATCCCTATTCCTATCCCTACACTTTGTGATCATTTGAATCAAAGAAGGCCTAAAGAAGTGGAATAACTCTAGCACCCGTACCGTACGAAATCGACCGGTTAGGACGTCCATCTCAACGCTGATGATTCAGGATGGGAATGGGCCGGGTAGACCCGCCGGGTCGCCGACCCGACCCAAAAAATTGAGGCCAATGGGTCAAGTGGGTCAGCCTCAAACAAGATTCGGGTCAACAAGGCCGGCCTTGGGTGACCCGTTGGGTCGGTCGGGTCGACCCACCTTATAGTCTCATGTCTCTTAATAGTTGTGATATATAGAACGTCGACGTTGTCATAGACCCGATCTTACGACAAACGATAAATTTCAGCTAACTCTTTTTTTTGCGGGAATTTTCAGCTAACTCTTAGTTATAACAAGAGCATGTATATAACGTAGCTTGCGTACAGACCCACAAGCAGGCAACCGTACAGACCCACAAGCAGGCAACTTGATTTGATTGTACGTGCCAGTCACGTACGATTATTTTTTTTTTGCAAGGTAAAGCACACACGCATGCATCGGTAGACATTTTATCGATTTCCAGGAGATACACATCTAGGACTTTGCTACTTTATGCTCGTATATATGCATAGATAGCACCCGATACTTCTTAATTCTTTCCATAGTCTGATTGTATCAAACCATGCCTAATTTAACTTCGTGTTTGTTCGCTGAATAAAGTAAACCTCTAATTTGGGTCGACCCAAAATACCCATCGGGTCAACGTGGCCACTAACTATTCTTTTATGGGTCGACCCATGGCCTCGCAAATTGGCCCTAGGGCCGCAGGGGCCAGATCCGGGTCGGCCCATTCCCATCCTTACTGATGATGCATCCCGCCTATAGTTGAGAACTGAAAATATTCCAGCCCAGATCTCATGTCCAAGTAGACAACAGATCATGCATAGCTCGACGTCAAACAAGCTTTCGCCAATTAGTGTCGGTGATGGCGACGGCGCAGATGCGAAACACGTACTCCACAATGAGTAGTGGTGATCTATGCTCTACCTCTATCGGCGGCCGCGTTCTTAACACTATGATTGATTGGTACACGATGGAGACTTGGAATCCACGGCTCCATAAAGCACCAGCTTTTGGACATTACTAATGCCAACCCATCACGAATGTCCTTGGACTGGAAATTTAAATTATCGTGTGGTCGAAAGCCTCGGTTCACCGATACACTAACTAGTGGACGGAAATGCTAATATAGCAGTGAGGAAGGATCGTGACAACAACTAGCAACCGTGCATGTGCAGTAGATGTGCTCTCAGCTAATTACGCAATTATCGTTGGGGACCCGCAACTAACCTTAACCAGATAACGAGGCCGGCCATCAAGAGTTCAAGAGACACCGTCTTAATCAGAGCATAATCACCAATGCGAGGTGTTTAGATGGACGCATTGCTTAAACAACAGTGCGTTAAAGCATCCTTCTAATCACCTAGTAGTATTTGTGGATGACCTAACAAGAAAAAACTAGGTTGCTTAGCATGGGTCCTTGGTACCCCAACATGAGTAACATCAACCGTTTCAAGAGACGGTGGCCACAATTTGGTTAGTGGTGAATTTTCGTTTACTTCTGCATTGTTAGTAGACGAATTTTGGTAAGTTAAAGCTTTCTCTCCGTCTGCTTTTCTTCTTTATCAAGTGGTATCTTGGTTTAGCTCCAAGGTTAGCAAAGAAGATCAACACAAATTGGGACTACCTCCTTCCCGTCCCATGGAAGTTTCGTAAAAGCGCGGAAATGGCACAGTCGGAACATATTTTATAGTAAAATTTTCTTAGGTCTTACAATTGTCTTGTTTGCTGCATCGACCGGGTGGCTGACGGTTGTAGGCAATAGTCAACTTGGACAAGAGTCACATGACAGATTAGTAATGCCAACCCATCACGATTGTCGTTGGGCTGAAAATTAAAACCATGTAAGTTGTTGTGATCGAAAGCCTCGACTCACCGACACACTAAGAGTAGACGGAAATACTAATATATTAGGGAGGTGGAACCGCTAACAAGAGAGCATGCACTCAACTAATTACACAATTATCGTTGAGGACCCGCAACTAACCTTGATGAGATAACAAGACCATCAAGAGTTGAACATACACACTGAAGTGTTTTGTTTAGACAACAGTGTTTATTTATACATGACATGTGTTTAAGTAGCCATTATTATAGAAATAACTCAAATCAGCATCGGTGCTTAAAAAAAGTAAAAACTGCTTCCATTTTGTAAACATATTTCTAAGCACCTTGTATCTGTGGATGATGTAACAAGAAAACCGGGTTGCTTAGCTTGGATCAGGGGAGGACCCAAAGAGATCTTGAAAATTTGAATTCACGGCTTAAGTGCCCTGAGTCAAACTATGTGCCGCCACTAGTTTTTTTCCTGGGTCCGTCCTCGGGGCCTGATTTTGGTAAGTTAAGATTTTTTGTATGTCTGTTTTTCTTCTTTTCGCGGTGGTCTGTTGGTTTAGCTTGAAGCTTCGCAAAGAAGATCAAGGAAAATTGGAACTGCTTGCTCCTTGCCCATGGAATTTCGTAAGAGCGACAAAATGACATGGTCGGAACGAAAAATATTTAGTGGAACATTCTTAGGTCTTGCAATAGTCTTGTTAGGTGCATCGACGGTTGTAGGCATTGGTCAAGAAATTAATGTGACCTTGGACAACACTCACATAAATACGTCGTACTATTAAAACCATGGGGAAAAAGCGCTCTATAGCGTTTTGAGAGTTGTATCGCTAAATAAATTAGTGTATAATGTTTCGCTAATAGCACGCTATAGCGCATATAACATGCTAATAGCGTATTTTAAGCCCGGTGCTATTTTATTATAGCAGGCTATTTTTTTCCTTGATTAAGACTATGTATGCTCTAGCAAGGAGCTCATGATTTTGTATCCATTTTGTAGCACTGTACAGAAATAGCAATAAACATTTATTATTATTATGTAACCCAATCTATCTTGATCACCACATTGGGGCACATACCATGGCCAAGTTATTTTACAGGAATGTGACGAATAAAATAGGCAAGCGTCCTGTTTTCATTTTTAGGAGTAACCTTCATGCTGTGTAGGTTGCTTTCTTGAAAAAGGTGGGCACGCAGCAAGTGGAATGCCCAGATTGGGTTGATAACGTGATTAGCATTTGGACTGCGGTCGTGTTAAACATTTCGTACTACTACTAGTAGAAGAGTAGCACGCCCTAGAAAGGTAACACAGCCATTTCTACTGTTATTGCTTCCTCCGTGCACAGATGTAAAATGAGATGAGAAGCAAGTGGCAACCAAAACAGATCTGGCCAGCACATATTGGACACACTCCCAACAAAAGACACAGGACGCATCATAAAAGAGACAGATCTATGATTAAACAAGGGTCCATGGAATAATACAATGATAACAAAGATATAAATCAAATATCTCAATTTGGTACAGGAGGAGGGAGAAAGAATCCGAGGCGAAGGTGGGTGAGTGAGTGGAACTAGACAGCAAAGCCGGCCGGCCCGCCCAGGCTGTTAGGAAAATAGACGAGGAATATATCACAAAATGTGGTGGCTCAATTCGTCCGACGGTCCGAGGGAGTACGACGGTGCAGCGGCCGCATGATTGTGCGTCGTGGCGCGTCTCGACGGGGCCGGACCGGCGGCGGGCGGGCGGGCGTCTAGGCCAGGAGGGCGGCGAGGCCGAGCGCCATTGCGCAAGCCGAGATGATGCTTCCTGCCATTGTTTGGATTGCGCCCTGCAGTCATCACGAACGAGGCAAATTTCAATCAGCAATCCGTTATCAAAGTGATAATGCAATGTATAGCAGTCAGCAAACTGAAAAATGTGTTCTTTTTTGCTAGCTTCTGCCATTGCTAATCAAGAGCACTGTTAACTGTTTATGACATCCGTGTGACCGTGTGTACTCCAGTAATAATCTAGTACTACAGCGTGCAGTAGTGGCTTCATGAACACAATTGTTTACGGACGCGGCGCAGTGCAGGTTTGGAATCTAAAATACTAGCAGTAGTAGTTGGTGAACTGGCAGGAGCTTGACTTTGAAATGCTCGTTGAATTAACTGCTCTGTTGTCCGTCGTAACGGGAGGATGCACATGCGTGCCAGGCCAAGCATGCCGGGACAGGGCGAAAGAAAATGCATCTACTCTACTATTCTCGGTCATCGTGTTCACTCACATGGTAGGTCGTGCACCAGAAAAACTATGATGGTCCTGCTAACGACAGTTTAACTAGCCACTGCCACTGCTAATCAACCTAGTAAATTAAGAGCACTGCTAACAGTTTTGCTCGCGGAGTAGCAGTTTCGACGTCGGTTGTGAGACACAGCAGAGCAGTTGCTAGATTTGTACGCGCATTGGGGGTGGAGAATGAGACGTACCGCGGTGTCGTCGGCGACGGCGCCGTCGCCAGCGGGGCCGGGCGCATCTGCGTCGTCGGCTGCAGCGGGGGCCTTGGCCTTCTTGCCCTTGGACTTGGCGGGGGCCTCAGCGACGGGCGCGGGCGCGGGGGCCTTGCTCTTCTTCTTCTTGCTGGACTTCTTCTTCTTCTTGGACGGCGCGGGCGCGGGGGCGTCGGGCTTGGTGGGGATGGTGGCGGGGGCCAGCGCGACGGGGGGCGAGGCCACGGGCGCCTCGACCGGCGGGAGGAGGGCCTTGGGCGCCGGGGCGGGGGGCGAGGCGGCGGCCTTCTTGGGTGGGGCCGCGGCCTTCTTGGGTGGGGCCGCGGCGGGGGCCTTGGCCGGTGCCGGGGTGGTGGTGGGTGGCGCGGCGGCGGGGGCGGGGGTGGTGGGTGTGGTGGGCGGTGTTGCGGCCGGAGCGACGGCGGCGGGGGTGGTGGGTGGGGCTGCGGCGGGGGTGGGAGTTTTCTTGGCGGGAGCCGCGGGGGTGGTGGTGGGCGCGGCGGCCGGTGCCTTCTGGGCGACGGCGGAGTGCGCGGCGAGGAGGCAGAGCAGCGCGAGGCAGAGGGCGCCGGCGCGCGCCATTGCGGGTGCTGGGCGTGCGCGTGCGGTGGTAAAGGCTCTGCTCTGCTCTGCTGTGCTGTGCTGTCTTCTCGCTTACGATGGGAGTGGCACACGCAGCGAGAGGGCTGGGATAAATAGCGCAGACCGACAGCGGTGAAGGGGAAAAGCGGCGGGGAGGGGGAGGAGGGGCGGTTGCGGTGCGGCGGCACAACTGGCAGCGTGGCCATGTGGGGGTTGGTGTCGCCGGTTGGTCGGACGCGTTCACGTGGCTCGGTGGGCTGCACCCTGTACTGCACGTCACGGTCGCTGCGTTGTCTCTGGGTGTACAGAACGGCACTCTGGAGAAGAGAGCCGTTGGCGTTGGGTCTGTGTAGTACGGTGCGCGTTGGACCGTATGGGCTGCTTTGGTGTCGTGCTCCTCGAGTAAACGGTAGCCTTGTTCAAAAAAAAGAGTAAACGGTAGCTTTTCACAGTTCTAGACCATCTCCAGCCGCGACGCTCAAATGGTCGCCTAAAGCCCTTCGGGACAAGCCATTTGGGGCCCTCCGGACATAATTTTTTTATAGCGCGTGTATGTTCCCACTCGGAAGCCCTAAATTGTGTCGGGATACTTTGTTTTCAGCAAAAAACAATTCCACAAACACCTTGTAGCCGGGGCGGTGGAGCTGGAGCACAGAGTTGACCGCCGCGAAACCGGAGTCGAGGTGCCGGCCTCGCCTCCTCCGGTCCGCCGCGGAGCCTGGAGCTCGCGCCCCGCACGGCACGGCGCACAGCAGGGCGTCGGGCGTCATGGCACGGCGCACAGCAGGCCGGCCACGACCAGCGCAAGCCAGCACGAGGTCGACGCGAGCTTGGTCTAGGCGTGCAGCCGGCGAGCTGGCCGTGCACCCGGCGAGCTCATGGCCGGCGAGTTGGGCATGCACCCGGCGAGCTCCTGGCCTGTGAATGGCGCGAGCTCCTGGCCGGTGAACGGGGCTGCACCACACCACCGCGACTGAAGAAGCGGAGGCAAAGCCTTTGCTTGCCAAGATTGCTGAGCTCCTGAAGACTGTCGGCCGCGAAGTGAGCTTCCTTCATCTGATCTCACTTTTCATCAAAAGGGATGTGCAGCCACTGCGAGTGCGGGCGCACCCGATGTGGGAGTTCCAGGGCGTGCAGGACCCTACACGCCTGGCAGAAGAAGAGGCTCTGCCATCTAAGAGGGAGGTGGAGGCTCGGGTGCGTTCGATTACCAAGTTGACATCGAACGACCCTTGTCCTCTCGACTTCCCAGTTGACGCGTTTGACAGCGATCACCCACTGCCCGAGGTACGCCCTGTTTTTATGCGTTTACTGTCGTGAAATTGTATGTCTTTCGACTGAATCTCTTTGGCTTCATATGTGCAGGGCCACACTGCTTCTCGTCGCTTCCCACCACTTCCCGAGGATCGAAAGACTGCGGAGGTGGAGATTTTGTTTGTTGACCCGGAAAGTGACGAGGTCTCCCTCGCCTCCGCACACACACCAATCGAAGAGGTGGAGGAATCCGGGCAAGAGGAAGAAGAACAGCCGCGAAAACGACGCCACGTAGATGAAACAATGTCGACTGCGGCCAGCTCTCCTCCTCACGCCGAACACGGCGAGGACTCGGGTTCCTCGTCGCCTGACTCGAAAGAAGCCAGGGTTGTGACTCCATTGCGCGCGGTCCCACCTGAGGGTGCACCAGAGTTCGTCGCGCACTTGGATTACACAAGCCTTCTGATTTCTGATGATGAAGATGCCAGGTGATCATTTGCTTATTTTGTTCAGGTCTTATGTTTGTTTCTGCCTTTGTTGTTTGTCTGACCGTGGCTATTCAGCCCGGCCAAGGACACCCTGCCAAAGGTGAATGCAGCGTCCATCGCTCCCGAAGTGACCCCTGCTTCCTCTTCGGAAGATGTAGTTCGGGTGGAGAGGAGAGCCCCGGCGAGCATGCCTGTTGGAACAAAGGGAGACGCGCCTTCTTCTTCGGGTGCTGCACAGCCGAAGCGCTTCAACCACGTAAGTACTATGTTATGCTTCATATGTCATCAGGTGCGCGACAGCGCTCCCGATGGGAGTAGCCCCCGAGGCTATGTGCAACTAGGTGTAGTTGGGCATAGGCTCAGATGCTTATGTTCTGTGCTTTATTCCGCAGCCGTTCTACCACATGATGCTGGAGTCGGGTGAGGCCTATGTGTAGATGGAGGAGGATCGCGACCAGGCGCGAGCCAAACTGGAGCAGTCGAACTGTAAGGAGCGTCTCTCATATCTGTTGGGTTATGCAAAAAGGTATACGCTAAGATTCACATCGCACTGCCTGCAGGTGAGCGAGCGGCAGCTCTGACTCGGGTGCAGGAACTCAAGAAGGAACTTGCAGCTGAGCGTGAGAAGCTCAAAGAGATGGACGCTCGCGAGATGCTGCAGACTGAGCGGCTGCACTCGCTGTCGCATGTGATGAGAGGTAACGACTCTACCATGTGTTGTATGAATTGAATTTATTGTGATTTGGTTATGGATTTTCTTGACCTGACAGGGGCTGTTGGAGCTGCACCTGCTACGGACGAAGGGTCCTTCGAGGATGTGGCGGGTGCCTTTGACAAGATATGCGCCCAGGCCAGGGAGGCCCTTACCAAGTCTGCGGGTGCCCTGAGAGCTGTTCACGAGCTTGTCTTCCTGAAAGGCACGCCACCCACGACTGTAGAGGGTCTAGCTGATGTGTTCAGGCCTGGGACGCCTACGTTGGCTAACTACGCCTGTGCACAAATGGTAGGTGGCTCCAATACCACCTTCGTTCTTCTGCTTGGCCATGGTGTTGCAGGCGACTTCGAGAAAGCCATAGCTGGCTTCCTGATAACGCCCAAGAGCAAGGGATCACTGTAGCACCTCTCAATGTGGAAGCAAGGTATCGATCCGCAGGAGCAAGAAGGAAAGGTTATCTATTACCTACAACTAAAGTGTCACAAGTTTTAGTTGATTATGCACTAAACAAGTTTAAGGAACAAGGTGGTTGATTTAATGGATGGAAGTTTGATGTAACAAGGCAAGAATGTGGAAGTGTCCCAATCCTCTTCAATGCAAGAGGACAAGACAAAGGTTTTCTAGGATGCTTGGAACTAAGGCCTAGGGATCATACTTTCACTAGTGGACACTCCCAACAATTGAATACATAGATATTTCCTCTTCACTTTGCTACTCTGAACTATTCTCCCGTTGGATAGAAATACCAATCTACTGCGTAGGGCTACAAGAGCACACCTTAAATTCTGAGTGAACAAACACCACAATATTATAGAACACCAAGACCATCGTGTAGGGCTACAAAAGCACACCTTAAAGTCTGTCTTCCACATCTAGGGAACCCCAAGGTCACTACGAGTGCCCCAAAATAGTACTAAACAAACACCACAATTTTATAGTGACATCCAACACAAAGAATAACTCATGGTAAGTATTTCTGTAACCTTTAGCCTAAGAGTCACACACGGTGCGCACACTGTCAACTTCACACCATGGGACAAAGGTGACTCCGGAAATTACATTAATAAAACCACTTGAGTAGCACAAACAATGAAGGAGAAACATCCATGAATTCAATTAGATTACAAAGCTCATGATCACATAAAGATCACATCATGGGAGAGAGAGATGAACCACATAGCTACCGGTAGAGCCCTCAGCCCCGATGAAGAACTACTCCCTCCTCATCATGGGAGGCAGCAACGGTGATGAAGGTGTTGATGATGAACACGTCGGAGGGGGGTGGAGCCCTCCGAAGGTGATTCCGGCGGCGTTTCCCCCCTCCGATCTTCTCCGGCGGCAGCCTTCTGACTCTCTGTTTCGGTGTTCTGTGTTTCTCCACCGCCGCCTTTCACGAAACGCCAGGGGACCTTTTTTATAGGCTTTTTAGGTCAAGACGGAGTCGGTGGACGAAAGATCGACGGCCACGGAGCTCCGAGGTGGAAAAGAGCTGGGACCCTCCCATTTCCAGCCTGTTGGGCTTCTGGTCTTCAATTTAAGCCCATTGCGTTCGTCTCGAAAATTCTGAACCGTTCTCTTTGGCCTTGCCCTTTTTGGAGTCCCGAAGCTCCCGGAAAGTCTGAAACACTAAAAAGACGTTTTCTGAAAAAACAGGGTTAATTACAAATAAATGGGAAAACTATGAAATATTCCCAAAATCATTATAAAACATTGATATAACCCTTATATGATGCAAATATGATTGGAATATAAGCAATTAAAGTGCAAAGTTCATGTATGCATTTTACATGCATCACTTCCCGAAGAAAGTTGACGGAAAATCTGCCGTGACGGGTGCGATGAAGGAGCAGGCGGGGACGCTGTTGAGGAAGATGGTGGCTATGATGGAAGAACGTGCCGCCATCCTTGCCGAGCATGCTGCCCGCACCGCTAGGTCTAGGTCTGAGTCCATGTTGTAGACGACATGACGCTCTTTTGTCTCTTGTAATGAAAACTGATGCCGTATGAGGCTTTGACGATTATGAGCTATGCTTTTGTTTCCTTTCTTGTGTTGGAATTACACTCATGAGGCGAACGGTACCCAAGCCTTGTGGATCGGGTGTGTACGTTAAGCATACATCGCTCTTATGCTTGAATTGTTCTTGTGTAGCCTGGAGCATCCGGTGCGTCGACAGGCCCTGCTTCCGGAAGTACCGCTCCCAAGACAAACATTCGGAGCAAGAATGACCAGAGGATCATCGATGACCTGCAGCAGAAACTCTCGAGTGCAGAGCAGGAGCTGACAGAAGCGAAGAGTGCGCTGGCAGAATTGCAGTCGAGGCCTTCACCGGCGACGACACGAGACACTTATTTGCTTAAGGAGATGGACAAGGTGAATCTGCATCTGTAATGTAAGTGCACCCGAACAAGTGTTGAGTTGTTTGCATTCGGCTGTTTTATGATGTAGCGCAATTTTTGCAGGTGCTTGCACGGATAGTCAAGCCGAGATAGCGCGCTTGGACAATCGTCTGAATGGCTATGCTAACAGCCCACAGTATTCTACTCACCCTTACTGGTGTGATAGGGATAGGGGTCTTGTGCTGGCGAAGCTTCATGACCGTGCCTGGCGTGCGGCTGTTCTTCTTGAAATCTGTAGGTCATCCTTAGCTCGAGTCTATCGATCCTTGTTTCCATTGAATGATCAGCCACAAGGTTTCGTGGCGCTGCTGAACAAGTTTCGTGAAGGCAAAGCCATAAAGAAGTTTGTTCGAGAGCAACTCATTAGCGGGGCTAATGTTGCGCTCGCCTTCGTTCGGGCTCATCTGCCCAACCTTGATCTGAAGAGAATTGTGCTAGGCCCACCACCAGTGCCTGGTGGCGGTCCTATGCCCATGCAGGAGCACTACGATGCAACTCGAGTTGATAGGGATAGGGGTCTTGTGCTGGCGAAGCTTCATGACCGTGCCTGGCGTGCGGCTGTTCTTCTTGAAATCTGTAGGTCATCCTTAGCTCGAGTCTATCGATCCTTGTTTCCATTGAATGATCAGCCACAAGGTTTCGTGGCGCTGCTGAACAAGTTTCGTGAAGGCAAAGCCATAAAGAAGTTTGTTCGAGAGCAACTCATTAGCGGGGCTAATGTTGCGCTCGCCTTCATTCGGGCTCATCTGCCCAACCTTGATCTGAAGAGAATTGTGCTAGGCCCACCACCAGTGCCTGGTGGCGGTCCTATGCCCATGCAGGAGCACTACGATGCGACTCGAGTTGATGCGCTGGTCCTTATTCACCAGGTATTGAAAGTAGAAAAGAAATGGACGGAGCCGAAGGAGGAATCTGCAAAGTAGATTAGATACAATTGTATAATTTGTATGTAAAAATTACCTTCTGCAGTCTGTAAGTGAAAGGATCGAGTAGGTTGACTAGAGGGGGGGTGAATAGGCAACTACAATTTTTTTTCTTTTAATACAAATTCGGGAATTGCTCAAATATAAGTTCTCTAGATATGCAACTAGATGAACAATCCTATATGATGAGTAATAAACAAGCTAACAAGATATTCTACACAAGATAAGCTAGCAATACGAGTAAAGGAAGGTTAAGAGATAACCATATGGTGACGCGGAGATGTTCTACCGAAGTTCACTTCCCAATGGAAGCTACGTCTCCGTTGGAGCGGTGCGGAGTCACAAAGTGAACTCCGAATAGCCTTGATATGGCACACCGTATCTCCCTCGTGTTATCCTCCGATGAGGAGATCCACGAGCCACTATATGATGCCCTCGAGGTCGGCAACAAACCTTTACAAGGATGAGGCACACTCCACAACCGAATTGGAGGCTCTCACCAAATTCCCACGGCTCCCAAAGCCACAAGAATCACAAGGCCGGGTCGCGTCTCCACAACTTAATTGGAGGCTCCCGGCTAATCCTTGTGGCTACCAAAGCCACAAGAATCACAAGTATCTTCTAGGTATCCAATGTATCAAGTTACACAAGATCTACAAGTGACTAGGTCGATGTAGACAAATCGGCTCGGTGGAGATGCGGATCTAGGACTCCTCCTTCACTCCTCAAAGTATCAACGTGTTTGAGTGGTTGGAGTGGGAGCTCTAGTAGATTGAAGCTTGCAATAATGGTGGAGAGAGAGTGAGGAATCAAGCTTAGTGAACCGGAGGTAGGTGGAGGGGTATAAATACCCCTCCCAGAAATCTGGCCGTTGGAGCTGTAAACAACCCAATCCATGTCTTCAAGTGCATCATATACCTTGAGAGGTTCTAAGCTAGACAAGCAAGAGACATGACCACAAAAGTTAGCTAATTGATTGCGAGTGGCCGCACCTCTACGGATGCTCCCAAGGATATTTTCCTTGAAGTGTTGTTGATAGTCCAATTTGGAAGCACGCCGGATGACCCGGCGTTCCATGGCTTGACCAATAGTTTCACCACCACACATATCTTCATCATTGCCTTCATCTTGCTCATGGTCAACCCGAAGTGGAGTTCTTGGGGTTGTGGGTTCATTATGTTCTTGTTCACCACTAGAGTTGGGTGGGTCTTGACCATTTTGTTGATCTACATGTTCTTGTTCTTGATCATTGATAGTTTGTTGATCACTTGTTGAGGTAGATGGCTCAACTTGGGTAGAACTTGTTCCTTCTTCTTGAGTATCATCAATAGGTCCTTCAATAGGAATTAGTTCTCCAATCCCCATAGTTCTTATGGCTTGAGATGGAGCAACATCACCTACATCATCATGATCAATATGCTCCGCTTGGGAGCCATTATCCTCGACAAACTCCACGTTCATAGATTCTTCAACACACCCGGTGGATATGTTGAAGACCCTATAAGCATGAGACTTTGCGGCATATCCAACAAATATACCATCAAAAGATCTAGATTCAAATTTAGCAATTTTGCAACCTTTAATGTAAACATGGCATTTGCATCCAAAGACTCGAAAGTAAGATACATTTGGCTTTTTACCGGTGAGGAGTTCATATGGTGTCATGTTCTTGAGAGGACGGAAGAAGAGCCGGTTTGAGTAATGACAAGCGGTGTTGATGGCTTCGGCCCAAAAGTTGTATGGGGAATTAAATTCGGCCATCATAGTTCTTGCCATATCAATAAGAGTGCGGTTCTTCCTTTCGGCAACACCATTTTGTTGGGGAGTATATGCAGCGGAATATTGGTGTTGAATGCCCTCCCCACTTAGGAAATCATCCATAGTGTAATTCTTGAACTCCGTACCATTGTCACTTCTAATTGCCAAAATCTTGGAGTCATATTGGCGTTGAACTAGGGTTGCAAAGTCAATGAATATCTTTTGAGTTTCACTCTTCTTCTTGATGTAGAAAGTCCAACAATATCTTGAATAATCATCCACAATCACCAAACAATATTTCTTGCCACCAAGACTATCATATGTGGGAGGCCCAAAAAGATCCATATGAAGGAGCTCCAAAGGCCTCTTAGTGGAGATAATGGTCGTCTTGGGGTGATTCTTCTCATGCATCTTTCCGGCTATGCAAGCACTACAAGGACGATCTTTGGAAAAATTAACATCGGTTAGTCCTACCACGTGTCCACCCTTTACAAGAGTTTGTAAATTTCTCATACCGACATGGCCAAGTCGGCGATGCCAAAGCCACCCCTTGTCGCCTTTAGCCATTAAACATGTAGCGATTTGAGTGGTCTCTTTTGAGAAATCAACCACATACAAACCGTTTTCACGAAATCCAACAAAGGCGACATTGAGTGTTTGAGTGAAAAGGATGGTCACGTGGTATTTATTAAAAATAACGGTGTAACCGGCATTGCATAATTGACCAACGGAAAGTAAATTGTATGAAAGAGATTCGACAAGAAGGACCTTCTCAATGGATAACTCCGGAGTGATCACCACCTTACCAACTCCCACTACCTTGAGTCTTGCATTGTTGCCAACGGTGACATGAGAGAATGAGAGTAGTTGTTTCAATAAGTCCTTTACTAGTTCTTTGCTTCCGGTCATATGGGATGAGCATCCACTATCAATGAGCCATGAAGATCCACCGGAAGAGAAACCCTACAATAATCAAGTCTTTGATTTAGGTACCCATTTTGGAATGGGTCCTCTTTTGTTAGTCACAAGGGTCTTTGGAACCCAAATAGCATAGTGATAATCATCTCCATATGAAGAGCCAACATATTTAGCAAAAACACAACCATTTGTAGATTTCAAAAGAACATATGAGGGGTTGTATTTTCCCGCAAAGTTATTGTGAGTGGCATTGCCCCTAGTGACATTACCACTCCCAATAGAGTTGTCATTTGCTTTGGCTAACTCCCCCTCCTTCACAAAAACAATATCTTTGGAAGGGGAGTCGCTTCTTCTTCTTGTTGTTGACCTTCTTAGAGTTGGGTGTGAACCCAATTCCTTCTTTGCCAACCACTCCCTTTTGATTGCTCAAAAGATCATTGAGGTTCTTTTCCCCTTGGATACAAGTGGCTAGGCCCTTCTCAAGTTGGGCCTTCAACCTAGTGTTTTCCTCAATAAGAGATGCCTTGACACATAAAGGGTTAGTGGTACAAGCATTTGCATCTTTATCATTATGAGAAGTGGTGAAGCTAGCATAGATAAATTGAGCTTGTAGTTTGGCATATGACTCCTTGAGTGTAGTGAGCTCACTTGAGGTCACCTTGTGGGTTTCCCTAAGTTGCTCAAAACCCTCAAAGAGTTTGTTATGACTCTCTACAAGTTCCTCATTTTTACTTTTTAGATCAATAGCAATTTGAATAGAGGTTTCACGAGTTTCTTTTGCCTTGGAAAGATCCATGGCATGTGTCTCCTCAAGTTGCTCACGGAGCAATTGTTCCTCAACAAGTTGATCTTCTAGCTCACCAATTTGTCGGCATGATCACATGCATGCCCTTCGAGCTCACAAATCCTAACATCCTTCTCATTAAGAAGATGCTTGGCTTCTCCATATTGATACATGAGGGCCTCAACCATTTTCTTGGTTGGACCTTGGAGCTTGCTAATGAAGATAGAAATTTTATCCTCTTCTTCAATTTTCCCTACATCCTCAACACAATCCAATAGTGATGGGTTAGAGGAGATAGTAATTTTTGGTGGGGAATTCACCTTTGTTTCCTTGGCCATGAGGCACATAGGCTTGGAGATCTTGTCGTCGTTTGGAGATGAGAAGAGGTTGGCCAATGATGGAGGAAGGGTGCCCATTGCAAGAGCCGCCATTCCTACTTCTTCACTTGGTTCTTTATCCTCCTCACCTCCGGACTCGTATTCCTCTTGATGGGATGCCACAAGAGCCTTTTGAGGTGATCTCTTCATATAGGTAGGCTTGGGGTGGTACTTGTTCTTCTTTAGAATGAGTTGACCACCATTATCCTCTCTTCTTTCATAGGGGCAATCCTTCACAAGATGAGTGTCCTTTCCACAATTGAAGCACATTCTTTTTATTGGTGGAGGGCGCTCTTGTTCTTCTTGTTCCAAAACCGGGTGGCGGCAAGTGCAAGAACTTCATTGAGCTCACCCTCCAAGTCTTCTTCACCTTCATAGACCGGGCTTTCTTCATATCTTGGATGGTCTACCACACGAGCCTTCAAAGCAAGAGTCTTTGGGCCACGGACTTGGTTGAAAGACTTGGATGTGGACTTCAATGTATCATAGGTGACAAATTGAGCCAACATGTCATTGGGAGTCATTGTTGTGTAATCCGCTCTTGCATGAGGTTCATCACCATAGTTTCACTATATGGCATAATTGCTTGAAGGAACTTGGCCTTGACCCATTCATCATCCATATCCTTCTTTCCATTTTCCCTACATGTCACCACAAGCTTGTAGAGTCTTCGGTAAAGTTCGGTCGGAGTCTCTTCGTCTAGCATGATGAAGTTGTCAACTTGATGTTGAAGGACGGCCGCATTGGAGCGTTGAATGCCCTCATTTCCTTCATACACGGTTTCAAGATAGACCAAGCCTCATTGCAAGTTTTGAGATTCCGCACATGATCTTCATCATTTGCGGTCATAGCACTCTCAAGAATGTACTTGGCATTTGCATCAAGTTGCTCATCAATCTCTTCTTGCTTGGTCAAGTTGTTGGGATCAACGGGTTGAAACCATGTAGAACCACCCTCCAAAGATGCACGATGAGCTGCGAAAATAAGACTCCATAGATTTCTTCCAAGTGAAATAACGAGTATTATCAAGCTTAGGAGGGGGTCTACCAAGGTTGGTTATATGAGGTTGAGTGGTGCAACTTGAGTGAGATAAGAGCTAGGTGGAGCAAAGTTAAGAGAAGGCTTCTCAATAGGTTTATCATTTTTATCCTTGTCACTAGCTCCCTTAATAGGGCTAGCGGTTGATGAGGAGCCATTTTGATTAGATACCCGAGTATACACCTCATCCACCATTTTGCCTTTCATGTACCCAAAAAGTTCAATCATGGACTTCATGGTGATTGGGGCATCACCCTCGGGAGGGATTATTCCCGCTTCTATTAGTTCTTTGTCAAGTTGTTCTCTATCAAGTTTTTCTTGTTCCTTAGCAAGTTTTAACTCCTCATCTTTAGCACGTTGTACTTCCTCCGCACTAGCCATCCTCCTCTTTAGGCGATTAAGCCCTTAATAAAGAGACCTTGCTCTGATACCAATTGAAAGGATCGAGTAGGTTGACTAGAGGGGGGGGGTGAATAGGCAACTACAAATTTTCTTTTTCTTTTAATACAAATTCGGGAATTGCTCAAATATAAGTTCTCTAGATATGCAACTAGATGAACAATCCTATATGATGAGCAATAAACAAGCTAGCAAGATATTCTACACAAGATAAGCTAGCAATACGAGTAAAGGAAGGTTAAGAGATAACCACACGGTGACGCGGAGATGTTCTACCGAAGTTCACTTCCCAATGGAAGCTACGTCTCCGTTGGAGCGGTGCGGAGTCACAAAGTGAACTCCGAATAGCCTTGATATGGCACACCGTATCTCCCTCGTGTTATCCTCCGATGAGGAGATCCACGAGCCACTATATGATGCCCTCGAGGTCGGCAACAAACCTTTACAAGGATGAGGCACACTCCACAACCGAATTGGAGGCTCTCACCAAATTCCCGCGGCTCCCAAAGCCACAAGAATCACAAGGCCGGGTCGCGTCTCCACAACTTAATTGGAGGCTCCCGGCTAATCCTTGTGGCTACCAAAGCCACAAGAATCACAAGTATCTTCTAGGTATCCAATGTATCAAGTTACACAAGATCTACAAGTGACTAGGTCGATGTAGACAAATCGGCTCGGTGGAGATGCGGATCTAGGGCTCCTCCTTCACTCCTCAAAGTATCAACGTGTTTGAGTGGTTGGAGTGGGAGCTCTAGTAGATTGAAGCTTGCAACAATGGTGGAGAGAGAGTGAGGAATCAAGCTTAGTCCACCGGAGGTAGGTGGAGGGGTATAAATACCCCTCCCAGAAATCTGGCCGTTGGAGCTGTAAACAGCCCGCAGCGGTAGTACCGGGCCTCGCCCGGTAGTACCGGCTGACAGGGAATGACGGCCTGGCGCCAGACTGGTCAACGCCTCTCCACGCGCGCATCGGTAGTACCGGACCGCCTGGTCCGGTAGTGCTCCCCACCCGGTAGTACCGCGCTTACTACCGGGGCTACTACCGGATTAAATCGAGCGAGTCCAGAGAGCTTTTGGAGATCCGGTACTGGGCCCGGTACTGGGCCCGGTAGTTCCGCATGGCAGAACACCCGGTAGTACCGGGGTGAACCCGGTAGTACCGGCTGATGCAATGAAGACTGCTTTTCTTCCTTTCTTGAGACAAAACCTGTGCAATATTAATTGATACAATCCTGCACACTTTTAGCACACACATTAGACATCTAAGTGTGTTGTCAACAAACATCAAAACACTGTGGGGAAGGATATGTCCTTTCAATCTCCCCCTTTTTGGTGTTTGATGACAACATACTTAGGAGAAACAAATGATTTGCAAAAGATAGACGGGGCTCTCCAAATTGTGTGTTTATTAGGAATTTGCTTTTGAATGCAAAAACACACCATATAAAATGGGCGGAGCTCCCCCTATATTTTACGAACCAAGCAAGTTCATATGGATAACAATTAAAACAACTTGCACAATATAAGCAACAATAAGCAAGTAACATACTAGATAGGTCTTATTACAATACCATAAGTTCAAGGCATGTCTTACACATGCATAGAGAAGTTCAAAGCAAATATCCAAATAAAGATAAAAGATGAAACACAAGCATAAAGATCAAACGAAGTGCAAGCTTGTGTTTCCACCCATGCAAATCCCACGGCTCATCCTAAATAGAACACATTCTCCCCCTTTGTCATCGAAATGCCAAAAAGGGAGAAGCGCGATGCTAACACGTCCCTAGGAGCATCAAGCTCCACCCGCGCCGTGGTGGGTCGAAGAGGAGGCCTGGAAGCGATCACCATGTGGAGGAGCATCTTCATCACTCCAGTAACCATGCTTGGACACCCATTCCTCCTTTGGAGTGATTACTTCTTCAGAACCATCGGAGACGAATCTGCATATGCCTCATCATTGCTTTGTCGCTGAGCTGCCTTCTTGTGATACACATGAGCTTCATACAACGGTCTTCCAAATCCAGTTTGAGGCAAAAGGCCCTCTTGGCCTTAATCTGCAGCTTCTTGAACCATGAAGGTTCCTCAAGAGGAGGTGCACTCCCACTAGCTCTCTCAGCTTCAGCAGCAGCCTCAGGATCAATGGGCTTGGTTTTGGGAGGAGCATGAGACTTGATACGCAGTTCCTTCACAGATGAGCCACAACGGGCTGCCATCCTTCATGATATCTTCTCCATTCTTCTTGAGAGCCCACTTGCGGCGAATGAGCTTCATAATGTATGGGCCATAGATGGGGGCCCTTCTATCAATGATTGTGGACCACAAGTCATTCCACATCCAATCCATCACATCAAGCTTCTTGCCTTTGCCTTGATTTTCATATGAGAGCTTGAGAAGGTCAAACATGAAGCCATGAACCTCATCCCAATTTCCCACACGGGAGCAATAGTTTCTCTATAGACACGGTGGAGAATCTCAAAAGGACGCACAAGATGAGCAGTTTTACCGGTGGTGCCTCTTTCCATAGTGATTGGTCCAAGAACATCCTTGGAGCTGGATCGATCATTGTCATGGCATCTCCATCCACTAGCAACACTTCACCCTTGTCTTCATAGCCTAGAAGCTCTCCAAACTCCGCCAAGGTGGCAGAAAGCAAGGTGTCCTTGTCATCCAATAGGGTCCGGGCTTCATCATGGTCAAGGTAGACGGTGGCAAAGAACTGAATGATGTAGTACTCAATGTAGGGATGGTTCTCCTTCATGATGTCAATCAGCCCAAACTCTTCACACATAGCAAGTGTCTCATCAAAATAGCCCTTGTGCTTCGAGTTTTCATGTAAGGAATATCAAGAGTGTGTTGGACAACCACGGAGTAATCCTTGTGGAGATAGATTTCCTTGTAGATGGCTTCTTGATCATTTGTGTAAAAGTGCGGATTCCGCACAAGAGGTGACCTCTCCTCAGCATAGGGATTCTCTTCTCTGAGCTTCTGATAGTCCTCATTCTTCCATAAGTGAAGTGCTTTGCGGGCTCTCGGGGGAGCAGTGGTGGTACGAGCAGCAGCTGAGTTCTTCCTCTTGCTTGAGTTCTGGCTGTGGTGCGAGCAGGCAAACTTCCTCTTCTTCTTCTTCTTCAATCTCATCCTCCACAAGACGTGGCTTCTTGGTACCACGGCGGCTACCTGTGAAACAGCATATAGGTAGGGCAGGGAATAGATGAGTGCACAAGTTCACGGATAAGGAATCAAAAACTAGCCAATAGATGTAAAGAATGGTTGAATCGAGCAAATTTGGAAAACCCGGTAGTACCGGGCTTAGCCCGGTAGTACCGGCTGAGCCGATTCAAGACTGAATGGCACAAAATCGAGAGATTCAACCATACATTACACTAGATGCTAGCTAACAAGGCCTAGGTGATCATCCATCCAACTTTAACCGTTGCCAACGGAGCTACCAACATTTCCTCTCCATACATCTAGGTTTCAAGATCTAGAAACAAAGAATGCAAAGAACGGGGAAATACCGGAGGCCATGGAGGAGATCGACGAGGGGATCGCTCCCACGGAGCAGATCTGGCCGGAGATGGCGGAGGCCGGCCAAGGGCGGCGGCCGGAGCAGGACAGAGGAGGCGACGGGGTGGCTTCGTGCGGGTGGGGAAAATGGGGAATAACCCCCACCCTGCCCGCACGGTAAATATTAGATACCCGTGATTCCCGGTAGTACCGGGGCCTGAATCTTTGCGAGCAGCAAACTGCTTAGATTCAGAGCCCGGTACTACCGGATCCCACCGGCGGTACTACCGGGGCCTCCTAAGAAACCCCAGTTTTCTCTTTTTGTGTAAGGAATTTGAACTTGTGCAAGATGGAAGTTGTTTTGAGATAGATGAAAGGCATAGGATTAGATCAACACACTGGAGATGGTACTTCATACTCAATTTGCAAGAATCAAACACACACAAAAACACCAAATTGAGCATGTTTTCCATAGGAGCACTAGAAAACCAATAAAATCCAAATGAAACCAACTCTTCACAAGGAAGAGGGTGGTGGCCGAGGCCACCATGTATGAGTATGTGGTGTGATACCGCGAAGATATATCTTGGTCCACGGCCACTACTCGTCATTTAAGCTCACAATTCATAGAACGAATATAGAGATGCAAATGAATTCTTACTATCGGCATAATGGGGGGAGGGATGGTCCAATGGATTAGGACCGCACTCCCCCTATGTCCATGCCTACATCTAAACCAAATAAGTATCGTCTAATATGGGTAGGTATGCAAGAAATCCACTAAATCCAATTGGATATGTCCACCACATTTAGTTCTCCTCTCAACTCCTTGAATCTTGCTTCACCAAGAGGCTTCGTGAACATATCGGCGAGTTGATGCTTGGTGTTGACATACTTGATTGCAATATCACCCTTCTCAACATGGTCTCGAATAAAATGATACCGAATCTCAATGTGCTTGGTCTTGCCATGAAGAACCGGGTTGTGTGCAATTTTAATAGCACTTTCATTGTCACATAAAAGAGGCACTTTGTCACAAATGACACCATAATCCTTTAAAGTTTGCCTCATCCATAATAATTGTGCACAACAACTACCGGCGGCGATGTATTCGGCTTCGGTGGATGACGAGGCCACACAATTTTGCTTCTTGGAAGACCAACTCACAAGGGACCTACCAAGGAATTGGCATGTACCCGAAGTTGATTTTCTATCCATTTTGCAACCCGCCCAATCCGCATCCGAATAACCAACAAGATCAAAGCTTGTACCATGGGGATACCAAAGACCATAGTTGGGAGTATCCAACAAATATCTTAGAATCCTTTTGACCGCGGTTTCATGACTTTCCCTAGGACTTGATTGGAATCTTGCACACATACCCACACTAAACATAATATCCGGTCTAGATGCACAAAGGTAAAGCAAAGATCCAATCATAGAACGATAAAGCTTTTGATCAACTTCCTTACCATCCGGATCTAAGTGAAGATCCGCCTTGGAGTCCATGGGAAACTTATATGGCTTGGCATTGTTCATATCAAATTTCTTGAGCATGTCCTTAAATACTTGGCTTGACATAAGAATGTTCCTTCTCGAAATTGGTGGATTTCAAAGCCAAGAAAATAATTCAATTTTCCCATCATGGACATCTCAAATTCCTTGGTCATTAGCTTGCCAAATTGATCACTAAATTCACGGTTAGTGGAACCAAAGATAATATCATCAACATATATTTGGCATACGAAAAAATCTCCATTTACCCTTTTTGTAAAAAGAGTGGGATCTATTACCCCAATTTCAAAGCCACGGTCTACTAAGAACTCCTTGAGATGATCATACCAAGCACGTGGAGCTTGCTTGAGCCCATAAAGAGCCTTATGTAGTAAGTAGACGTGGTTAGGAAATTTAGGGTCTTCGAAACCCGGTGGTTGTTTAACATACACCAATTCATTTAGTGGACCATTTAAGAAAGCACTTTTAACATCCATTTGATATAAGACAATATTATGAGTAGATGCATAAGCAATTAGTAAGCGAATGGATTCAAGTCTAGCAACGGGGGCATAGGTTTCACCGTAGTCGACTCCTTCGATTTGGGTGTAGCCTTGTGCAACCAATCTTGCTTTGTTGCGAATGACTTGACCATGTGAGTCTTGCTTGTTCTTAAATATCCACTTGGTTCCAATGACATTATGGGAGGAGTCATTGGGTCTTTCCACTAATGACCATACTTTGTTGCGCTCGAAGTTGTTCAACTCTTCATGCATAGCCGCAACCCAATCCATGTCTTCAAGGGCATCATATACCTTGAGAGGTTCTAAGCTAGACAAACAAGAGACATGACCACAAAAGTTAGCTAATTGATTGCGTGTGGACACACCTCTACGGATACTCCCAAGGATATTTTCTTTGAAGTGTTGTTGATAATCCAATTTGATGCACGCCGGATGACCCGGCGTTCCATGGCTTGACCAATTTTCACCAACACAAATATCTTCATCATTGCCTTCATCTTGCTCATGGTCAACCCGAAGTGGAGTTCTTGGGTTGTGGGTTCATTATGTTCTTGTTCACCACTAGAGTTGGGTGGGTCTTGACCATTTTTTGATCTACATGTTCTTGTTCTTGATCATTGATAGTTTGTTGATCACTTGTTGAGGTAGATGGCTCAACTTGGGTAGAACTTGTTCCTTCTTCTTGAGTATCATCAATAGGTCCTTCAATAGGAATTAGTTCTCCAATCCCCATAGTTCTTATGGCTTGAGATGGAGCAACATCACCTACATCATCATGATCAATATGCTCCGCTTGGGAGCCATTATCCTCGACAAACTCCACGTTCATAGATTCTTCAACACACCCGGTGGATATGTTGTAGACCCTATAAGCATGAGACTTTGCGGCATATCCAACAAATATACCATCAAAAGATCTAGATTCAAATTTAGCAATTTTGCAACCTTTAATGTAAACATGGCATTTGCATCCAAAGACTCGAAAGTAAGATACATTTGGCTTTTTACCGGTGAGGAGTTCATATGGTGTCATGTTCTTGAGAGGACGGAAGAAGAGCCGGTTTGAGTAATGACAAGCGGTGTTGATGGCTTCGGCCCAAAAGTTGTATGGGGAATTAAATTCGGCCATCATAGTTCTTGCCATATCAATAAGAGTGCGGTTCTTCCTTTCGGCAACACCATTTTGTTGGGGAGTATATGCAGCGGAATATTGGTGTTGAATGCCCTCCCCACTTAGGAAATCATCCATAGTGTAATTCTTGAACTCCGTACCATTGTCACTTCTAATTGCCAAAATCTTGGAGTCATATTGGCGTTGAACTAGGGTTGCAAAGTCAATGAATATCTTTTGAGTTTCACTCTTCTTCTTGATGTAGAAAGTCCAACAATATCTTGAATAATCATCCACAATCACCAAACAATATTTCTTGCCACCAAGACTATCATATGTGGGAGGCCCAAAAAGATCCATATGAAGGAGCTCCAAAGGCCTCTTAGTGGAGATAATGGTCGTCTTGGGGTGATTCTTCTCATGCATCTTTCCGGCTATGCAAGCACTACAAGGACGATCTTTGGAAAAATTAACATCGGTTAGTCCTACCACGTGTCCACCCTTTACAAGAGTTTGTAAATTTCTCATACCGACATGGCCAAGTCGGCGATGCCAAAGCCACCCCTTGTCGCCTTTAGCCATTAAACATGTAGCGATTTGAGTGGTCTCTTTTGAGAAATCAACCACATACAAACCGTTTTCACGAAATCCAACAAAGGCGACATTGAGTGTTTGAGTGAAAAGGATGGTCACGTGGTATTTATTAAAAATAACGGTGTAACCGGCATTGCATAATTGACCAACGGAAAGTAAATTGTATGAAAGAGATTCGACAAGAGGACCTTCTCAATGGATAACTCCGGAGTGATCACCACTTACCAACTCCCACTACCTTGAGTCTTGCATTGTTGCCAACGGTGACATGAGAGAATGAGAGTAGTTGTTTCAATAAGTCCTTTACTAGTTCTTTGCTTCCGGTCATATGGGATGAGCATCCACTATCAATGAGCCATGAAGATCCACCGGAAGAGAAACCCTACAATAAATCAAGTCTTTGATTTAGGTACCCATTTTGGAATGGGTCCTCTTTTGTTAGTCACAAGGGTCTTTGGAACCCAAATAGCATAGTGATAATCATCTCCATATGAAGAGCCAACATATTTAGCAAAAACACAACCATTTGTAGATTTCAAAAGAACATATGAGGGGTTGTATTTTCCCGCAAAGTTATTGTGAGTGGCATTGCCCCTAGTGACATTACCACTCCCAATAGAGTTGTCATTTGCTTTGGCTAACTCCCCCTCCTTCACAAAAACAATATCTTTGGAAGGGGAGTCGCCTTCTTCTTCTTGTTGTTGACCTTCTTAGAGTTGGGTGTGAACCCAATTCCTTCTTTGCCAACCACTCCCTTTTGATTGCTCAAAAGATCATTGAGGTTCTTTTCCCCTTGGATACAAGTGGCTAGGCCCTTCTCAAGTTGGGCCTTCAACCTAGTGTTTTCCTCAATAAGAGATGCCTTGACACATAAAGGGTTAGTGGTACAAGAATTTGCATCTTTATCATTATGAGAAGTGGTGAAGCTAGCATAGATAAATTGAGCTTGTAGTTTGGCATATGACTCCTTGAGTGTAGTGAGCTCACTTGAGGTCACCTTGTGGGTTTCCCTAAGTTGCTCAAAACCCTCAAAGAGTTTGTTATGACTCTCTACAAGTTCCTCATTTTTACTTTTTAGATCAATAGCAATTTGAATAGAGGTTTCACGAGTTTCTTTTGCCTTGGAAAGATCCATGGCATGTGTCTCCTCAAGTTGCTCACGGAGCAATTGTTCCTCAACAAGTTGATCTTCTAGCTCACCAATTTTGTCGGCATGATCACATGCATGCCCTTCGAGCTCACAAATCCTAACATCCTTCTCATTAAGAAGATGCTTGGCTTCTCCATATTGATACATGAGGGCCTCAACCATTTTCTTGGTTGGACCTTGGAGCTTGCTAATGAAGATAGAAATTTTATCCTCTTCTTCAATTTTCCCTACATCCTCAACACAATCCAATAGTGATGGGTTAGAGGAGATAGTAATTTTTGGTGGGGAATTCACCTTTGTTTCCTTGGCCATGAGGCACATAGGCTTGGAGATCTTGTCGTCGTTTGGAGATGAGAAGAGGTTGGCCAATGATGGAGGAAGGGTGCCCATTGCAAGAGCCGCCATTCCTACTTCTTCACTTGGTTCTTTATCCTCCTCACCTCCGGACTCGTATTCCTCTTGATGGGATGCCACAAGAGCCTTTTGAGGTGATCTCTTCATATAGGTAGGCTTGGGGTGGTACTTGTTCTTCTTTAGAATGAGTTGACCACCATTATCCTCTCTTCTTTCATAGGGGCAATCCTTCACAAGATGAGTGTCCTTTCCACAATTGAAGCACATTCTTTTTATTGGTGAGGGCGCTCTTGTTCTTCTTGTTCCAAAACCGGGTGGCGGCAAGTGCAAGAACTTCATTGAGCTCACCCTCCAAGTCTTCTTCACCTTCATAGACCGGGCTTTCTTCATATCTTGGATGGTCTACCACACGAGCCTTCAAAGCAAGAGTCTTTGGGCCACGGACTTGGTTGAAAGACTTGGATGTGGACTTCAATGTATCATAGGTGACAAATTGAGCCAACATGTCATTGGGAGTCATTGTTGTGTAATCCGCTCTTGCATGAGGTTCATCACCATAGTTTCACTATATGGCATAATTGCTTGAAGGAACTTGGCCTTGACCCATTCATCATCCATATCTTCTTTCCATTTTCCCTACATGTCACCACAAGCTTGTAGAGTCTTCGGTAAAGTTCGGTGGAGTCTCTTCGTCTAGCATGATGAAGTTGTCAACTTGATGTTGAAGGACGGCCGCATTGGAGCGTTGAATGCCCTCATTTCCTTCATACACGGTTTCAAGATAGACCAAGCCTCATTGCAAGTTTTGAGATTCCGCACATGATCTTCATCATTTGCGGTCATAGCACTCTCAAGAATGTACTTGGCATTTGCATCAAGTTGCTCATCAATCTCTTCTTGCTTGGTCAAGTTGTTGGGATCAACGGGTTGAAACCATGTAGAACCACCCTCCAAAGATGCACCGATGAGCTGCGAAAATAAGACTCCATAGATTTCTTCCAAGTGAAATAACGAGTATTATCAAGCTTAGGAGGGGGTCTACCAAGGTTGGTTATATGAGGTTGAGTGGTGCAACTTGAGTGAGATAAGAGCTAGGTGGAGCAAAGTTAAGAGAAGGCTTCTCATAGGTTTATCATTTTTATCCTTGTCACTAGCTCCCTTAATAGGGCTAGCGGTTGATGAGGAGCCATTTTGATTAGATACCCGAGTATACACCTCATCCACCATTTTGCCTTTCATGTACCCAAAAAGTTCAATCATGGACTTCATGGTGATTGGGGCATCACCCTCGGGAGGGATTATTCCCGCTTCTATTAGTTCTTTGTCAAGTTGTTCTCTATCACGTTTTTCTTGTTCCTTAGCAAGTTTTAACTCCTCATCTTTAGCACGTTGTACTTCCTCCGCACTAGCCATCCTCCTCTTTAGGCGATTAAGCCCTTAATAAAGAGACCTTGCTCTGATACCAATTGAAAGGATCGAGTAGGTTGACTAGAGGGGGGGGGTGAATAGGCAACTACAATTTTCTTTTTCTTTTAATACAAATTCGGGAATTGCTCAAATATAAGTTCTCTAGATATGCAACTAGATGAACAATCCTATATGATGAGCAATAAACAAGCTAGCAAGATATTCTACACAAGATAAGCTAGCAATACGAGTAAAGGAAGGTTAAGAGATAACCACACGGTGACGCGGAGATGTTCTACCGAAGTTCACTTCCCAATGGAAGCTACGTCTCCGTTGGAGCGGTGCGGAGTCACAAAGTGAACTCCGAATAGCCTTGATATGGCACACCGTATCTCCCTCGTGTTATCCTCCGATGAGGAGATCCACGAGCCACTATATGATGCCCTCGAGGTCGGCAACAAACCTTTACAAGGATGAGGCACACTCCACAACCGAATTGGAGGCTCTCACCAAATTCCCGCGGCTCCCAAAGCCACAAGAATCACAAGGCCGGGTCGCGTCTCCACAACTTAATTGGAGGCTCCCGGCTAATCCTTGTGGCTACCAAAGCCACAAGAATCACAAGTATCTTCTAGGTATCCAATGTATCAAGTTACACAAGATCTACAAGTGACTAGGTCGATGTAGACAAATCGGCTCGGTGGAGATGCGGATCTAGGACTCCTCCTTCACTCCTCAAAGTATCAACGTGTTTGAGTGGTTGGAGTGGGAGCTCTAGTAGATTGAAGCTTGCAACAATGGTGGAGAGAGAGTGAGGAATCAAGCTTAGTCCACCGGAGGTAGGTGGAGGGGTATAAATACCCCTCCCAGAAATCTGGCCGTTGGAGCTGTAAACAGCCCGCAGCGGTAGTACCGGGCCTCGCCCGGTAGTACCGGCTGACAGGGAATGACGGCCTGGCGCCAGACTGGTCAACGCCTTCTCCACGCGCGCATCGGTAGTACCGGACCGCCTGGTCCGGTAGTGCTCCCCACCCGGTAGTACCGCGCTTACTACCGGGGCTACTACCGGATTAAATCGAGCGAGTCCAGAGAGCTTTTGGAGATCCGGTACTGGGCCCGGTACTGGGCCCGGTAGTTCCGCATGGCAGTACACCCGGTAGTACCGGGGTGAACCCGGTAGTACCGGCTGATGCAATGAAGACTGCTTTTCTTCCATTTCTTGAGACAAAACCTGTGCAATATTAATTGATACAATCCTGCACACTTTTAGCACACACATTAGACATCTAAGTGTGTTGTCAACAAACATCAAAACACTGTGGGGAAGGATATGTTCTTTCAGTAAGCATGAAAGCTGATCATGAACAATTGCCATGTACAGGCGGGGTTTAGCCTCCGAGTATGGAGTTGTAGCTTTTGCGAGATGTGGTGATGTGTACAGCCTCTGAGTGTGCGGAGCGTTTAAGCAATTTTGTGATTTTTTGACTTTGCACAGCGCAGCCCCCGAGTATACGGGTATGGCTGAAGTACGTGTGAATTTTTATTGGAGTTGTGCGACGCAGCCCCCGAGCGTTCGGGTGAGGCCATAGTACTTGCTTATGTTTGGCTTTTTACGGCGCAGCCCCCGAGCGTTCGGGTGCGGCCGAGGTTTTTTGATTTTGACCTGCGTGGCGCAGCCCCTGAGTGTTCGGGTGCGGCCGAGGTTTTTTTTTACCTGCATGGCGTAGCCCCCGAGTGTTCGGGTGCGGGCGAGGTTTTTTGTTTGTTTTTGGACCTGTGTGGCGCAACCCTCGAGCGTTCGGGTGCGGGCGAGGTTTTTGTTTAGTGGTATGCAAAGAATAAAGAGGGGAACATCGATTTTATTCCATGTTTTGGAAGTTAAGCTGCAAGCCGCCTCATTAAAAATCTTCCAGTCCCCTTAGGTACCCTAGTAAGGAAAAGAGTGCGTCTGAAACCTGCAGCTATCCGACATGTCGCCTATTACATTTGATGACTGAGCAGTCTAAGCATAAAAACAGCGCAAGTGCGCAATGTTCAAAGGGTTGTGCGAAAGTTCTCCTGTCTTCGCGTGCTTCAGTCGATATGCGCCGCCGTCGATGACTTCCGTGATGATGAAGGGTCCCTCCCATGGGGAGGTGAGCTTGTGCACCTTCTTCTGCTTCAGGCAGAGCACCAGGTCGCCAACCATGAAGGACCTGGTGCGCAGTCAACGGCCATGATAGTTGCGGAGGTTTTGCTGGTAGATAGCTGTGCGAGCGAGCGCGATGTCGCGTGCTTTGTCCAGCATGTCGACGCTATCTTCGATTGCTGCCTCCGCTTCCTCTTCGTCGTATGCGACGACTCTGGGTGCCTCGAACTGTACGTCAATGGGTAGGACTGCTTCTGCGCCGTACACCATGAAAAACGGTGTGTATTGTGTCGACCTATTTGCAGTAGTTCGCAGACTCCAAAGCACGGCCAGAAGCTCTTCCACCCAGGCACCCGCAGCTTGTTTGAGTGGCACTAACAGCCGCTTTTTTTATCCCGCTGCACACCAGTCCATTGGCCTTTTCTACCTGTCCGTTCTACTGCGGGTGTGCCACTGATGCGTAGTTGAGCTTCACGCCTTGGTACTTGTAGAAGTCGCGTAATTCCTCCGCCGTGAATTTTGTACCGTTATCAGTGATGATGCTATGAGGGAGTCCGAAGCGGTATATAATTGATCTGATAAAGTTCACCGCTGTTGTGGCAGTTGAATTCGTGATAGGGACCGCTTCGATCCACTTGGTGAATTTGTCGACTGCCACCAGGAGGTGGGTGTGTCCTCCATGCGAGGATTTCTTGAGTGGTCCCACCATGTCGAGCCCCCACTGTTAAAAGGGCCAGGCGAGAGGCATGGTTTTCAACTCCGATGCAGGTGCGTGCGGCTTGGTGGCGAACTTCTGACAGCCGATGCACCTCTTCACTATGTCCTCCGCGTCCCTGAGTGCAGTTGGCCAGTAGAACCCTGCTCGGAAGGCCTTGGCGACGAGTGCTCGACAGCTCGCATGGTGTCCACAGGTTCCTGCGTGGATATCTCGAAGGATGGTCTTGCCGTCCTCTAATGCGATGCATCTTTGGAGGATCCCCAATATGCTTCTCTTGTATAGTTCACCTTTGATGATTGTGTATGCCTTGGCACGTCGAGTAACGCGCCGCGCTTCTGCCGCGTCTTCTGGTAGCTCATTGCGCAGTATGTATGCAAGGAATGGGTGCGTCCAGGTTGGCTCGATGAGGAGAACTTCGACTGGCGGGTCCTCCGTGCTAGGTGGAGCAGTGTCCTTGTCCATGGCCACCGGAGCCGACGGTGCTGCAGTTTGCTTGACCTTGATAGATCTGTGCTCGGTGCGCTTGAGGAATACGCCAGGTGGTACTGGTGCTTTGGTAGAACCGAGGTTGGCTAACATATCTGCCTCCTCGTTGCTTTCTCGTCCGAAGTGACGCAGCTCGCAACCGTCGAAGTTGCCCTCCATGTTATTGTACAGCTCGCGATATGCCATCATATTGTCTGCGGTAGCATCGCAGGCCTTCATTGTTTGTTGTACAACGAGGTTTGAATCGCCATATATCATGAATCGAGTGCACCCGCAAGTTTTTACCATCTTCATGTCGTGTAGTAGGGCCTCGTACTCTGCCTCGTTGTTGGAGGGTTTTGAAAAGTCCATCTGCAAGACGTAGCGGAGTTTGTCCCCTTTTTGTGATATGAGGACGACGCCTGCACCTTCATGCTTCTTCGACCCATCAAAGTACATGGTCCAGGAGTTGGACACATCCGGGACTCCTGGCAGCTGGGCCTCGATCCACTCGGTGGTGAAGTCAGGAAGTACCTGCGCCTTGATTGCTTTTGGGTGCTCATACTTGATATCTCGAGGTCCTAGCTCGATGTCCCACTTGGCGACTCGTCCGGTTGCGTCGGGGTTGGTAAGGATGTCACCGAGTGCTACCGAGCTAACAACAGTTACCGGTGCTCGGCGAAGTAGTGCGCGACCTTGCGTGATGACATGAATACGGCGTAAGCCAGCTTTTGATAATGCGGGTACCGCTATTTTGATATGGAAAGAACCTCACTGAGGTAGTAGACCGGTCTCTGTACGCCATGGGCGTGACCTTCCTCTGCGCGCTCGACCACAAGTACGGTGATGACCACCCTGTTGGTGGCGGAGACATATAGATACAGCGGCTCCCGCTCCCATGGCGCGACCAAGATTGGAGGGGTTGTGAGTGCGCGCTTGAGGTCAACGAATGCTGCTTGAGCTTCTGGCGACCACTCGAATTTATCTGATTTCTTCATCAGCTGATAGAATGGGAGTGCTTTTTCGCCGAGCTTGCTAATGAATCGACTTAGTGCAGCCACCCGTCCTGCTAGCCTCTGCACTTCTCGCAGTTTGGTCGGCTGTGACATGGTTAAGATGGCTTGTATCTTTTCCGGGTCGGCCACAATGCCTCGAGCGGAAACAAGGTACCCTAGGAGTTGTCCGGCTGGCACGCCAAAGACACACTTCTTGGGGTTTAGCTTGATATGGTAGTGCTTGAGGTTGGCGAATGTTTCACGTAGATCATCGAGGAGCGTGTCCTCCTCCTTTGTTTTAATGACGATATCGTCGGCATAGACCTGGATGTTGCGTCTGATCTGCTCCCTGAGGCAGTTCTGCATCATGCGCTGGTACGTGGCACCCGCGTTCTTGAGCCCGAAGGGCATTGTGGTGTAGCAGTAGACGCCGTATGCGTTATGAAGGCTGTCTTGTCCTTATCTTTGACCCTCATCCTTATCTGGTTGTAGCCCGAGTAGGCATCGAGGAAGGATAGACGCGCGCAACCCGCAGTTGAATCGACTATCTGGTCGATGCGGGGTAGCGGGAAGTGGTCTTTGGGACAACACTTGTTCAGGGATGTGAAGTCGACGCACATACGAAGTATGTCTGAGTTCTTTTTTGGTACAAGGATGGAATTTGCCACCCAGTCTGATTTTTTGATCTCGCGAATAAACTTGGCTGCGAGTAATCTGTCGACTTCCTGACCGATGGCTTCACGCTTCGGTTCGGAGAATCGACGCATCATCTGCTTCACAGGTCGAGTGTCTGGAAATAGTTGAAGGGAGTGCTCGGCAAATTCCCTGGGAATACCTGGCATGCCAGCTGGACACCAGGCAAAGATTTCCCAGTTCTCATGGAGGAAGTTGATGAGCGCGCCTTCCTATGCAGGAGTTAAACTTGATGACACGTTGACCATCTTCGACGGATCCGTCGGGTGCACCTGATGCGACCGTGTATCATTTGTGGCGTTGAAGGTGTTGTCGGGTGCCATTTTTTGGCTTCAGGAAAGAGTGTGCGGTCATTGGTAAGGAAGAGATCTGCGAATTGCTCCTGCATGCCGAACATCTCAGATATTTTGCTGAACTCCCTGTCGCAGCTATCCGAGCACTGAAAGTTTCCGCTCACCGTGATGAAACCATTGGGTCCCGGCAACTTCAGTTTAAGGTAAGCGTAGTGCGGGACCGCCATGAACCGAGCGAACGTCGGGCGCCCAAGGATGGCGTGATCCAGTCGACGACTTCGAAGTCGACCTTCTCAGTCCTAAAGTTTCCCAGCTCGCCGAAGACTACTGGGAATTGTACTGTGCCGAGCGGGTAGACCGCTTTGCCCAGGACGATGCCATGGAAGGTGTTTTCTGATTTTGCCAGATTTTTGGTTGAGTGGTTCATTTTGCGAAGAGTGTCGGCAAACAAGATGTTGATTCCACTCCCTCCATCCATGAAGACCTTGGACATGGCGAAGCTGCCGATTTAAGCGTCTAGTACCAAAGCGGCGTGCCCTGGACGAACAACGGTCGGCGGGTGATCGTCGTGGGAGAATGTGATGCTGGTTTCTGACCCCTTCAGGTACTCGGGCACAGCAGGAGGAGCCATGCTGGCCAAATTGACTTGGCGCGTTATGAGTTTCTGTTTTCTGTTGGAGGGGAGTCCCTTCTGTATCATGTTGATCTGGCCACGAGGCTCGGGGTATTGATCCCCTGCCGCGCCAGGAGCTTCTATGCGTGGCGTGTGATGTACCGCACCCGCCATGTGCTCGGCTGCTGGGGGTGCGGGAAGTGCTGGAGAAGCCCCGTTTGCAGCTGCAGTGGGGTGTATGGAAACGGCGGGCGTACTCGGTCACCAGTCTGGTGAATTTTCTGCAGTCCTTCAACAGGTGTCTTGAGTGAAATTTTCCATCCTCACCCTTGAACATGTGGAATATGCACACTTCCTCTGTTTCTTCTGCGGGTGTGCGCTGATCTTGCGAGTCATCGCGGGTTTTCCGCCACTCCCGCTTGTGGTACCCATCGCTGCGCTGACCATAGTCACGGCTGTCTCTGCGGTCGTCCTGTCGACTCCCACTACGGTCGTCTTGACGGCCTACGTTACGGTCGCTTTCATCGCGAGTGTCGACGTAACCAGCCACCACTAGTTCGGCACCATCCGCGTCGTCGTAGTGATGAGATTTGCGTTTTCACCTCCGATCATTGCCGCGGCTGTCTCTGTGACTCCAGTTGTTGCTGTCATTATGTGGCGACTCGCGGTGCTTGTCTCGCACCGAATCTTCTCCGTCCACCCACTCGTTGGCGACCTTCATGAGCTGGGCGATGGAGCTCGGCTTCTCCCTTCCGAGTGCCTCGCGGAAGTCTCCTCTAGCGAGGCCTGTGTAAAAGTGTCGATTGCTCTGTCTTCCGACACCGTGCCAACAGAGTTGCGTATGGTGGTTGCTAGCTCTAAGTTGACGAGGGAATATTTCCCCGGCAACAGTGTCAGAAACAATGCTTGTACGTCACACGTCAGTTGGGAACCCCAAGAGGAAGGTATGATGAGTGCGGCAGCAAGTTTTCCCTCAGTATGAAACCAAGGTTTAATCGAACCAGTAGGAAAACGAGGTTGCTTCGAAGGTGTTGGTGAAGGAGTGTAGTGCGGTGCAACACCAGGAATTCCGGTGCCAACGTGGAACCTGCACAACACAATCAAATTACTTTGCCCCAACTTAACAGTGAGGTTATCAATCTCACCGGCTTGCTGAAAACAAAGGGTTAAACGTATCGAATGGAAAATGATGTTTGTTTGCATAAAACAGTAGAGAACAATGATTGCAGTAGATTGTATTTCAGATGTAAAAGAATGGACCGGGGTCCACAGTTCACTAGTGGTGTCTCTCCAATAAGATAACTAACATGCTGGGTAAACAAATTACAGCTAGGCAATTGACAATTGATAAGTGCATATAACATGCATGTGTGAGCTGTGGTGTCTACTATGAGATTCATTTGGGCATTACGACAAAGTACATAGACCGCTATCCAGCATGCATCTATGCCTAAATATTCCACTTTCCGGTTAATATCCGTACCCCTTCCAGTATTAAGTTGCAAGCAACATAATTGCATTAAGTAATGTGCGTAATGTAAACAATACATTCATCCTTGAATAAAGCATTGCTGTTTTATCCCTAGTGGCAACAACACATCTACAACCTTAGAACTTGCTGTCACTATCCAGGTTAAATAGAGGTTGAACCCAACTATCATGCATAAATACCCCCTCTTGGAGTCACAAGTATTCACTTGGCCAAGGCTTCAACAAGTAACGGAGAGCATGCAAGATCACAAATGACATAGACATGATAATATAATATTCAGCTCCACATAGGTATCAATATAAGTCAGATCCCAGCAAACACAACATGTAGCATTACAATAAGATGATCTTGATCATGATAGGCAGCTCACAAGATCTAAACATGATGGCACAAGTGGAGAAGACAACCATCTAGCTACTGCTATGGACCCATAGTCCAAGGATGAACTACTCACGCATCACTCCGGAGGTGGGCATGGCGACGTAGAGCCCTCCGGTGATGATTCCCCTCTCCGGTAGGGTGCCGGGAAGAGCTTCAGAACCCCCCGAGTTAGGGTTGACGACGGCGGCGGCAGCGAATATGTTCTGGATGAAAGACTCGGTGTTTTAGGGTTTTCATGCCTCGGGGAATAAATAGGCGAAGGGGCGATGTCGGCGGACCCCCGAGGGGCCCAAACCACAGGCTGGCGCGGTGGGGCCCCCTGCCGCGCCGCCAGGTGGTTTGGCCACCTCGTGGCTCTCCTTCGTCTCTCCTTCGGACTCCGTGTACGTGTTGGGAAAATAGGGACTTGGCCTTTTGTTTCGTGCAATTCCAAGAATATTTCCAGAAGTAACTTTCTGAAACCAAAAACAGCAGAAAATAGGGAACTGGCACTGTGACATCTTGTTAATAGGTTAGTCCCAAAAAATGCACAAAAGTGATATGAAGTGTATATAAAACATGTAGCAAATGGTATAATATAAGCATGAAACAGCAGAAATTATGGATACATTGGAGACGTATCAGTGGTCCAACGCCGGATGTATGATCGTAGCGACTCGTCCGATCGGTGCTTGCATGCTCGCAACTCTTCGAATGTCGCAGGACGGTCGCATGTTGCGGCGAAGTTTTTGACGAAGTCCTCCGTGAAGGTATCCCATGAGTCGTATTTACTCCGGGGCAAGCTTTTGAGCCAGTCACGGGCTGAACCACAAGCATCAACTGGATGTATTGCATTGCCGTTGTCGTTGGAGTTGTCGGAGTCGATGTAGTCATCGAGCTGCACTCGCGGTTCATCGCTGTCGTACTGGTAAGCGCACTCGACTCCCTCCTCGACTCCGCTGGGTGAGTCAAAAGATTCTGATGCGGAGTTTCGCGAAGCAGTCGAGGAAGACGCGGCTCTCGCGAACGAAAAAGGCGTGAATTTTGCAGATGATGTAGGCGACGAAGGCGCAGTCGATGAAGGTGCGGCCGATGCAGTCGCGATTGTCGATGGAGATGCGGCCGATACCACGGTCGGTGCAGAAGCAGACGACGGAGACACGGGTGCGATCGCCGCGAGTTGACGCGGGTTCGTCAAGTCATGCGTTCCCCACCGGCTAACATGAAAGTTGAAACACCTGAAAGTCAGATCCGCACCTGAGTGGAGGTCCGCGAATGCCTGGCGAGCGACTGGCGAGTGCGGGTTGAACCCGATGGTGCCGAAGTACATCGGTGTGGTGATCGATGGAGTCGGCGAGTTGTCGTTTTCTTCTGGAGTCGATGGCGTCGGCGAGTTGCCGTTTGCTGGTGAAGTTGATGAAGTCGGCGAGTTGCCGTTTGCCGATGGAGCCACCAACACCGCAGATCCAACGCTAGCTCTTCCCACAGACGACGCCAATTGACGTGGTGTTAACACATCAAATCCCATGGTTCGGTACCTAGGGTTGAGATTGAGGGGGAGAGACGTGATAGCGTTGGTAGTATCATCGGCTGACAAGTAAGGTTTACCCAGGTTCAGGCCCCCGGAGGGTAACACCCTACTTCCTGCTTGTCTGATTATTGATATATGAGGTGTATAATGGTTGTCCCGGTGTCGTGGTGGGATCATGGCAGATGCCATGGGTATGGCTTAGTTGGGGCCGAATGGTCGTTGGGGGAATCCGGGGAGGGTTTATGCACTCAAGATGTGCACAAGCAAGAACATGCAAGAAACCACAAGAACATGAACAAGAAGCCAAGGAATCCAAGAACACAAGAGACACCACGATGTACCCAGGTTCGGGGCCTTCGTGAGGAAGTAAAACCCCTACTCCTGCCTTTCCTCTCTCAATATATCAGTGTCGTTCTCTAGTACAAGGTGCTCCTCGAGCTGTATGATGCTGCTCAAGTGAGAGCTCTAGGTAGAAGATGAAACTATGAAGGGGGAAATGAGCTAGGGTTTTTTGCCGTCTTCCCTGGAGGTAGAGATGCCGCATATATACATGGGCCGAAGTACAGTTTTACCCCTGCCTACAACTAACAATGGCATGGCCAAAAGGTAGAAGACAAGCCTCTGCCTCCTGCCAGCTCAACGGCAGGACTGTCAGGCCAAACAGGCCTAGCTTTCCTCTTCCGGTCATACTTCAGTAGCCTGCCGAGGTCTAGCCTGTAGACCTTTCCCGAAATAGCCAAGTCAGCTCCTAGGCCCCCGAGCTTCCGGGAAACCCGTGGACGGACCTCGCCGTCCTCTGAAGCTTCGGGCCACGAGCTCTGCGGCGCCCGTGACCTCTCTGACATGCCTCGATCCTTGCTGCCAACCTCGGATAACACTCCTGATCCTATACCTCGGTAGAGAATACCTTATTCCTGTGGTAGCTAGCTGACTACCCCGAGGTTGATATCTCGGAGGATATACCTCGGAGAATATACCTCAGACGTACGCCTTACGTCGGATGACGCCTCCTGCGTCCTTGCTCAATCGTTACCTCGGACAGCTTACTGCCTTAACCTTACATGTCTTTACCTCATCTTTACCCTACCCGGGGGTAACCCCCGACAGTAGTCCCCGAGGCTGTGGGGGACTCGCAGAGTCGCGCACAGACTTACAAAAATAAATAAGCATACCAAAACATCTCCATATGCATAGCCTCCTGCCTGCATGGGCGCCTTTGTAATTTGGTCGTCTTCGCCATGCCCTCCAGGCCGAATGCGACATCCGGTTGATCGAGCTCACCCGAATCAACAACGAGATGGACAATTTGCACCGGAAATATGTTGCCTGCATGGGCACCATTTTATGTCGGTTCTCAGCCCTCCTGGCCTTTACCAGACTCGGATGTCGCCAGTATCGGTTAGCCCTCCTGACTTTTAGCGAACTCGGATGCCACCAGCGTCGGTTAGCCCTCCTGGCTTTTACCGAACTCGGATGCCGCCAGCGTCGGTTAGCCCTCCTGGCTTTTACCGAACTCGGATGCCGCCAGCGTCGGTTAGCCCTCCTGGCTTTTACCGAACTCAGATGCCGCCAGCGTCGGTTAGCCCTCCTGGCTTTTACCGAACTCGGATGCCGCCAGCGTCGGTTAGCCCTCCTGGCTTTTACCGAACTCGGATGCCGCCAGCGTCGGTTAGCCCTCCTGGCTTTTACCGAACTCGGATGCCACCAGCGTCGGTTAGCCCTCCTGGCTTTTACCGAACTCGGATGCCGCCAGCGTCGGTTAGCCCTCCTGGCTTTTACCGAACTCGGATGCCGCCAGCGTCGGTTAGCCCTCCTGGCTTTTACCGAACTCGGATGCCGCCAGCGTCGGTTAGCCCTCCTGGATTTTACCGAACTCGGATGCCGCCAGCGTAAGCTGGACCGACATAAACCTGCAAGTATGTATCTGAAAAGTCTCGGTACCTCGGCCACTCTGGGCATATCACACATGTCTCGATACCTCGGCCTCTTTGGGCATATCACGCATGTCTCGGTATTTCGGCCTCTTTGGGCATAACTCATATGTTGGTTCTTAGCCACTACGGGCGTATACCGACATAGATGTCTCCAGCCACTGCCAGACTCACCTAAGCATATCTCGAATGCCTGTTTTAACCACTTCGGGCATATACCGACATAGATGTCTCCAGCCACTGCTGGGCTGACATATAACTTGCATAAACATATCTCAAAGGTTGCCTCTGACTAACCAACATAGACACTGATCTGGTATACAGGTAATGCCATGATACATTGGCAAACAGAATAAACAATGATTTGGGACAAGGAATGATGTCAGGATATTGTGACAAACCGAAGTAAACGGCGATATGTGATGCAGAAAGATGCCGTGATACTATGGCAAACCGAAATAAACGGCGATCCCGGAGGTGGAGTGATGCCGTGATATTGTGGCAAACCGAAATAATCGGCGATCTAGAGAATACTGATAATGCCATGATACCTTGGGTAACTTGAGATAACTAACATAACCATGATACGTCGGATTTCCATTATACCTCGGATTACCAAAATGACCCGGATTACCAATATGACCTGGATTTCCAATATGATCCGGATCTCCAATATGACCCGGATTTCTTGAATACCTCATATTTTTATTATACCTCGGTAGCAAACATTTTCAGCAAAACCGAATTCCCCTTTCAACGTTAGTCCAGCATATAAATCATGAAGAATATTTGACGGGAACAACAATTATACTAGCCGAGGCAAACTAGCTATAGCACTTGATAGAAAACGAATCTAACAGCAGTTACTAAGCACAAAGATCCAGACTCGGTTTCGACCGAGTCCCCGAGTTACTTTTCTTATCTAGGAGAAGGTGTAAAACAAACTGGCTACCCAGTCCCCGGGTTAAGACATCTTGTCCCGGGGAGAACACTTAGACCAAAAAGCGAGGGGGGAGTCCCCGAGTAACTTTTGGGACAAAACAGAACTGGACTGGCGATCCAGTCCCCGGGTCAAAACACTCTACCCCGGGGAAAACAACTAATCATAGCAAGGTAGGAACGAGGGGGCAGTCCCCGAGTACTATTTGAGACTATCTAGAAGCATGTGAAGACACATAAATGATACTTACAAGGCCAGGTTGTTGGAGAAGTCTTAATTCGGATTTCCAAGTCTTAACTCGGAGTCTCCCAGGATACCTCGAACTTCAGAACACCTCAGACTTTAGAACACCTAGGATTCCAAAACACTTCGGATTCTAGAACACCCCGGATTCCAGAATAGCTCGGACAGAACACCTCGGATTACAGAACAGCTCGGGCAGAACACCTCGGACAGAACACCTCGGATTACAGAACAGCCCGGACAAAACACCTCGGACAGAACACCTCGGACAAACACCTCGGACAGAACACCTCGGATCACAGAACAGCCCGGACAAAACACCTCGGACAGAATGCCTCGGATTACAGAACAGCCCGGACAAAACACCTCAGACAGAACGCCTCGGATTACAGAACAGCCCGGACAAAACACCTCGGACAGAACACCTCAGATCACAGAACAGCTCAGATTCCAGAACAGCTCGGATTCGCACTGCAGCCAACTCGAAAATGAGTCAACTAACGGGGACGGGGCCGAAGTCGAGTCCCCGCGTTGATGACGAAGGTCCCATCCGAATTGATCCAGCAAACGCCACTATCAGCCCCACGGTGGGCGCCAACTGTCGTGGTGGGATCACGGCAGATGCCATGGGTATGGCTTAGTTGGGGCCGAATGGTTGTTGGGGGAATCCGGGGAGGGTTTATGCACTCAAGATGTGCACAAGCAAGAACATGCAAGAAACCACAAGAACATGAACAAGAAGCCAAGGAATCCAAGAACACAAGAGACACCACGATGTACCCAGGTTCGGGGCCTTCGTGAGGAAGTAAAACCCCTACTCCTGCCTTTCCTCTCTCAATATATCAGTGTCGTTCTCAAGTACAAGGTGCTCCTCGAGCTGTATGATGCTGCTCAAGTGAGAGCTCTAGGTAGAAGATGAAACTATGAAGGGGGAAATGAGCTAGGGTTTTTTTGCCGTCTTCCCTGGAGGTAGAGATGCCGCATATATACATGGGCCGAAGTACAGTTTTACCCCTGCCTACAACTAACAATGGCATGGCCAAAAGGTAGAAGACAAGCCTCTGCCTCCTGCCAGCTCAATGGCAGGACTGTCAGGCCAGACAGGCCTAGCTTTCCTCTTCCGGTCATACTTCAGTAGCCTGCCGAGGTCTAGCCTGTAGACCTTTCCCGAAATAGCCAAGTCAGCTCCTAGGCCCCCGAGCTTCCGGGAAACCCGTGGACGGACCTCGCCGTCCTCTGAAGCTTCAGGCCACGAGCTCTGCGGTGCCCGTGACCTCTCTGACATGCCTCGATCCTTGCTCCCAACCTCGGATAACACTCCTGATCCTATACCTCGGTAGAGAATACCTTATTCCTGTGGTAGCTAGCTGACTACCCCGAGGTTGATATCTCGGAGGATATACCTCGGAGAATATACCTCAGACGTACGCCTTACGTCGGATGACGCCTCCTACGTCCTTGCTCAATCGTTACCTCGGACAGCTTACTGCCTTAACCTTACATGTCTTTACCTCATCTTTACCCTACCCGGGGGTAACCCCCCGACACCCGGCGAGATGGCAATCTCGCTAGGGTTTGGTGGTATGAGTCTTGCGTGCCCTAGATCGGCGGCCCTCCCAGCCTTTATATAGGAGGCTAGGTCTCGGGGATTCGCAACCGACTAGGTTTACAGGTAAGGTATGTTTCTACCGACTTGGGTTTCACTAATCTTGGAGCGTACGCCATCTTCTCAGGCCCCCTTCGCGGGCCTTGATCGTGGGCTCCTGACGTGCTTCTCCGTGGGCCTCAGCTCGTACGTGCACCAGGTATCCTCGTGGTGGAGCACCCGAAGGGTACACCCACGTCAGTGGCCATTTGAGCGCCCCGAGTGGAATTGCCCTTATTACTCGTACTGAGTTTGAGAGCATCATTGGATTACTATCTCCGTATCTCCATATGACTAAGACCACCGCCATTGAAGCAACCTACATGTTTTACAAAGGACTAGTGAAAGTGTTTGGAGAGCAATTGATACGTGCATTTTATATCATCATTTATACAACTTTTAGTATCATATTAGAATGTTATTTGCATTGTTATATCATTATTTTTACATGATTTAGATGATTTATGGGACTTTCATACAAAGTCCCTATTTTTGGTATTTAATTTCCGGGAGGCAGAAAACCTCCTTTTTATTGTTTTTAATGTTTCAGGAGCTACAGAGACCCAAATAATAAAAGGAAAATTACACAGCTGGTTTTTCGTCGAGAGAAAGGCAGAGGGAAGAAGACCGAAGAGAGGAGAGCCACGAGGCCCAAAAGGGGTGGGCCCACGCGACCCAAGTACCTGGCCGCGTGGGACCCACTAAGTGGAGCCTCGGGCACCTCCTTGTCTGGGGCTTTTTATCGACGCCTTCGTCCTCCCCGAAAAGTTACGCCCTAATTTTCCCGAAACTCCTGATTTCCTCCGAGGGGATCAGATCCTGCTGCTCTGGAGCTCCGGAGAAGGGGAAATCATTGTCATCGTCATCACCTCTCCTCTTTGGCGTGGGAGGAGGCCTCTACATCATCACCATCACCAAGACCAGCGCCATCTCCATCATCATCTCCGTGATCCACTCCGTCCCCCTCGTAGTTTGAGAGTTGCTATACCCTAGATACTTGTCTTGTGCTACTATTCATGCTTGTGATTGAGTACTTGTCATTATTTGGTGGTGAAGTTATATTTTCAGATTGTGTTGTACCACTTATGCCACTGAATATTATCATGTTTGCACGTTGTGAGTAGTTCCCATATATTCCTGAGGGCATAGGATGAATTGGCAATGATTTATATATAACATGTGTTGGTATTTTGTCAAGAGTTTATCTTTTCTGTGATTCTATGATGGTGTTGTGTGATACGTCTCCAACGTATCTATAATTTCTGATGTTTCATGCTTGTTTTATGTATCATTGTCACATGTTTTATATGCATTATATATCATTATTATACATTTTCTGGGACTAACCTATTAACAAGATGCCACAGTGCCAGTTCCTGTTTTCTGCTGTTTTTGGTTCCAGAAAAGCTGTTCGGGCAATATTCTCGGAATTCGACGAAACAAAAGCCAAACCTCCTGTTTTTCTGAGGGACACACGGAGCTAGAAGGGCAAGCCAGGGGGAGGCCCAAGGCCTCCAAACCACACGCTCGCGCGGCTGGGCCCACTGGCGCGCCGGGAGGTGAGGAGGGAGCCCAGGACCTCCGCCGACATCGCCCCTTCGCCTATATATTGCCTCAGACGCGAAAACCCTAAAACACCAAGCCATATTCCACGAAGAGTTCCGTAGCGCCGCCGCCATCGACATCAAGTTTCGGGGGACAGAAGTCTCTGTTCCGGCACGCCGCCGGGACGGGGAATTGCCCCCGGAGTCATCTCCATCGACACCACCGCCATCTTCATCGCCGCTGCTGACTCCCATGATGAGGAGGGAGTAGTTCTCCCCCGAGGCTGAGGGCTCTACCGGTAGCTATGTGGTTTATCTCTCTCTCCCATGGTGTGATCTTTATGTGATCATGAGTATTGCTAGTATCGCTGAATTTATATGTAATGTTTATGCTACTCAAGTGATTGTATCTAGTTTCTGGAGTCATTGTGACAACACGGTATCAAGGTGGCAGTGTGGGTACTTGTGTGACTCTATGAATAATTTAGACATTTATCATGGTTTATTCTTGGGAATTGTGGTGTTTGTTTACTCAGACTTTGAGGAGTGCTTTTGCAGCCCTACACATAGTACTCTTGTGGTATCAAGAAGGAGAATAATCCCGAGTATCATTTACTTGCGTTCAGTTGTGCTAACATGTTGAGAGGTACCACTAGTGAAAGTATGATCCCTAGGCCTTGTTTCTAAGCATTGAAACACAGTTTACATCAAGTTCTGCTACATGTTTGCGTGCTGCCATCTTTATTTCAGATTGCAGTTACTACTTATAATCATCCATATTACTTGTATTTCACTATCTCTTCGCCGAACTAGTGCACCTATACATCTGACAAGTGTATTAGGTGTGTTGGGGACACAAGAGACTTCTTGTATTTAATTGCAGGGTTGCTTGAGAGGGATATCTTTGACCTCTACCTCCCTGAGTTCGATAAACCTTGGGTGATTCACTTAAGGGAAACTTGCTGCTGTTCTACAAACCTCTGCTCTTGGAGGCCCAACACTGTCTACAAGAATAGAAGCATGCGTAGACATCAAGCTATTTTCTGGCGCCGTTGCCGGGGAGGTAAGGTAAAAGGTATTCACATCCTCTGGCTACAAAGCTATTTTCTATTTGTTGCTAGTGTGTGAGTGCTCGAAGTTATTTCCTTTAGATTCTGCAATTATATCTTTTTGTTTCTTGTTTTTATTTTCACTAGTTAGGCTTAATGGAAAACAACAACAAAATTAGAGATCTTTATGAACTTTATATTGAATTAGGACATATGCTTTTAAGGAGAAAATTAAAAAACCTATGGAGGCTTGTTTGCATGATGGTAGCAATGGTATTACAATAAATTCTTTGAACACCATTATTGCCAATGCTATGCAAAGTCTAAGCTTGGGGAAGCTGGTTTTGATGAATATGATATTTTTAGTCCCCCAAGTTTTGAGGAGAAAATTTTCTTTGATGATACTTTACCTCCAATTTATGATGATTATAATGATAGTGGTATTTTGGTGCCACCTACTATGGAGGATAAAGTTTATTATGATTATTTTATGCCTCCAATTTATGATGATTACAATGATGGATGTGATACTTTTACTCCCACTATTACTAATGAAACTGATTATGCTTATGTGGAGAGTAATGATACTTTTATGCATGTGGATCATGATAATAATGCTTTATGTGATAGCTATATTGTTGAGTTTATTCATGATGTCGCTGAAAATTATTTTGAGAGAGGAAAGTATGGTTATAGAAATCTTTATGTTACTAAACCACCTCTCTTTATGATGAAAGTTTTGAGCTTTCTCTTGATTTGCTTTTATTTGCTGGGTACTTTAAGACCTACTGAAAGTTCTTATGAGAGAGGGAGACACGACTTCATATATCACAATAATATTAAGTCTCTCTCTTTATGTTGAAATTTTTGAAGTTGCACTTGTTTTGCCTTCCTATGCTAGTCACTTTAGCTTTATTGATTTATTTTCTTACAAGACTCCTATGCATAGAAAGAGTGTTAGATTTAAACATGTTTTATATATGCTTCTTGATGCTCTCTTTTATGTTTCAACTCTCATCTTTATGTGGGCATCATAAAAATCACTATGCCTAGCTAAAAGGCTTTAAAGAAAAGCGCTTATGGGAGACAACCCATTGTTTTTATTTTCTGTTATTTTTTCTTTTCTTTTTGTTTTGAGTCAAGGTGCTTGTTATTTCTGTAGCAACTCCTTTGTATCTTTATTTTATTGCATTGTTGTGCCAAGTAAAGCCTTTTATTGAAAGTTGATGCAAGATTTGGATTTCTGCGCAGTAACAGATTTTTGCTGTCACGATTTGAGCTCATCTCCTTGCAGAAAATTTGAAAAATTCTGTGAAAAATCACGCATATTTCTCAGATATGTATGCAACTTTCATTAACTGGACCTGTTCCATCTGAGCAACTTAAGTGCCTCGAAAAAATTCGTCATTCCAGACTGTTCTGTTTTTGACAGATTCTGCCTTTTGTTTTGCATTCTCTTTTACTATGTTGAGTGGATTTCTTTGCTCCACAAAGCATCAGTGGCTGTAGCTAATGTCCAGAGGCTTTAATAATGATTGTGTCATCACAGAATATGAGAATTTTTGTTTATGCACTAACCCTCTAATGAGAACTGCCTTGAGTTTGGTGTGAAGGAAGTTTTCAAGGTCAAGAGAGAAGAGTGATATAATGGATGAAGAAGAGTGAAAAGCTTAAGCTTGGGGATGCCCCCATGGTTCATCCCCAGCATATTCAAGAAGACTCAAGCGTCTAAGCTTGGGGATGCCCAAGGCATCCCCTTCTTCATCAACAACTTATCAGGTCATCTCTAGTGAAACTATATTTTAATTCTTTCACATCTTATGTGCTTTACTTGGAGCGTCTGTGTGCTTTTATTTTTGTTTTGTTTGAATAAATTCGGATCCTAGCAATCCTTGTGTGGAGAGAGACACGCTCCGCTTTTTCATGTGAATACTCATGTTCTTCACTTATATTTGTTGAGTATTCTTAACTAGCTACTGCAGTGCTTTTAGCTCCTGTTTTTCATGCATCTCTTTGAGCTGTTAGCACGTGTTTATAAATACTCTCTTGCTGCATTATATTATCATTTGGAGAGTTTATGTTTAAATAAGTTGATTGGTGTTTGCTTGGAAAAAGAAAATGCTACATGTGGTAGTGGTATGATGAAAAACTTGCATAGTCTTGTAGATCATCGAAACTTTGATAACTTGATTCTTTGCAAATGTTTTGAGATATTTAGATGGTAAAGCTTGCTGGTTAATTAAGTTAAAATCATTAGTGGATTGTTGTCTTTAAGCTTGTACCGTACTACAAACTATACTAAAATTGTTGAAGGTGTAGTTGGACTTGATAGCTTTCCATGTCTGAAAGTGCATCGTAGTAACTAAGTTGTGCTGAAGGTCGAGGGATCTAACGGGGTACTTGTACCACCGCGAACGGCCCTTCTTGGAGTGAATTTTAATCATGCTCTTAATGTTGAACCTGCTAGTTGTTTGCAATAAACTTGTGAGTTCTTTTTGACTAATGTTAAGCTACGGTTTTTGGCACTTCCACCATCCAAATTTGCTAGCCTCTTCGGTGTTGTGCATTGCCTTCTGCTCACATTGAGAGTTGTGCATACTTCGCCGGTACATCCAACCCCGTGGGAGGACTTCCTCTTGTTCTCCTACACATAAGCCTATACATCTTCCTCAAAACAGCCACCATACCTACCTACCACAGCATTTCCATAGCTGTTCCGAGATATATTGCCATGCAACTTCCATTTACATTACATGACTTGTTGTCATTTGTCACTTATATATTGCTTTGCATGATTCTATACAGCTGATGTGTGGTTTACCCATGTTACGCTAGATCATTGCATATCCTGCTACACTGGCAGAGGCATACAGTTTCATACATCATGTCTTGTTCGTTATGAGTTATATGTACCAAAAAGTGTGTTGTCATATTAGAATGTTGCCCCTGAAAGTGAAAAGTGCTATGTGGCCATCGAAAAGAGAAACAGAAAAAGAAAAAAAAAGAATAAAGAAAAAGGGGGCAACATTACTATCCTTTATCCACACTTGTGCTCATGTTATAGCACCTGCAGTATTCATAGTCATCATTTGTGCTCATGTTTAGCACCTATACTCCATGTGAGAGAGTTTTCATGTTCTACTTGTATAACTATGTGGGGAATTTACACTATAGAACTTGGGTTGTATATTCCAATGATGAGCTTACTCAAAAGTGCTCTAGGTCTTCATGAGCAACCAAGTTGGATGCACCCCCACTAGTTCCATTGGAGAGCTTTCATACACATATAGCTCTATGTGCATCCGTTGCATGGCAATCACTACTCCTTACATAGCTTCGATCATAAGACTTCCTCTTGTCCAATGATCACTTATAGCTTTGTGAGACTTTCTTCCTTTGGCCTTCCAAACCCCCATTAATGTTCTCTTTGCCATAACATCATGGTGCCAATACCAAATGCTTGCGCTCACCGGTTGAGTAGACTTCGAAACAGTTGATTCATGACGTTCATGTTTATGTTTACTTGGCTGAATCCTTCTATGTTATGAAAATTTGCTTGATGCTTGGATTGAAGGATAGAACTCCTACGCTGGATACTTAAACCATCCTTAATGAACCTTGTACGGTTTCATGTCTTTAAAGCAATATTCATGAAAACTTTTAGCTTGTTTGACTCTCGCTTTATTATCTCTTATATCAACTATAGACATTTGCTTTGAATGATTTGATCTCAGCTCACATGCCTTACATTATTATTGGATCAAGATTATGTTGGTAGCATGTCACTTCAGAAATTATTTTCTTTTTATCGTTTACCTACTCGAGGACGAGTAGAACTAAGCTTGGGGATGCTTGATACGTCTCCAACATATCTATAATTTCTGATGTTTCATGCTTGTTTTTGTATCATTGTCACATGTTTTATATGCATTATATATCATTATTATACATTTTCTGGGACTAACCTATTAACAAGATGCCACAGTGCCAGTTCCTGTTTTCTGCTGTTTTTGGTTCCAGAAAAGCTGTTCGGGCAATATTCTCGGAATTCGACGAAACAAAATCCAAACCTCCTATTTTTCCGAGGGACACACGGAGCCAGAAGGGCAAGCCAGGGGGAGGCCCAAGGCCTCCAAACCACACGCTCGCGCGGCTGGGCCCACTGGCGAGCCGGGAGGTGAGGAGGGAGCCCAGGACCTCCGCCGACATCGCCCCTTCGCCTATATATTGCCTCAGACGCGAAAACCCTAAAACACCAAGCCATATTCCACGAAGAGTTCCGTAGCGCCGCCGCCATCGACATCAAGTTTCGGGGGACAGAAGTCTCTGTTCCGGCACGCCGCCGAGACGGGGAATTGCCCCCGGAGTCATCTCCATCGACACCACCGCCATCTTCATCGCCGCTGCTGACTCCCATGATGAGGAGGGAGTAGTTCTCCCCCGAGGCTGAGGGCTCTACCGGTAGCTATGGGGTTTATCTCTCTCTCCCATGGTGTGATCTTTATGTGATCATGAGTATTGCTAGTATCGCTGAATTCATATGTAATGTTTATGCTACTCAAGTGATTGCATCTAGTTTCTGGAGTCATTGTGACAACACGGTATCAAGGTGACAGTGTGGGTACTTGTGTGACTATGAATAATTTAGGCATTTATCATGGTTTATTCTTGGGAATTGTGGTGTTTGTTTACTCAGACTTTGAGGAGTGCTTTTGCAGCCCTACACATAGTACTCTTGTGGTATCAAGAAGGAGAATAATCCCGAGTATCATTTACTTGCGTTCAGTTGTGCTAACATGTTGAGAGGTACCACTAGTGAAAGTATGATCCCTAGGCCTTGTTTCTAAGCATTGAAACACCGTTTACATCAAGTTCTGCTACATGTTTGCGTGCTGCCATCTTTATTTCAGATTGCGGTTACTACTTATAATCATCCATATTACTTGTATTTCACTATCTCTTCGCCGAACTAGTGCACCTATACATCTGACAAGTGTATTAGGTGTGTTGGGGACACAAGAGACTTCTTGTATATTAATTGCAGGGTTGCTTGAGAGGGATATCTTTGACCTCTACCTCCCTGAGTTCGATAAACCTTGGGTGATTCACTTAAGGGAAACTTGCTGCTGTTCTACAAACCTCTGCTCTTGGAGGCCCAACACTGTCTACAAGAATAGAAGCATGCGTAGACATCAAGCTATTTTCTGGCGCCGTTGCCGGGGAGGTAAGGTAAAAAGTATTCACATCCTCTGGCTACAAAGCTATTTTCTATTATTGTTGCTAGTGTGTGAGTGCTCGAAGTTATTTCCTTTAGATTCTGCAATTATATCTTTTTGTTTCTTGTTTTTATTTTCACTAGTTAGGCTTAATGGAAAACAACAACAAAATTAGAGATCTTTATGAACTTTATATTGAATTAGGACATATGCTTTTAAGGAGAAAATTAAAAAACCTATGGAGGCTTGTTTGCATGATGGTAACAATGGTATTACAATAAATTCTTTGAACACCATTATTGCCAATGCTATGCAAAGCTCTAAGCTTGGGGAAGCTGGTTTTGATGAATATGATATTTTTAGTCCCCCAAGTTTTGAGGAGAAAATTTTCTTTGATGATACTTTACCTCCAATTTATGATGATTATAATGATAGTGGTATTTTGGTGCCACCTACTATGGAGGATAAAGTTTATTATGATTATTTTATGCCTCCAATTTATGATGATTACAATGATGGATGTGATACTTTTACTCCCACTATTACTAATGAAACTGATTATGCTTATGTGGAGAGTAATGATACTTTTATGCATGTGGATCATGATAATAATGCTTTATGTGATAGCTATATTGTTGAGTTTATTCATGATGCGCTGAAAATTATTTTGAGAGAGGAAAGTATGGTTATAGAAATCTTCATGTTACTAAACCACCTCTCTTTATGATGAAAGTTTTGAGCTTTCTCTTGATTTGCTTTTATTTGCTGGGTACTTTAAGACCTACTGAAAGTTCTTATGAGAGAGGGAGACACGACTTCATATATCACAATAATATTAAGTCTCCTCTCTTTATGTTGAAATTTTTGAAGTTGCACTTGTTTTGCCTTCCTATGCTAGTCACTTTGCTTTATTGATTTATTTTCTTACAAGACTCCTATGCATAGAAAGAGTGTTAGATTTAAACATGTTTTATATATGCTTCTTGATGCTCTCTTTTATGTTTCAACTCTCATCTTTATGTGGGCATCATAAAAATCACTATGCCTAGCTAAAAGGCTTTAAAGAAAAGCGCTTATGGGAGACAACCCATTGTTTTTATTTTCTGTTATTTTTTCTTTTCTTTTTGTTTTGAGTCAAGGTGCTTGTTATTTCTGTAGCAACTCCTTTGTATCTTTATTTTATTGCATTGTTGTGCCAAGTAAAGCCTTTTATTGAAAGTTGATGCAAGATTTGGATTTCTGCGCAGTAACAGATTTTTGCTGTCACGATTTTGAGCTCATCTCCTTGCAGAAAATTTGAAAAATTCTGTGAAAAATCACGCATATTCCTCAGATATGTATGCAACTTTCATTAACTGGACCTGTTCCATCTGAGCAACTTAAGTGACTCGAAAAAATTCGTCATTCCAGACTGTTCTGTTTTTAACAGATTCTGCCTTTTGTTTTGCATTCTCTTTTACTATGTTGAGTGGATACCTTTGCTCCACAAAGCATCAGTGGCTGTAGCTAATGTCCAGAGGCTTTAATAATGATTGTGTCATCACAGAATATGAGAATTTTTGTTTATGCACTAACCCTCTAATGAGAACTGCCTTGAGTTTGGTGTGAAGGAAGTTTTCAAGAGTCAAGAGGGAAGAGTGATATAATGGATGAAGAAGAGTAAAGAGCTTAAGCTTGGGGATGATCCCATGGATCTCCCCAGCATATTCAAGAAGACTCAAGCGTCTAAGCTTGGGGATGCCCAAGGCATCCCCTTCTTCATCAACAACTTATCAGGTCATCTCTAGTGAAACTATATTTTAATTCTTTCACATCTTATGTGCTTTACTTGGAGCGTCTGTGTGCTTTTATTTTTGTTTTGTTTGAATAAATTCGGATCCTAGCAATCCTTGTGTTGGAGAGAGACACGCTCCGCTTTTTCATGTGAATACTCATGTTCTTCACTTATATTTGTTGAGTATTCTTAACTAGCTACTGCAGTGCTTTTAGCTCCTGTTTTTCATGCATCTCTTTGAGCTGTTAGCACGTGTTTATAAATACTCTCTTGCTGCATTATATTATCATTTGGAGAGTTTATGTTTAAATAAGTTGATTGGTGTTTGCTTGGAAAAAGAAAATGCTACATGTGGTAGTGGTATGATGAAAAACTTGCATAATCTTGTAGATCATTGAAACTTTGATAACTTGATTCTTTGCAAATGTTTTGAGATATTTAGATGGTAAAGCTTGCTGGTTAATTAAGTTAAAATCATTAGTGGATTGTTGTCTTTAAGCTTGTACCGTACTACAAACTATACTAAAATTGTTGAAGGTGTAGTTGGACTTGATAGCTTTCCATGTCTGAAAGTTCATCGTAGTAACTAAGTTGTGCTGAAGGTCGAGGGATCTAACGGGGTACTTGTACCACCGTGAACGGCCCTTCTTGGAGTGAATTTTAATCATGCTCTTAATGTTGAACCTGCTAGTTGTTTGCAATAAACTTGTGAGTTCTTTTTGACTAATGTTAAGCTACGGTTTTTGGCACTTCCACCATCCAAATTTGCTAGCCTCTTCGGTGCTGTGCATTGCCTTCTGCTCACATTGAGAGTTGTGCATACTTCGCCGGTACATCCAACCCCGTGGGAGGACTTCCTCTTGTTCTCCTACACATAAGCCTATACATCTTCCTCAAAACAGCCACCATACCTACCTACCACAGCATTTCCATAGCTGTTCCGAGATATATTGCCATGCAACTTCCATTTACATTACATGACTTGTTGTCATTTCACTTATATATTGCTTTGCATGATTCTATACAGCTGATGTGTGGTTTACCCATGTTACGCTAGATCATTGCATATCCTGCTACACTGGCAGAGGCATACAGTTTCATACATCATGTTTGTTCGTTATGAGTTATATGTACCAAAAAGTGTGTTGTCATATTAGATGTTGCCCCTGAAAGTGAAAAGTGCTATGTGGCCATCGAAAAGAGAAACAGAAAAAGAAAAAAAAAGAATAAAGAAAAAGGGGGCAACATTACTATCCTTTATCCACACTTGTGCTCATGTTATAGCACCTGCAGTATTCATAGTCATCATTTGTGCTCATGTTTAGCACCTATACTCCATGTGAGAGAGTTTTCATGTTCTACTTGTATAACTATGTGGGGAATTTACACTATAGAACTTGGGTTGTATATTCCAATGATGAGCTTCCTCAAAAGTGCTCTAGGTCTTCATGAGCAACCAAGTTGGATGCACCCCCACTAGTTCCATTGGAGAGCTTTCATACACATATAGCTCTATGTGCATCCGTTGCATGGCAATCACTACTCCTTACATAGCTTCGATCATAAGACTTCCTCTTGTCTAATGATCACTTATAGCTTTGTGAGACTTTCTTCCTTTGGCCTTCCAAACCCCCATTAATGTTCTCTTTGCCATAACATCATGGTGCCAATACCAAATGCTTGCGCTCACCGGTTGAGTAGACTTCGAAACAGTTGATTCATGACGTTCATGTTTATGTTTACTTGGCTGAATCCTTCTATGTTATGAAAATTTGCTTGATGCTTGGATTGAAGGATAGAACTCCTACGCTGGATACTTAAACCATCTTTAATGAACCTTGTACGGTTTCATGTCTTTAAAGCAATATTCATGAAAACTTTTAGCTTGTTTGACTCTTGCTTTATTATCTCTTATATCAACTATAGACATTTGCTTTGAATGATTTGATCTCAGCTCACATGCCTTACATTATTATTGGATCAAGATTATGTTGGTAGCATGTCACTTCAGAAATTATTTTTTTTTATCGTTTACCTACTCGAGGACGAGTAGAACTAAGCTTGGGGATGCTTGATACGTCTCCAACGTATCTATAATTTCTGATGTTTCATGCTTGTTTTTGTATCATTGTCACATGTTTTATATGCATTATATATCATTATTATACATTTTCTGGGACTAACCTATTAACAAGATGCCACAGTGCCAGTTCCTGTTTTCTGCTGTTTTTGGTTCCAGAAAAGCTGTTCGGGCAATATTCTCGGAATTCGACGAAACAAAATCCAAACCTCCTATTTTTCCGAGGGACACACGGAGCCAGAAGGGCAAGCCAGGGGGAGGCCCAAGGCCTCCAAACCACACGCTCGCGCGGCTGGGCCCACTGGCGAGCCGGGAGGTGAGGAGGGAGCCCAGGACCTCCGCCGACATCGCCCCTTCGCCTATATATTGCCTCAGACGCGAAAACCCTAAAACACCAAGCCATATTCCACGAAGAGTTCCGTAGCGCCACCGCCATCGACATCAAGTTTCGGGGGACAGAAGTCTCTGTTCCGGCACGCCGCCGGGACGGGGAATTGCCCCTGGAGTCATCTCCATCGACACCACCGCCATCTTCATCGCCGCTGCTGACTCCCATGATGAGGAGGGAGTAGTTCTCCCCCGAGGCTGAGGGCTCTACCGGTAGCTATGGGGTTTATCTCTCTCTCCCATGGTGTGATCTTTATGTGATCATGAGTATTGCTAGTATCGCTGAATTCATATGTAATGTTTATGCTACTCAAGTGATTGTATCTAGTTTCTGGAGTCATTGTGACAACACGGTATCAAGGTGACAGTGTGGGTACTTGTGTGACTCTATGAATAATTTAGGCATTTATCATGGTTTATTCTTGGGAATTGTGGTGTTTGTTTACTCAGACTTTGAGGAGTGCTTTTGCAGCCCTACACATGGTACTCTTGTGGTATCAAGAAGGAGAATAATCCCGAGTATCATTTACTTGCGTTCAGTTGTGCTAACATGTTGAGAGGTACCACTAGTGAAAGTATGATCCCTAGGCCTTGTTTCTAAGCATTGAAACGCCGTTTACATCAAGTTCTGCTACATGTTTGCGTGCTGCCATCTTTATTTCAGATTGCGGTTACTACTTATAATCATCCATATTACTTGTATTTCACTATCTCTTCGCCGAACTAGTGCACCTATACATCTGACAAGTGTATTAGGTGTGTTGGGGACACAAGAGACTTCTTGTATATTAATTGCAGGGTTGCTTGAGAGGGATATCTTTGACCTCTACCTCCCTGAGTTCGATAAACCTTGGGTGATTCACTTAAGGGAAACTTGCTGCTGTTCTACAAACCTCTGCTCTTGGAGGCCCAACACTGTCTACAAGAATAGAAGCATGCGTAGACATCAAGCTATTTTCTGGCGCCGTTGCCGGGGAGGTAAGGTAAAAGGTATTCACATCCTCTGGCTACAAAGCTATTTTCTATTATTGTTGCTAGTGTGTGAGTGCTTGAAGATATTTCCTTTAGATTCTGCAATTATATCTTTTTGTTTCTTGTTTTTATTTTCACTAGTTAGGCTTAATGGAAAACAACAACAAAATTAGAGATCTTTATGAACTTTATATTGAATTAGGACATATGCTTTTAAGGAGAAAATTAAAAAACCTATGGAGGCTTGTTTGCATGATGGTAACAATGGTATTACAATAAATTCTTTGAACACCATTATTGCCAATGCTATGCAAAGCTCTAAGCTTGGGGAAGCTGGTTTTGATGAATATGATATTTTTAGTCCCCCAAGTTTTGAGGAGAAAATTTTCTTTGATGATACTTTACCTCCAATTTATGATGATTATAATGATAGTGGTATTTTGGTGCCACCTACTATGGAGGATAAAGTTTATTATGATTATTTTATGCCTCCAATTTATGATGATTACAATGATGGATGTGATACTTTTACTCCCACTATTACTAATGAAACTGATTATGCTTATGTGGAGAGTAATGATACTTTTATGCATGTGGATCATGATAATAATGCTTTATGTGATAGCTATATTGTTGAGTTTATTCATGATGCCGCTGAAAATTATTTTGAGAGAGGAAAGTATGGTTATAGAAATCTTTATGTTACTAAACCACCTCTCTTTATGATGAAAGTTTTGAGCTTTCTCTTGATTTGCTTTTATTTGCTGGGTACTTTAAGACCTACTGAAAGTTCTTATGAGAGAGGGAGACACGGCTTCATATATCACAATAATATTAAGTCTCCTCTCTTTATGTTGAAATTTCTGAAGTTGCACTTGTTTTGCCTTCCTATGCTAGTCACTTTAGGCTTTATTGATTTATTTTCTTACAAGACTCCTATGCATAGAAAGAGTGTTAGATTTAAACATGTTTTATATATGCTTCTTGATGCTATCTTTTATGTTTCAACTCTCATCTTTATGTGGGCATCATAAAAATCACTATGCCTGGCTAAAAGGCTTTAAAGAAAAGCGCTTATGGGAGACAACCCATTGTTTTTATTTTCTGTTATTTTTGCTTTTCTTTTTGTTTTGAGTCAAGGTGCTTGTTATTTCTGTAGCAACTCCTTTGTATCTTTATTTTATTGCATTGTTGTGCCAAGTAAAGCCTTTTATTGAAAGTTGATGCAAGATTTGGATTTCTGCGCAGTAACATATTTTTGGCTGTCACGATTTTGAGCTCATCTCCTTGCAGAAAATTTGAAAATTCTGTGAAAAATCACGCATATTCCTCAGATATGTATGCAACTTTCATTAAACTGGACCTGTTCCATCTGAGCAACTTAAGTGTCTCGAAAAAATTCGTCATTCTAGACTGTTCTGTTTTTGACAGATTCTGCCTTTTGTTTTGCATTATCTCTTTTACTATGTTGAGTGGATACCTTTGGTCCACAAAGCATCAGTGGCTGTAGCTAATGTCCAGAGGCTTTAATAATGATTGTGTCATCACATAATATGAGAATTTTTGTTTATGCACTAACCCTCTAATGAGAACTGTCTTAAGTTTGGTGTGAAGGAAGTTTTCAAGAGTCAAGAGGGAAGAGTGATATAATAGGATGGAGAAGAGTAAAGAGCTTAAGCTTGGGGAGGCTCCCATGGATCTCCCCAGCATATTTCAAGAAGACTCAAGCGTCTAAGCTTGGGGATGCCTTGGGCATCCCCTTCTTCATCAACAACTTATCAGGTCATCTCTAGTGAAACTATATTTTAATTCTTTCACATCTTATGTGCTTTACTTGGAGCGTCTGTTTGCTTTTATTTTTGTTTTGTTTGAATAAATTCGGATCCTAGCAATCTTTGTGTTGGAGAGAGACACGCTCCGCTTTTTCATGTGAATACTCATGTTCTTCACTTATATTTGTTGAGTATTCTTAACTAGCTACTGCAGTGCTTTTAGCTCCTGTTTTTCATGCATCTCTTTGAGCTGTTAGCACGTGTTTATAAATACTCTCTTGCTGCATTATATTATCATTTGGAGAGTTTATGTTTAAATAAGTTGATTGGTGTTTGCTTGGAAAAAGAAAATGCTACATGTGGTAGTGGTATGATGAAAAACTTGCATAGTCTTGTAGATCATCGAAACTTTGATAACTTGATTCTTTGCAAATGTTTTGAGATATTTAGATGGTAAAGCTTGCTGGTTAATTAAGTTAAAATCATTAGTGGATTGCTAGTTCACCACCGCCATCTTCATCGCCGCTGCTGACTCCCATGATGAGGAGGGAGTAGTTCTCCCCCGAGGCTGAGGGCTCTACCGGTAGCTATGTGGTTTATCTCTCTCTTCCATGGTGTGATCTTTATGTGATCATGAGTATTGCTAGTATCGCTGAATTCATATGTAATTTTTATGCTACTCAAGTGATTGTATCTAGTTTCTGGAGTCATTGTGACAACACGGTATCAAGGTGACAGTGTGGGTACTTGTGTGACTCTATGAATAATTTAGACATTTATCATGGTTTATTCTTGGGAATTGTGGTGTTTGTTTACTCAGACTTTGAGGAGTGCTTTTGCAGCCCTACACATAGTACTCTTGTGGTATCAAGAAGGAGAATAATCCCGAGTATCATTTACTTGCGTTCAGTTGTGCTAACATGTTGAGAGGTACCACTAGTGAAAGTATGATCTCTAGGCCTTGTTTCTAAGCATTGAAACACCGTTTACATCAAGTTCTGCTACATGTTTGCGTGCTGCCATCTTTATTTCAGATTGCAGTTACTACTTATAATCATCCATATTACTTGTATTTCACTATCTCTTCGCCGAACTAGTGCACCTATACATCTGACAAGTGTATTAGGTGTGTTGGGGACACAAGAGACTTCTTGTATATTAATTGCAGGGTTGCTTGAGAGGGATATCTTTGACCTCTACCTCCCTGAGTTCGATAAACCTTGGGTGATTCACTTAAGGGAAACTTGCTGCTGTTCTACAAACCTCTGCTCTTGGAGGCCCAACACTGTCTACAAGAATAGAAGCGTGCGTAGACATCATTGTGCGAACGTCGACTGCACAACACTTCACCTATATGGGCTCATAGGAGAACACCGTAGTATAATGAATTGAGGGAGACTTGGGAGGACATGTAAATCTGGGACCGAATCATGAAGCTATATTATGAGGGTATTAGTATCGGGGACCTTAGAGTGTAATGCTATGGTGGGACTTTATGTCTTAATAATTCTTGTGCAGTCATTTACTTGGCCACATGATCCATCATAAGGGGTTGTAGTTTATTTATTTAGCTATACCTAATAATGGCTCCGTCCAAAGAAGATTAAAACTTGACAAGATATTCAACGTGTTGTTTAATAAATCTCTATGCCTAGCAATATCCATGCCGCCCTCGGGAACGTTTTTCACATATAAGTTACACATCACTTGAGATTGTCCTCTTGCACATAAGAGGATTGGGCTTTCTCTCTTTGAGAGCTTTGACTTGCTACTGATTATTTTCTTCATTGCAACTATACAACCAAAAATAACAAAAACACTTGCATCTTTTATTGTTTTATTTATCAATCTTACTAACCAATACCTTCAGCTCCTCGTGGGTTCGACAACCTTTTCTAATTGAAAGGTACTACAATTGATCTCCTGCACTTGGGAGTCATCAGCAATGTATGAGAGCACCAAATGCAGCAGATACAGCTTGTCTTGGCACAAGGTCAAGCAAGAGGATTTTTAGGGATGCTTGGAAGTATCGATTGCATGCATTGGAATTGAATGAACTGCTCATTCGCTTGGAAGGGGTTGTATAGGTCAGGACATCATGGAGCGTGCAGTGTGATACTTGTGGCTGTGGCTGATTATGATCTTTGGAGTTGGCACGCATTTTTCGGCATGGCCGATGCTCACAATGATATCAATGTGTTCCAACACTCTCTGGTGTTTCTTAGACTTTCTCAAGGTCAAGCTCCGGAGTGTAAGTTTGTGATCAATGGGCATGAGTATGACAAGGGGTACTACCTTGCGGATGGCATATATCCAAATTGGTAAACATTTGTGAAGACTATCCGTAACCCTGTTGGCGAGAGAAATTGACATTTTGCAAAGAGGCAAGAGTCTGTATGCAAAGATGTGGAGCGGGCATTTGGTGTGCTCCAGGCCAGGTTTGTCGTTGTTCGGTACCCTTGTCTATCTTGATCGCTAGATCAAATGTGTGAGATCATGAATGCTTGTGTTATCATGCGCAACATGATCATCGAGAGTGAGCGAGATACGAGGAGGCCATTGATCAATGAGGTGTTTGATTACCAAGACCTGTGGCCGAGCCACAGCCGGGTGTGCCGGCCAGGTTTTCTGAATTTCTTGCCATGCATTGGCGAATTTGTAATGAAACAACACACGAGCACCTGCAAAATGACCTCGTGGAGCACTTGTGGGCGATAAAAGCAAACAACGTAATTCAACCAGAGCCAGTTTGATTTCCATGTGTTGTTTTCGGAAACTTGAAGAATTTGAATTTGAATTGTTGTAATAATTTATACATTTTCTATATTTGAATTACTATTGAACTTTGCAGTGAAGTTTTATTTTATAGGATTTAGATCAAAGCACTTTTGTGTGGCAACTTGTGGTTCCAGTTCTGATCGTATAATCGAATTTCAAAATGTAATAATATAACAGAAAAAAGAGGTTTGAGATCATGTTGAGATTTTTGTGAAATGAAAGGCATAAAAATGGATTTCATAGGAATTTTATGGCTCAATATTAGGATTTGAAGAACTCCTATAGTAAAAACTCCTATGGATTAGAATCCTTCATAAGTTCTACGAAGTTTCTCGGATCTAAAAATGCCCTTTGGACATGTGTGCCAGGAAAAGTGACAAATATTAGCATACTTAGTATATGAGCTGTACCCTAGATACCACAAAGAAAAATAAATGAGACAAAAATACCACCAAATGGAACGGTCCAAGCCTCGTTGCTGCTGGGCCTAGAAAGCAAGATACACGAGATCTGGCCAATTTGTGGGTAGAGTTATCCTTGCCTAGTTGGCAGGCCACACCTCGACAAGCCTCCGTTGTTTCAGCCTTATCGTGGTGCTGCTTGGTTCTAAACTTTCCAAGTCTCCCAAGTGGGGGAAGTTTCCTATGCTTCGGCCTTATCGCGAGTTTGATTGGTCCTCAAGACCGGTCCATGAAACATACCTAATTTGGGCCATTTCGAACGTCCTTCATCGAAAGTGACTATGGACGGATGGAAATCAGCTGAAAAAAAAATCTCCCCTAAAAAAAGGAAAAAAAAGACATCGGCTAAAAAAACTGGAAAAAAAAGAGGCGATCGAGTAGAAGAAAGACATAAACCTATGCTGCCGCAGAGCAATTCAGTTTTTTTCGCACGAGTTGAATCTTTTTCTTGGGCACAATTAGCAGGAGGTCGATAAACGAGACAGTTCATCCTCACGGGCAAATGCTGAGCGGGAAAGCTCCCTGCTAAAATGTGTACACACTACGAAGTACTACTCCCTCCGTTCGGAAAAGGATGTCACAAAAATGAACTTCTTTCGTGAACTATAAGAAGTACATTGTAGTACAAAATACACGAAGTACATCACGCCAGTACAAGCCACGGGGTAGTCTTCACGAAGTACGTGAGGTACAAATAAATACACTTCACAGAATACACTGCACAAAATACAAGTACATTAAGATTTGAATTATTAATCGAAGTACAATTATACTAAAATGTCGAAATACAACTACAACAAAAACTACAAATCGCATATGCCCAGCCTCCCTCCCGACGAACAATTCAATATGTCCCCGCCTACTCATCTTGCCGCTCCGGCACCGAGAGGGGTGGGGATCTCGGACTTGCGCTGTAGCTAGGTCCCTAACTAGTTTGGCAATTCGACATCGATGCTATGGTGACTATGACGGCACTGTGCATTATAAGAATAGGATTTTCGCATCTTATTATCCACCATGTTAGCTGTGATCACGCCGGTGTCATTGAGAAGGACGTGGAATCTTCTGATCGTTACTCCCTTGGAGTGTATGGTCTATGTGTGTTGCAAATTTGATTTCAGATGATTCAGATCAATTCAAGTGTTTACTGGTGATCACTTTGACTCTGGCGCGCTGGTCTAAAGGACACGCGCACAGAAACTTTCTAGCTTTCATCAACGAAGTCATGTCGGCTCCGGTAGGGAAGCGGCGACAGGGGCGCGTCGGACGCTCGCTCTAGTGGCGGTAGTTGTCGTTAGGTGGTCCAAGGGCTCGATGTAATTTCTATTACTTTTGAAATTCTTTGTACTTCCTGTGAGCTTTTATAATAGATTTGGATCCATCTAAAAAACATACATAAGAAACCGAATTGTTAGGAAGTCAAAATATACTAGTTCTTGAATTACATTTTTTCCAAAAAAATCTATATGAGATCTAGTTTTAATATTTTTACATGAGAAATATAACACAACGGTGAAAACAGTTAATAATTTGGACGAGAACGGTTGTAAAATATTTTATTTTGAGTTTTTGTTTCTCAAACAAAAAAAAATCACATCCTCACCCCACTTCTCTTCTCCTTCCTGCAACTGAGAGTGAGACACCCACATGAGCCATGTGGCGCTAAGAAAGGCTATACAAACAGACCTTCTGTAAGATTAGCCTTTTTCTAGAGACTACCATATTTCTTATATATTTCTTCTTGGCAACCTCTGAAATGCAAGTTCATAACCAAGCTTAATGTGCTAAAAGTACATCTTCACTCGAGGCCATCGCTGTCACATATACATACTATTCACTCATATTTCATAAAGATAAGGGAATTAGTTTCAAATGTGTAGCCTCACAACAATGTCTCCCGAAAATTCCGTGTGTTTGCATTTTCCACTACCATCATTGTCCATTACAGATAGAGTTATCTTATGTGCAACAAATCAAACTAACGGGCAGAATCCGTGTTTTTGTGTTTGATCGAACCTTCCATATGGTATGTTTCTTATCTAGTCTATTGTCTTTGGCGGCAACGTATCAACACAAGGACGAAGTCACATAGAATAAAAGATTATGCAGTTATTCCGGTACGTCCTAGTGATCATGTGGTATTTTGGTCTTCTGGGTCTGGTTTTTTAGCAACACTTTGATATGACCTACCTGACGATAATGGCGGTGACGATGTTGCCCACTTCAATACATTCTTTCGTCCTTCCAATCTTTTGTTTCAAATATAACATAAACATGGGTTTGTAAGGCAATGGCACCTAACTGCCACAACGGGTTCAACAGTCTTATTTGTTATCTATCTAGGTGGGCACCTCGTGTGGTTTGATCAAATCTTTCAAGGTTAGTTTAACTTGTGCATATTTGGTATTTTTAGTTTATTCACCGGTGTCATCGTGGATCGTAGAGATTAGAGATGTAAATTAGAGATAAAGAATAAAAATGATCTTGATGTAACTCTTAGTATTATCAAATGATTTAGGAATCAGTATGGCATGACAAGCGAATAGTTAGTTTGGTAGAGTTGCAGTCGGAGGGGAGACTATTATGCCAACAGAGCACGTTAAAGACTGAAGGATATTGTACATTTTCCGGTCTTGGACTAACAGAGCCTGACATCCAAAGCTGACATACTGTGCGAGTATTTCTTGGAAAGAACCGAAACAGATTTGAACCTGCACTGAAATTTTAGCATCCGCGGGCATGCTAGCTACCTGAACAAGATTTATCAGGAAAGGCTAAAGCAAAACACTAAAACTTGTGTGCGTCGTACTAAAGCAGCTTTGGATCAAAGATATGCCCGTCCTGAAATCCGGCTTTGTTCTAATCAAATCAAAGATGTCACAACATAAAGAGGAACGGGGGTTGCTGCCGATCGAGTGAAGCTTCTGCTGCTTTTTATGGTTCAAAGATTGTATGCCTCGAAGAGAACAGACACTGGCCAACTTGTCAAGCAACGTCTCTACGACTCTCTAGATGACAAGATGTACGAGGTTAAAGGTGGTCATCTGACACTGATTAGCACATAGGACAACCCATTACTGAGAGCTCCCTGTTCATGGGTACCTGTCTCAGTTGTGCGCTTCTGAAAAACTGGAAGCCACTTGAGATATGAAACGGAGAGAAAGAACAGCGGAGAAGATTAAAAGAGACTGCAACAGGGTAAGCATAATAAGACTGGTCTAGTGCTGTTGTAGCTGGTGTTTTTTTTTTTTTTTGAAAATTGTTGTAGCTGGTGTTAATAAAGCAGGTAGCTGCAGAAACAAATGAACAGCTAATATGTCCCAGGCGCTGTAGGGCCAAATGATTTGGAGCATAGCGTTTTTGTGGCTTATACAAAGCTGACAGGAAAACATTTAGATCCCATCCATCCATCCATAGATCGATCGGACACAGAGCGCCTCGGTACAAGCGGCGCAAATTGATGCCCAAACGCTGTTCCTCACATGCAGATTTGTGATCTTGCGCCTTGGCAAGATTATGTCGGATTCCTTCACGGATATGTGTAAACAACTGCGGGAAGCGTCATCCATGTTATCGGTGCACAGGGCGTTCTTCGGGCGTATCAGTTTTAGCCGTTTAGGGGACATCGAGCTGGTGATTACACTGTAATGGTAGGGCCAAGTTTATCCTGTGAATCCTGCGGCATTTCAGAGGGCTGCACCCATATTCTGACGATGAACAACGCCTCATAAAGCATCGCGAAAATATACAGAACAAGGTGCCAACAACGCGTCTGGGACGTGAAAATCTCAAGGGAAAAAAGAGTTGATGAACCATGCTGATATAAGAAACAGAGGACGTACTAAAACCCAACCTTATGCGTATGATTGGGTTAAACAGGATTAGCATGCGTTGGAGCATAATGATACTCTCAGTGTCATCTGTTTGTCTTTTCTTTCAGGATATCTCTCTCCAGTCCACACTCGGAGCTGGAGTGGCACAAATGGTGTAGTAGTGCCTGCCATACTACATCGATTGGAATCAACACACGAGGGAGTGTGTCGAAAGCAGGGTGCAATTGAATACAAGAGACAAAAGTTGGAGCTACGTTTGCACCGAAATTGGAGACTACCAATGATTCCACGCATGGAAAGGTGCACAAGATGTTGCCATCATTATGGTAGTATGGTAGTCTTTTTTCATGTTACCAACTCTTTGAGTAGAACACAAATCTGTGGAGACATGTACAATCAGAACTAGCATTAGTGTGGCAACACTTGAGTATAACACAAATTGTACTATCGGAATTAGTAGTGTGGTTTTTAACATGAAATGCCATAGTGAGCTCGGGCACCTTTCGAAATTCAAGTACGGGTTTTGAAAGCTTTAAAGATTTCCGAAAAAAATACTATATGTACATGTATTCTAAGTGTGTTAAATCTCAATATGAATGAGCTCAAAAAAAAATCTCAATATGAATCAAACTAAACTCTAGGCTACACTAAAATGACAATTTCTGACAATTTGTGGCCCCGAAAAGACTGTATATTTCACCCACTTTGGATATATTTTATTTTTTGCTAGAGGGTAAAGTTTTTCATATTGAAATTTTACAAATTTATAAAATACATCTGTATGTACACAAATTGTTTTCAGCGTTTTTTAAAACTTCAAATACTGCTTCTATTTTTTAAAAAAATATTGGATTTTACGGAGAAAACGTTGCACTAATGCTTTACTTTTGCTCTTGAGGAAGTACACAGTACCAGTTCCTTGTGTAAACCTATACAGCACTACTAGGCAAGTACTGCAAAAGAGTGAACGGCAATGACTTGCGTGCGAAGAAGAAGAAAAAAGGTGAATGAAAACGACTTGAACCTGTGAGATGTACCACTAGTCAACCGCTGCCAGATATTGATAAGTCAATTTTAGCGCCAAAGGGAAACGTTGTCCACTTGGCCAACGAGGTACACATTTGCTACGGCACAACGTGTGAGGTTACCAACAACCGATCTATCGACCCTGAAGCCCGAATGAAACTATCTTAGCCAATCCGTTATACCGGCTGGGTGTGAGCTGCCTGCAATCCCATTGTGCGAGTTTTTAGTTTGTTTTCAAGTATACGGCATCCAAACGTGTAGTATCATTTTCGTAGAAGAAATGCTAGTCCGTCGGTCCACGGTACAACGGCACCCTAAACATTAAAAAAAAGGGGTAAGTGTGCGCTCTCACATACAAACGGTTGACCACATCACCGAAAACAGAAAAAACAGACTACTCGTCTATCGCCCACCACATCGACACTCATGCCTTACTGTCGAGGAGTCCTCCACGTAAGAGTCTCGCTCGCCTCCACTCCTCACCCTCTATCTGAATTGTACCAACCACCTTCCTCATACATACTTGTGCCCATAAACAGTTTATGTCATTGTCATGTCTACCAGATATGCACCACATGACAAGTATTAACATCGTCCAAACGATCACGCTCCTGAGCTCGAAGAGAGGCCAATAAGAGAGTAAGGTTTGTGTTCTGGTTTGGCATCCGCAACAACAATCACCGGTAGCGCCCTTGCAAAAAATGTGAAATAGATACATGCTCCTGATCACATAGCGGGCATGCAACGGGGAGGGTTTTCAAGACGAACTCGTCGTGCCAACCGATCCGTCGTCCAACATCAATTCTTTGCCGCTTGCCACGCGAAGAACTTGCAGACTAGAGGAAACACCGAAGGATTTTGTTTATAGAGGCTAAGGACTTGTGCCACCGTCACATGCCTTGTACTCAGGGGATCCCAAGATAGTGCAGGGTAGCGACTGACTTGGGGATATGAGTGCTCCGGAGAGCACCTAATGGTACGAGCACATGTCAAAATTCAGCTAGCCCGGGCACATACCCAAAGTCCACCAAAATCGCGGCACATGCATGTATGACTTGCCATGTGGAATGGATGAAAGTGATCCCGTCGTTCGTTCGCGTACATTGATGTAGGTGATCAAGCCCTCACCCGCGAGCCGTGAGAGGACAACCACTCTGGTCCTCTTCCGAGCATGTGAAGAAGCACCTACATCACCGTATCAAAGAGCACATGGGACGGTATTATAGATAGATACCGTGTGCAGGTCGAGGGTTGGACGTAACGTCCCTCCAGTTCAGCCGACCGCCCAGTTTTGCCGACGGCGCAATGTTTTCATCTCATGATTACTATAGTGATTTTTTCCGAAAATTTAGCATCTTCATCTTGTTTGTCCAAACTTGGAAAAGTTTTGTTTGGCTCCGCCTCCATGCATGTCCACCGTAATGGACTTTGAAGCCGTGCAAAGTTGTCCCGCAAAATAGGCGAGAAGGGTTTGCACTTTAGCACTCACGAACCCTTGAAGAATAATAACAAATGGAGCATTTAGCATTTCACTCCATTTGAAACCCTAGTTTAAAAAACCGGACCGGTGATCGAACCGGCAAGGCTCTCGGTTCCGGTTTTCACCGGTCGAACCGCCGGTTCACCGGTTCACCGTCCGGTTTTTTAAGATGTAAAATAATAATTTTCACACATAAATATGACAATATATGTGCAACTAAATTCAGTCTTGGCAATATAAAATAAAGTATCAAGCACCCAAGACTCAACCACCAATTTCAGCAAGAACAAAGCAATGCAAATATGCATACAGTAGTATAGTTTCAGTTTTGACGCATGCATAAATAGCACCAGACGACGAGATCACCAAACATCAGAGTAGCAAACTAGCAAATAGTCTCAATTCTCAAACATGGTGTCAAACATAACAGGTCCAGAAATAAAAGAGACATAGTAGCAAACTATCGGACGAATCCATTTACCACTGCATAGTGCATACAAATACAACATCAGAGCTTCTCAATCTGATTCTATTTCTATCTCTAATACCAAAAATTTCATGGAAATTATGTACGCTCGTATACTCTATAATTTGAGATAAAGGCTGTTACACGAACACTTGTTGCTATAAAGGCTCGTTCTCTATTTACACGAACACTTGTTGCTATAAAGGCTGTTAAGAAAGGTGCAGCAGCAGAAGGAATGAGTATCAGAGACTACATCTGGCGGTCCAGGAGATGCATACCTCGATTCCTCGAAGACCTGGACTCGTGGCGGTCGTGGCGGTCGGCGGCGGTGGTACACGAGCCCTGCTCCTGCACTCCTGCGGCTGTCGACGGCGGTGGCACCGTGGCGGCGTCGAATCGAGCGACGCGGCCGGCGATGGTGACCTGGGCCGCCGCAGAATCGAGCTGCGGTGCGCGGGTGGCCGCGGAAACGACCGGCAACCGGCGGCCCCGTCCAGTGGAGGTGGAGCAGAGCTTCTCAAGCGGCGGCCATGGCGTCGCTGCGTCGAATCTGTCGATCTCTGCTCTCAGTCGCGGCGGCCGGGCGGCGGTGGCTCACGCGCGCAAGGGGAAGGAAATGAGAAAATGGTCAACTAGGGAAAACGCACGGGATCCATAGAGAAAACCTAGTTTTCTTCTAGTTCCACTTTTGCCCCTCCATTTTCCACATAAAAATAATTCGAATGAGGGGTATTTGCGGAACTGACATCGAACCGGGTGGTTCGCCTCAAACCATCCGGTTCACCGGTTTTGCCAAAAACCGGCCGGTTCGACCGGTTTTTCCCGGTTCGCTGGCGGGGGCGGTCATGTGCGCTTAACAGACCGGAGAGGGCCTCGGTTCCGGTTTTTTCCGGTTCAACCGGCGGTCCGGTCCGGTTTTTTAAACTAGGTTTGAAACGTGGGATTCACAAAGGCAGTTGTCAAAATTATAGTTTAAACTTATAAATTACTGAAATTATCTGCAAAGTCTCCCTGTTCTGGGGTCAAAACCCGCACGACCACTGGCCGTAAACAGTGCTGTCAACCACCGCTAGCGAGTGCCACCAGTACTCATTGTTGACGCGACTTGGCGTGGTGCACGCATAAAAGCGCGAGAGCACAGAAATTTGGGTGCGAGAGGAGGTGACCAATCCAGGCAACGTTGGATCCAGTTCGTGGGACAATACAATGGGCGTCATCATACAAGGCCACAATAATTTGCCTGCTGCTTCCCGGTGCCTTCCTCCTCATCGCCTCATCAACCATTGTTTCACTAGTATACTTGTGTTTCTCTCGCCGAAAATCATATGCAAAAAAGAAATAAAAACAGAAGCCACTGCTGTGCAAATAAAAAACATTTTCATCATCGCAGGCACACCCATCACGCTGAGCAGGCCAGGTCCTTGGTCAACAAAGATATGAGAAAACAAAGCGCTGCTGAGCAGCAGCAGTAGATCTGTAGATGCCATGCCATCGCAGCAGTGGCAGCAGCAGCAACAACCCCAGCGGCGTCGATCGGGTCACGCCGTGGCTGCCGGCGGGCCCTGGCGGCAACTGTTCTGACGAGTCAGTCCGTGAGGGACCCCGTACGTACGACAGAAATGGCGGAGGAGGCGACCAAGTGCGTGCATGCTGGTGAATGGCGCCGGTGATGCACTGCTGATCTCAGCATCCGATGCACTCCTTCTCCTTCGCTCCAGGAACAAGGCTACTAGCGCCAGGTTACCTAGTTGATTAACTTCTAAGCAAGATCTGCACTGATTCTACCAGTACTATACTGGTAGCAGCAACTTGGAGCTTTCAGATGGAATTTCAGTTTGTGTGTCACTGTCATGTGCTAATGCGCCCTGATCTGGGTACGGTACAGTGCTAAGACAAACTCTCCAGTTGTTTTAACTTCAGCTGCCTCCCCCTCTCTCTCTTCTGGAAGAGGCGCCAAGCTCAAAATAAGCATCAGTACTAGGTATCATCTGTCAAGTGGCACTACCAAGAAATGGCAGTGTTTACAGGAGTAGGTGATGCAGTAAAAAAGGTTGCGCTAAAATTTCTGCATTCAGAGGATAATGATTCATCCAGGCCAAGGAGGAAACTTGAGTGGCCTGTGAACGAACATTTACGCTCCTATTTACAGAGACGATCGATGAAGCAGTCGAAGAGCACAACATGTGGTTAGTATTTGATCACTAGGCAGCAGAAAGGGGAATCCAACTCTAGTATGAACAAATTGGGCTGGGCTGGCTGGTTTAATTCTCTCTAGCGGATCACTAGCTGCATGCAACTGAAGAGCGAGCTAATTCTTCTTCGCTCTGCTAAAATCTTATTATACTTCCACTCTCCACATGATCTTCTCGCCGCCACCGCGGCCTCCCCCCGCGCCGCCGACGTTCATGCCAGCGCTACCGTGGCCGTGGGCGCGCTCTACGGCGGCGACGCGAGCGGGGTGTATGGCGCCGGACTTCGCGGCGGCGCGGTCGCCACCGTGCGACGGCGGCAGCTCGCAGGCCTCGCCGACGGACCCGGACCGGATGTCGGCGGGCGGGATGAAGCAGTCGACCGACAGGCCGGGCACGTTGAAGGCCACCTCCTCGATGCTCCAGGCCTCCTCCATGCGCGTCTTGGTGTGGCTCATGGCCGCCTCGCCGAACCGGAACAGCGTCACGGCGGACCGGCCCGCGTGCGCGATCATGATGCCCTCCACGGCGCGGTAGTCCTCCAGCGACGAGCTGATGGTGGTCTCCCAGTACACGGCGTCGCCGCCCGAGTGCGGCTGGATGCGGGTCAGGTGCGAGTCCTCGATGTGCACGATGAGCCCCGTGCGCTGGCTGAAGTAGCCGAACAGGACGTGCCGGATGATCTCCGCCGGCCCCTCGCTCCGCAGCTTCAGCGTCTGCGGGTCCGCTGATAGCTTCAGGATGAAGCAGTCCTCGCCGTTCACCTTCTTCTCGCCCACGCACCGCGCCTCCGCGAACAGACCGGCCGTCGTCAGCGGATCAAGACCCTGCACCATTACAAAGTTACAACACTCTGGTAAGTAACCGGAGCTGCGAGAGATCTTTCATCCCTAGGGAAGAAGCTAGGAGCTAAATAAGGTGGCAGGCAATGTCGAGACCTGGAGCACGCGACGGAGGGGGCGAACGGGGCCTTTGGCGGCGTGGGCGCCGAGCCAGGGGGTGTGGCGCCAGACGAGGCGGCCGTTGCAGCCGGCGTGGACTTTGCTGCCGCCGACGGCGAGCTCGACGTACCACATGCCGGGTGCCATCGTCCACAGCACGAAGCCGCCCTGCTCGACGGCAGCGGCGCCGCGGCCGCTCGGCCCGCGGTTCTTGACGACGCGCGTGGCCGTCTCGAACTCGGACGCCACCATCCGCACCTTGCCCATGGCGTAGGCGTTCCGCACCGACTGCAGCATCTTGTAGCCGCCGGACGCCGCCATGTACTGCTGCAGGATGTACTGCGCGGACGACGACTCCTGCAAATTTTTCCGGAACAGTGAACGAAGAGAAAAGTCAGTACCAGATGCGCCTGCACGACCACCATATCACTGGGAATGAAGCGGATCAAGAGGACGTACAATGGGGGTGCCCTTGATGGAGAGGAGGAGGACAGGGTCGGCAAGGTTGGACGAGATGGGCGCGAGCGGAGCGCCCATGACGCCGAGGAGGAGGCGGAGGTCGGAGTGCCGGAACGAGCCGCTGGAGCCGCCAGGGCCGGCAGAGGCCGTGGACGGCGTGCGCGTGAGGTGGCCGCGGACCCAGTGCCCGAACCCCTCCCTCCGGCCGGAGTCCTCTCCGACGAAGTCGCCGGCGGCGAGGCGGTCGGCATCGGGGCCCTCAATGAGCGGCTCCAGCGCCTCGCCGCCCGGTCGAAGGCTGCCGGAGCGCGCGATGATCTGCTCCGGGAGGTACTGCTGATGTTGCTGTTGCTGCTGCATCTGCTTCTCCATCGGCGGCGGCGCCTTGCGGCGGCGCGGGATCAGCATTCTGGCCGGCGACGCGCTCCTCGCAGGAGTCTTTCCCCGGGACCTCGCCGGCGACAGCCCCCGCACCACCTCCTCCTTCAGGGCGCGGAAGAACCCCTGCTTCCGCTCCTTCTCCATCGCGGAACTCGGCCGAATTAAGCTGCTGCCAAGAAGCTAGCTAGCGCGCGCGGCGAGAGAGACGCGAAAAGATCTTCTTGCTTCACGAGGAGGGCATGGAGAGCGCGGCTAGGAGTGGAGTAGAAGAAGCAGGGGAGTGGGGGAAATGTGAAGCGAGTGCGAGAGGTAGACGGCGACGGGGGTGAGATTGGGAAAGAAGAGCGGAAAAGAGCAAAAGATAAAGGGCGAGATGGGGAAACCGTTTGACGTGAGAGCGCAGGGGCGAAAGGGAAAGAGGTGGGGGATGTCGGGAGGGAGGAGAGAGCAAGTGTGCTTTCTCTCGCTTGCTTCCCGCTTTCTTTCGCCAGGGTCACACAAATGGCGAGACCGATCCGTGGAACAGAATTTAGAATCCGTATAAGTTTTTGAATTTCTACTATCAGGAGTGCTAGGTAGTGGCCAAGGACGATTTTTTACTGAAATAGTGTCTGGACAATAACATTATGTGTGATTCATAATCACTTAGTAAAATAAAATATAAACATATTAGAATATAAATAAAATCTAAAAACATGCCAATATCAAATCTCTACTTTTTTGAATTTTTTATAAAGACTTTTAAAATATCAGTCGCCCAAAAACACATAAATACTATTGGACATTAACATTGTATATTCATAATCACTCACTACAATAAAATATAAACATATTTGAATATAACTAAAACCGTAAAACATAACAATATCAAATCTCTATTTTCTTGAAACTTTGCGTAATTTTCCCGATAAAGACTTCTAAATATCTCTTTCCTCAATTTAGCACATAACAAAGTCATCATAAGTTATCACACACATATCATTTTGTGCAACTCGATCTTGATGATCTTTGTGGGCCAGAAGTTATTTTCAACTGTTTTCCTCAGCAAGGGTATGAGCACTTCCAGATATATGCGACGATAAACCGCAAAAAACATGATATACATTTCAACTATCAAGAAAATTTATAATATTTTCAATTATTTGTTTATAAATAATGAATAGATCAAGATTATCTTGTATATTATCACATGCTCAGCAACGTTATTCACATTGAATTTAGAAAATGAGTCTCTCGAGTCAAGACAAGAGAATTCTAAACAACTGTGAAGATAGCCCATTTAGAGCATCTCCAAGCGGAGGCCCCAAACCCGCCCTATACGTCCGGGCGGACGGTCCGGGCGGGATTTGGGCCAAAAAACGCCACCCAACCGCGGCCCCCATAACGGCCCCAAACGACCTAGCGGTCCGGCACACCCCAAACCTAGCCCAAATGTGGGGCGGGTTTGGGGCCGCCCGGACGCGACCAGACGCGACCGGACGCGTCCGCCCTCAGGTCGCTGACAAGTTGGGCCCGCGTGTCGGATGAAGGCTGACCGTCGGAGAACACTGACCGGCGGTGTCCACGCGTCGCCGGCGTGATAAAATCGGAGCCCCCGAGAAAACCCTAACCGCATTCCCCATTCCTCCTCATCTCCAATCCGCAATGTCGAGCGGCTCCGAGGACAGCAGCTTCTGGGATGAGCCGGCGGACGCGGAGAGCAAGGCGCCACCGGCGGCGGTCGAGCAACGCGCGGAGGAGGAGGACCCCGACGACGACCTCGCTTACCGCGTCGATGTCCTCCGGTCGCTGGAGGAAAAGGGGCACTCGAGCACGCCGGCGCGTGGATCGGGAGCGGGAGCGGCCAGTGGCCAATACAGCCGCTGGTCGGCTCCGGCGCGTAGATCGGCGGCGCCGCCAAGCGTCAGCCGCAGGTCAGCTCCGGCGTCAGCGGCCGCGCTGCGTCGTCGTCTCCCTCCGGTCCAAGCCCCTCCTGGATGGAGGATCCTTCCCGATGGGGAGGGGTGGAGGCTTCTGCCGGTGCCGCCGCCGCGGGCGCCGGAGACGGTGGGCAAAGTGTTCCGCCAGGCGAAGCGGGCGGGCCAGTCGCTGAGCATAGCGGCTGCCGTCACCGGGGCTGACGCGGACCTCCCCCTCGATTTGGTGGCGCAGTCCTTCACCTCCGCCGAGACCGACGCCCGCCGCCGCCGCCGCAAGGACCAAGAAGCGCTGGAGGCAGCCATCGCGCTGTCGCAGGCGGATGCGGAGGCGGAGGCAGAGAAGAAGAAGAAGGCGGCGGCCAATGCGCGCCGCCACGCGGAGGAGCAGGCCCGCGCCGTGCGGATCCTCGCCGGCCAAGTCGACGAGGAAGACGAAGATCCGTACTTCGCCTTCCGCAAGCGGTCCAAGGGCGGCGGCTCCGGCAAGGGCAAATCTCCGATGTGAGATTTGCCCATCTCTAATTTAGTTTTGTAAGTATGTCTGTCAATCCGGCGACCTGCTGTCGGATGAACTATGTATCAACGTTCTATATATCTACGTTGATCAACTCTCCCTCCGACGTTGCATGGGTTTGTATGGATTTGGGGGTTTCTTTTTTAGGGGAACGGCTGGAGCGGCACGTTTTTGGGGGTCGTCCGGTCGTGTCCGCGGACAGTTTGGGGGCCAAATTTGGCCATTGTGGTTAAAGATGCTCTTAAGTAATGGTCAAAATCAGTGATAATATAGTCTAAATATTATAAAAGGTTTCCATCCTCTTTTCTATTTCTGGTATTTTGTTACATACTTAGGGTTGTTATCGTATTTTCTACGTAAACTAATACTCCCTCCGTTCCAAATTATAATGTGCGCTATTTTTGTGATGGTCTTTGAAGCTCGAGTCTGACCAGTAATATTTTTGTGAGTACTAAACTATATTGATTGAGAATATATAAATGGTACCATTGGATTCGTCTTGCAAAGTTCTTTCATTTTATATATTATTATACTAATTTTATGAACAAATTATAAGTACAAATCATGGTCGAAATTATACGTCGTTTACCAGCGAAATTTAAGGGTGCCTTATATTTTGGGACGGAGGGAGTTCTAAGAGGGATATGAACAATCAATTCTGAAATTTAGGAAACATGCCCTCACATCATTAGACAAATATATTGACTGAGCTAATACAATTATAATTTTATTCAACAAAAATATACAAAGCCAAAATATAACCATAAAACTTAACCTATTGCATACCTAGAGTTGGTTTCGGCCACTCCCCCGTAGCCTGTCCAAAGTACATTCAAACCCTCCTTAAATAGGACATGTTTAGAATCAGATTTTGTTAAATTGAGAATTTGCTATTGCAAAAAGAAAGAGCTGGTTTCCGACTATACTAGATCTAGTTCTTATTTTTGTTTCAAAATCAATTTTATGTTGTGTTTACTAAAACACGCATAACTTTCTAATACGGAGTCCGTCTTTGAGGTACCACCACCACTCAAACTGTTGAGGAAGAAAACAGGTGTATAAAAATACTTGCGTCAAAAGTAAATATAGGGCGGCCGCCCTACCTCGTCCAAACGGAGCTTCGCCCCTAGCTGTGCCCTTGTTTTTCGTCCTTGGTGGGATGGAGGATAATTGATCGCCGTATCACGGACATGCTGGTTTCACGTAGTACATTCATGTACTGCCAAGACGTGAGGGAGTAGGTAAATGTACGGGATGGGTGCAAAATTTGAGGGTCTCTATATAACAGTCGTTTCAGTCAGCGTGCTCCTTGATTTACGGTTCACATACGTCACCGAGTCTCTTTCAAACTTAAACAAGGGTGTGCCTTGTAAGCAACGGAATTCGGTACAAGAACTTTCCGTTGGTACCCATTCCTTTCAAATGAAGTGCCGGTAACAAATGTAACAGTACCATACGGTACACGTACTGCTACATCCTACGTAATTCCCACAGCTTGCAACTTCCGTGGAACCGCTAGCATTCAAATCGACCAACATTCTTGGAGCACTAGCATTGAGAACGGGTTTTCCTACAGCTTTCCGTTCTCAAATCATGCTCTAACAAACATGCTCGAAGTACATTCAAACCCTTTTTAAATACCACACTAGGCATCTTTGTTATGCAGGCCGAGTGTAATTTTTAATACTGTTAAGTAATAAATCCTTTTATCTAAAAATACCACACTACGACAATTTTAGAGTCGGGTTTTATGAAATTAAGAATTTTCCTTGAAACTAGAAATAGTTGGTTTTCGACAATATTAGATCTACTCTTTTTTTTTAGAACTTGTCTGTGACAAGATGGTTAGGAGGGTGGTTATACCCCTAGCCCACCAGAGTTGAAATCTCAGGTTTGACGATGGTGTTTCTTATTTAAGGCGGAATATTTTTCAGTGGGAGGCGACGTTCCCGTCGACAGCGAGGCGTCGGTGGTGAATTCGTCAATCTCAAGACTCGACCCCCCGACTCAGTCTTTCGGAGATACTTATAGGGATAGGGTGTACGTGTGTGCATTCATAGGGGTGAGTGTGTACGCGTGTATATGAGCGCCTACGTTGTAATGTGTTTCGCAAAAAAAAAAGATATACTCCTTTTTTCGGTTCGAAATCAATTTCTCAGTGTTTATTAAACACACGCATAATTCTTTCATAGGAAGTATGTTTTTAACGTATGACGACTCAATTTGTTAACACAAAAATGCGTGCACAAGAATACTTTCATGAAAAGTAAATATAGCGCGGCGGCCCTACGTAGACAGCTTCACTCCTAGTTGTGCCCTTGTGTTTCCTTCCTTCGTTCTTCGGTTGGAGGATAATTGATCGCCGTATCACGGACATGCTGGTTCCACGTAGTACATTCATGTACTGCCAAGATGTGAGGAGGGAGTAGGTAATGTTATGGGTGCTTTCCATGGGTTAAAAAATTGAGGGTCTATAACCGCCGATTCAGTCAGCGTGCTCCTAGATTCACGGTTCACATATGTCACCACCGAGTCTCTTTCAAACGTGAATAAGGATGTGCCTTGCAAGTTGCAAGCAACGGAATTGGGTACCCATTCCTTGCAAACGAAGTGCCGGTACCAAATGTAGCAGTGCCATACGGTACACGTACAGCTACATCCTACGTAGTTCCCACAGCTTGCAACTTCCGCTAGCATTCAAATCGACCAACATTCTTGCAGCACTAGCATTGCGAACGGGTTTTCCTAGAGCTTTCCGTTCTCGAATCATGGTTGATCGCCGGCCAGACAGGCTGCCCGCACATCGGAGAGGAGACGGCGGCGAGCCCTTCCCCAGGCCTGCCCCAACGTGCTACTAGTATCACTTTCTGGTCCCAGCGGCACCGTAACGGGCCCGCAAAGATGGCGGCAACCCGCGCGCAGGCATTGGCGCGAACCAACGGGCGGCATCGGCAGAGATACGCCAAAAGCGCGGCGCGAGGCCTCGTGGACACCGATCGACGGGGCACGTGACGCGCTCGTGTGGCCGGGCCGGAAGGCAGCGTCCGTCGGCGTCGTGGATGCCCGGCTCGGCGCGCAAGCGTTGCTGGTGGTGTGACTTTGACCTGCCGTTGGGCTGTCGGCTGCCGACCGGCGAGGTACGTGAGCGCCGCGCCGGGCACGGCACGTGAGAGCCATCAAATCTCTTCTTGCCCGTTGCGTTCATCTTGTTTGGGAGGTGATGCAGGTTTAATAAGGGTTTATCCATAGTGGTGGTATCGCTAATACAGTAGTATTTTGCTAACGGACCAGACAAGTCCAATGAGCAACGTTGACCATAGGCCAGGATGGCCAGGAATGGGGTAAAACTGGTTCATCTCAGGAATGGAAATAGAGAGAGCCCAGCTGATGGATCTTGGCTGCTGCACTTTGACCTTGTCATGATTGCCCGCTCCTCCCAGATCCTATATCCTCTGCTCTGCTGCAAGAAGCCCCATGTTGATGGCGCCTCCCCATCATCTTCCTGCTCCGCACCCAATGCCTTCCTCCTCTAGGTCGTCGCTACGCTCTCTCTCTCCGGCGGCCGTGGCCCTTGTTCCAACCGCGGCGGCCAGAAACCTCTTCCAGTATGACTGCGGCCGGTCACACGGCAGCCGCGGCTCCCTCGCCTTCAATTCTGACGGCTAAAACTCCCCCGCCACCGCAGACCTATGATTGGTCGGCTCGGGCTTCGGCCGCGCCGCCGGCGGCGCCCGGTCGTGCTCCGCACCAGTCTGTCTCCGAGCCACTCTGTCTGGCGATCTGGTGCCACGCGAGCTCGCATCTCTCGAAGGTGAGGAAGACGAGATGGAGGGCAAGGGAGGAGGCGCTAGAGGGGAAGAGATCGCGACGACGATAGCGTTCGGGAGAGGAAATTGATTACGGGGGTAAGTGGGCGGAAAGGAATTTGCATAGCGATGTAATTTGATTACGTGGGACCTGATTACGGTCAAGTCCAACCAAACAAAAACTAACGGATTGAGATCCCGCCGTTATCGAGTTACGTTACAAAATCACGAACCTAACACATCCACAGTGGACTTGGACGGCGGTAATAATTTTGGGGCATGTTCCATCGATCACCTCGAACACCCATCGATGGTCCTGACTGTACCCATATGATGAGTACATCTGAAGGACTGAACTGGCAGGTCGAGTGTTTAGATTGACAAAATTACCACAGGCACGTCGCTGTCGACAGGAATGTAGCCTCGCATTGAAAAATATTTGGCTTAAATGAGAAACAACAATGTCTGAGATTGAACTCTGATGGACTGAAGTTACATCCATCCTTTAACCATCCTACCACTACCCCAAACAGGTTCTCCTCTCCTACCCGGACTGTCCACCCGGATAAACAGGGACAAAGTGAGGTTTCCATTGGAGATGGTACGAAAATGGAGCATTTTCGAGTAGGTGGACCATAGCCCATCTAACCAATTATGCCTAGGCTTTTATTAACTGCGCCCAATGAGTAGCAGAATACTAGTTCCAGCCCGTAGGACCTATAGTGCACCAGGCATTACAAAGCTCATCTTAGGTTCGGCCTGTCAGCCCACAAACGAATGCACTGCATTCTAGTATTGCATCGCGCTCTTTTTTGTTTTGCGTTCCTTTTCTTTTTTGGCGGCCCAAACATGCATTCTATTATTGCATCGATGCTGAGGCCCCCAAATTATTCCAGTGTCGATTGAAGTTTAATAAAGTTAAAGTTTGTGGTTACTAAAAAAGAAAAAGAAGTATTGCATCGCGTTCCTTTCTGATAGGCGTCTTGTCTCTATTCAGATCAGCGGACCGTTTCAGTGCAAGTTAGTGAAGCGGGCGGAGTGTGTGTATGTGCTACTACCAGTTCAGCTAAAGGAAAGTACCGGTGGATCATGTTTGGTCGCTACTCGCTAGTGAAACCGAGCATTTTTTTTCTGCCACACGGGACCTCGCTTTTTCAATTCCTTGGTACCGTGGTGCTACGGTCAGGCGTAAACTGAAAATTCTGAAGGAAAAACAGCTGCACTGCTCCGGCCACAGACCAGCAATTGGTAGTATCTTTCTGTTTACTGTCCTGGTGAATTTTTAGTTTGTGCTGGCTGATCACTATACGACTGTCCTGTAATTTTTATTTAAGCACACTGTCCGGCTGTCCAGGCAATGCTGTTTCTGTCCAGGCAATCCTGAAGCAGCAACGACATTCCAAGGCCCGCAATCGAAAAGACATTGGGCCGTTTGGTACTCTGCTTAGGATTGGTAGCATCCACCGCTAGGGTTCAGCCCAAATATTGTGCTGTCCGATGCTGAAGTTTTTTTTCCGAAGCTCGGCAATGCCTTTGATTGATAAGGTCGAAAAGAGTTGGACAGTTTACGAGGAAAACTGGCCAAAAACCATACAACACAACGCACCACACCAGCCAAAAGGCCACACCCCAAAAAACGAGTCGACGACTATATCGCCCTAGCGAACCATAGCCGACAAAATACGGCGGAAACAACCTCAACGCAAGTCGAAACCCGAAACCGCCGCTCCGACATCCACGCCCCAAAAACGAGTCGATGACCATGTCCCTAGCAACCATAGCCGACACTAACACGGCGGAGATGATCTCAATGGAAGACGAAACGCGGAGCCGCTGCTCCGACATCCACGTCGGCCCCAGGGCCGCGCACCCCCTAGCCGAAAACGAAGAGACTCGCCGCCGCCAACCACCAGCTGACTCCACTGGTCCCCCTGGCCGGTGGAGCATCCAAGACGAGGCCCCAAGAGGCAAGCGACACAGGAGCGCCGGCCTCGCCCGATCCCTCGTGGGATCAAGGGTTTCCCCCGGAGAACCCGACGTGGAGAAGCGAGAGCACCACCTCAACGACGCCTTCAAGAAGGACGCCTCGAGGGCGTCGCCGTCGTCGGCCCTGGCCGACAACCAGTGCAGGGCTTTCGCCCGACAATGTGTCACAAACCCCGCATCCGCTCGTCGGAGACCGGCCAGGCCACCGACACCGCATGCCACAACCACCGTGGCACCTAACGCCATGGCAGGTAGCATAACGCCGTCGCGTCCAGGGCCGCCGCCCTGGTATCCTCTCGGCCGGTTGCATGACGAATACACAACCGGAGGTGCAGCACGGCCACCTCATGCCGGCCACCCGGCCGGGACAACCTCGACCGCACCGATGTTCTGCATCGCCCTAGGGCCGCCGCCCTGGCCTCCTCCCGTCCCTGCGCCGCGCCATCGATCCGGGCCGCACCCCGGGAGCCTCGGGCCGACGGAAATCACCGACCGGCACCGCACCCCCTCGCCGACAACACGCGTAAGCACGCCTGCCGCCGTCGCACGCCATCTCCCCGCGCCGGCGCGCCGTCCGCTCGGGCCCGCCAGGCCCAGACCGAAGCTCGAGCACGAGGCCATCCACGCCGATGGCGCCCACCGCGCCGCACCGCCGCCAGAGACTCCGCCCGCCGACTGCCATCTATACCCGAGCCCGCCGGGTCGGCTTCCTTTCCCAGCCCCGAGCGCCGCCCCCCCTCCCCCCCACGCGCCGGTCCTCCACCTTGCAGGACCAGGTCCCCGACCACCTTTTGGCAGCGCGGGGGGGGGGGGGGGGCACCGCCGCAGACAAAGGCCAGCGATGGCAGCGGCAGGACGTCGACGGACGGAGAGGGTTGTTCGGTGCGATTTGCTCCCCTGGCGCCGCCTGGGGAGCGATGCGAGGGGCTGTGTGAAAAAACCGAGGATGCCGAAGTTCAACGGGTGGTTTCCCGCCAATTGCAAGGATGTGTGTCATGCTTCGTCTCGATCGTCTGTTCAAACTATTTCAAATCACGGTACGTTAAAATGAGCCGATGTGTGTCATGCTGTATGTGATGACGGTAATGTCGACAAGGGACTGGGAGCGACAGGCTAGCAAAGGAGATCGAAAAGTAAAAAGAAAGGCGAACACAAGAGAACTGGGCATGCGTTACATGCTCAAAGTTAGCTAAGAAAGAAAAAAGTAGCGATCGCTCCAGTACGATCTCTGAACTGACAAAAACTGAAACCTGACAAAGCTGTGTCCGCTGCTCCCTCCAGTCCAGACTGCCACCCGTTGTCCATGAAGCACCTTGACCAATGTGGAGACCAAATCACCACCATGGAACCTCCCCTCCCCTCGCCTGTCTGCTGCATATAAGTACACGCCATCTCCATGGCAATTCTTCACCGAGCCATTCAGAAAAAAAATACCAGAATCCCACTACATCTCCAAGACTCTCCGTGGTTAGGGGAAAGAGCAGTGCTAGCGAGATGGCCGGTATGATCTGGCATCTGTCTACCTAGTTCGATCTGTCTTTGTTTTGTTATTGGTAGTTTTTTTCTTCGAAAAGGTTGTTATTGGTAGTTTGTTGTGCGTACTACTCAAAGATCATGACGATTCGAGTGAAAATTTCTGCCTAATATCTTTGATCTCCGGATGAGTTTTCTTGTCTTCCTTCCCCCCATCTTCCTCTTAGCCATGCTGTTTCTTATTTGGAGTTCTTTTGCCTTAAGGTTTTAAAACGGGCTAGCTTTCCCTTTGATTTCCTACTGGTGGTTTTTTCTGCTTATACTACCCAAAGATCATAAGTTTTCCTATTTTCTTTTTGTGGCTAAGATTTTCTTACTATACGTATATGAGGTCCAGGAAAAAAATTGTTCTTAAGATTTTTGATCTCCTCATGGAAGTTCCTGCTTTTCTTACTTTCTCTGCGTCTCTCTCTTAGCAGTGCACTGTTGTTTTCTTGGAGATCTTCTGGGTTTACTTCTTAAAATGGGAAATTTTCCCTTTGATTTCCTTGACTACGGCTTGGTGGAGGGTTTACTGCCGTTATTTGTTCTTGCCATGGCATGACGATCTTTCTCTTGGAAGAGCAGAGCAAGTGGCAGCTTATGATCTTGCTCTGCCGTTTCATTGTCATGTTTGTATGTTACCAGAACTGATCTCGTTGTTTTTCATCTGAAGAACTTGAAGCCCGCATGCTGGTTGCTGAAGCAGGTGCAGGAGCGAGGATGAACAAGGTACAAAACTCATACATGCATATTTGTCTCGTCTGGACTTATATTTCTCGCAACGTGTTCCTGCGTGCGTTCGTTCAATCTCTCCGTCTGAATCTGCGCGCTCTGCTTTCGTACGTGCAGGCCAAGATCGTCGAGATAGCGGTGGTCTCCGTGCTGGCCACGGTGCTTCTGACCGCGGCGGTTGTCTCCATGGCGTGCTACGCCGGTCCCCAGCTCCACGCCGGCTTGGGCAGCGACAACTTCCTGATGGTCTGCGTGGTCACGCACCTCTCCACCATCTGTCTTCTGGCGAACTTCGCTGCAACGGCGCCCACGCCGGCTGCCCGGCGCCACTACGCGGATTCAACCATCGCGAGCTCCGTGCACCTTGCGGTCAACCTGTACTTCGCCCTGGTGGCGGTGAGTTTCTCGTGCTGTGTTGTGTTGGCATCTTCTTCTCTGGAGATTTGGCTCTAATTAACTCGATCTCTCGTCGTTTTTCGCCAGCGTCCCAGGGTCGCTGCATAGGTTCGCGTGGATGTGTGCTCGGCGATCTAAGGATGGAAGATGCATGGTGATCCTTTTGGAGTTTTTGGAGATGCGCCGTTTTACTTACCTGTCATATGGTGATTTATCTTAGGTTGATCTGCCAGTATCGTCGTCGTAGTAGTATGGGAGATGTCTATCTTAGCGTATTTTGTTGTTTCTTCCTCTGGGGTTTATGAACTTGGATCATATTGGACTCTGGATTCTGTCTGTACTTTGCAGCTGCAGCAGCTTAAGATTTCCCCGTGTACGGCCCTCCGATATCTATCTACATTATGAACTTCGAAGTTTTCTCTTAGTTGATCTAGTTGCATGAATGCCCTGGAATGTATGCGACTACTGAATCTATGAGACTGGCTCGGAAGAACTTTCAAATCAGCTGTCTTCCTTGATCCTAGCTGTCGATAAGCAATCGCGATGAAAACTTGAGCTGTGTCTACGTACGCTCGTCCCGTTTGTTGTGCTAGCTAGTCTAGCTGACACTGCCACCATGCCACTGCCTGCATTCCCACGATACGTTCCTATTCACTTGTATCACAGCCAGGGCAAGCAGAAAATACGGATGCCCAGTCGTCTGCATTTGACGTGCAGAAAATACGGAGTATGTCAAATTCGAACACTATCTTGCAATCGAAGTGACATATTAGATCACGGGCAGCATGAGCAGGGAGGACATGAGTGAGCAAGCGCACTCGCTCTGTAAATTACAAATTGCCAATGGTCGGCGCTCAGAACAGCAAGTTGTATGGAGTATATTAGAATCATATATGTCTAATTACAATTGGGGTTAAACTCTGTCTGTAACAATTCAACCATGCTAAGATATGAACAAGTCCTGTAAAAAATTAAGCTGACAAACCACACCTTTAGACGTGAACATGAAAAATTAGAACCTGTAAATGTTTATTCATGTGGATTAACTCGTCTTGATACTAAAGGCCAGGTATGCATATTCAAAGCGCTTGAACTTTGCCTGTCACAAAAATCTGGTCACATACTCAACACGTATTTGGTGCACCCAAGGATCAGTGTGCTCGCGTGGAAAAAAAAGTTGAAAATTTTGAATTCGAGTTTGAAAAAATCCAATCAAATTTCCTGTGATAGATATGCATGTTTTCTACGCGTATGCCAATTTTTGGTGCAAAAAAATTGTATTCCGAGCTACATAGAAACACGGGTGACCAGCAGGAGCCCCGGCCCCCCTGACATGGAAAATTTTCTACTATACCCCTTCTTTTCTTTCCTAAAACATCCTAAAATTTGTGTATTTTAGCACCCTAGCCCTCCCTAATAATTTTTTTTGCATAGTTTTCTTCCATTGCCCCCCCTCAAACTAATTTCCTGCCTCCGCCCCTGCATAGAAATAGCAATATTCTGGGCACAAAAAGGGAAAATAGTATGTTGTATTTGTCAGAAATTTCTCCTTTTTAAGTTCTTTTTGGACGAAACTTCTGGCGTAGATAATATGTGTTTGTATTTGTGTACCAAGTTGCAGCTTTTTTAAAACCTACAAGTTGGGTTTTCAATTTCTTAAAAAATCGGGGTCCAGTGAGCTCTGGAGTCACAAGCAATTTTCATTACGCTATCAACTATACTATACAAAAAGTTTTTTTTAGACTGTATGGCCATTTCATGCCAACTCATGTCTCTGGGTCTGGGCGGACATCAGCATGCCAGCTCAAGGACCGTCTTCGTACCCTGCAGGGCCTGTTTTCTAGCTCTACGAGTCCAAAATCTCCCCGTGTCCACCGATTGTTTTATTCCTGGTATAAAAGGATCTTATCGGTGGCCGGCAATTTTTTCCTTCTATCTATGAACCATTCTGCACTATAGAAAAGAAGAAAGGAAAAACAGCTGCACTCCTGCCACATAAAAGAAATTTGGACGAATGTTGCAAGCTACATTGATATCCTATTGGTAGTTTCTTTCTGATACTGTACCGGTAAAATTTGTAGTTTGTGCTCGCTGATCTCTAAACGAATGTCCTGTATTTTTCTTATTATTTTTCGAAATGGAGGTTTAACCCCATCCTTTGCATTAAAATGATGCACACAACCTCTTTTTATTGTTAAATAAAAATCCATAAAGCCTCATAATGAAATGTCGTGTCTTGATGCACCGACACCGGGAGTACGAGGTACCCTTTTAGAGATTCAGCACGGGGCGGTAGGAGGCTAACGATTAATTTCCGGTGATGGTGAAGACGAAGGTTTCTAAACTTCAAAAGACGAAGGTTTCTCGCACGAGCACAGTACCACGAGCAGAACGCAAACACAGTGACCTACCCAGGTTCAGAATGGCCGGAGGCTAAAAGACCTCCTCCTGCATGTGTGGATAGGTGGGTTCATCATGGTGGTGGCTACAAAGAGTTTCTTGGGTTGGACCCAATGAGGTGGTGGTTGGAGGAAGAAGAAGAGCAAATCCTTCCCGGGGACATTACCTCTCTTCCTTCTTCTCCTCTCCCTTCTAGCCTAGTGTAGCTTGTGGCGTGTTCTGATCTCTGATCTATCTCTTCTCCTTTTTCTCCTCCCGGTGGCTTTGGTTCTCTCTTTATAGGACATGGGTTGCCACAGGTGGTCACACGAGAGGCATGCTCCTTGGTCTTGGCAGGAAGATCACCAAAAGGTGAAAAGGTGGCGGGAGATACATGGTAGCTTCTCCGCCCTTAGCACGTCGTGGGTTTAGACCATTTGAAATATTTAAAACATTTTATATTTAGCCACAGAGGGAGCATGTCTTTTCTCACAATGAGTGTTTTATTGATCAGATTAATGCTCAGAATTGACACATCGAAATATACGCAGTTATGTACTTTACATGACCCTGTTCCAAAAGCACGCTTCTGGACGAACAGGTCTGGTAGTGGGTTGGTGAGCTTGACATGCCCACCCTAGCTATCCTGATGATATCACCTCGGCATGATCTTATTCCTTCCGTTCTTGGCGTCCAAGTACTCTCTTGATATCATCCCTTTGCTTGACGAGGAGTGCTTCCCTCCTTGGATGGCCTTGTGGGTTCGGGGGAGGCAGGTGAACCACACTCCGGTTTGGAACCAGTCATGCTAGCCCCCGGGTAGGCTCTTCTCGGGTGCAGGAGTACTCCTTGGCTCCTGGGAAGCACGAGAGTGGGTTCTCGGGATGAAATCCTTAGCCGTTTGGGCATCGGTGCAGGTCTTGTCAGGTTGTAGATGTCAGGGCATGCTGGCTCGCATGCCGGGTCGTTGCAGCTTAATCTTGTCCATCTTCTGAGTGGGCCCACATGTGGTGGTCCCACTTTGGCAGGAGTAGTGGATACCCCTGATTCTAATATTGCGACATGAAATACATCGATCAACCGGAAGCCACCTTCCAGGCGACAACTTTCGCTACACCTACAAGCATGATGAAGGGATTGGACTGATCAGAGTTGATTGACCTGACCTCGCACACCTACGCACATCATATAAAACCGTGACCTCACCAAGCCGCCCAACAGCGAGCCTAGAGCACAAACCAGTTCAGGAGACCACCGGCACCACATGCGCACGCTGAGAAGTCGCCGCCACCGTCTTCCACAAACCCATCTTCAGGAGTAATAAATGCAATGACCTTGTCGGGCCTGCCATCGACGCCGCTACAACACCAGACAACACTACCATCCTACGCGTGTCCATCAACACTGGTTCGCCACCGAGGCCCCGCTCCGCCACGCCGCCAAGACTCGCCGCCTTCACGCGGAAGAAAACACGCCGCTCCAACTTAGGTCCCTTCCAACCAACAACTGCTCCAAAAATGACATCCCTAGCTAGGAGAAACAGCGTCGCACGCTGCCATCGTCCGATCCGGGAGATCCAGATCTGGGGTTTCACCAGGAACAACACGAGCGAGAAGATGATAGATGTAACAATGATGCCTTCGACAAGGTAACAACGAAATACGCAACCATCGTCCACTATGACCAAGTTGGTGCGGTTTTCACCGGCAGCCTTGCCTGCCCCAATCCATCGCCGGTTAGATCGCAACCAACAGCGAGGTCCGTCCGTCACCATTACCGATCCGCAGGCCTGGAGGGCTACGGTTCTCCCGCATCTAGCACTGTCGACGCCGGAGAAGTCTCCGGCGCTACGCAACTCTGCGATGAACCTGGGCTTGGAATCCCGTGATCCGCCGCCCCCAGGCGCCGCCACATGGAGTTGCCTTCCTCGCCAAATATTTCTCGGCGGAGGCATGTCTGGAGCCGCTGCTTATCGGTCGGCACCTACTGTCAAGAGCGCAGTCCCCATGAAGCCACCGAGCGGCTCCGCGCCACCGGGAGAAGTGGCCGTAGGAGATTGTGCCGCTGTTCCAAAACGCCGATGAGTGCTACCCCTAACAGCCACGTCACAACCATGATGCAGACGGTCCCGCTGTCCCCTTCATCGGCGGCGGGTGGGGTTCCCGGCGACTATCTCAGGGGACGACGAGAGGAGAGAGAGAGGAGAAGGGGGGAGGGGCTGGGGCTAGCGTTTTCTCCCCCGTTCTCCAGTGAGTGAGGCGATGCAAGGGAGCCTCAGTAGTAATTGCTCTCATTTCAAAGCTTATCTTATTCCGGGCAATGGTGTTGCTTTCCTCTTATTCACACTTAACTGAAGATCGTTGGATTTGCTTTTGTAAGATCGTGATGTAGCAACGACATTCCAAGGCCCATGATCACAAAATACGTTGGGACATTTGTTTCTTTTTTACAGCAACATGGGCCATTTGGTACTCTGCTTAGAGCATCTCCACTCGTCGCCCCCAAATCCCCCATAGCCCTATTGGGCGCCCACTCTCGCACCCCATATGCCGATTTCATCCGGGGTGGCCCGTTATTTCGTCTGGGGCTACCAGCCCACCCCGCGCTGTGAGGAGTGCTTCGGTAGCGTCGAACGAAATGGCACCCGTCATGTCAGCTACGGACATGCGGGCCAGCCCCGTCAGTGGGAGAACCAAATCCAATAAATTATTTCCCCGTCGCCCCCATATACATTTGCCCGCCTCACACCGCCGCAATATGGGTCACCACTCCCACCTTGAAAGGACAAGGATGTCGCCTAGAGGGGGGGGGGGGTGAATAGGTGATTTTTTTTCCAGTTTAGGCTTGATAAATGCGGAATAAAACTAGGTGTTTAATTTAACAAGCCAACAACTAAATAAACTAGCTCACCTAAGTGCACCAACAACTTATGCTAAGCAAGACAAGTAACAAGGTGATAGCAATATTGAATACTTCAAGCACGAAGCCTGTCACAATGTAAAGTGCATAAGTAAAGAGCTCGGGTATAGAAATAACTGAGGCACGCGGAGACGATGATGTATTCCCGAGTTTCTCCTTTTTAGGGGAGTACATCTCGTTGGAGAGGTGTGAGCCACCACAACAGGTTGGTTCAACGCCACAACAGGCTCACCTTCTTCTCTGATGAACCGCACCACAAAAGGTTTGGTTCACCTTCCACTATTGATTTCCTTTTGGGCGGAAATCGAGTCCCTTACAACAAGCTTGGGGCACACATCCACAACTTAATTGGAGGCTCCCAAATGACCACAAAAGCTCCCGAGTGACCACAAAAGGTCCGAACTAGCCACAAAAGGCCTCAATCACCACAAAGGCGTCTAGGGTCCAAAGACCCAAGAGTAACAAGCTCACAAACTTTCAACTTCCACGAATCCTCGTGAAGAGCACAAACCGATGCACAATGCAATGGCAAGAGCACAAGTGCTCAAATCCTTCACTCTCAAATCCCACCAAAAGCAACTAATGCTTATGGGGGAGAAGAGAGGAAGAACAAAGAAGAATCAACAAATGGAACTCCAAGATCTATATCCAAAGGGTTCCCTCACTTAGAGGAGAGATGGATTGGTGGAAATGTATATCTATATCTCCTCTCACTTTTCCCTCAAAGATATGCAAAATCATGTGAGGAATTGAGAGAGGGGCAAGCTTTCCAAAGTCAACAATGGTGGGAGAGAGAGAGGAGAAATCGTGCTTGGCTTGAGGCTGAAGAAGGGGAGGGGTATTTATAGCCCCTCCCACGAATATAGCCGTTGCAGCCACTTGGACCAGAATATCCGGCCCCCTTTCAAAATATCTGGTTTATACAGAGGCTTGCACTTCCTGCTCCAAAAATCCTCAGAAAAACTTCTAGGGCCGGATTATCTGGCCCCCAAATCCGGATAATCTGGTTTTGACAGAGAACTGACAGAAACAGTAAAACGAAAACTGCAATAATTTTTTCATCCGGACTCCGTTTTCGATGATCTTGGGCTCGTTGGAATCGCAATGAAGAGCCCTATAAGATCATGCAGAAAAACATCATAGTACGTCATGTGAGGAGGAAGCCACAAGGAGAGAGTTTGACCTCTCTAGAAAAGACAAGCCGATAAAACCTCCAACATAAAAAACGTAACAAGATATGCATATGAAATCCGTTTTTGATGAACTAGAGATTGGTATGGAGAAGAAAACAAGCTCTAAATTCTCACATGTATAAAAGCCAAATAAGAACCAAGAAATATGATATGCCAAGTATGCAAAGCTTTGAGCTCTCCACAAAGATGCGATCAAGTTACTCGCTTGAGAGCCCCTCTTGATAGAACGTCGTCTATCCTATAACCCAGTCTTCCACTAACACCATGAGACCGGTAAAATAGAAACCCTATCAAGATCATACCTTTGCCTTGAGTATTCCACTTGAGCTAGATGATGATGATCTTGACTCCCTCAAGTTGGAACACCTTTCTTGATTGTGCTTGCTAGCAAATGTTTGATGAAGACTTCTCCAAATACTCCCCCATACTCCATGATGGGAGAGCCTTGCTAAGCTCCGTCTTCATAAATCCACTTGCACTTCATCTTGTTCTGTCTATATATATGACGGCTTGGAGATAAACATGAATTTTCACTCAATCTTCTTTTCCAAGCCATGCTTGTAATAAGCTCAACTCTAGATGACCATTCTTCATATAAACCATTGAGTAGAACCTTGGTCATCATATAAGCTTCTAGAGTCCAACACATGAACTCCAATCTTTTCCTATGGACAAGATCTATAAGGATATCTCAATGCAAACATTAGTCCTTAAGGATTGTCATTAATTATCAAAACCACACATGGGGAGACATGCACTTTCACACCTCCCGTGTCCCACCGACGGTGAATCTAGCCGGAATCAGAAAACCGTGCCACGCCAACCCTCCTCCATCTGGCTCTGCCCCTCGCAGCGTCGGAGCTCGTCGACGCACCTGGAAAGCCTTCGACGACCTTGCGCGCCCACCATGCACCAAAGGTGTTTGGCCGATTGAGTAGTCGGCGGATTTTTCTTAATTTTTGCCGGCTCTGGCGACAGGACGTTGATTGCATCGTATTTTCATTCCAATAGATGGATAACGATGATGAGTTGATGGCGCACCTGATCATGGAAGAAGAAGCCGACATCGACATCCAGGAAGATGAGAACATGGCGATTCTTGCTTGTATTGCACAGATTCAAGCCGAGGAGGCCGCCAAGGCCAAACCCAAACGAGGAGGCTAGTGTCATGCGAGGAGGAAGACCAAGCCGAGGATGAGGGTGGAAGGCCATTGCATGCTATTCGGGACAATTATTTAGCCGACAATCCAAAATTTGATGCAAAGGATTTTCGTTCAAGATTTTGGATGAGCAGATATTTGTTCCTGAAGTTGGTGCAAGGTGTGCGGGAGCATGACACCCGGTTCAAGTTGAAGAAAGATCACCCTGTGGGAATGGTTGGTTTCTCATCACTCCAGAAGTGTGCTGCTGTCATAAGAATGCTTGCGTATGGAGCCACTGTAGATGGTCAAAGATGACTATGTGCATGTCGGAGTATACAACTATCAAATCAATGTACATATTCTGTAGAGCGGTGGTGGCTGTGTGTTTGGCCCACACTATTTGTGAGGACCAAATGAGAAAGAAACAACTCACATTATGGCAACGAACGAAGCAAGAAGATTTCGTGGGATGCTTGGAAGAATCGATTAAATGCATTGGAGCTCGAAGAAATGTCCATTTGCTTGCCAAGGATTGTACAAAGGGGGGGGGCATCGTGGAGTTTACAACGTGATACCTGAAGCTGTGGCCGACCAGCAGCTGTGGATTTGGCACACCTTTATTTGGCATGGCAGGATCTCACAATGACATCAATATGCTGCAACGCTCGGTGTTTGCCAAGCTTATTGAAGTTCATGCTACTCCGATGAACTATCAGATCAATGGCAATACCTACACCAAAACCTAGCCGATGTCATCTATCCAAGTTGGTCTACATTTGTGAAGACAATCTTTGCGTCTCTCGGCAACAAGAGATCTTGGTTTGCCTCGGTACAAGAGAGTACAAAAGGGATGTCGAGCGTGCATTTGGAGTGCTCTAGCAAAGATTTGCTATTGTCCGGTACCCTACTCTCACTTAGATACAATCTAAGCAATAATTATAGAGCTTAAATCTAAGATCATGCCACTCGTGCACTAGTGACAAGCATTAAACACAACAAGATTGCAGCAACAATAACTTCACAAACTTTAATAGATAGACTGATCATAATGTAACAATTCATCGGATCCCAACAAACACAACACCGATTACATCAGATGGATCTCAATCATGTAAGGCAGCTCATGAGATCATTGTATTGAAGTACATGGGAGAGAGAGTACCAACTAGTTACAGCTAGAACCCGTAGTCCTTGGGGGAACTACTCACAAACCATCATGGAGTCGAAGTGGAGGCGGCGTGGTCGATGGAGATGGCTCCGGGGGTCAATCCCCGTCCGGCAGGGTGCCAGAACAGGAACTTCTGACCCTCGAAACTTGGTTTTTGGTGGCGGCGGAGCTACGGAACTCTTCTGTAGAAATCGTCGATTCTTTTAGCGTTTTCACCACGGAGGCAATATATAGTCCAAAGGGAGTCGCAAGGCGGTGCACGAGGGGCCCACACCCCCCCATGGCACGGTTGGAGGGGGGCCGCGCCGCCCTAGGGTGTGGCGCCCTCCTCGGTCGCCTCTGTCTCTCCCTCGGACTTCGTGTACGTGTTGGAAAAATAGGAGGTCCTGTCCAGGTTTCGTCCAATTCCGAGAATATTTCCAGAACAGCTTTTCTGAAATACAAAAACAGCAGAAAATAGGAACTGGCACTGTGGCATCTTGTTAATAGGTTAGTCCCAGAAAATGCATAAAAATGCTATGAAGTGTATGTAAAACATGTAACAATTGGTATAATATCAACATGGAACATCAGAAATTATAGATACGTTTGAGACGTATCAAGCCCCGTCGGGGCGGTTGTAGAACATGCGGTAGGTCGGGGGAGGTGAGCCTAGGTAGAGGTTGTCCAAATCTCACAGAGAAACTGCGGAAAGCCGGGAACGTGTGCGGCGGTGGTCTCTGCGAAAAATTCTAGCACCATCTGTACCAGGGACAGAAGCCGAAAAGGTGAGCGTTAAAGTTTAAAAGCACAAACAAGTAGCGAAACAGTTATGAAGCAGGCAACGCAACAAGTTCTATCCTAAGTCGTCCGTGGAACTAGGGGTATCCTACAGACAGTTAGGCTCTGATACCAAGCTCTGTGGCACCCCGATCCAGATTATCGAGTTACCCCATATACCAGTCCTAAAAACACTGGATATATGACAACTTGATAAACAAAGACATAACCAAATACATATATGGCTCCGAGTTCGGATGGATACATTATTACAACACGGGGTGAGGCTCCAGCGATCGCGCAACGGGCGCACACAACAGTATGTACATTATTTTCTAACATCGAGCCTCTATCAGAGATGGCAGCGGGTATGTAGGTAGTAGCGTGGCAACGTCGGGCCTTATTCCACAGGGTTCTGCCTGGGGTACTGATCCTAGTTCTCGTACAGCGGGTACTCGGCGACGTGAGCAGCAGGGTCTGGCCACATAAAAAGCCAGGTGAGTACATTGAATGTACTCGCAAGACATTAGCCTAAAATCAAACACGGTCTATCTATATGGCATGGCATAAGTTCGGAAAGTAGCATGTCATAAGTTCGGTACGCAAGGTGCGAGTCCAAGCTTAACGGTTGGACTTAACTTACCTACTTACCTTTGTGGGGCGATTCGTAATTTATAATGAGTTCTCATTCCTCACACAATTATTTATACCCACAACCAGGCTTTCAAGCCTCTAGCCATCTCTGGCTTATGTTCTAGGCCTTCAAGCCTCTAGCCAACTCTGACTTAAGCTCCCAAGCCTCCACATGATCGTTGGGTTTCATATTATCATTTCTCCATATTCGACAGGACTGACTCATAGCATGACTTTACCCAAACATCGTCCCATAACCTAGGGACAAGGCTAGATTCTAGATTTACACTCTCGAGAGGTTGCAACTTTTATCCACACGCTGAAGTCTAGGCTTGTACCGCCGATACCAAAGTAATAGAACCGATCACGGTGAACAGTACAAACCCACACTTCCATAACCGTTTACTCTACCCAGACACTCCTCGTGTAGCCACCGACAGGTCCTGGGACCAAGTCTTATGACGAAGTGAATCCGGCACACCCCCAACAGATGAGCGACGCCTAGCTCCGGAACCTTCGCAAGACTAGCCCCGACCACAAAGGTACCCGACTAGTCTTGCCAAAAGGGTGGCGTCAAAGGAGGCTTGATAGGATACTCGGCCATGGTCCGCCCATATGAACGACTCATGGTTGTGCTTGTTGTGTTTGGTGAGTGGCTCTATGCGGCACAATCTAGTCGAGGGAGGTGGTTATCTTTTAGTCGAATTTAATTACTGCCACCAACATGAGCCAAGCAACAAATGATATTCACAAAGTAATTCAAGCAGTAGTAGATAGTATTGACTGGGCGACTGTGGCGCCACCTCGAATCAATGTCCAGAAAAATAGCACAGTTGGTTAGCGTCAACCGGACGACTGTGGCGGAGATACCTCCGACCAGCGCCATCTCGTTTTGACTACAAGAGTTAGCACAGTTGTTAGCGTCAATCGAACGACTGTGGCAGAGATACCTCCGACCAGCGCCATCTCGTTTTGACTACAAAAGTTAGCATAATTGCATCGTTCCTCCATTCCTTTGACTGTGGCGGTTCCTACAGCCCATCGTCTCGAGAATGGGGAGTGAGGCGCAATATATTGAAGATAAACAATTATAAAGTAATGCGACAATTTACAATGCAACATGGCATGTGAGATGCAATAGCAACCAACTTAAGCAATCCAGTAATTTCCAAAGTTTGACCAGGCTTGAGATCGGGTTAATGGCTTGCCTTCAGCAGTGGGGTAAGGTTCAGGATTAACTTCAACTTCTTTGGGGAGGTTTAAATCTATCAAAGGAATAATTATATGCATAAAAAACCCTTCCTAAGCCATTGAAGAAATGACCAAGCAAACAAACTCCAAATAAACTCATTTTGGAGCCAATGGACAGATATTTTAAAAACAAAGCTGTCAAAAAAAGATTCATATTTTTCTGATTATTTTTTAGGGAGATACAGCCCTCCAAAGTTGGGTTTTGTTTCTGCCATTTTTCAAACAGAAAAATAAAAAGAAAATGTTTCGGTTAATTAATAAAAATCCGACATGTGGGCCCTACCTGTCATAGGCCCACGGTTTTTAAACCGTTATTACGCGCGGGGTTAGAGGCGGGGAAACAGGGGGCCGTCTCCGGCGAACTCACCGGCGGCGGTTCCCGGCGGCTAGGGCGAGGGAGAGGTGAGGGAGAGGATGCATGGCGGCTCGGGGAGTCTCCGCGCAGCTCGTTCGCGCACTCGCGGATGCCAGCGAGGTCGGGCAGGAGCAGGGCTTCTCCTCCCGTGGCGACGGCGACCTGTCGATGACGGATTCGATGGCTCCGGCCACCAATCACCCATGCGAGAGTGGCGGGAGGACCATGGTGGTCTGGGATGGTGGTGTGGGTGAGGAATTGGTGGGGGAGGGGCTGTTGGCGAGGATTTCGAGTGGAGCCCGAGCGGCTAGGGCAAGCTCGATTCCGGTGTTGTGGTGCTCTGCGGGCTGCGATGCTACGGTGGAGGATGATTGGGAGGATGAGTGAGCTAGTGTGGTGCTTGGAGGCTGCCGGGGAGGTTCTTTTATAGCTCTCTGAAGGGTGGCCGCCATCAATGGCACGGCGAGGTGTCGGGCATGGCGTGGTGTGCAATTCGTGCGGCGCGTCACGAAGCTGGTGGTGCATCGGCTCACGAGAGAACAGGGGAGGGAGTGGATAGGCACGGGGGACGACGGAGTCGCTGACGTGCGGGGCCACAGTGGTGCTGTGTTGAGCGGCGCGTTGGGTAGCGGCTCCGGTGCGGTGGAGGCGGCTCCCCCGGTGACGCGTGGGTGCTGGAAGGTTGAGAGACTGCAAGGGTACCGGTTGGACACGGTGGGGAGGGAAGGGGAGCAGAACGGCGACGACCATAAGCTGGTGGCGCCGCCGGGTGCGGTCATGCCGGCGGTGACCACCGTCCTGGGCATGCCAAAAGTGGCATGAGAGTGTAACTTCCAGCTCCGAGCTCCAAATGGACCGAGGTTTTCACCGTTGTGCGCCAAATTGGAAACCCTGCAACTTTGCTGAATTAAGTTTCCCCAAATTCCAAACTTGGTCTATGCTAATTTTTCGAAAAACCATACTGGTCAAAAAGAAAACAGTGGTTTTGGGGAGGAAAAGAGATGGGGTTGGGCCAAACTTTCTGTCCTGAGGTAGAGGCATTCAAGGCGAACACAACCAGGCTTTGTCTCCCTTTAGAAAAAATAATTTACGTAGCTTTTGAAATTATTCAAGTTAGAAGGCAGAAATTGGATAAAATAGTATGAGGTAAATCGTCAAGTGATGATAAAATATTTTTGCATCAAGAGGCTATATATTGCCTAGGGATCATTCCCTGATTTTTGGAGAATTTTTGAAAAAAACCTTTAACATACTTCCTTTGGGAAGCTATAATAATTGGATTTTGGGTTTTTAAAATAAAAGAAAGTATTGAGGAAAGATTTTTTGGGTTAAAGGGCCAAGCAACAAGTGTACCAAGTGGGAGAGAATCCAACACACAAGATCCCATACTTGGACAAGGTTTTTGAAAAAATAAGAATTAAAGGCGGCAAAACCAAAGGAAATTAAGTCCAAAGTCAACAAGAATATTTTTGAAAGAAATTTTTGAAGAGCCAAATTTCAGGATGTTACAAGAAACCATGGGAATTGAGGGATCCCACCCATGTGCATGTAGTCCCGCAAGATCTACAGCCTACGAAACTGGCTGTTCGTTGACATGCGAAAGGGAGAAGGTCACATATGATTTCCCCGTCCCATTCCAAGTCTTATGGTTAATGCGTAATTTACGGCGCAAGAACACTGACGGCATTGGTTATTAAATCCTAGATAGTACTTTCCCGTGAAAATGGAACCTCCACCAACCACATCATTCCATGGTTCCATCTGCCAGCCATAATAGGGTATCCGCACTTAAGTAGACAACCAAATAGTCATATTATTGTGAAGATAGGGTTTTATGCTTTTTCTTTCGAGTAGAGATGATAGTATATAAGAAGTTTGCAAATAGTTTCAGAACAGATACTTCAACGGATATGAGCAAGTAATGAACTTGCCTTGTGACTGAAAGGTAGTGGAGTCGGATACTGGACGTGGCTCCTGTCTTCCTGGTTCTACAAAATACCATCATTGTCATGTAAGGACAATGTTTAAAGAAGCAAATGATGCTAATATGCATAAGAATGATATGCATTAGATTTCTTTGGTGTGATGTTAAAATCTCCATAGTTGTGTGATTTGAATTCTTGGAATTTTAAATATTATTTTCCTTATTTAATTTATTTTAACACATTAAATTATAATTAAAGAAAGTATTTAATTAATTAAACTCTAAACTTGATATTAAGTAAATTAATTATTTAATAAAATAAAAGTTTGTATTATAATTTGAGGAACTTTAAAATTTAATAATTTTCTAAATTTATTTGAATTTGTTTGTTTTAAGAAACCTTGTAATTTTATTTTAAATATACATTCATATTATTCAAATATAAGATATATTTTTAAATCAAGATAAAATAGGTTAATATTAATCATAATTTTTCTATATTTATAAAATTATCTTAATTTATTTATAACTATTTTCTAATATTCATTTTCTATTTTAGTGAATATATAAATTATTAGAATTTTTCTAATTATATTTTTCATTTAAGAAATGACTAAAATGTCCTTTGATCCACTGGGTTGAACCCAACCCTACCGGCCCGAGCCCAACCCGCTCTCCCTTCTCTCTCTCCTCTCTCGCTCCCGTGCTCGACTCGCTCCCCAATCGCCGTCGCCGGCCGATTCCGGCGCGCTCCGGCGGTCTCCGCCGCCATGCTAGGGCGCAATCGAAAGCCCAGTTGATGCTCCACCTTTCCATCCACTTCGATATGTATCTCCTCTTCTGGCGTGGCCGTGCGCAACCCAAACCCTAGGGTTAGGGTTCGGTGACAGCACGGCTCCGCCGAGCTCTCGCTTCCTCGAGGTGCTCTGCCACGGCCAGGTACAGAGCTGCACCCTCTGTACCGCCGTGGTGTTGGCAATCTCCTACCTTCTCCTCTCTCTTCTCATTCCCTCCTGGCATTCGTACCATGCTCTGTGATACTAGGTATTTAGTAGTGATTTTAGGTTTTCTGTTGTGTAGGTGATGTGCTGCTCTGATGCTCCTGTGGTGTTCTCTAAATGATGTTCTAGTGCCCCTGTGCTATTTGCTAGAGATGATTTAGCTAGTGACTACGGCTGTGGTGATAATTGCTTGTGCTATCCTTTCTAATCTTAATTATCTGCCAAAGGCAGAATAGCATGTGTGTGCCCTTCTAAACAATCAAGTTCAGAAATGTGCCTCTGTTATATGCTGTAATTCAGCTAATCCAGTCTCCTGGTTCACTGGTTTGTGCTTGAGGTGTCTTTTCCTTGTGAATTTGTGCCCAGCAAATCGTGTAATGGATCAATGCTTTTACCAATGTAATTCCTAGCAAGACTTGCTTGTATGCCTTTGCTTAGATTTGTGGATTTACATCCCCTGCCTATGATGCACAGGCTGAGGCCTTTTCTTTATAAGAACAGATGCTTGCTTGTGATTTTAATTCCCTGTGATGATATAGCATAGCATCTCTATGCCTAGCTGAGGGAAATACACAGCTAAACCACTTATTTAAATCTAGCAATTCATTTGCTAGAAAATATTGGTTATTCACCTTCTGATGGATGTTGGTGTTGGCTGTGTGGTGTGCTTGTGGATCTTCTGGCTCTCTTGATCACAGCTCTCGTGGGTCTCCTCCTTGTTCACCTTGCTGGCCTGCTCCTCCAGCTCCAGGTTGCTACCTTCTAGTTCCTGGCCTTCCCTCCTCTCTCCAACTTGCTCTTGTCCCTTCTATCCCATCTTGTTCTTGCTCTTAGCAAAGATTGAATGGTAAAAAATGGATGGATTTGTGGTTTGGTGATGAACTGTGTGCTGTGATTGATGAACTCGAGCTGGTTGCTTGAGTGAGTGAAATGGTTGTGTTTTGCTACCTTGCTGCTACGGTTTCCCTTGCTCTTATCCCTCTACGATGAAGTTGTTGTGCTGTTGACAGCAGTGCATAAGTGACTGTGCTGCTAGCTTGTGTGCCTCCCCATGTTCTAGTAACCTGGGTGCTTCGGCTGATTGATCTTATCCCTATGTGGTGCATTCTTTTTACTTGCCAAGTGGATTTTGCTGCTACCCAGCCAATGATGTTGCTCTGAGGCTAATACTTGTAGATGAATAACGGATACTGCACTTAGCCCCTAAGTACAACTCTATGATGTGATTAGCAATGCATTACATTGCTACACTGAGAGTAATTCTAACCCTAACCCCTCTTTGTATTTTCTTTCTTTGCGTTTCTTTTGTCTTGCAAGAAAACAATTATGAAGCTGAGATCAAATGAAGAAGAAAAAGATACAAGACTTTGTAGTTTAGAAATAATTGCAATTTCCCCTTTTTGTAATTCAATTTGTTATAATACAATTGTAAAGACAATGTATTATTGTACTCTATCAATAAAGTTATTTGCTTGTCTTTTAGGAATTCTATAAATTGTAATATGTGTTTAAAGGTTTAAATTATTCAAACAACTATAATTTTATGTACTTAATTATTGTTTCTATATATCTTATTGATTCAATTTGAATTACTTTACAAATTCAATTTATTTGAATATTCAAATTAAATTCAAAATTCCCACAACAAGTAAATTACCTAGAGGTCATGTCGAAATTTACTTACATTCACCTGAAATGAACTAAACCTAATTCAAGAAGATGAATGAACTCCGATCACTCCAGGGTTTTTAGTTTGCGAAAAATTTGTTCGGATTTTTCAAATGCATGCATGCAGATGCGCAAATTCCTATTTCTACCCTTCGTTAGTTCCTAAACGCTGGGTATTACAATCCTCTTCCATATAAGTTGTAGGGTCCTCTCGCCGATGTTGATTACAATGTGCCTGCGGAATGGACTGATTTCATCGCCATGCATATGGAGATCCGAGATGAAGTTGCTCATGCTCAACTCCAACATGATCTTGTGAAGCATTTGTGGGTGCGCAAAGGATTGGCCGCATCATAGTTCAACTCCAATTTATTTTAATTGTATGAATAATTTTTATTTCATTTTTTACTTACGGAACTATACTTTCTTTGTTGAACTCCAATTTATGTAACTATATTTTCTTCGTTAAAAAAAATGCTATGAGAAATGCGTTTCTGGGCGGTGAATGGGGAGAGACGTCCCCTATAGACGCCATCTCGCCCGGACGCCCCCCATAGCGCACGTTCCGGCGACAATCCGGACGAGATATTGGGGCGCCGAGTGGAGATGCTATTAGGATTGATAGCATCCAGCGCTAGGGTTCAGCCTAGATATTTTGCTCTCCGATCCCGAAATTCTGTCGGTGGTTTCCCGCCAAACGCAACGACAGTCTCTTTCGTCTGTTCAAATTATTTCAAATCAGTGGGTCGTTTTGCGGTAAGTTAAAGTGAACCGATGTGTGTGTCATGCTGTATGTGATGACGATAATGTCGACAAGGGACTGGGAGCGACAGGCTGGCAAAGGAGATCGAAAAGGTAAAAAAGAAGGACGCGTCTAGAGAGCGCTTAGGCGCTGGTTTGTAGCCTTGAGCGCTCGCTATTTATGGAAAATTAATGCATCCATTTGAACGTTAATGTCCCTAGTAAGAAAAACAATACTCCCTCCGATCCATATTAGTGGGCACAACTTTGTCTAGATACACATGTATCTAGTCTAAATACTTAACTAGATACATATGAATTTAGACAAAGCTATGCCCACTAATATGAATCGGAGGTAGTACGTATACCATGTGCATCGACTTGCATGTTTAAGGGCACGAGCAGCGGTGGCAGTGATATGCCACCATAGGATTGGATAGCTGGGACCATCACATTTGCATCAACCTGCAGGCCACACTAATTTGTGCGACGTCATTCTTCCCTCTCTTTTTCTTCCCTCTCTCCTCACATTTTTGCTAGAGCGGCTGGCTCCTCTGCAGGATTCCGTTTGGGCCTGCAGGCAGCTACTTTACCTTCCTGGACCACACGAGCCTACATGGATCTGACAGGGCAGTAGTCTACGGTGGAGCATTGGCCATGTCCTAAAGGGAAAGCTAGCTGCTGGGCCAGGTGCACCATGCAAGAAAATCAGCCCACGTGCATTTATTAGCCTTTCAAAAAAAAATTTAAAGTCATAACTTTTGAACCGGGTGTCGAAATTAAGTTCCGTTTTCACCATTAGGTTTCTCACGACAAGATGTTTAAAACAAGATCCACTATGAGCATATTTCGACAAACTTTTTTCATAAGCAACTTTGGAGCTGTGAGTGGCAACTGTGAATCTATGAGGAGCAACTTTGGTGGTATAGAAAACAAATTTGATGTTAGACCGACTCTATGCCTATATATCAAACTCAACACTACTCCTAAGTTGGTTATAATGACTAGCAAGTTATCCAACATCACCTGCAGAACGTTACCTATCATGACGGGCTATCAACTCATTGCTCCCCTAAGTTGGCTACGGTGACTTCCAACACGAGTTATTTTTTGTTAACTACACAATAGTTCTTCGGTATTATAGCCAAGCTCATAGACAAATTTCACAACTACGGGTAGACAACTTTATTAACATCGGTAGAAGCAACTTTTGTCGGTGACGAAGCAACTTTTATGTGCGCCGAAGCAACATTTGTTAGGGTCGAAGTAACTTTTGTGGGCACCGAAGCAACTTTGTGGGCGACGAAGCAACATTTGTTAGGGTCGAAGCAACTTTTGTGGGCGACGAAGCAACTTTTGTGTGTGAGGAAGCAAGTTCTGTGGGCGGCGAAGCAACTTTTGTGGAAGACGAAACGACATTTGTGGCGCTGAAGCAACTTTTATGGGCAACGAAGCAACTTTTGTGGGCCCCGAAGCAACTTTTGGTGGTGAGGAAGCAACATTTGTAGACGACGAAACAACTTTTCTTGGCGTCGAAGCAACTTTTGTGGGCACCGAAGCAACTTTTGGTGGTGAGTAAGCAACATTTGGGCCACGAAGTAAATTTTGTGGGCGTCGAAGCAACTTTTGTGGGTGCCGAAGCAACTTTTGGTGGTGAGGAAGCAACATTTGTTGGCAACGAAGCAACTTTTGTGGGTGACGAAACAACATTTGTGGGCGCTGAAGTAACTTTTATGGACAACAAAACAACTTTTGTGGCATCGAAGCAACTTTTATTGCCGCCGAAGCAACTTTTGGTGGTGTGGAAGCAACATTTGTGGTAACGGAGTAAATTTTGCGGGCGCCGAAACAACTTTTGTGGGTGGCGAAACAACTTTTGGTGGTGAGGAAGCAACATTTGTGGGCGACAAAGCAAGTTTTGTGGGCGATGAAACAACATTTATGGGCGCTTAAGAAACTTTTGTGGGCACCGAAGCAATATTTATGGGCGCCGACATAACTTTTCTGGGCAACGATTCAACTTTGATGTGCGATGAGACAACGATAAGCAACTTTGTTGTGCGATTAGACAATTTAATAGGAACAATAAGCAACTCCACACACTAAAAAATAACTTCGGTAGAAGAAGAACCAACTTTGGTGTGTTTTGATGCAACTTCACAAAAGAAGCAAGCAACTACTCAACACTAAAAGCAACTTTGCAACAACAGCAAGTAAGATCCGACTTGCTACGTGTGTTACCACACTGAACAGCAAAACCAAGTTTAAAAAATTGCGTCGAAGACAAACATGTGCTTCCTCTACTCTCCTACATACACTGACACGTATCGGAGATTCTCTATCAGAAATCAATGAACTGTTTCTCAAAAAAAAATTGAGCCATGCCATTTGTGTGTAGTACATCGTCTCTTCATTGCTCCAAATAGGCAAACAGGATTTCTCTTTGCCTGCAGCAAAATCCAAGCTGCTCTCTCAAGCATCGGCTTTCATTGCTTCAGGCCAGATCGAAGGTGCTCGTAGGTCTTCCTCTTCCTTTTCGATTTTCTCTGTCCCAGCCGAGCACACGCGGCAAGTTTCGACTCGATTTGCTGCTGCCAGCACAGCTCCAGATGCTGCTGTCTAGCGCGTCCGTGCTGCTCTTCCTGCTACTGCCGATGGTGCGTGCGCAGCGAGCTGGACAGACGGGGAACTGTCCGCGAATTGGACACTGTTGACCTCAGAACGATACTTTAACACAAAATAGACCCAGGCCGAAACTATTTCACGGCCGTAAACCTTTTTGGTAGCGCCCAATGATCGGGTGCTACACTACACGGTGTAGCGCCTTGTGATCAGACACTATACTTGTTGCCAGCATGGCGGGCGAGGAACCACGCGGGGCCCAGTTTTGGTGGTGTAGCGCCTCACCATCAGGCGCTATGGTGCAGGTCAAGTAGGGCCTGATCACAAGGCGCTACTCGCATGTTACTTGTACGCCGCGCCGCGTCCGTCCCCAACCCTAGCCACTCAGTCTCGCTCCACCCCAGTCGACTCGAAAACATGGCGGCGGCGGCGTCTCTCTCTCCCCCTCTCTAATCGCCGTTGCTCACCGCCGTCGTCGCGTCGTGTCTCCATGGCCAACTGGTATACCGGCTCTTGTTCTAGCGAGGACGACTCCCTCCTCTCTGTAAGTCTTTTGTAGGGTTCAATTCCACTCCTCTTTTCTAGGGTTAGGTTTGAATGAATTTCGTCGATTATGTCTTCAAATCGTGATATCTTGTGTCGATTAGGAGACCCCCGACCGTGAGTTTGGCCCTGATACCTGGGAAGATCCCACCTTCTTCGGTATAGCGCCGGACGCCCCCTCGTTTTGCCACGTCCACAAGCTTGCCCCTCGGAAGTGTGTTGCTTTTGAAGGCAGCGACATTGGCCGGCGTTTGTACATGTGTTCTGTTGAGAATGTAAGAAGTAGGTTTTCCCTCATTGATTTTTTTTGTTGAAAATGGTTTGTAAATTGGTACTTTTGTGGTTACTATTTTTCAGGAGGCACATAACTGTGGGTTTGTGGCTTGGGCAGATCCAGAATGGCCACAAACTGGGAAGAATGCCCTAGAATGACTGTGGGAAATGTATCATTCTAGCAGCAGGGCTAGAATTGATGAGACGATTGCGAGTGCGAAGCTACTAAAGGAGGTGTCAGATGAGAAGAACAAGATTGAGAAAAGGTACAACAATATGGTAGACGAAGTGAACAAATTCATCCAGGACACAAAAAAGGAGGCCAAGGGAGTACAAGATGATTTGAAGCAGCAGATGGCGATATCAATTCAACTGTTGGAGAAACAGATTCGTGAGCTGAAATTGGTGCAGAGAAGCCAAGATGATGATATGAAGGCGAAGGAGCATCAGTGGGATAAAGAAAAGGGGGAGCTTAAGGAGGAGAAGAAAAAGCTAGAGTACCACTTGTTTGATATATTCAAGGTCAATATTGCTAACAAGGATACGATCGAGAGGATCAAGGCCATATGTGATGAGTAGTTGTGTGGAAAATGTAAAATTGTGTCACTAATTGTAGCATTATGGTACTTTAATAGTTGATGTTGTCGTTGTTTTGAACTAAGAAACTCGAAGAAGCATTATGTTGTTGTTATTGTTAAGTTATTCTCTACCCGGTAGCATTATGAAGTTTGGGTGTGTTTTGTATAGCTCCTGCAAGTTTGTATGTTTTCTGCAGCTGTTTATTTCTCTTACTGTGTGTTTTATTCGAATTTGCGAAACTCTAAAATCATTGGGTAGAGGGAAGGCTAAAAATTCATGGGGACATAGCGCCTTGACAGCCGGCGCTACACAAGGGCTCCATCTTGTTGTTGCTCTCGGGTACCAGTCGGATTATCCGGTGAAAACTTGCTCTCGGATATTTCAGGTGCTATAGCGCCTTGCTATAAGGCGCTACAGGCGCGTAGCGCCTTCCACTATGGCGCTATACCAGCAAACTGGGCTAAATTCGAAATGCTTCAGTTAAACGTACAACAAATCCAGCAAATAATCATGTCACATGGTGATTTCAAAAAATTATAGCGTGCACACCAACTTAATAGTTCAATACCACATCACATAGCAAAGTTCAATAGACAACATAGTTAAAAATAAAAGCCACATAATGGCGTCCAATAGACAAGGTTCAAAATAAATTGCACACACACACGGTGCTCAGCTCTCATCTTATCCTTCCTTGCTCTCTCCGCTTCTTCCTCGTCTTGCTTCTTCCTCCTCTCGGCTCATTGACCCACTACGTTGTGACTTTGTTAAGTTGAGGCGCTGCCATACCTACAAACATTTGAAAGCTGAAAGTTAGTAATTTTCCAATGTAAAACAATATAAATGCAAAGATAAAATGAAGTTACATACGGAAAAGGCCCAGCTAGGTATCCTATCATCCTATCATAAAATGGAGTTGTGGCTTTGCTTCCTCCCAGTCACCATACAACATCTTGAATGCTGCTTGCTTTGCCTTCCATGCTCTTCCTCGGTCTTGTCATCCTCATCTTCATCGGATTCCTCGACTTGCCTCATCCTCCTCCTAACCGCCAACTTCCGTGGGCGCTTCTCCGGGATAAGATTCCCCTTCCCTCTGTTGACGAAGTCATCTGGCGAGTACCGAATTTGCGCCTCCTCCGCTCGTTTTCTCATCATGTAGGTGGATTGTTGTTTAACCGCCGTCGCCAACACCATGTCATCTGGAATCTAACAAACAAAAAGAAATATGTGTTAGGGTGATTCCACAATAACATGAATGAAAATATGGCCAAACTATGACATTATGGTGGTACAAACCTGCGAACCACTGTCGTCCTCTACCTCATCATCTAGATCAGCCTCGGGGGTAGTCGGTGAAGTGGACCTTGATGGGTGCGGCGATGTGTACTCGGGGGCACGACAACCCATGAGGTTCGCCAACCGGCGTAAGCGTCGGGCCGAGTTCTACAGGGATAGTTCACAAAATGTTAAACCTAGCATTTAATAATATTCTATGCCATCTTTAATATGTTGGTGCATACCTTCAGAAATTCTCGAAGTGTACTCTCGCTCTGTTCTCCCTCGGGTTTTCTTCCAACACCGTCTTGTTTTCGCCGGCGTGTTTATCTATCTCCGTGCGCTGCGGGTGAAAGAAATCAACATGTTGTGCAACAAAAAATTAGAGGTGGTACTGCTAAAACGAAACCGGGTAGGGAAACACGTTACCACAAAGTTGATCATGCTAGAAAAAGGGATTTGTTTCCCATCCCTAACCAGCTTGTTGTACTGGCTCTGCGAAACTTCGTCAAAAACGGTGGGCTCTTCCAATATCTCCTCCTCGTAAGCCGGCTCACATAAGTTCACACGAGTATTCTGAAGAAACCACTGCAAGTAGTTGTTGAAGGCAATTGGACAATGGGGGCGAGTTCGGCCACATCCCTCCCTGATAGTTTTCTCTAAACAGAGCTCGAACTCGGTGACATATTTCTTATGGTACTTGTCCCAGTTCTTCACCTTTCTCTGTCTTCTCCGGTCCATCCTGCATGTCAACAAACCAAGGAACTATTAGAAACATCAAATAGTAATGAGCAAACCTATTAGTACACACTAGTCATTCTATGTAACCTGTGAAGCTGCTTGTCCGTGTCCTTCCACTCAGGTGGATGGGTTTGAAACAACCCAAACTGCCTCATCACGCGGTGTGGCAAGTGAAACTCCACCGCCCAATTCATATCAAGGGGCAGCGCATGAGCCACAAATGCTTCTCCTTCAAGCACATCGGGTTCAACTGAAAATCAAACACTAGAGGAAAATCATCCCCGCTGCCATAAGGCTCCCATAGCACCTGTAGCATAGCAGAACAAAGTCAATTCGGAGGAACATCAAAGGCATGGAGCGGGTGATATAGAGAAAAGTGCTTACTTGCTCGGCGTCAGCATATCAAACTCATTGGTGTGCTGCTTGTACATGAACATGACGTCGCTACGAGACTCCGATACCACATCCCACTTGTAAGCCCAAGTGGGACGCCGAAGAGGGTTCTGCCCATAATCGTCCCAAGGAAGATAGCTCACCTGCTTCGGTCGTCCAACTGGAAAGTGCTCCCAGCTCCATACCGACAGTAGAAGCATAGGACCACCAATGCCAGCTTTCTCCGTGTGCCTACGACAGGCATCGTCCAACTGCACGGAAATGCAAACACAGTCAAGCTAAGACATTCCGCAAATGGAAATGTACAAAGAAACTAAAATTGACCAATTCATTACCTGCCGGTACAAGTAGGAAAGTGCAGCAGAACCCCAACTCCACTTCGAGTCAAAGACGGTCAGCGCCTTTAGCCACATCCACTGAGCTGTCGTGCCACCGCTGTCAGCAAACAAAGTCCTAGAGATAACGTACCACACATACACGCGGGCATACGTCTTGATCACGTCATCATTGGCTCCGTCGGGGCAGTGTGCAAAGTGCTCTACTATCCACGGGTACGTAGCGCCGGCAGGGATTCTGTACGAACTCTTGTCCTCGACCTCCTCCGAGCCATACCAATAAGGCTGCATCTGTCCGCGCCACCCTGCGGAATCTGTGCTCATACACAGAGGCTTCCCCTCGATAGGAAGTCCAAGAATCATGGAAACATCCTGCAGAGTGGGGGTCATCTCGCCAGTACGGAGGTGGAAAGTGTGTGTCTCCGGCCTCCACCGGTCGACAAGTGCGGTAAGTGCCGGCGCGTTCAGATTTGGGGTCGAACGGCTCACAAGCTGGATGAACGGCATGAGGCCTAGCATCTCGATGTACGGAGTGTACCGCTCATCGTACGGCATATCACTCGACGACGCCCCATGAGACCTAATCTTCAAAGGTCCAAGCTCCTACAAATAACACATTTGCAACAAAATATTACAACGGATCCAACACATTTGCAAGAAAATAGATTAAACACATATAAATCCAAAATTAGTTCTATTACCTTCTTCTTTGACGCAAGGAGCTCCTTTTCCACGGGGTCCGTGAGGAAAAAGGCCCGGTGCGAAACATCATATTCAATATCGAGCAACCACACCATCCTACATATTACATCATATGTGAGCAATATTTTCTACATAAAACGATATCATCTAATTCTACAAATAATACTACGACGGCATATATGAGACATACAAAATTTTCCTAAATTGAGACATATGTGCTATAGATTCTACAAATCAAATTACACATTTCTATAGCAAAACCGAAATCACCTAATAAATGAAAAATCGTTTCTAATCAAAATCATGGTACTAAACTTGTACCAACTAATAGTATATAGCTACCCTAATGCTAAAGATCATACAAACATGTCATGCTCCACAACAACATCCAAATCAACTACATACTAGGGTTGAACCGAAACTAGCACATGGAGGTCAAACGGGGTCAATTCATTGGATAGAAAGTGGGGATCGGAAGAGAATACCGTGGGAAGGCTCTGGGGACGAAATCCCACGCTTTTTCTTTCAAATCGGAGCGGATTTGGGGAAGGATTAGAGAGGGGGAGAGAGAGACGCCGCCGCCATGTTTTCGGGTCGACTGGGTGGAGCGAGATTGAGTGCTAGGGTTGGGGACGGGCGGGCGCGGCGTAGAAGTAACAGGCGAGTAGCGCCTTGTGATCGGGCGCTACTTGACCTGCACTTATAGCGCCTGATGGCGAGGCGCTACACCACCAAAACTGGGCCCCGCGTGGTCCCTCGCCCGCCATGCTGGCAACAAGTATAGCGCCTGATCACAAGGCTACACCGTGTAGTGTAGCGCCCGATCATTGGGCGCTACCAAAAAGGGTTACCCGTGAAATAGTTTCGACCTGGGTCTATTTTGTGTTAAAGTATCGTTCCGAGGTCAACATTGTCCAATTCGCCGGAACTGTCCTCCATACAGGATTGCTGCAGGGGACTCGCGGACACAAGATTGGGTAAGCCAGTGCTCCGGAGCAAGGGGCGGGAACAGCGCGCCATGGTGGCCAAAGATGGGTGCGGGCGGAGCGCGTGGTGGCCGGAGATGGGGGCGGGGCGGAGCACGCTGCCGGCCGCAGATGGACGCGCGCTGGCGGCCGGAGTTGGAGGCGGGGCGGAGAGACGGCCGGAGACGGAGGCGCAGTTGGTGCTTGATTTGGGGAGGAGGCACAGGTCCGGTTGTACGTGGGGACGACGAGCGCGGAGCTGTCGCTATCTAGCGTGAGCGTTCGATCTGTCCAAATAGCGCAGCTGCGCTAACAAGCATTTACCAAAAAAGAAAGGCTCGCCTCCCGTAAAGAAAAATCAGAGGACTGGGCATGCGTTACAGGCTCAGAGGTAGCCGGTGGCGATCGCGAGTACGATCTCTGAAATGACAAAAACTGAAACTGACAAAGCTGTGTCCGCTGCTCCCTCCAGTCCAGACTGCCATCCGTGCATGTACCACCTTCACCAATGTGGAGACCAACCCACCACCATGGAACATCCCCTCCCTTGCCTGTCTTCTGCATATAAGTAAACGCCGTCTCCATGGCACCTCTTCCGTTGAGCCATTCATAAACAAAATCAGAGCCCAGGAGACCTCTGAGACTCTCCGTGGTTAGGGAAAGGAGCAGTGCCACCACCATGGAACATGGCCTGTCTTCTGCATATATGGCACCTCTTCCGTTGAGCCATTCATAAACAAAATCAGAGCCCCAGGAGACCTCCAAGACTCTCCGTGGTCACGCATGTCTCGACCATCTGCCTTCTCGCGAGCTTGGCTGCAATGGTGCGCACGCCGGCTGAGCAGCGCCACTTCGTGGAGTCCACCGTCGCGTCCACCGTGCACCTTGCGGTCAATCTGTACTTGGTCCTGGTGGCGGTGAGTTCTCCGTGCTGTATTGTGTTGGCATCTTCTTCTGAAGATTGGGCTCTAGTTCCCTCGCAAAAAAAAAAAAGAAGAAGATTGGGCTCTAGTTAACCCGCTCTCGTCGTTTTCGCCAGTGTCCCAGGAACGTCCAGGGCGCTGCTTAGGTTCGCGTGGATGTGTGCTCGCCGTTTTGGAGTTTGGAGATGCGCTGTTTTAGTTACCTGCTGAGATTGGAAGGGCCTGTCTTATCATAGGGTGCTTTATCTTTTTTTTTTGAATTTATAGGGTGCTTTATCTTAGTTTAGCCTGCACTATCTTTACTATTAAAGCAGAGAGTTCGTGGTATGGTGTCACACGTCCAGCTAACTACAAAAATGCCACCGCACTTCGTATTACCCATCTCCCGCAAATCTTGCTCCATCCGCGTGAAAAACGAACAGGGAAAAGGAGGATATGTAATCAGCCTCGTTAGATCCTTCCCTGGCGATATGCTCCCACTCGCAAGTTGCAACTAACTAGAACTAATTCTCCGACATATTCTCCTCTGGAACAGCAACGCATCACCAGATGTCGTCCTCCGAAATCTTCTCCCTGTAGGACATGGAAAGGGTTGTGCAATATATTATATTTGTGACAACTTGATCTCTTCGTGGCCTTTTTCTTCATGGCGATGCTGAGATCAATGGATGACGCATGCACACTCCACAACCTTTATACCCAATGCTCCAGCCCTCCTCTTCCTTGCCTATGTCGTGGCTTCAGGCAGCCGCGGATGTCTTTCCCAGGCCGCAAGGGCGACGTCTCCATGGGCGAGCCGCTCTACCTCAACGGCCGGAACTCCTACTGGCTGCTCTCCTCCAACTCCCGGGCCCTCATGGCAAACATGTTGTATTGTGACTTCCGCATGAGCCTCGCCAATCGCCATCTGCCTCTCCTTGTGTCTCCTCTGATCCCCGCCGCCGGCTTTCCCACGCGGCCGCTCGAGCTCCCGTACGCTAGCCACGCGCACTATCCCTGAATCGCCCGCTTCTTCCCGCCCGGCGGCCAGCCTGGGGCTAGATCGACGTTCGAAAGCATCTTCGTCCCACCGATTCTCTCGCGCGGGCTTGGGTACACATGCACAGCTCACATCGTTCCAAGACCCAGGCAAGCCTCTGCTCTACTTTTCCTTCAATTCAGAATCTATAATTCTCCTCCACTTGTTTCTTGGAGGCGTTGGGACGTAGGAGATCAACTAGAAAGGCTGCTGGTGGAAAGGTGACTCGGCCACACCACTCTCTTCCCATCCGACAAGCTGATTTCCATAGCAGATAATTTTTTTATTCAAGCATCTGATTTTACCCTCTCATAGTCTCGTTAATTTGTTTCAGGTGTAACTTAGGGGTGATCATGTACAAGGTACTGATCCAAATCCTCTTTTTTCAATACTTTCTTTTTCGGATGAACAAATTGTTGAAAGAGCGGCTAGATTAGGCGTCTCCTTGGGTAGTTCTCAAAAAGAAAAAATTAATTCTGCTAAGCTTATTAAAGATTCTGAACTAGAAGGACAATACATATTTTGGAAAAAAATATTAGATCATCTCACGAGGAGGATCCACACAATTTAATTCTGGACAAGGCATCGAGTCTGTCAGAAGATCTTGTGGATGGAGAGTATAATGAGACGCTGGAGGATCAAATGGATCCTTTATGCTCGCCTGAGAAAATTAAAAAGACACGTAAAAAGAAGTGTTAGAATCAAAAGCAAAAGAAAAATAAAAATGCAAGGTCTTAGGGGTCTTTTTTGGAACAGCGAGGGCTTTAGGAACCCTGCAAAACATTTGCTGGTCAAGGAAACAATTAGAGAGCGACGTTTAGACTTCGTAGCCTTGTCGGAGACTGAAAGGGCAAACTTCGCGGCACCTTTTTTAAACAATTTATCCGCTGGTTATGATTTTATGTGGTTTTGTATGCCACCTCATGGGAGGTCCGGAGGCATGCTAATTGGGGTTAATGCAGCAACCATTCAAGTTAAAAATGTTGACGTGGGTGACTTTTGTGTCAAACTTTACGTCAAGTCTAAAAGTGATGGTTTTGAATGGGTTTTGGTCTCGGTTTATGGGGCAGCCCAAGATGATCAGAAATCAATTTTCTTAGCAAATTAGTTCGTATGTGTGAAAAAGAAACATTACCTATGATGGTAGGTGGAGATTTTAACATTATACGAAATTCTGCTGAAAAGAATAATGATAATTATAACCCTCGGTGGTCTTTTATGTTCAATGCGATAATTGAGTGCATCGGCCTCAAGGAAATAGAGATGTCTGGGAGACAATATACATGGGCAAATAGACGAGAGACACAAACTTTTGAAAAGTTAGACAGGATACTTGCTACGGTGGAATGGGAACAGAAATTCCCATTAGCTACTGTACAAGCTTTAACCCGTGAAGAATCGGATCATACCCCGTTGTTGTTGGACTCCGGGGTACAAGCTCATCTAGGGAATACAGCTCGTTTTTCGTTTGAACTCTCTTGGCTGAGGCAAGAAGGTTTTTATGATATGATCGCAGCGCGAATGGCGGTCTGTTAATCGAGGAGCTACACCTATTGAGGTGTGGCAAAATAAAATACGACATTTGCGTCGTTTCCTCAAAGGATGGGCTAAAAATCAAAGTGGTAAATACAAGAAAGAAAAGGAAAGACTACTTAAAATTATAGATGAGTTAGATATCAAAGCTGAGTCACTACCTCTCAATGCGGCTGAGAGGGAGAGGTTGAAAGACGCTAATGATCGCATTAGTAGCTTACGTAGAGATGAAGAAATAAAATGGGCTCAAAGAGCAAAAGTGAAACACATTCAAGAAGGAGGTGATAATACAAAATATTTCCATCTTATAGCTAATGGGAAACATAGAAAAAAGAAAATATTTCAATTAGAGCAAGATGAAGGAACCATTGTTGGGGAGCAAAATTTGCAGATGTATATCACCGAATATTACAAAAAATTATTTGGTGCGTCGGCGCCAAGTAGTGTTACGATGAATGAGAGTTTAAGCCAGGATATCCCAAAATTATCTTCGGAGGAAAATGAGATTCTTACAGCGAACTTCTCAATGGAGGAGGTGTATGAAGCTATATCTCAAATGGAATTGAACAAGGCGCCTGGACCTGATGGTTTTCCGGCCGAGTTCTACCAAACATTTTGGGACGTCATAAAGCTTGACGTAATGGCACTCTTCGAGCAGTTTCAACAAGGGAATTTGCCTTTGTTCAAATTGAATTATGGTGTAATTACTTTACTCCCTAAAAAAGAAAATGCGGTACAAATCCAGCAGTACAGACCTATATGCCTTTTAAATGTCAGTTTTAAAATCTTTACAAAAGTGGGGACTAATCGTGTAACGGGAATTGCCCACAAGATTGTTAGACCCACTCAGTCGGCGTTTATGCCTGGACGTCATATTTTAGAGGGGGTGGTGATCCTCCACGAGACTATCCATGAACTTCAGAGGAAAAAGATGGATGGTGTCTTATTTAAAATTGACTTTGAAAAGGCATATGATAAAGTAAAATGGCCATTTCTTCAACAAGCTTTGCGTATGAAAGGATTTACACAACAGTGGTGTAAATGGATTACGCAATTTGTTCAGGAGGAAGTGTCGGCATTCGTGTAAATGATGACATTGGTCGTTATTTTCAAACAAAAAAAGGTCTGAGACAAGGGGACCCCTTGTCGCCTATGCTTTTTAATATTGTCGCAGATATGCTAGCCATCCTTATTGCAAGGGCAAAGGAAGATGGCCAGGTCGGTGGGCTGATCCCTCATCTAGTTGAAGGGGGGGGGGGGGTATCCATCTTACAATATGCGGACGATACAATACTTTTTATGGAGCATGATCTAGCAAAAGCGGTTAATATGAAATTAATCTTATGCATTTTCGAACAACTTTCGGGTCTAAAGATCAATTTTCATAAAAGTGATTTTTTTTGCTTTGGTAAAGCTAAGGAAGTAGAGGATCAGTACAGACACATCTTTGGTTGTGAGGCTGGTTCTCTACCTTTCAAATATTTGGGAGTTCCCATCCACTATAGGAAACTTCGAAATTCTGAGTGGAACCCAGTAGAATGTCGTTTCGAAGGTAAACTTGGCTGCTGGAAGGGTAAGATGCTTTCATATGGAGATCGTCTTGTCCTTGTTAATTCGGTTCTATCTAGCTTACCGATGTTTATGTTGTCTTTCCTAGAAATACCCAAAGGGGTGAGGAAAAGATTAGATTTCTATAGATCACGATTCTTTTGGCAGAGTGATGAGAACAAACGTAAATATCGGTTAACTAAATGGAATATCATTTGTCGTCCAAAAGATCAAGGAGGACTTGGCGTTGAGGTCCTTGAATTGAAAAATAAGTGTTTACTTAGCAAGTGGCTTTTTAAACTCTTAAACGATGAAGGGGTTTGGCAAGAGTTGTTAACTAACAAATACCTTCAGAATAAAACACTAGCTCAGGTAGAGGCTAACCCGACGGACTCCCCTTTTTGGAAAGGTCTTATGGAGTTAAAGAGGAGTTCTTTAATAGAGGCTTTTTCAAATTAGGAAATGGAGAAACAATTCGGTTTTGGGAGGATGTTTGGTTGGGTAATTCGCCTCTGAAACAACAATATCCATCATTATTTAACCTTGTACAGCAAAAGAATGTTACTGTGCACGATGTTTTTAATGGTGCTCCACCCCTAAATATTAGTTTTAGGCGAGCTCTTCTTGGCGATAGATGGGACGAGTGGTCTCATTTATGTTTTAGATTAATGGATATTAATTTGACTGAGCAACCTGATTGTTTTGTGTGGAAGCTTACTCAAAATGGGATATTTACCGTTAAGTCCATGTATGAAGATATGATGAATGGTCATACTAGATTTTTACATACTTATCTATGGAAATTGAAAATACCGCTTAAAATAAAGGTATTCATGTGGTTCCTTCATCGAAAAGTTGTACTCACAAAGGATAATTTGGCTAAAAGAAATTGGCAGGGGTGTACCAAGTGTTCTTTTTGTAATGCCGATGAGACGGTAGAACATTTGTTTATATCATGTCCCTTTGCTAAACTAATCTGGAGAGTTGTATTCTGTACTTATAATATCACTCCACCGTCTAGTGTTTCTAATATGTTTGGAAATTGGCTTAATGGAGTTGATAAAAAGACCAAGGCTAGGATACGCATCGGTGTTTCAGCTATTTGTTGGTCCATTTGGAATTGTCGGAATAATCTAGTTTTTAACAGGAAAAGTAATTTTCATGTCTTACAGGTTATCCATACGGCGGTACACTGGATTCAGCTATGGGCTTTCCTATTGCCGTCGGACCAGCGACAACTTATGGATACTGGGTGCACTCGTCTCTGTTGGTGGCACAGGAGTTTTTCTCCCGGCAGTCCTGGCAGCATATTAGTCGACTACAGTAGTTACTCTATGTTGTTTTTTCGCTGGTTGATTCACGTCTCTACTTTATGTGATCGTTGAGATGTAAACTTTGATACGTTTATTTATTCATAATAAAGAGCCGTATGCATCACTCGATGCAGAGGCTGGGACTGCCCTTTTCTTAAAAAAAAAGGTGTAACTTGGAGGAAGATGAATTACTCTGTTTACAGGTTCCATGAGGCTCAATAATGTGTTTCATTGACTAAAAATTATGTGTCCTTTGGGGAGATGTGATATAATTTTTGTTTGTATGAGGTGAATCACAGGGTGCAGGTCTGGACTTAGCGGCCCAACATTGACAGGCCACGGACATCACTAGATTGGATGTGATATTTCTCAGTCCATGCTTGGTGCGGAACTCGCCACGTTTCTTGGTCTCATGGATACATTGTGCATTACTTGAATTTTTGTTTGGGGGTTTCACCTTTGTTACCCCACACTGATGTTACTCTCAGAGTGGGAAGCCGAGGGTGACCTCCTACTTGCACACACGAGCAAGGTAAAATATGCATTACATAATTGTATTAGTCGAGAAACCAAACATGAACCGATATTGGGTTGTGGTTTTCAGGTCTGCTCTTCTTGATATTCTCTCCCGCTTTTCTAAGATTAGTTGTTTATGCTTCATGTCCTTTGTAGAAAATGCAAGGTGATGCCTCGCTGGTAATCTGTGGGCTGCAAAAACATGCCCGACATACATGTAGATTTGAAATTTCAGAGGAGTGTAGATTTGAAATTTTACTCTTAAACGTCGGCAATTTTCTCATCTTCTACTTCGCTTTATTCTCTTTATATGTCTTATAAGAAATATGTGAGGAAATGATCGTGCTTCATGTTAAATTATGGTTTGCACGCTAATCTTAGCCTCGGATAACATGATTCACAAATAGTAGAGCACATATACATTGAATTCTCTTCAAGAGTTATGTTGTGTTCCTTCAGCTGCACCTCAACCTAGACCTACTTTTGCTTTTAATACACTGGAACTACTTCAAGGTCGGGTCTTCTTTGATTATTTTTGTTTGCAGCCCATGCGTTCGATTCCCCTTGGTTACTGTTTTTAATTATGAAGGGTTGTCGGAACTATGATGTGCATTATGTCATTCTTTCCGCCGATTTTGTATTAAATCTCATATCCCAGTACGCTTGTATGTTCCCTTATTGATTTTTGGAACAGATAATATCACGATTTCGGCACGAGGCCGTCGACGTCACGCATATTCAGCAGGTCCAACGGAACAATGGTGTTCCCACTTGCCTCCCCTCAGGAGGCCAACCACACTACCCAGGTTTTATAAATTCTCATCACAAAGTTGTCCTTATTTGCTCAGTCAGTTGGTTGTCTCTAACCTCAACTCTGTATTTTTGTTGCCTTGGCAACTTGTCAAGTAGGTTGAGTCTCTGATACTTCTTGCGATTGATGTCAGAATTAGCTTTGAGAGATTTTAAAGAATTATCGTATTATATCCTTGATTCATCGATTTCTGCACAGTTCTCCTCTGTTTGGTTATATATCAGGAATGACAAGAAGGATTTTGACGATCACTTCAACTGACGGAGAAGTCAAAGTAGTTGTTTTTTCAAGTTGGAGTGATGTTCTTGATGTAGTAGAGAACTCCCTTACTGCTAACAATATCGCTTATGTTCAAGTAATGCTAATGCTTATTCATAATGGTGCAAACGGTCTGAATCTACTGGAGCCATTACAAAATATATCAGCTGAGGCACAAGTTATCACTAGGATCAAGACCATATCCTATGCACATTTATTTCATTCAAGGAATGCTTGGAAAAAATCTCAAAGCATTATTAATGTCAGGTGAACATGCTGCAGAGGTCTGCTCCATGATCAACCATAAGTGAAAAAACTACAAAGACGAGATTGCTTTGACTTTGAAGGATGTCGTGTCACTATTTCCTGTGAAAGCACCTGGTCTGCCTCCAGATGAGGAGAGTAAAGATCATGGTGATAGCTTGATGAGTTTGCCTCTTGGCTGCTGAAATGAGGGCGCTACCAGTGGAGTAACATGATGAACATCATCAAGTTAACAGAAGTTTTCTACTAGAAATTTGGTGTTCTCAAAGCTCAAGCCGTCCAAATTTAGATCACATGAGAACAACGATAATTAATTTTAGATGAGTATATATGATATGGTCATGAAGTTGCCGCATCACGAGAATCTGGCATCACCGACATAATGGTGTAAAGCACCACTGCACCAGAGCCAGCGAGCCAGAGATGATAAGTGTGTAACATAGGCTGGGTAGTTCAACGGAAGCATGAGTATATAATAGGGCCCATATCATTGCTTCTTTGATATGGTAATTCCGCCATGACAACTTGTGTCAGGTGCACAATGTTTATAAACGTAGCATATGTATAGTTTTTTTTTTAATTAGCATATAATATGTACACGGTGTGTTACTTATGGCATATTTTAGCTTTTGCACCTTGGGCAAGCCCACTTCTAGCAGCTTGCGTCGAGTATTGGGCTGTGCAATTGACATGGCAAATGTGCAACAATGTCTTCTGTCTTGCCTCCTTCTTTCGTTTGATTTGATTTTTTTTCTTCTGAATTTGTCTTCCTGTTGTTTTTCTTTGGAAGTTGTCATCTAAACTCGGTTCCATACCATGAAGGTACATAGTACGCCCTCTACTTGCCGTCTTGGTGATATTGTGATCACTCTTTGTTTTTGGTTATTATGGATGCACTTCGGAATGCAGTCAGTGAGCTAAGGGCGCAGGTACATGGTGCTGTGTGATGCAGCCCTGCAATATGTTCGGGCTAGGCCCTACGGAGGAGGCAAGGCCCCGGTGATGGATGCCCCGTATTGACGCAATACGCCAGAGATTCAACCAGTCATGCCGTGGCCGCCACCCCCGGCAAACTCGGTTGCTCTCTCGGTTGATGGTTCTTTCTCTATGACTGAGGGAAAGGCAGGAGCAGGTATGGTACTCAGAAACACAGACGGGAGTGTGATTCTTGCCTCATGTCGCCATTTATTCCACTGCTCTGAGGCGTTGGTGACTGAAATTCAAGCACTGATGGAGGGCACGAGCATGGCCTTGCAATGGACAATGTTACCAGTGATGGTACAATCTGATTCGGTAGTTGCTCTCTCTTCCTTACGGGATTCCTCCATTGTAAAATCACCTTATGGTCACTTAGTGGGAGAAATCAAGAAGATGATGGAAGATAGGGAGTTCCTTCCAGTTAAAATTACTCGTTCGCAGAATAGGGTTGCGGACTGTACTAATTATGGTCGTACTGAGCGTAGTACTACGTGCTGGCTTCACCAGGGCCCCCATTTTTTAATCCTCATGTATTAGTAGACTGTAATCCTTTCATTGTTGAATAAAACTCCCGTGAATTTTGCAAAAAAATGACACGGTGTCCTCAGTAGATCACACATAATTTTTCATTTAGGTGTCACTCCGTACAATTACATACAATTAATCATGGAAAATGAATTTGGTCCCTGTGTCCTGTCACCCTTAACCTAGGTACACCCCTGTCTAGATACCCTAATGCAGATATTCGATTAGAACTCACCTCACCCCAATAATAAGGGCTTGTTCTTGAAAATGTTGAGAGAAAAAAAGTTGATGCACTATCTAATTTGAAGAGATGCACCGCCGGTTGCACAATAACACTACCATATATATAGATACAGTATATAATGCTGACTGATGTGCATGAGAATATATTACATTGGTTGTTAAGTACCACTAAAATATGTTGCCCCCGTTGCAACGCACGGGCAATTAACTAGTCGTTGTAGTAGTGCTTTGGGAAATGTCTATCTTAGCCTAATTTGTTATCTTATTCCTGTGGGTTTATGAACTTGGATCATATTGGAGTCTAGAGACTGTCTGCAGTTTGTAGCAGCAGCTGCTGCTTTAGATGTTTTTGTGTACGGCCCTCCAATCTACCTATATTATGAACTTCGAAGTTTGTCTTAGTTGATCTATAGTTGCATGAAGGCCTTGGAAAGTATGTGTCTGGTCCGGAAGAAATTAGCTCTGTCTTCCTAGCTAACTCGATGCGCAATTTGCGAGAGTAGACGATGCGTGAGCTAGCTGGCGCTCGATCGGTAAATTGCAAATTTCCAATGGTCGGCATATATGCGCATCAACATTCGACCAGTGCGTTTTTGGAGAGTTTATTTTGTTGCCAAAATACCCATTTTTGTTTTTGTTTTTGGGTATTTGACCCAATTTTGGCCCCTCTCTTGGAGATGCTCTTATATGAACCTTTTGTGTACGTAACAGATACGGAAGGTTAGTTACAATTATGCCTATGTTATTGCGCCTATAATCAAGCTAACAATCTAACCGATTCAAGTTATACTCCCTTCGATTGAAAATGATTGACATGGATTTGTCCAAATACGGATGTATCTAGACGTATTTTAGTGTGTAGAGATACATCCATATTTTGTTAAATGTGTTTCACCCATTTCCGATCGGAGGGAGTACTATTTAACGCGCTCCTCAATGTGACCGTTCTATACAAAATTCCGATTATGTTTTGATTGTATATGTTGGCATATGTTTGGGTTGCTAAGTTTCGTGAATACTTAGGAGAGCTGATCCTATGAGGAGACGAGCCTGTCATCTAGTGCTTTTGATGACACCCCATCTCGCACATAAAGGAAGTTGATTTGAATGTGTTTAGTGCGAGGATGGAATACCGGGATCACAACAAGAAAAGTTTCGCCAAGGTTTTCACACGGAAGAATTTTTCGAGCGATCCTTTCTCAACCAAGTTTTGCCTTTGTTCGGAAATTCAGGAGCCGTGGCGCGCAAATACATGCGGCAAAAAAAAATCACCAGCGAGATCGCTATATAGCCTGCCAACTTATTGTTAGGCCTAGACCCTCATTATTATGCCTAGACTAGCATTCACCGTGGCTCATTGTGTAGCCGGATAGTCTCAACCTCTAATTCCTCTACTCTAATTCGGAAACTACAAATGGAGGCTGAACTTCGTGGAGCCATTTATTTTGAAAAATTCGAAGATCATATTTTCAAGTTAAAAAAAATCTAAAAAACAATCGCGGATGTAGATGATCTAGCATTCTATCAATGTGCAAATCTTTGCAAAATCATTCATATTATGGGTTACACAAAAAATAATCGAGATTGAGATTTGACACTGTTCACTATTTCAAATGTTAGATTTGTCATTTCTGTGTAGTCCCATATTTCTAATTGAGATTTTACATGTTGCTAGAATACACCGTTGCATAGATCCGGATACTTTTTCCATATTTTCTTGAGACTTTAGCATATGAATTTTGAAATTTTCAAAATAAAGGCCTCACTCCAGTTTGGCCTACGCGCTCCACTCTACTTGGATTATATTTGTAAGTTATGTAAAAACTTGAAAAAAAATCATCCACATTGATCTTGAGTTGAAACTTACCATACAAAATTTCACCAAGCAAATACTTCAATAATGAAAAAATAACACAGTAAGTTTTCTAGCTAAGCTTTGAATCTACCAATAGGTTCATCCCAAATTTTGCTCTTCGTTGCCGACACTTTTCGTTCCTCTTGAGGTTTCGCGCCAATCGCAATGTTTTCTCTTTTGTCTCGATCATCTTTTGTGTTCAAACCATTTCAAATCAGTGGGTCGTCTCACCGTACGTTAGAACGAACAGATGGTGTGCTGCTGTATCACTTCATTTGGACTGCCATGTTCCTATCCTGTGGTGACGACTGACGACAATGTCGACAGGGGACTGCAAGCTAGGCGACGAGTTGCCAAAGGAAACACACAGGTGATTATGAAGTACGTTTTGGAAAAGCAAGATCAAAAGGCAGTCGACTTTCATTCCCAGTCAAGAAAAATAAGATAGAGGCTCAAAGTTAGCCAGTATGACTTGTGGGCTATTCGGTGCAAGAAAAGAAAAAGGTGGCGCGAGTACGAGCTCTGCAATGACAAAAACGAAACCTGACAAAGCTGTATCCGCTGCTACGTCTAGACTGAGAATTTCGCCACCCATTGTCCATATCCCCTTGACCCCTTGACCAATGTGGAGCCCACCACCGTGGAACCTCCCCTCCCCTGTCTGCTGCATAGAAGTAGACGCCATCTCCATGGCACTATTCCGTTGAGCCATTCAGATACGAAATCAGAGCCTCGCCTACATCTCCAAGACTCCGCGGTTCGGGAAAAGACTAGTGCTAGAGAGATGGCTGGTATGCTCGCTCTAAATCTCTGTTTTGGTTTTTCTATTGGTAGATTTGTCTGTTTACTAGTGCTCAAAGATCATAACTTCTCCTTTTTCTTCGGGATTTATGCCTTAGTTTTTTTTACCACACGGTCCACAACGTATACAAGGAAAATCTCTGCTTATGATCTCCATCTTCGGATGAATGTTGGTTTCCCTTTGATTTCCTTGACCAAGGCTTTATTGGGGGTTTCTTGGCGTTATTTGCAACTGGAAAGTGGCGACTTATGATCTTGCTCTGCCATTTCATTTTCCCGTTACCAAGATCTCATCTTCTGTTTTTTTTATCCGAACTCTGAAGGCCGCGGTCTGATTGCTGCACCAGCTGCAAGAGCGAGGACGAACAAGGTTAACAACTCCTACACGCATATTCGTCTCGCCTCTCGATCTTGTTTAATTGTGTGCTCGTAAATCTCCCGGCGCGTTCTTGCGTTTCCTTCGATCTCTCCGTCTGAATCTGCACGCTTTGCTTTTCTGCAGGGCAAGATCGTCAAGATAGCGGTGGTGTCCGTGCTGGCCCTGCTGCTTCTGATGGCGGCGGTCGTCTCGATGGCGCGCTGCATCGGCAGAGAGTCCTTCCTGAAGGTCTGTGTGGCCACGCACCTCTTGACCATCTGCCTGAGAGACCTTCCTCAAGGTCTGTGGGCACCAGCTGCAGGAGCGAGGATGAACAAGGTTAAAAACTCCTACATGCATATATATTCTTCCCGACTCTCGATCGTGCTTGTCTGCTCATTAATCTCCCAACGTGTTCTTGCGTTTCGTTCGATCTCTCCGTCTGAATCCGCGCTCTATGATTTTCTGCAGGGCAAGATCGTCAAGACAGCGTGGTGTTCGTGCTGGCCGTGCTGCTTCTGACGGCGGCGGCCGGCTGGCTGGAGTGCTACATCGGCAGAGTGTCCTTCCTGAAGGTCTGTGTGGCCACGGACGTCACGAACATCTGTCTTCTGGCGCGGGTCGCTGCGACGGCGCGGATGCCGGCTGCCCGGCGCTTCTACGGGAGGGCCATCGTCAGGAGCTGCTTTTATCTCGCGCTCAATCTCTACCTCGTTCTGGTGGCGGTGAGTTTTTTGCTGTGTCGGTCTGTTCTTCTGAAGAATCTGAAGTTTTGGCGCTGCTTAACTTTCTCTCGTCGTTATCGTCAGTGTCGCGAGGAGGTCGAGGATGCTGCTTAGGTTCGCGTGGATGTGGCTGCCGAAGGATGGAAGATGGATTCGTTTTGGAGTTTGGAGATGGGTTTAGATTTTGATTACCTGCTGTTTTAGAGTTTGGAAGGCCTCCTATCTTCTGGCGTTTTATTTCAGGTTTAATCTGTCAGTGTCGTAGTACTATGAGAGGCGTCTATCTTAGCATGTTTTGTTGTCTTCACCGGTTCTTCATGTGGGGTTTAGACTATCTGCACTCTGCTGTTTGTAGCAGTACCTTCGTGTGACCCTTGAGTATGGCCCTCTAATCCGAAAATCTGAGTACTCTATGATCTTAGAAGTTTCTTCTTACTTTGCATGAATGCACTGGAATCTACTCGTATGTGACTCTATTGATGGCCCGGTAGAAATTTGCAAATATCCTTTGTCTTCGTGGCCAACTCTGCGCAATCGGCACGTGTCGAAACTTGAGCTGCGTGTATGTATGGGGTGGGAGGAGAAGGGACCATCGACCATGTATTCGACGGTGCGGCCGCAATGCCCTCGCGTTATGGCGAATGGACCTGCGGTCGCGCAGCAGGCGGTACATATTTTGTTTCGCTAAGCATGATAAACATCTCTAGCAGATCCCTTTAAAAAAATTGTTTGTCTATAAACTATATATTTTTAGATAGCTCCCCCTAGCAGATCCCTTAAAAGCACTCCCAAATATTGTAGTGCAAGTCCCTAAAAGCACCCCACACCCCTACTTATAGGGAAATCTTCATACTCGCAAAAACAATGGCACGTAAAATTTCACCCACATGACTGTCACCTCGATGCCACAATTTAACTGCCGACCCACCAGATTCTACCGGCGGACTCCCTAACCTCCCACGTTGTTGGGCGACCAGAGATAGCCCCGCTGCGCCCAAAGGGGTCCGTCCCTAACTCATGTGGTCGTCGGAGCAAATGCAATCCATTATGGCAGCTACTTCCCTGCCTCCCTGCCGTGCTGACTCAAGCACCCTGCCGCCTTAAGCCCGTCGCCATAAGCACCCTATCGCTCAAAACCCACCTCCTTACTGAGGAGCCACTACTAGCCCGATCAATTCTACATTGTCGTCCACACGTTTTAAAAAGGCTGACAACCGGGCGGCCTTGTCGTGCCGTCAGAGCCTCGTACACGACCGAGACTCACATTTGTGCCGACCGCTCTGATGCGTCAAAAGCTTATCGATAACTTTGTAGTTTCTTATATCAACATCTCATATATGTGCATCATATCATGAGTCACTACCATGGATTTTAATGATTTTAGGGATTTCTCATAAAAAGCCATTAGTTTGATATTTAACTCTTGAAGGTGGAAAAATATTCTGTTAGTGTTTTTGAATTTCACGGAGATGCGAGACTCGAAAAAAAGGTAAGATCAAACATGTCGTTTGAGAAACATTGAGATGGAAGAAAGCTAAATTTGGGCCCCAACCTCCAAGAGACAGGTGCCTAGATTGGGCGCGTCGAGAACGATCATTTTTGCTTCGGCAGTCTGATCGCTTTGTTACGGTGCCCAACCCTTCGTATTGATCTAAAAAGGCCTATATAATTTCACATTTTCGACAATTATTAGATGTGGCTACGTCGCGACATGAACACTGAGACAAATATAGAAACTTCATCACCGGAGGAGAATTGTAGGGGGCTGTTGCCGGAATCGCCATCGCCTCTTCATGGCTCCCCACCATGAAGTGGGAGTAGTTCACCCCTCACCATGAAGTGGGAGTAGTTCACCCCTTGGTTTATGGGTTTGTAGTAGTAGATTGATTATATCTCTCCACATGTTATACACGTTTTAATCCGTCTGAGCTACCTAGACTAGCATTTTCACCGTGGCTCATTGTGTAGACGCATAGCCGCAACCTCTAATCTCTTTACTCTGCTTCAGAAACCACAAATGGAGGCCGAACTCCATGGAGCTCTTTATTTTAACAAATTCGAAGATCATATTTTCAAGTTTTAAATAATTCTGAAAACAAAATGTCAGATTGAGATTTGACACCGTTCACTACATTCAAATGTCAGTTTTGTCATTTTTGTGTACCCCAAATATATGATATTTCTTGTTGAGATTTTACATGTTTGTAGAATACATCATGGTATACATCCGGGGTATATTTACCATATTTTCTTGAGACAACAAAATATGAATTTTGAATTTTTCAAATAAAGGCCTGTAGGTTTTAGGAAGCTTTGAATCATATATGCTCTTCGTTGCCGACGGCTTTCCTTCCTCGGGAGGTTTCGCGCCAATTGCATTCTACTCTCTTTCCTCTCGATCATCTTTTCTGTTCATACTATTTCAAATCGGTGGGTCCTTTCGCCGTATGTTAAAGCGAACCGATGGTATGCTGCTGTATCACTGCATTTCGACTGCCATGATTCTTGGCTTGTGGTGACGACAATGTCGACAGGGGACAGCGACGAGCTGCCAAAGGAAATAAACAGGAGATCGTGAAGTACGTTTTGGAAAAGCAAACAAGAAAAGAAAAGGTACTGTAGCAATGGCGAGGACGAGCTCTGCAATGAAAAACTGAAACCTGACAAAGTTGTGTCCGCTGCTCCCTCCAGACTGACAATTTTGCCACCCGTTATCCATGAAGCACCTTGACCAATGTGGAGACCAAGTTACCACCGTGTTACCTCCCCTCCCCTGGCCTGTCTGCTGCATATAAGTAGACGCCGTCGCCATGGCAATTCTTTCGTTGAGCCATTCAGAAACAAAACCAGAGCCCCACCTACAATCTCCAAGACTCTCCGGCCGTGAAAAGAGTAGTGCTAGAGAGATGGCTGGTATGCTCGCATCTATCCCTCTAAGGGCATCTCCAGTCGTTCGGCCCCTCTAGACTGAAAAACGGCGCTATTTTGGGCCGCCGGGGAGGAGGAGGGCAACGGCGCTATTTGACGCCCTGGGGACGGCGTTTTCCCAGCCGTGCCCAAACCCAAGACTTGGGCCAAAAAATTCAAAAAATACAATTTAGGCGAAAAATAGCTAATTTAGGAGAATTTCATTCATATATGGGCGAAATTCGCGGTTCTTGCCGATTACATAGTAGAAACTTAAACTTAAAACTTAAAAAAAACTGAAAATAGATAATTTAGGCGATCTACACGCCGTTCTACATGCCCAGCTGGCTGTAGAAGACAGTGTAGTCGCCACCGTCGTCGTCGGAGCCGTTCCCAGCGGCGTTGCTAGGGCCTGCGCCGTCGTCGCCGTGCCTCCAGCTCTGCCCGGGCACGCTGGGGTCGAGGATGATGTAGGGCGGCGGCGGCGGTGGAGATGGCATGCGACGGCGAGGGGCAGCGCGCTGCGCCGCCGCGCGCTAGCGCTCCAGCTCCTCGAGGATGCGCTACTGGTGCTGGATCTCCTCCTGCACGTGCATTCTCGCTGACCAGGCGTCGGCGACGTCGTCCGGGAGGACGTCGTTGAGGGAGGCGGCGATGGCGAGGTTCTCGCCGGGGAACTCCTCCGAGTCCTCCGGCGCCATCATGTTAACGGCCGCCCTGACGTAGTCGGGCGACGCCTGCCACATTGGCGCCTTCTTCTTGCCCTCCGTCTTGGGTTTGACGAGGCGGAGATGGCCGCAGGGCGGCGAGGCGAGGCGGCGCTCATTGATGCGAAGGTTGCCGCCGCGGCTAGGAACGCGCCGGCCGGAGTTGAGGATGGGTGGCGGCGTAGCGTCCTGCTCGGCCTTGACCCGAGCCGAGGGAGGCGCGGACGACGCCGAGCGTGCGCCGAAGGAAGAAGAAGAGGACGTGGAGCCATCCGCCGGGGCAGCCACGATGACGTCCGCGGCGGCATCGTCAGCCGCGGCCTGTTGCCGGCGGCGATGTGCTCGAGGACGAAGGCGAGGTTGCGCCCTCGAGCACCCCACCATTGGCGGCGGCCTTTGGAGTTCTTCCGCCCCTCCACAGGGCCGTTGCGCCCTGTGTCCGCCAGCTCCTGCTCGTGGCGCCGGGCGAAGTACTTTGTCCAGAACGTAGTATTCGCCGGATCCCAGCGTGGGTCCTCCGCCTGCTCCGGCGTGAGGCCGGCGAGGACCTTCTGGATCGCCTCGACACGGTCCACTCCTTCGGGCGGCGGCGGCACGGGTACGCCGCCCGCACTTAGCCGCCACGAGGCGTGGTCGCCGGAGGCGGCAGGGACGCGCATATCCGGCGGCTCGGGGTAGCCCGCCTGGTAGAGCATCCGCACCTCCTCTAGATGGAGGAAATGGTGGCCGAAGCCGTTCGCGGTGGCGTCAACACCGGGGAAGCGCTCGGCCATTGCTGCGAGATATGTGGGGGAGATGAGAAGGCGAGGGCGAGAGAGAGCAAGAAGGCAAGAGAGAGGTGTGGCTGTGCACGGCGAGGACGGGGGATTTATAGCGGCGGGGAAGGCCAGATGGAGGGGCGGTGGCGCGCTGTTAATGCGCCGCGTGCCCGCGATTGGACGCGTCGGCGACGACCGTTCACTGGCCGCTGGCCACACCATTAACTCCGGCAGCCTTTGACCGGCGCGGGAGCCGAGAAGATGAGAACGCCGCTCACGGGCGGTTCTGTTTCGCGGCTTTTCCGCCCGGGTCGCTGACAGCGCTGGCCCGCCGTGTTGTCGCGCCATTTCGCCCCCCAGGCAGAACCCAATGGGCGCCGTCGGCCTCTAGGCGCTTCTACAGTTCTACGTAAGGGCCACCGTCAAGAGCGTCGCTCAGCTCGCGATCAATCTCTACCTCGTCCTGCTGGTGGTGAGTTTTTTCTTTTTGCTGTGTCGGTCTGTGCTTCTGAAGTCAATTTGGGCGCTGCTTAACTTTCTCTCGTCCTTCTCGTCAGTGTCATGGGGAGGTCGAGGATGGTAATGCTTACGGTATCTCCAGCCGTGCCCCCCCCCCCCCCCAACGCCCCCCAGGACGTACTTTTCTCACTTTTTGCTCAAATAGCGTCGAAATCGTCTCAGTCGTGCCCCCCAAGATGCTAAATAGCGCCGGCGGCGCTAAAAATAGCGCCGGCGCACCCAGGCCAAACCCAAGCAGCTGGGTTCGGCCTGGGGGCGTTTGCATGCTACCAGGCCCACAGTCAGCCTCTCACCTCCCTCTCTCTCCTCTTTTTTCCAATCCCACCACCACGTGCGAGAGCTCCTTTCTCTCTCCTTTTTCTTCCACCGTGGTCGCCCCCCGCCGCCGAGCTCGCCCCCGCCACCGTGACCTCGCGCCGCCGACCCTCCGCCCAGCTCCGCCTCCGGGAGAAAGGCCTATTTTTTTCGCATCTCCTCGAAGTCGCGGCGCTCTTCCTCGCGCTGGCGTCGCTGGGCGTCCCTCGCGGCCGGAGCTCGCGTGGCCGGGCCGGGGCTGGCCCTCGCGTCCCTCGCGCCGGGGCGGAGCTCGCGCGGCCGGGGCCGGGCTGGCCCTCGCGTCCCTCACCGGGGCGGAGCTCGCGGCCGCCGTCCTCCACCGAGCTCGCGGACGCCGCCCGTCCTCGACCCAGCTCGCGGACGCCGCCCGTCCTCGATCTCGCGGCCGCCCGGGGCCGCGCGAGCTCGCAGCGCGTGGCCGGCGAGCCCGAGGCGGAGCCGCCCGTCCCCGTGGCCGGCGTCAGAGGCGTTCGCGCCCGTGGCGTCCCCGTGGCGTTCGCGCCGCCGCCCTCGCGCCCATGGCGTCCCCGTGGCGTCCCCGTCCCTCGCGCCGCCGCCCTCGCGCCTCGCCGGACGCCATGGCCACCAGGTGTTCGCTGTAATGACAGTTGCGTGGTTGATGATTTTTTTGACTTTTCTTCTCATCTTTTCATCCTAGGGTGGGGTGTGACTGGGAAATTTACACCCCCACGATTCTAATTAGCGCCGGCGCCCCCCAGGCCGTCCAAAAAGGCGCCGTTTTTCGGCCTGGGGGGCCGAACGGCTGGAGATGCCCTTAGGTTCGCGTGGATGTGGTGGATGCCGAAGGATGGACGATGGATCGTTTTGGAGTTTGTAGATGCACCGGTTTAGATATTAGTTACCTGCTATTTTAGAAGTTTGGAAGGGCCTGTCTTGCGTGTCATCTTAGCTTTGTCAGCGACGTAGTAGTTTGAGAGACGTCTATCGCATGTTTTGTTGTGTTCTTCGGTTCTTCCTGTGGGGTTTAGACTAGCCGCACTGTAATGACCCCAAAATTTCAATTTCTGGTTTACAAAATTTTCTGCAATTTTGTCCGTTTTTAAAACCAAACTAAAATTTAAAATCCCAAACTCTCCAAACTGCATTCTTTGTTTTCAGTTCAATTCCCTCACTGGGCTTTTCCCTTTTGTTTCTTATACTACTTGGCCCAGCAGGCCACAAACTGAACCGACCCCAACTCCTTCGCTCCATCTAATCCTCTCGTTGCAGAGCTACGCGTCCTTGCCTGTCTGGTTCCTCGGATGGAACCGCCTCAGCTGCTTAGCGACCTCCGATCTAAACCGCCTTCGAAATCATATAAAGCCCCACACGACTACACGGGAGCCTCTGCTGCTCGTTTCTCACGAGCGATCCATCTCCAATTGCCATCATCTTGACCCTCAGTAGTCAGTATTATCACCTCGTCATCTTCTTTATGGATCAAGTACAGGAATGAGCTGTCCACACAGCCGACCTCTTCACCTGTACCAATCCCTCTTTTTCTTTCCAAAAATGAAACCGTCATCTTCTCCTGATCATGCCCATGCCCTCGGATGCCGCTGGTGAGTTTTTCCGGCGACGCAATCATTCCATGGCCTCCAGCCTCCCCTGTTTCTGTCCGCCATGGGAGCAGAGCTCCTGCTCCTGTTCTGTTCTTAAGTGAACGACAGAGAAGCCCGCATGGGCCACTGTTTGGCTAGCCCAAATTAATTTCCATTCCATACATACAGCCCAATAGTTACTATAGATCAATATCAGCTCACAAAAACTCCATTCCAAGCCAGAAAACACTATTCACGAGCACTGTTCATCCAAACTCAAAATCTTTACCTATATTCCATCTTGTTCATTGTGACATCTGAATCTGCTCTTTGACACTGATTAGACAAACTACATCTCCGGTAAACTCCACATCTCCTATATGATCCAATTTCTTGATATGTTTCCACCATTAATTCATCAAGCTATATCTATTTCTATTTTAGATGTTTTTGCAAATAAGACGCTATAGCAACGAATTGGTATTCGAAAAAGGATCAAGAGTATATGGGTATCTCGAAGACAAAGATCTGTTCAAATACGGGAAAGTAGGCAAGTCACATTCCATTGTTCATATTGATCCCAACATGCCATTTATATTATTAGTTATTTATTTATTTCTTGCATGTTATTTACATATCAATATATTTTTGAATGACATGCTGATTAGTTAACTCCTACCACCGATAAGCCCCTGTTAAATTCTCTTGGCCATGTCCACCTTAACACCATAGGCTATTCAAGTAATAATATCATTCAGGACTAGTTTATATACTAGAATGTTATCACTAGAATAAATCTTGGTAAATGAAGTTTCAAAAATTGTTGCCGACAGTTGGGGACAGAGGACATGGAGCCATCCATTTGTTGATTGTGCTGCCATACCCCTTCTATGGAGTAATGGATTACCTTACTCGTGGCAACGTAAAAATAAAACTCTTGTGCCAAGTGATAAACACAGAACCCGCTCAACCACATGTTTGACTTATCAATCTTGGCTTAGTAAACTGCTCTACCCGATGAACAACTACATAATAGCTTGCATTTTCTGTTCTCTGAAAGGCCCGCAGAAGCGACTAGTGAAAGGCCTCGAATTGAGGAGTCACAACAGGAATACACTCAAATCTGGATCGCGAAGTTGACACTTGGCCAGTCGGCTCCCGGGAGAGCGAGTGATCTCGAGTTCCTGGGTGGAGACTTCAAAGGATTGAGCAGATAAAAAGCCTTGTTATCTCGCCTCTGTCGACACACCAATGGGCGTGTGTTCAACTCGAGTGACAAATAGAGGTGTAGATATTATGTGGGTAAAGCTGAGCAACTCTGCAGAGTCATGAAAATGGTATTCGAATACGCCATGCTTCCGGTTAAAGAAGTTGTGTTTAAGGGTGATACCTAGTACAAGGCACAAGTACAATTTATAAAGTTGGCTAATTAATTATGGCAATGACCCGACAGGGTTATTAAAATCCAATTATTTTATCAACAATATTGTTTGAAAAGTTCTCTTTAAAAAAAATTAGGTTGGAGATTAGGAGTATATGCATCCACCATATGATAAAACCCTATACCCCTCCTTTGAAATCCGAGCATGTAGGTAACTAGATTCGAACGGCGCGGCTCGCCGCGCGGCGCTTGTTTCTTCTTTGAATTTTTTGCCCGTGGTTATCACCATTTATACAGATTATTTAAAGGACAATTATATCTATATAAATTTTATCACAGTTAGACAGATTTGAGAACGTGTCTTCAAGCTCATATGAAATGAGTAATCAAAACATTATACAATAAAAACCTTAAGGAACTGGAAGATGAAAGAATGGTGAAGCACACATAGTTCAGTTATAGGAATCCTCAGATGATGACACTTAAACATCGCTGGTCTCAACTTACTCGGATTGGCACTGAGCTATCTGAGAAATGAACAAATAGTCTATCGTTAATTGGTTCGATGTACTTTAAGTATATTGTTGCATTCTTTAAATTCGTACGGCTATATTCACGCGTTAGTTACGCGGTGCGAAACAAAAAAAAAACTTGTTAGTAACGTCATTTTTATGAATTCTTTATTAAGAGCAAACACAATTTCTAAATAAAATTCACTCCCTAACTATGAGTATAGGGTTTAAGGCTTTGGCCGGTTACACGCATTGTGTTGACGTCGTTTCTTTTATCTATATCGTCCGTTGGGTTCGCCGCAGCGACATTTCACGCTTTGTTTGTTTTGTTCTCTGTCCATGGTTTTCTTTTTCTACTTGTTTCGTTATTTCTTTCGTTTCGTCTCTGTAAGACCCTATGTTGTTTCTCTTCGACTTTCTCTTTTTCTAATATAATTTATGCAGGTACAAATTATTTGAGTTTACACAATTTACATTTAAATTTCATTTCCTAAATGTGAGTATACACAATTTATAGTTCAAATGAACTCTTTCAGATGATTTCAAATTATTTGAGTAACTTATACTGACTACAAAGTGAATATGTAGGTTTGTGGTGCATTTTGGTGAAGACGAATGATTGGATTAAATCTCTCAAGAGCCACATATAGGAACACCCCAATATCAGCGATGAAGTGCCTTCTGGTATTCACTGTGGTCCCACAGGTCGGTCTAAAGAGACCTACCGAAGCTAAATAGAACCTTGGCATCAGCTTTCGTTCCCCTACATCATATTTTCAGATCGCGTCTCCTGGTCTTCACCGTGGAGGAGCTCTTGAGGTGCCCGCCTGCGGAGTAGCCCGGCGCCGCACCGCTCTGCGAATCCGTTCGCCGATCGATCTCGTCAACATCTTCCTCTGTCTTTCGGGGTGAGATTTGTTTGCTTCGTCTTCTTGTATCTCCTGCCGTGCGTACTATGTGTTTGCTGGAGTGCCTACTCAATAATTAGTGGCTAGGTCGACGAACTCCTCGTTAGCAGGATGTTCATCTCTTGTTTCTTCCTTCTGTCCCTTGCGTTGTTCAGTTTTCCCTTTCTCTTCTTCATTCTGACCATCACACCAATGTAGCAAAGTCGATACCTATTAAGTACATAGAAGGCATTAAAACAGTCCTGATGGAACTAATGTCTTTTTTAGACTATGGGTAGGTGTATCTTCATATTTACAAACTACAATATACATGAATTTGCAACGTTGTAGCTTATGCAAGTTAGTACAGCTAAAAAACTTGTATTGATGGAATCATGGAAAGCAGTGGAGTGTCTATGCTCCATATTTCTTTATTTGCTAAGACACCATTTGCAATGCATCTATCTTAGCTAGCTACCAGCAAAAGAATAATGTGGCCAGCATACTGTTATTTAGATCAGTAGCACATGAGACAGTAGTTCTATACGGTAAGAATGAACATGATCCTAGATTAAACAGAGTGTATCTGTTTCTTGGAAAGAACAGTCCAAAATCTGGAATTCCTAGGCCATTTTGTAATCTGTATAAACATTGCAGATGTATGAAAAGAGTAAACAATAAACAGAGCGTATTGTAAGTAGTTATTCATTAACTTAATTTGTAAGACAATAAGGTGATTGTATGAGCTCTTAAGATAAACACAGTTAAATGTGAAAAGAAAAAGCAATTCATCGTTTTAAGCCTAGCACCACTCCAGAGGGAAACTAAAGCTCACATCATTTTTTCATAAAACGGTCACAATTAGTCCATCTGAATTTACCTCGCTGATGCCTCAACAGCGGCACACCCTGGATGAGAGCACCTACATGCAAACCCAAAAAACAGTTACAAACTTATTTTTCTTTTGGTTTAGGAACATCTTGAGTCTGTTTCTCAATTAACCGACAACTCTAGATAGATTTACATGCTGAAACTCGAAAAGAAAATCATTATTTGATTTCCATTCATTATAAACTGAAACCTGGTACATGCTAATAAAACAGGATTATATGTGAGTAATAAAATCTGCATGCCTGCGGTTTAGGAACATCTTGAGTTTGTTTCTCAATTAACTGACGACTCTAGATAAGTTTACATGTTGAGACTCCAAAATGATCCCTGCATCTAAAATATAAACTGAAAAGGAATGGGGATCGAAGTTCATAGAGATTACCATATCAGCATGTAGTGCTGATGTTTATGTGCATATTTGTTAAATACAGAAAGGCACGATGGACCTTCAGACTCCGAGTTCTTCACGATCATCCAAGATCTTTCGTTCGATAAAATGCTATGGTGGTTGTTGTTGTTGTTGTTTCTGCACCTTGATATTCGCAGGTTGGTAAGTTTAATTGTAAACTCTGCTCGATTATTTGCTGCAGAAGCTGCCTACGAAGTTTGCAAAACTGCTGAAGCCGTGAGCCTCGTGAAGTGAAGTTGCGTGAGGCAGGTGCTGGTCTTGGCAGTCTGTTTGATGTGGAGGTGCTGCCTTCCGTAGGTGATGACATTTACCTCGGGCGTGGTTGGGAGTTGTTTGCTCGCTCATACAAGCTGGACTTGGGCTATTTCCTGGTCTTAAGCTATGATGGTGCTAACGTGCTCACCGTCAAGGTGTTCGACCCGTCTATGTGTCGTAAGCTTTATCAGTATGACAACACCGTTCCGGATAATGTCCTGGACCAATTTTGCGTGTTTCCCAAGGGTGTTAGCCTGGATGACAGGGAAAAGAAAATTGTGATTAGCTGCTGTGCTCAAAATCAACCCAAGATACCATTTTATGTCTGTAGGATTGTGAAGTCACATATTGATGATGCGAAAGGCAAAATGGTAAACTATATGACCTGTTTCTTGTATGAAGCAAAACTTAACTATATTTGAACTTGTCTGATTGCATTACCATTTCTTTGTAGTATTTCAACCAGGAGTACAGCAACACCTACCTTTCCAGTCTCCTTACAGCAACAGGAACAGTTGACGTAAAGATCTATGACAAGACCAATGACAAAATGGGTGATGTGACTATGCAGATTGGAGGAGATAAGAAGCTACAATTACACGGAAGTGGCTGTCCGTAACGAAGAACCAGAATTGGAAGATTGGTGACATTGTTATGTTTTGGTTTCAACCCAACGGTGACAGCTGCCTGAGGTTGAATATTCAGAAATTATAGCATCTGGTAGTATTTAGCTACCTGAATACCTTTGGGCATGTGTTGTTTGAGGTGGAACCCGGCTTGCTTTTGGTGATTCAGGTTGTCTGGTGATCTTGCTAGTTTAGCGGTGAAGTGTCATGTACTGAATCTAAAAATGTAGGTTTCTGTGAACTGAGTTATATACTTTTGGGCATGTGTTGTTTGAGGTGGAACCATTAAGTATGGCTCCTTTTGGTGCTTCAGTTTGTCTGGTGATCTAGAGTGGCATGTAATGAATCTGAAAATGGAGGGTCTTGTGAACTTAGTTATATACTATGTAATGTGTTCATCATGTATCATGTTGATTGTGTGTTCTGTGGTCATTTAGCATGTGTTTTTATCATGGCATGACCTCATATGTCTTTGCATTTGACTCCTTATATCCATATGTCTGGCTAATTAGTCTTCAGGATAGATAGGGTTCTTATTACAACATAATCGAGCTACGACACATATATATAAACATAGATAGCGGAAACACAAAGCATGAGACATAAGGCACCCAAGACCTGGATGAAATTGACACACAAATAAGAAATTTGAAGCAAGAGGGTACCAACATAGCAGTTCACACCATACTAATACAACATAGGATAACTCAGCAGCTTCTGAACTCGACAGTAAGCACACAAACATTTCAGAAAACAGAAGCACACGCTATCTGCATAGGTACTACAGAAGATAAATGCTACGCCACCATTACTTGGTGAAGACGATGATAGATCCAGAATAACATCATCCTTGAGAGTCTGAAGGCAAGTACAGCTGGGCCACCTGTATAGAGAAAATAAGAAAATCAGTAGAATGTAAATCTAGACTTAGCAGGTAAATTTTGTTAGTCTGACCTAAAAGAAAGACACGATCTGAATAGATAGGTGTACTTGGGTGCTGAAGAAACTAAAAGGTGTGCCGGTACCTTCTCTGTAAGGCGTTCAATTTCTCGGTCCTTCTTGGTCATCTGGTGATAGAGACTTGCTTCCAGTTCTTTTTTTTTCTGCAGTCTAAAATAGTTAGTCTTTTGGTGTCTTTCTCTCAACACACTCCATGTGTGTAATCAAAACAGGATGGTAATTACCATATTACATATTTGGTTTGAGCACAGAGATCCTAAAGTTTATCATTATCTGTAGATTTGGAAGCATATTATTAGGATCGTAAGAAATCAAAAATCACCACATCATATAATTAAAATCTCATGAAACGGGAAGAACAGTGCAATGCTAAATCACACAGGGAAAGTTATATAGAAATTCACACCATATTGACATAACATAAGATGGCTTTATAAGAGTCACATCTATGAAACGAGGCGCGCCACTTGTTGATTCAAAAACTGTTTTGCTTGTAGTTTGCATGTATATTGTACATATCAGTCAATCAGATAGCAAAATTTTCATCAATAAATAAAGCGATACCTCGCAAAACATTTTAGCAACATAAATAACCGCATCATAGAAAATAACGTGAATAAACTTTGTCTATTAAACCAAAGTAGTTTCATGAATCTAACACTCAAGTATATTAAGTACAGAGAACCAACAAAGAGTAAAAAGGGAGGCACATAATACATATGACAGGTAGTGGTTCACTTGGAAACAAAGTAGCAGTAGTTCAAACATAAGGTGGGGAGGCAGTACCAGAGGCAACACATACAAACATGGTAGCGAGGCAAACAAAGTACAATGCTTAGGCACTATGGCAGGACAAATACACAATGTCAGACATAATAGAGAGGAATAGTTGAACCACACAGTAGGTTTGGTAGGCAAACAGAGATACATCAATGTGATGGCCTACTGGTACAGATAATCTCCAGAGAGCCGAGTATCACTGTTGTAGATGATATCATCATTGTTCACGGAGGCAGCTCTTCAGGTAAGGTGGCAGCGAGGAAATCAAGAGTAACAATTAATCCATGGTAATGAAGCAACTACAGCTATTGAAAGAACATATTAGGGCTCTAGGCGTCAACATCACATCAGATTACATACAATAAAAGTTCATGTAATAGCTCTATCACCTTACATGTGTCTATTCAATAAGAACCCACAAGGACATGAAAGAATATATTAGGGCTCTAGGGGCCAACATCACATTATGTGCTTCATACTCAATTAATTTCTGGAATAGGAGAATAAAAGTTTCAGTGGCAAATGAACATTTTTTGAATTTGATATACTGTAAAGAATACTCATACGGGAAAGTAGAAAAAACAGAAAAAGGAAATGTGCAATACAGACCTCCATTGAAATGGCTGGTGAGATGCAGTATAGAGAAGAGTAAAATTCACTAATAAAGTATGAACGGTTAATAATGCAATCACTAAGAGTGATTTTCCGTTAGCAAGTTATTAATCGTCACAAATGATGATTTGTAAATAGGAGCTATTTAGCTCGGAAACTGAAGAATGTATGGCTCGGGGCAATGTTTAGCCGAGATAGAAGTTAATCCATAGGAGAAAATCGACTTGTGTAAATCATAGAACAAATTAGGAGACATGTGTACACGACCTTGATACAAAACATGCAGTGGATAGATAACTACGTCATGCTCTGCATAAGCGCAAGACATGATTTGTTGTACCCCATAAATCTACAATCTACAGTGCATAAAAAATGCAATATGGGAATATACGTCTACAAAAAATAATTCATGTGAAAAAAAAAGATCTCCAACTTGCACTATGGTTCAAGGCACATGGGGGAAAATACAGAAAGTTAATTGAAATTGGTATTAGGAAAGAAAAATAACACCATAAAAGACAACTCTACCCACAAAGCACGATTTGGTCCAAATCTTCTACTTTCAATGCTAAACTATGTCCACGGGAAAATTAAAATACTGGATCTTTAGCACAGCTAGGTGCCACTACTGAATGTTGAACTACAGTGTTTGGTCGTGATTACTACAGGCCTGCAGCTGCACAATATATACAGAGTTCAGTGCCTGGGAGATGTTACCTTGACGATGAACTCTAGTAAATTTCATGGAGAATTACAACAGCCTGTGGCCTCCACATGCTTCGTGACCATCGGCAGCCACTGTAAAATGTTATCTGATCCACCATAGAGTAAGTAAGAATAAACAACCGATCGACCATATAGTAATGCATCATTGTATCTTAAATACTATGAGGCTCCCTTCCATCTTTATCCAAAGTGATCTGATCAATTACATACAACTGATCCCTTCATTCTTGGCCATGCTCAGGAACAATGCTATATGAAACAAAACCATAGATTAGCTCATACTACAAACATCCAAGTCAAGAATATGCAGCAGCTATGGAACAGGTCCAGTAAACATAAGAATCCATGTGATATGTAGTTGTTTGCCTCATCATAGTAAATACACATGTGGTCAAACATAAGCTTCTTTTTAGCTTCCCCGTGGAGGTCAACTGACCGAGCACAACAGCTATTAATGCCAATAATCCAATTAAACGTCAAGAAACCATGAAGGAAAAATAGAATATTAAATGGCTATGCGAGGGTAAAAAACTCCGATTTTCCTGAATCATGGATGTAACATGGGCGTGAGATATCTGGTTTTGAAGCAAATACCTTTTGAGGATGAGTCAAGTGTATCGGAAACATTTCCAATCAAGCAACAACCAACATAAAGAATGAGCTGCAATCCTGCTACATGACCAATAAAAAGGAAAAGAACATAACAATGAGTCAAATAGTCATCCCTAAGTTCAAACACCTGTACAGATGCAAGATAAATGGCACAATCGAGTTCTGGGACGACGACCTTACCAACGTTGTCTAGGGTTGCACGAATCAATGACAGGAGTTCTCCAGGACAACGCCAACCTCTCTTAGCTGGTCCTCCGAGTGAGCCGTCTAGCTCGTTCTCCCGAAGCAGAGGAACGCTGAAACAATAGTGGAGAAAAATCAGAATATCACCTCAATTAGCTTCACTATGCAGGTAAGCCATCGATCTCACAGTCCCCTAAATGAGCAGATCGGAGAAAATGAAGACAACACACGGGCAGAAGTCGGGCGAGCGAGGACAGCGACACCGGTCCGTGCTCTTCCGGTTCAGCTTCTCCTTGGCAGAAAACACCGTTGCAGCGGCGATCGATGGGCAACTTCGAGTAACAACTTCTCAGCATGTCGCCCTCAAGTATGTTTTGGCAATGTCTCGTGCTCGCTGAGAGCGAGGATGGCAGCGGCGTGACCGACTGGGCTTCCTCGTTCGTCCCTGCTCCCCTCCTGGAATGCCTGGACTCAAATTATTAAGCCAGACAACATAGCATAAAAAGGAATTAATTTTCACCGACAGCAAATCTGACTAAAAACTTTACAGAAGTTAATTGCTTGATCTTCTAAGCTGCAACAACATTAAAAACTCCCAACTTTTCCTACACCTTTTGCCAAGCGAGGAAAAAATAAAATACAATTAACCTAGACGAAAGGCATGCCAAGAAGGAAATCTAGCACTTACTTAACGCTTGCATTTCCTGCCACCATCACTGCCCGTTGGTGCTTTCTCTCCTGGTGCAGCCTACCTGTCCACAATGGAAGGCAATGCTCATTAGAGGATGTCCCATCTGTCTTACATTGTTTAATCTTTGGTTCTTGCTTACTTATATATCTATACTTTAAGCTATATTCATTAGATGACAGAAGTTCTTGTAAGCTTTACCAGTAAAACACACAAAAAGGGTTATTTTTGGAAAAACATTCAAAGTAAACACATGAGGCCGGGCCTGAACATATAATGAAAAATCTTTTGAAAAGAGGAACTGAAGCTTACATGTTATCTAGCTTCCTCAGATTACCGATAATATTTCCGTTCATGAAAAGCTCATGTTCAAACACAAGTGTATATCAGATTGGTTGCAATCTAACAAATTACCTTTTCAGATGTGAAGACTTTAGGAATGAGCGAAAATATGATCGTAAATCATATGATAAAGTAATATCTAGGAGCAGCATAAAGTGCAGCAATGAAGAGGTTTGAGAGGAAAAGATGGCAAGGTGCTATGAGCCAATCAATGTGTATACTGCAGTTCCAAATTAACATCTTACAATATCGACAGAAGAAAAAATGGAAAGCAGCAGAATAGTTATCTTTGTTCTAACTATATGACAGAAGAAAAAAAATGGAAAGCAGCAGAATAGCTATCTGTGTTCTTACTATTTGACAGAAGAAAAATGTAAAGCAGCAATCTATAAACTACCTTTCAGATGTAAGGGATATAGGAATAAGTAAATGTTGAGCTCAAACCATATGGTAGAGAAATATGCAGAGAAAGCACAAACTACAGCAGTAAATAGAAAAATGGAGCAGGGCTAATCACGCCAGAAATAGGGAATACCTTCACAGAAAGATGGTTAGCATAGCATGACCTTTATTTATTCTCAGAACTCCTTCTGCACAAAACCAACGGGAGGCCCCAATCACATCAGAAATACCAGAGTATCTAATTATACATTTTGGGTCACAATATTGCTGCAAAAAATCACCTTGAGAATGTGAATCGATACATGGCTAAAGGAACAGATCTACTCCTAACTTTATTTACCCTGTCGTTTCCAAAATTAGCCAAGCAAACTAACTGCAAGCCTCCAAATGTTAATGGTATCAGATCTGTCCTTCTAAATCATCCTATGACATCAAATAAAATGTGTTTGTATGGTAGGACAACATTCACCACCACTCATACCAGCACCGTGCAATTTTCAAAGAAAACTTGATGCATAAACAACTGAACATGGAAAAGTATATAGGAATGTGAATCAGTCTAGAGCACCTCCTGCACTATGGTGGCACAAATTAAAGGACAAGAGTGAGCACGAATTAAACAGACCAAACCTAGAAATAGAAAATGGGGACTTACCAACGAATCTGGAAGCATTGATACAGAATATGAAACAACTTAGACAAGCAAGAACAGAGAGATTGGGAGATGCTCACCTTGGCGTCATAGCCACCAACCGAGCTAGACCTCCAGCCCTCAAGCCAGTGCATGAGGTCGCATCCGCGCGTACGCGAGGTCCTTCCCCAAGGCCGTGCTTGCTGGTCCGTCCCCAAAGTCGTGGTGCCTGGGAGAGGACGCGGGGGGGGGGGGGGGGGGGGGGGGGGGGGGGACGATGAGGGGCGAGCGAGGTGGCCCGACTGGTCCAGGGGAGAAGATCGTGGCCCAATGGAGGGCGAGCGCGCAGAAGAGGAGGCAGGTCGCTCGGTTGCCTCCGCCGTCCACTGCCGCCGCTGCTGGAGTTCGCCGTGGTGGGACGAGCAGCCTACTCCTCTTTGGCCGCGTCGACCGCCACCGCCGCCGTGCTCCTGCTAGGGTTGGGAGAGAGGACGCAAGGCAGGAGAGGAGAGACGCGAGGCGGCTAGGGTTTTCCACCGTGGAGAGCGGCTTATATACTAAACATGCGAAAAGACTATTTTGCCCAGAGCAGCTCCGTCGGAATAACGACCCCTGCCACCGCCGCGATTCCCCGTTCCGCAACGCACACGGGCACGATTCAGCCCACACGCTGATAGGTGGGCCTCTAAAAAGCTGGGGTCCACCAGCAGCGAGACAGAGTATCCCTAGGCGTGTAGAAAAGCGCCGGCCGACTGGGGATCTCTAGGAAACGGACGGCTGAGATTGCGCAAACTTCCTTATCTACGGTCAATATGGTCTGAGCTCTGTGAAGCCTCCTAGCACCCCATGATTATACTCTTTAGATAGTTCCTCTCCGAATGTGGCTTGCTGAGTACCTTGTGTACTGATTACTGCACCAACTATTTCATGAGATGTACAAGATGAAAAGATCGACTTCCGCGTATTAGGGTTACGACCGCACTCAAGCCTTCCTGTGGGTTTTCTTTGGATCTTTTGATTGCAAGTAAAGTTTTGGGCTTCGAAGCCAACTAATTGTTCAAAAGCGGCTCATAGGCCTTATTTTACTCGGCTAATCTCTTTTGTTGTTTCGTGCGCAGGCATGATACTATCCGCAACTGAAAATCCTGGGCAGTTGTGGAGACTGCACGGCCATATTTGACAAACGAGGGGTACCCTGTTCGGAAACACATAGGTACGTATACCCTGTTTGGAAAATGGGGCTGTGACACGCACTCTGTTTGTAGCCATAGCTTTGGGAGGAGTATGGCCCTCTAATCTGAGTACTCTATGATCTTGGAAGTTTCTTCTTACTTTGCATGAATGCACTCGATTCTATGTCTCTACTGATTGACTCTATGAGACAGTCCTGGTAGAAATTTGCAAATAGCACATCTAGCTGGCGAATTCTATGTACGAACGCCCGCCCCGTGTTTGTTATGCTAGCTGCAGCCCTATGCCATAGCCGTGAATGCAGCAGAATGCCCCCCGATTCCTTGCCTGTATTTTCCACTTCGATCACAAGCGACACCGGCGGGCAGCAACGGCTGATCGCGTGCAAGAGGACAGGCCCATGGTGCAGTTACGCGCGCGTTGGAGCCTTGGAGGTGGGAGGAGAGGGGATCATGTATTCGACGGTGCGGCCGCACTGCCCTCGCGTGGGAGGAGAGGGTATGTGCTGACATTAGAGTGCACTGCAGTTCGCCGGGTTATCCCAAATGTGCATATACTTGCACGCTAGCCGCAGTCGGTACATACTAACTCCATTCATAAATATATAAGCCTTTCTAGAATTTTCTTGATATATAGATGTATGTAGACATATTTTAGCATGCAGCTTCACTCATTCGCTCCATATGTAGTCCGCATTGAGATCTAACAGTTCTTAGGATGACTCCAACGGGGCGACGCATCGAGTCCGCGTGCCTCCGTCCTTGTCCGTGGGAACCAAAAACACGGCCCAACGGGGCGACGCAAACGGATCGCGGCCCATTTTTCTATCCGCCGCGACCCATTCTTGGCCCAAATTTGGGCTAGGTTTGCGTCGGCTGTGGACGCTAGCGGAGCGCTATTGTGTCCTCCCCTAGTTCGCCCCTGGCCCGCTCATCAGAGGCAAAAATCCACACTCCGGCCTCTCCTCTCCCAAAACCATGGCCGACACTCCAGACCTAGCCATGGCCGACGCAGCCGCCACCGGCTCCGCCGCTGGACCTACGCCCGAAGCTCCAAAGAAACCAAAGAAGGAGCTCACGGCAAAGCAGAGGGCCGTAGAGACCCAGAAGCGGGGCGCCCGGAGGAGGAGGTTAAAGGAGGACAGGTTCGCCGCCGCCAAGTAGGCCGCGGCCGAGGAGCAGGACCAGGACGACGAATTTGACCTCGTGTCCAGGACCGCGACCGCTGACCTCCTCATGATTGGAATTACCCCGCTCGCGGGAGCGGCCACCAGCTCCAACGGCTCGATGGCCCGACCGCCAAGGTCGAGATCTTCCGCGACGACACCATCGCCTCAGTACGGGTACCTCCCGGGAACCATGCCGCCGCAGGTTTCACCCGAGGTAGGGGAATCCGCGCCCGCCATTGTCGAGGTAACTACCCTCGATCTCAACGTGCCCGCTACACCTTTGGCCGGACACTCGCCGGCGCCGCAGACTGCGGCCGCGCGTGCAGCTGCCCTGGCAGTTGTCGCCCAAACCGCGCGCAATCTGTTCGACAAATTGCCCAGGCCGTCGCCGGGTGACGCTAGGTACTACGAGGAGGAGGACGGGGAGAACCTCCTCCAGGACAACAATGAGTATGTCAACGACGATTACAATGCCGGAGAAGATGAAATTCCATCGACCGGCCCCGATGTGATAAACATCGATATTGAGTCGGTTTTCCTAGAGGAGCTCGAGACCCAAGCCCGGACCATGAAGAGAAAGCTTAGCCAAAGGGGCGCCTCATTCACGGTGGATGAAGACGTGCTCATTTGCGAGTCCTGGATCGAGGTTGGAACCAACCAAATTCTCGGGGCGGAGCAAAAAAGGGTCGGCATATTGGAGCCGGTTCACCAAGCGCTACAATGAATGTAGAATCCTTCCGCCCTCTAACATTCAAACGGAGCGGACTGACACATCTATCTCCAAGAGGTGGCTCCACATACAAGCGGAGAGGAGCAAGTTTTGCGGCTCCATTGAAAACGTTAAGCCCGGCCACAAAGTGGCATGGAATGAAGGAATTGGTAATTCATCTTCCCTTCTTATGCATTGGTCTCCTAGCTATTGTTCTCCAATGATTTTGGTTGCTATAACCTTGTATGCATAGGTCTTGCAAGCTTTGGAAACCTTCAAGGCACTCAAGGACCAGCAGAAATGGAAAGACCTCTACGCCTCCCTCAAAAATGGTGGAGAGCCAGTTGCCAAGGGAGAGGACACATCGGAGAAGGATGGGAGGCCAAGGGGGAAGAAGAACTCGAAGGCCGAGTTGAAATGTGATGCAACAACCCTTGCCTTGCAAGAGACATTGAACGGGTTCCTATCCCAAAAGGACAAGTCATGTGATAAGGAGGAGAGAGAGAAAAGGAACGCCAAGAGAGAGAGAGACGTCCTCCAAGATCTACTTTGAATTGCAGAAGAAGAAGCTCGATATAGAAGAGGAAAATGCTCGGACAAGAGCACGGGAAGCCGATGCAAGAGGCAAGGAGGCCGAGGCTAGGGCCAAGGAGGCCGAGGCAAGAGTAAAGGAGGCCGACGTGAAGGCCAAGGACCTTGATCTCGCCTTACGTCAAGAGGAGGCCATGATCATGGACATGGATCTCTCGGCCTTCACCCCTACGAAGAAGGCCTACTACCTCAAAAAGCAAAGGTACTACATGGACCGAGATTGATCACATCTTGGTCGTTTTAGTTATGTTGCATGCCGGCGTTGAACTATGGCCGATATGGCCAGAAAAACACGGCTGATAAGCCGAGATTTGTAATGTTTTGGGTATGTATGCAGACATGGCCTATGAGGCCGGGATTATGTTTTATTTTAGGTTCATTTGGTTGCTATATACTTGGTGTGTTGCAAAGTGATCACGATGGCCAAAAATGATCAAAATGATCAAAAACTCTGGTCGGGCGGACTCAATGAGTCGATCTGTTGGGTGCAGTGGCCGGAAAGGGGCGCACATGGGCCGGACGCGCATCCGTTTGCCGACCCAAACATACCAAACGTGGACAAAACGCGCGTCCGTTTGGGTCGGGCCGTTGGAGTCATCCTTATATTTATGAAGTGGAGGGAGTATCTTATTTCGCTTGGCATGATAAACATCTCTAGCGGATCCCTTTAAATTACTGATATGTCTAAAAGCTACATTTTTTTAGATAGCGCCTCCTAACAGATCCTCGAAAAGAACTCCAACATTGTAGTGAAAACCGCTAAAAGCACTCTGCACCTCTACTTTTAGGGAAATTTAGGGGACTCCTTACACTTTTAGTAAACACACAAAAGTTGGCTCCAAAATTTCGTACCACGCAACCGCCACCTTGATGTTGCGATTTCGCTATCGCCTCACTGGATTCAGCTATCGGAATCCCTAACTTCCCATGTTATTGGGCAACCACAGACATCCCCGGTCTACCGTCTATGGTAGGCAATTCCCCGCCCGGGCGACTTTGTCCCCAATTCATGTGGTCGCTGCAGCCCAAGCCCTCGCATAAGCATCCCATCGCTCTGAGCCCACATGCATGCCATCCATCTTACCTCTTCCAACGGTCGGCCTGACCATGCGGAGCCACTACTAGCCCGAGCAAATCTCCATTGTCGTCCACGTGTCTTGAGAAGGTCGACCACCGAGTGGCCTGGCCGTGCTGTCACGGGCCTCGTACACGACCGCTCTGATACGTAAAAAATGTATCGATAACTTCGTAGTTTATTATATCAATATGTCACATATCTGCATCATACATGAGTTACTACGATGGATTCAAATGATTTTAGGGTTCTCAAACAAAATCCCATTATTTTGATATTGAACTCTTATAAGGTAGAAATCTCCTGATAGTGTTTTTTTTTACTTTCAGAAATTTTGAGATGGAAGAAAGCTAAAGCTAGGTCCTAAGGGGCTGCAATTGAGGCCCCTCAGTGCGGATGCCTAGGGTGGGCGCGCCGAGGATGATCATTTTTTCCTCCGTGGTCCGATCGCCTTTGTTACCGTGCCCCACACTTCGGCGATGCTGCAACAGAAACAATTAAACAAATATAGAAGCTTCGTCACCAGATGAGAATTTTAGAGGGGAGGGGGCACTACCAGAATCGCCTCTGCCCTCCTGTCCTGCTCATGGCTCCCCGCCATGAAGAGGCAGTAGTTGACCCCATTGATTATGGGTTTGTGATAGTAGATTGATTATATCTCTCCACGTGTTAATGTCTTAAAACGGTAACTCACATGCTTAGGACGTTATAGGTATAATTTTCATGGTGGATGTCATTTCTATGGTGCCCTATTTGGTTTTAGACCGTGCAGGCGGATCATGCACATGAGCTGCGGGTTGAAGAAAACCATACATCAGACAACTAGAGGGACGTAGATGACGTGAGAGAGCGTCGACAGGGCTGCGAAAGGGTTGGGGACTATTTGGATTGGTTTAGGGGTGGGTTCGGCCTATTGGATCCGATGTGGAGGACGCGTCCCTGCACGTCCTGGTAGCCCCAAATCCTCCCCACCGCATCGTTTAACCAATTACCAACATATTAGTCACATTGGATGGAAGTTAGAGGAATTATATTAACGGGCGAATATCCAAATTGAACGAGCAAAAGGCATGAAATAAACACGTGCTCGATGAACTCCTCCAAATTACAAAAGATACATTTCTTGCAATCTGTCCATCTCCTTTTGGTAAGACTAACTTCCTATGAACCACATGAAGATCTTTATCTAGCTGTACTTCTAATTTTGTATGTATAATTTTATATATGTAAAAACTTAGTATTACCATTTATCAAGTCCAGTTATATCGATTTTTTTTTGACTTTTACTAAACCCACAACGCAGGGTAATTCCGTACAGAGGGAGTATGTAAGTTTCTTGTGAGGAATATTAATGTTAAATTTAATCTCACCTCTGATTACTTCCTTTTGCCTCTCAAATAAATTTTCTAGCAACATAAATAAAAGCAAAAAGGCCAACAATACCGATTTCGTGGCTGGTGGTTTCGTGCCAAAGGTAATGATAGTGTTTTGTCTTGATCGTTCAGTCAAACTATTTTAAATCGAGTAAATGGCACTGGCGGTCACTAAATTCGTCGTGTGGTGCACTTAAGTCACCATTTTCAAAAATCTTCTGAACCTGTCACTCAACTCAACATTCGTGTGCAATTTGGTCACTCGGCCGTTTGTTGACCGGTTTTTTCCGGTTTTTAACCCAAAATCATCACGTGCGGCTCACGTGTGTCTCGTTCTGGTCCAGTTTTTGCAAAAAAAACCCCTTTAATTCTAGCAACGTTTCTATGCTGGCCTCTACTGACAAGTGGGTCCCACCTGTCATTGACAGGGAATAAATAAATAAAAGATCTAAAATAAAACGTTGCGGCGGCAGGGGCGGCGCCGGGGCGTGAGCAGGGGTGCGGGCGGCGTTCCGGCCAGCAGGAGCGGCGGCTCCCGCACGGAGCAGGGGCGCGGCCGGCGCTCCGGCCAGCAGGGGCGGCGGCTCCCGATGGAGGAGATGGCCGAGGCACCCGACGGCGGTGCGGCCAAGGCGTGCTCTGCTCTGGCAGCTCAGGGACGCGGCGGGCTCCGGGACGCTGAACCGGACGGCGGCAGACCCGACGGAGCTCTCGCGGCCGGCGGCTCTGCTCTGGCAGCTCAGGCGCCGGCGCGCTCGCGCAGACCAGCCTCTACCCGCACGGGCTGGCCGTCGGCGACTCGCACGCCTGCGGGCTCCACTGGCCCCACCACACCGCCGTTTGCTGGAGCCTCGCGGAGCTCCACCTCCGGCGCGCCTGAGGAGGCCTCGACGGCCGCGGCGGCGAGCTGCACCCACTGGTCCAGCTCGTGGAGCATCGCGTCGGCAAACAATCCCAGCGTAGCTGCGCTCTGCCTCCAGAGTCCAGACGCCTAGCAGCGCGCATGGCATTGACTTTTTTAATGGAAAATCGTACGCACCTATCCTGCAATTTAGCATATGCGTACGCATGGGCGAGTTAGAGAAATGGCCTACTCTGCATGCATGCGCAAAAAGCCAAAAAGCTGAAGTCATCCCGCATTTAATATAAAATCCGAAAATTCAAAAAGTTTTGTAGCCCAAACCGTTTATCCGATTTAGAATCCGTTTTCACCGCTGACCTAGTCGCGACGAGATCTTCGAAACTAGATCCCATATTGACATATTCCGACAACTTTTTTTTCGGACCCAAAAGTTACCCACCCTGTATCATATAAATTACCCAGACTGTAGTATGTAAGTTACCACCCATATTAACGATTAGTTGTCGGGTTGAAATAGAACCATTATTTGTTATTCTTTTGTTTTTTTCGAGTTTTGAAGTTATCAAACCTAGTTATTCATAAGTGAATATCACTTTGAGATGGTAAATGTATCGTGCACAAGTTGGTAACTATGCACTAAAATACACGTACAACTTTTTAAGTACTGGGTGGGTAAGTCCATCAGTATTTGGTGGGTAAATATTAACGATAGAGTATGGTAAATAAATTGATTTCGTGGTGGATATTCATTTGGCGGAGCCAAGACCCAGCTAGCCTGGGCAGCTGCTCGGGCTCCCACGGTGTACCCCCTTGAAATTCTAGTAGAAAACGTTGGTTCGGTTAGTGATTTATTTGGGCAAAAGTTGCTATCTTGGTTGCAGTCACGGTCTTGCCCAAGCTCCGATTTTGAGCTAGCTGGGTAACTCCATCAGTATTGGGTGGTAACTATTATGAAGAGAGTAGGATCACTATTATGATTTTGTGGTGGATAACTACACATGAAAATAAATGGGTAACTTTATCAGTACTGAGTTGTAACTCTATCAGTATTGGGTGGGTAACTCTTACCGAGAGAATATGGTAACTATATTGATTTTGTGGTGGATAACTACACCATAAAAACACATGGGTAACTTCATCACTATTAGGTGGGTAACTGTATCAGTATTGAGTGGTGTAACTATTACCGAGAGAGAGTAGGTAACTACAAAGATTTAATGTTGGATAACTACACATGAAAAACCATGGATAACGTTATCAGTACTGGATGGGTAACTATATCAGTATTGGGTGGTTAATTATTACTGAGAGAGTATGATAACTACATTGATTTTATGGTGGGTAACTACACCATAAAAACTCATGGGTAACTTTATCAGTACTGGGTGGTAATTCCATCAGTATTGGGTTGGTAACTATTATCGCGAGGCCGGTGGCGCAACAACCGGCAAGAGACGACCCTCGGCTCTTGGAAAAAAACATATTCGATACATTCTTTACGTTTTGTACAAAGCCTAGACTAGGCGACACGGAGGGGTTAAGCGAAATGACGTCGGCGAAGCAAGATCTCGGCACGTGTCCGGCCATCACACAAACACAATTCTCACATATTGCCAAGGCCGGTAGCACGTATGAGTAGAGACATGTTGCATTAAAACAAAATTACAAATAGGTCCAAAGATTTACAAAAAGGCCCTTGAAGAGGAAAAAGAAAATGCAATCAGGTCCTTCTATTCCTCCATGCGCTGGCCGGGGCAGCTGGCCGGAGCTCCTCTCCTCCTCCATGCGCGGCTGCCAGGGGAGAGCTCCCGTCGAGCCGACGGAGGGTGGACCGGCGGTTCCTTCTCCACCACGCCCCGACGGAGGGTAGAACGGAGGGCAGAGCGACGGCCGGCGGAGGGCGTGGCGAGGTTTAGGCCGACGGCGCTGGGCGGCGGGGTGAAGTCAAGCGTGGCGGCTGGGCGGCGCTGGGAGGTAAAGCGTGGCGAGGTTGAGGCCGAGCGTAGAGCGGCGGGGCGAGGTTCGGGCGGAGGGGTGAGGTCGAGCGTATCGCGACGGCCGGCGGAGGGCGCGGGGAGGTTGAGGCCGGCGGCGTGAGGTCGAGCGTGTCGCGGTGGCCGGCGGAGGGCACGGGGAGGTTGAGGCCGGGGGGGGGCGAGATTTGGGCGGCGGGGTGAGGACGAGCGTGGCGGCTGGGTGGCGATGGGAGGCCGTCACGCGAGGATAAGGTGCAGAATGACCGGCGGTCTGGAGGCTCGGGCGTGGAGCAAACACGCGAAGCGAGATCCCCGTCCGTCCGTCATCCAACGGTGCGCATGCGAGCGTCGAGATAAGCCCCGTGGCAGGCGCCTGCTGATTAGATTTCCCGGTTAGATTTTTCGTAAAGAAATTAATTGCTTTTTGTAAAGAAACGCAAAATAAAATGGTCAACTAATATAACGTTCCATATTTGGCATCAAAAGGTAACGTACTAGGATGGTTAGTACGGTGAAGGCAACACAACGCTCCACGAACATGGTTCGATCCACGCTGCGGCAGCTTTTTTACGCGAGCGACGCGAGCTTTGCATTTAATGTCTCTGGACTAATCCCACACGTTCGTTTACTAATCTACGGTCGGCGAACAAGCGTGCTGATTAGATTTTCCGAATTTAATATACCAAAATATCTAAATGTACTGATTTGAGCGAGAGAAAGACATCGGAGGTTTTTTTTGCAAAGTTCCTGGTCAAAACCGGTGGAGTGACCAGTGGTGCACACGGATGCTGAGTTGAGTGACGGGTTCAGAAGATTTTTGAAAATGGTGACTTAAGTGCAACCACTCGACGACTTCAGTGACCACCAATGCCATTTACTCATTTTAAATCGGTCGGTTGTTTTGTGGTATGTTAAAATTGAACCGATGGTGTCCTGATGCACTACTTCCATTTGGACTTCCATGGTTCGTGGCTTGTGACGACGACAATTTCGACAAGGGACTGGGAGGCGACAAGATAGAAAAGCAGATAGACAGGTGATCATGGAGTACGTTTTGGAAAGGCAAAAAAAAGCAGTCGATTTTAGCCTCCCGTAAAAAATTGGCCATTGTGAGCTAGCAATTGCGAGTACGAGCTCTGAAACGTACCACCTTGACCACTACGGTCTGTGCAGACCAAGCCACCACCGTGACCATGTACCTCCCCTCCCCTGCATGCTGGATACAAGTAGACGCAACTCCATGGCAATTCTTCCATTGAGCCATTCAAAAACAAAATCTTCTACAGAGCCCCACCGATATCTCCGATACTCTCCGTAGTTAGGGAAAAGAGTATTGCTAGCGCGATGACTGGTACGCTCACATATATCCCTCTGAATCAATCCGTTTTCGTATTTCTGTTGCAAGTTTGTTCTGCTTAAGATCTTTGATCTTCGGATAAATGTTCTCTTGTCTTTCCCTCCTTTTCGAGATGTTTTGCCTTCGGGCAAGGTTTCTAAATGGGTCAGCTTTCACTTTGATTTCCTATTGGTGGTTTGTTCTGCATATTGCTCAAAGATCCTAAGTTTTTCTATTTTTTTATAACGGGGTTTGTGCCTAAGATTTTCTTACTACACGTATACAAGTCCAGGTCGAATTTATGCTTGAGATCTTTGATCTCCGGATGAATGTTATTATATTTCCCTCCATCCTCCTCCTCTTCCATTTCTAAAAAAAAAAAAAATCCTCCTCCTCTTAGCAGAGCAATGTTGCTTCTGTTTGGAGACCGTTTGGCTTTGGGTGTGATTTTAGAACGGGTCAGTTTTCCATTTGATTTCTTAGACAAAGGCTTAATTTTTGTACATGACAGTAGTTTGAGAAAGCAGCGTTGGATTGGGAATTTATTTGCATCTTAGTAGTGGAACCGTGTGCTCTTGCACTCTTGCTCGGCCATCTGCTTCCAAGATTTAACCCACTTGTCATCTTGTCTGAACTTTTGAAGGCCGCAACCCGGGAGCTGCACTAGCAAAGGTGGAGGAGGAGCATACCAAAGGTAAAAGAAATCCCAATCCAACCTCTCAGTCTGTTGCGCGTTCGATCTCTCTGATCCATGTGCTTCTGTTTTCTTTCCTGCAGTCCCAGGTCGTCACCGAGATGCTCTGCTTCCACTACATGATCCTTGTTGTGGCGATCGGTCTCTCCATGTCTGGGCTGGCCTGGTCCCGCTACAGTAGCCCCGCCTTGGCCGTCGTCGTCACCGTCTTCTACTTCACGCTCGTCACCATCGAGATGCAGGTCATCCTCGCCATCAGCATGGCGAGCAAGCCCGCCCCGTCCCGGATTCCATCTCCCCTGAACAAGTGGATGGTGGCCATCTCAGTCTGGCTCTTCCTCGTCACCTACTTCCTCTTCTACGCTTCCGTGAGCCTCCACGCTCTCGAGCCGGGCTACTGGGGCCTCATCGTCGCCAGGATCGCTAGCGCCGTGAACCTCGCCATGACCGTCTACACCATGCTGCATGTAAGTTCGCGTGCTGTGTTTGGTTCGTTCCTGAAAGTTGCGCCTCATTTGCTTGATTTTTTTTTTAGAAATGGGGTAGTCCCAAGGCTCTGCGTCGAAATGATGCATACGGCCTCATTTGCTTGATGATTTTACCAAGTGTTTCTTCTCGAATTTTCCAGCGTCACGTCTAGCCGCGGAGCGGATGCATGTGGCCGAGGAAGATGGAGCATCTTGGAGTGTGGAGAAAGGAAATTAACCACATTTTACACAAATTCAAATGACATTTGCCTATTACTCCGCCGCCCTAACCCTAGCTGGCCTCTAATAGTCGTCGGAGAGGTAGATGACGCCGCCGTCCTTGGCTGCGGGATGCCGCGGCGGCCCTGCCTCCGCCTCCTCCTTCAAGATGGTCGGCGGCCGTTCCGCCGCGGGCTGCTGCTCCAGCGACGCGCACATCGCCAGTTAGTAGACCGGGCAGTCTTCCGGATCGATCGGGTGGCGCGGCGGTGACATGGTGTGGCGCCCCGACCGCGGAACTATACAGTGATGCTGTGTGTCACCGGTTAAGCGATACAAACGGAGGTTACGGGTTTACCAATCCCCGGCCAAAACTTTTGGCAGGCGTTGCTCGGAATGGATCATCGGCAACGCAACACCCGATTGATGCCTTAACGCATGCACAACTATCAATGCATAATAGAGAGATCAAGACTTGTGGAACAACTGGCACATTACAGACTCTACGACTCAAAGCATTATAGTTTAACTCTTATAATAGAGAAAGATAGTCAATATTACAACCAGAGGTCACAGACCCAACAGTACATCATACGAAAGCGAATTAAGTTGTTCTAAACAACAAGATCCAAATTATGGCCTAAGAGGACTACAGATAAACATTCCCAGCGCCAGCTGTCCCGGAGATGTCCCAAGCTGCCACCTGGGAACCCCAGACTACTCGTCGACGTCCACAAAGAACCCACCTTCAAGTTCGATGAAGTCCTCCTCTGAAAGAATCAACAACGCAACGTTGAGTTCGACGAACTCTGCAAGATTAGTAGAGCTACTAGCCCGATGATTGGCTTATAAAGGATTTATGCCTGTTTTGCATAAAGCTGATTTTCTTTATAAAGACATAACTCCATGGCATCGACTAATCAGAATATTTTCAAAGGGGTAAGAAGTAAACTCTTTTCTTCTGATCATCTTCAACGACAACCACCATCCATCACTTCGCCTGTCTACAAAGGCACCTCCCGAATCACCCTCGAGGAAGTCAACGTTGCATTCTTGGTAGTACCTTTAGTACTCAGATTTTAATCATTCCGTTCAAGTTTTCTATGGTCTCTGAATCCGGCACCAAGTCGTCCGTAACCGTGGACACAGCTTTTCGAAAAGATTTACCCTGCAGCGGTGTACTGTTTTTAACCACCGGTACCGCCCGGCTCATTGCCTACGCTTAGCTTTCTTCCAGGGAAAGCCGGCTGAGTGGGAACGGTTACAACCTTTACCTTGCTCGAGACTAACCAAGGATCATCAGTGGCGGTAGGACAGGTTCAGTGCCTCCAACATGCTGCCCCGCGGCCACTCATTTTCCTAAACACCACCATCCTCATCCCAGTCCTAGCCACCATCTTCACGCACGCGCAAATGGAAGCTCAAACTAGAGGACCCTCGGCTAGCCCTTCACAAGTTAGTCGGTCGACGTGGGCTCCATATACCCCACCGATGGAAGCACGCTCGGTCTTGGCTCGAAGGCGAGAACTCGCATCTAGGCGGCGAGAACGAGACAACACACCACATCCACAGTGGTCTCTCATCCCCACCTTTAAGCATGTTTATTATCGGCATCCACATTTCTCCATCATCATCCGGACATTCCATCAACAGTTCCAACAATGAAATATCCACCGGACAACTAAGCATTTAACTAAGCATGGCTAAGCATATACATAACATAGTTAAGTAACTCAGGCCAACAAGGCAATCCTATGGATATTAGGAGGGAAACAGGTAATGGCATCGGAAAAATAATGCAACTAATAGGATACTCTAATCCAACCAAATTGACATTTGGAACCGCATGCAATATTATAGTGGAGAAAATATTTGCGGAAAATATAGGAGGAGACATGCTCAGAGGGGGGGATTACGCTTGCCTTGTTTAACGGGCTGATAATACGGGTCGTCAGGGTATTATGAAGAAACCCCGACTGCTTGATTTATCGATGCATAAAAACACCATCAAATACCACACCATACAAAACAAGTGCAATGCACAAGCACATGATGATATGACATTTTAAATGCATCATAGAAGCATTGAACATGACCAACAAGTTAAACGGGGTCCCAATTATATTTATTGCATTATTTGGAATCATCCCCATATTTAAACTTAATGGAAATAGCCATTTTTGAAAAAGTACAGTACTGAAATATTGCCCAAAATGCATGCAATTGATGTTACCGGATACCTCATAATTTTGTGAGCATTTTGATATAAGGAACACATTTTTCTGATGAACCAATTGAAAGTTATTGCATTTTCAATATTTGGTTTATTGCTGCCATTTTATTCAATTATTTCTAGGCACCTGAAACTAAGTATCCATGCTTGGGAATAAGATGAAACATGAAGTACATTATGTACTGAACATTTTGATACCTCAAACTTAATTTTTGGATCCACAATTTTAAAGTTATGAATTTCCTAAATTCATCTTTATTTCTGCCCTTTTTCTGAAATGCAAGAAACATTTATTTCCAGTATTCATTTCATCATAAAATTGTCCTGGAAAATGTAAAGTTCCTTCCCCTGGTCATTTAGAGACCAAGTTTACATTTTTCTGATCTATAATTTAAAAAGATATGAATTCCCCAAAATGCATTTCTTTTCTGCCATTTTTCTTATTCTAATAAAACATCAAATAAATTAATTTATTTGGATGTGTGAGTTATACCAATAGACAGGTTGTCTTTTTCTGAATATTTTGGTATATTATTTATAATGTTTGGAGCAACAGCCCAAAAGTTATTGAATTTACAAATTTCTATTCGAATCTGGTTTTTTATTTATTTTCCCAGGAAATCTGACGAATCTTTCTGCACCGAGTGGCTGGCTAGCCACAGCCACTGACGGCTGGGCCCTGAGCCACGCTGGCGTCCACGTGGGCAAGCAGTTTGACTGCGATGATGCCAGGACGGCGGCGTGGACGCGCGGTGACCGCGGGCACGGCGGCGCTCTGCTACGGCGGAGGAGCTCGCGCGGGGAAGAACTACTGGGCGAAGATGACGCGCAAGACTACGGCGCACCTACGGGTGGATTCACGGACCAAATGGTCGCCGGCAAATGCTCCGACGACGAGCTACGGCGGAGATGCGCTACGGTCTACGGCGAGGCTACGGATAAACGGCGAGCTAGAGCGCGAAAGAGAGGACAAAGATGTCCAGGATCACGGCGTGCTCACCCTTGATGCATGGGTACTCGCGGCGTTGATGGAGAAGGTCGGAGGCGGTCGTGAGCTTGCTCGAGGCGCGGCGGCCGGAGCAGAGGAAGACGAAGTTGGCGACGATGATTGCGGGCTCCCCTCTGCGATTCCTTGTGCGGGGAAGGAGAGGAGGACGCAGCGGAGACAATGGCTGTCTTCGATCTGCTCTGGGCGGCCTGGAACGGCGGCGATGCGGCGGCGGAGCTCGGCTATGGCTCGGCCATGGCAGAAAAAGAGAGAGAGGGAACTGGGGAAAATATCGGGGGAGAGAGAGAGCACGCCTCGGTGGTGGTCTTATCCACCTCGTCCGGGCCTGCGGCGGGCAAAGGAGGGCACGGCGGCGAGCTGGTGCGTCGCGAGCAACTCGGCGCACGGTCGCTACAGGAAGAAGAAGACGATCTTGCAAGGAACCCCTGGAAGACCTTTCCACATTACAACTAGGTCCTTTTCTGTTTTCTTTGAATTCCAGCAGCAATTCAGTGATTTTATTGGGGCACTTAAACATTTTAGAAAAATCTGAGAAAAATCATGTAGCCTCCCAATAACATGTAGAAGCACCACAAAAATTGGTGTTCCGAAATAAAATGTTTTGAGCAACATTTGTTCATAAAGTTGGATTATGGTATTTTTGGTTAATTTCAATTTGATGTTTCCTTATTAAATTGAGAGCAAGTGAAAATTATTATTTGTGAACTCTTGGAACTTCCTTGACAAATATATCAACTTGTTAACTTTTGTTTGTCAAGTTTAACTGTTTCAAGTGGAACACCTTAATGCATGGATGCCATGGTGCAGGACAGAAAGGAAAAATGAAAATTTGATTCAAATTTTACAATACCAACAGTGGGGCTGTTACACATGGGGTCGCTGGTCCAGCGAAGGTGATCCATGGTGAAGCCAGGCGTGTGCCCGTCACCACCGGCATCTCAGAGAGGCGACGAGACACGCCATTCTAGGGGGAGCTTAAGTTGGGGCTCGGGGTCCTCCTTGACGGCGGCGACGCTACGCCGCTTTGGCCCTGACTCCTCTTTGACAACGGCGAGCTTGCGCCGCTTGACGTCGGGCATCTACTTGACGGTGGCCAGGAGCTTGCCGTGCACCTTGCTCCCGGGATCCTCCTTGACAGCGGAGAGCGGTGCAGAGCGCGGTGTGGCCTGGCGTGGTGGCTCTGCCGGGACGGTGGGTCCGCTGGCACGCTGGAGCGCCCATGCGAGCACACCCTCAAGCGTGCGGCCATGCCACCGGGCCTTGCGGCGCTTCGTCACGTACTGCGCTGTGCCGTCCTAGTGCTCGAGAGCGGTGTCCCCTTCCTGCCAGAAGCGATCGAACGAGGAGACGTAGTTGTTAGCGGCGTTGTCGGGGTGACGCCGCTGCACCCGTGTCATGGCGTCTCGCAGCTCCAGAATTTGGCGCCCAACTTGTGTCAATGAAAAGATGGTCCCGTCTATCAGAGGGCATGTGTCCGGTCACTGTCAGGTACCCCCAAGAGGGACTCCAAAGATGGGGACCTGTTCGAAGGTGCCGGACATAATTTGAGTCGGGCCAACACTTGGGGGTGGGGCGAATTTCGAGTCCGGCCCCCATTGGGCCTTTGGGTGTGCTTTGGGTGCTGCCGGTGGAGAGAGTCTTATTTCCACCTTTCTGTTGTGCGGGCTAAAGTCCAACGAATCCTAGGCTAGCTTTTGACCCATGTTTTCAAATCAGTTTGTTTAGAAACTGGGCCTTGATTTCAAAATCCCTTTTTCAAACCTAAACCAAAAACTTCAGTGCCCCAAAAATCGTGATGTTCCAATGCTTGACCTTTACAATGTTCTTTTGTTTTTCGCACCGCTCCAATACGGTCTGGCCTTTCTTTTTAATATAATACATGTCTCATTTGTAAATAAAGATCAAATTCTAGGCCACGTAGATATTGACCTGACATAACTGAAATGGTAGGTTAACATAAAAAATATAATCCGGACCGAAGAAAACCCTCAGTCTACCCCTTTCCTCTGGCACAACCGTGGTAGAGAAGCAAGAAAAAGTGGATTTAGATCACCTCGTCATCCAAGTTCGAGCAACTCCGTCGTTAATCTACAGCTTTATCGATCTCGAAAGTAGCTTGTCAAAAGCAAAACGATTGCGTTTAAAGAATCACACCAGGACGACACCCCAGACATGTTATCGAATTTCAGATCCGACACCCCGGCGCGACTACGTCGCCGGAGGAAACAAGATCTGACAGGCTCTAATTATGAACCCAGCACAAGATTCACTATCTTTTACGTATGTCACCAACACCGACGAGCGTCTACACGTACTCCTGGCCAATCTCCCGAGCTCTACTCCAACGCTGGAACAAACGCCGACGCAACACGATGACACAAGTCCACCATAAGGATGTCGCCGAGACACCATCTCCACTTGAACAGACTACCATCCGTTCACTCGCCGACCACATAGTGGAACACCACATCGAAGAAGAATCCCGAACACTTTTATTCACCGCCACCCAAGCCAACACATCGAGCGGCCGAAAACTTAAATTACAAAATTTAAAGCTACATTGATCTGCACACGCGAGATGCGACGACCCACTCACCACCAACGACCAGGCAGCCGTCAGCGGGAGCCGCCGAGATCGGCGTCGGAAGGCTGGTCTTTCTGTCCTGGTGGAGCGGAGGAAAGCGAAAGAACCATACGGTCTGGTCTGGGAGCTCGTACTCTGCTCCAAAACGGGAGGCTGCCGTACGTATATAGTATACAGGAGAAGGAGAGTCCAAAGTTCAGTCGTTCCGCTGCCTGACTGCCTCCGCGCGCGTCATCCGACATTCTTCAGGAAGGTCGGGTTTTTTTTCAGTCGTATCCAAGGAAATTTCTGAAGTTCAAGCTTAGATAGGTCACCGGCCCACTTGGAGTCCGAGGCGGTTCGCCTCCTCTTTATCGTCGAGTTCCTTGTGTCGAGGGAAAATCATAGCGTGTACGAGAACGCGATTGAGAAGAAGGAAACCCTAGCCGACGTCCTCTTTCTGTCCCGATCTGCTTGGTTGGTTGGTGGCGGTATGGCTATGGCGCTGCGCACAATGGCCGCGAAGCTGAAGCAGAAGATGCCCGCTGCTGTCCAGGGTTTTCGCCTCTTACCGTAATCCGGTTCGCTCCCCATCTCAATCTTCTACCGCAGTCTTAGTCTTCCGATTGATGCAATCGGTTGATTTGCCGTCCTGTAATGCGTGATTAGTCAGATATATTATTCTATTCTTTTTGCTGACGAGTCACGACGGAAATTTGTTGCATGTTCTCGCAGTGATGGAGATAGACCTTGTTGGTTAAATTTGATGTTAGTAGTCGAAAACAGAGTTAGTATTTGTATTCAGAATCGACATGTGCCACCCATGACTTTTCTCTTACTGGAGACATACTGCTTTGGTTATCCCTTGTCATTAGCAATATATAGGTTTTTAGATGGAATTAAATTTGCAATATAATTTTTTTGCAATAAGGTAGAGCACGCCTCTACCTTCTTTCAATCTAATTTTTTTTGCAATATATTGCTGGAATTTCTTGTAGCCTTGATATTGATATTGATATTGGGATAGATAGATAGTCACTGCTTAAGTTGGTTCAATCTCCTATATTCAGCTTCACAACTGAATACCACAACTTCACCAATAAATGCCACTCATCACAGGCTCTAATATTTGTTTTTGGATTCATCATGTACCATCCAGGATCTCTCTTTTACTAGGGACAATTTACAGCTTGCCTTGATTTGATTCTTATTATTTGCAATTAGGTATTTAGACGAAATTAAGATTTTTTTTTGCAATTGCTTGTTAATTCTATATCGAACTTTCAACCTACATTGGCTGTCATCCCTTCTTTAACTATCAAACTCCACTGCTTGTAGGCAACCAGCAGCTCTCCTACTGGCCTTGACCGCCTCGACCCAGAAATTCGGTAGGACACTAAACGTGCAAGATCATTCTCTGATTGACTTATTCATTGCACTATGGATCCTAACAGTCATTCTCATTCCTCTTCTGAAGCCGGGCAGTGGAGGAGTTTGTGAACCTACACAGAAAGAACCGCAGGGATGAGGCATTGGCCCGTGGTGCTGGCTTGGGTCTGGCAGCACTCACCTTGGCACTTGGGATTCGTCGACTCGGAAGTTGTGGATGATTCACTGGCTCAATAAGTGAATGGTTCAATGCTTGGAATATATGTCCTGCTCTGCATGTTTTAATATCTATTGTATATACCCTGCGTCCTTATCTAGCCAGCGTACTACTGGCTCGTCTCATGTAAGAGCACTCTATATGACGAGGAATCCAAATTCTAAGGACTATTGATGATTAGGGATATAAGTTCTCTCATGGCATGAGATGTAAGAACACTCCATCTGTTGTTTGAGATCGATCTCTGACCTTGTTACTAATATATTATGCGTGTTTGTCTCGTTTCTATTTTATTGGCTGGTTGTTTTTTTTAAACGGAGGCAAAATATTTGCCTCATCCATTAATTAAGAAGAAGAGAATTGCCCATTTATTTATGGAAACCGGGCGAAAACCATTACAAATTTGGTCGCGAAAGGCAGCCAAGCCACAACCCAAAGAGGCAAGCGGACTACTCCCAAATCATGACCACCACGACCACAAAGACAGATACACAGGCGCTCCAAACACTCTAATCCTACAAGACGCCCAAGAAAGAACCTCACCAACACACAAGTGTCCCCATAGACCGGTGGTAAAAGAGCACAAACACAATGACGGACAAGACCTCGAGAACTATCCATCAAGAAACCAGGGACGCCTTTCTTGTAGCGCCTCTCTTCATGCTTCTACACTTGCTTGAATTCTCCTTCAAAATGACGGGTCTAGAACTAGTGTCGCTCTCTTACTCTTATGTGATGGCCTTCTCCTTCAAGAGACGACCAATCGTCTTGCCCGATGCAGGGTTAGCGGCAGCCAAAGTAGCGAAGAAATCACATATCTCCTTGGCGACGAGAGACCCTGGCACACGTGCCAACGCTCCAGATGCAGGAACCACGTTCCCAATGGACGAGAGTTTGCATCGATCACATCACCACTCTCACTCTCCCGGAATGGTGGCAGCACATGTCCCGTGAAGGCACGGCTAACCGCAAGGCTATGGCTTCTCTCGTCTTTCTAACTTCGTGGGAAGTGTGGAATGAAAGAAACGCGAGGGTCTTCCATAACAAGCATACGTCCTCTCTCAACATTCTAGCCAAGATCAAGCATGAGGCGAAGTTGTGGTCTCTCGCGGGTGCGAGACACTTGGGTGCCATTTTGCCGGGAGAGTAATCCGTTTGTAACTTTGTTGTGTCCTTGTTGGCCCCAAAACTTTGTTGAACTCTCTCTTAATTGATGATAAGGGGCAAAGCTTTTGCCCCACGTTTCTAAAAAAAATTACAAGTGTTTCTTCTCGAATTTGTCAGCGTCGCGTCTAGCTGGGGATGCATGTGACCGAGGAAGATGGAGCGTCCTGGAATCTGGAGAATAGAATCCCCTGTGAACTTGTAGGCTGGCCAGCATTTTACAGGTGGTTGTTAATCATTGTGTTGTTTTCTGTCCGTGTGTTGATCGTTGATTCTTCACTTAACTGCCTACTAGTACTGTTTGCATATATATACTACTGGATTAGAAGTAGGGATCACCTTATTGAGTATAGGAATTTGAAGCTGGAATGTGTGTGATACTCTGTTTCGTTTAACTTGGAATGCTTGTGTAAATCTATCATTTTCCTCTTTTTCAAAATTTATGTTAATTTTTGCCCTGAGCGTTTCAGTTGTTGTGAACCATGATATAGTTTCTGAGGTGACTTGCACCTTTGTAGGAGAAGGTTAGTTGAGATAATGTTGCATGGGTGAAGTTATTTCCCTGGATCTGCTGTGCAGGCCAAAGTCCAATGGAGCCTGGGCTAGAGCTTTCAGCCTATGTTCTCAAATTTGGTTCGTTCAAAAATTGGGACTTGATTCCAAGTTCCATTTTCCAAACCTAAATCGAGAATGTTAGAGTATATTACGGTTAGGTATATTTGGTAGTTTTAGTATTGTAATCCAAGTCTATCTCTAGGAGCTTCTTGCCCTCCAAGTCTGTACCCTTTATAAACAGCCCATCGTGGCTAAAGCAATATAACAAATATTCCGCAATCTTACATGGTATCAGAGCGTTTCGCTCCTCGGCCTAGGGTTTAGCCACCACCGCTCCCGCCGCCGCCCCCGGCGAGATCGACTCCATGATCTCCGCCGGGGGCACCGCATCGCATAGCTAGTTTGCAATAGATAGATCGGTTTCATAGTTTTAGCAATTTTCGTTTTTGTTTTCGGTTAGATCCTTTTCTCTAGCTACCAAATATTCGATTAGCCATTTCGCCGGTGCACTTCAGAAATCGATTCGGAACAGGACAACTTCACGTGCATGCGTGTTGTGCATATGGGGCAAGGATCGATCAGCTCCATCTGCCTCCACTGCACCGCTGCAAGTCTACGCCACCAGATCGTCATGAAGCCAACCGAGCCATCGACTTCAACGACGCTCGTAGTCATCATCGCCTCGCCGACAATTCTCTACATCAACAACGTCTCCGGCATCTACTACCTCTACATCGCCGACAACAATCTACGCCAACAACGTCCCGACATCAACTACTTCTACAAGCTCAAACGTCTTCAACAACCACCACGCCGTCTTCGTCCACCACAAACCGAGCCGCCAGAGTTGCAGTCTATTTTTATTTTTGCTCAATTTACTTTTTGCAACCTTTTCGTCTACTCCGGCAACAACGGCGGAAAATCTGCTCTACGCACCGACCGATCGGAGATCTCCTCTGCTTCTTCATCCGGCTCTGGCTCGCAAGGTTCATGGTGGTCCCTGTCTTCGCATGTCCGTATTGGCAACACCGGCGTGTGCCTTCGTCCCCGACGCGCTCCCGAGTCTGGCAAGCTCGGCAAGGCGTGCCGCCTACCTCGTCTACACCAACTCCACCAACGTCTACCTCAACTACCCCAACAACGGCAACATCGACCACAACTACGGCGCACACAACTTGGCTACATCGACATCGGCATTAAGGGCTATCACCTCGGCTCCCTCTCCAGTTCGCAAACTTCGCTTGTACTCCAGTCAGACCGCCCGCGATGATCCAGCTATTCGCGTCATTACAGATCCGACTGCGGGGGGTGTTAGAGTATATTACGGTTAGGTATATTTGGTAGTTTTAGTATTGTAATCCAAGTCTATCTCTAGGAGGCTTCTTGCCCTCCAAGTCTTGTACCCTTTATAAACAACCCATCGTGGCTAAAACAATATAACAAATATTCCGCAATCTTACATAGAACTTCAATGCGAAAAGGAAAAAAACATAATGTTTCAAGGACCTTTTACTATGTTCTTTCCTTTCTCGCCGCCGCTCCTAGGACCCTGGTTATACAAGTTACAAGTAGACAAACCGCAACGACAGTGCAAAGTGTAGGAGCCAGCAGGCAGCTGCTTTGTAGATGAACACATACGTAGGGAACTTCCACATTGCGATTTATTTTTTGGCATAGAGCACGAGTTCAAAGAAACGCGAAGATAATATGTTGGCGAATAGTCGAGTGCAGAAAAACTCACTTCTACGTGCTCCCTTGCAATTTTAGAGCCACGATCCCTACAAGGTGAAAGTCCACGCACGAATGGCTCGCCACCAAAGTCCAAACCTTTTTTTTTTTTGCGATTCACCAAAGTCCAAACCTAGTCGTGAAAAATCCAAACACAGAGCCTAAGGGCGTGTTCGGAAGCTCTCCGGCTCCCAGATCCGTGGTGCTCCAGTCCGGAGCAGCGCCGAACAAGCCAACTCCATGGAGTCAGATCCGCGGAGTGGGGCAATTCGGCTGTACAAATTGCGGAGCACCTATTCTGGCGATCCGTGGAGCAGTCCGCCGCCGAGAAGCACATAATTACGGCGAAATGCCACCGCCAAGTGAAAATAACTGTTCGCTGCCTTTTTCTTTTCTCTCGAGTCCATCGATGCTTGACTAGCTTCTCTCTCCCGAACAAATCGCAGGCCAAGCCTCAGACCCGCCGCCATCCCCCAACTCCGGTCGGCCTCCAGACTCGCCGCCGCCCCCCCAAACTCCGGTGACCTCCACACCCGCCGCCACCCCCCGACTTCGCCGACCTCCAGAACCGCCGCTACCCCCCGTCATTCCCAGGAGCTTCCTCGTCGAGGTATAGAGGCCACCCTACTGCATCCCCGACTCCAGATCGACGAGCTTCTCTGCTAGCTTGTGGACAGCATGCCGGAGACACGCCATGACCGCTTAGACGCGTACACGGCCACCAGGTCCTGGACATACGTGCTCGGATTCCCGGTCCTGACGGAGACGCAGACTAGCGCAGCGCTAGAGATCTAGTTTAAAATCGATTCCCGGAGGCGCGAAAGTGCGTAGGAAGGATCCTCTCCTTCCAACTAATCGATCCTCAGGTCCAATTTCATGAATTGGTGGCCGTCGGCAAAATCCTCTCGTTGAGCGCCGCCGCGGCCATACTAGCTGTCGTCGGAGACATTGTTGACTCGATTGATTTGGGCTCCAACATGCTGGCGAACTCCCTTTCCAAATGGGCCAGATTGGCTAAATGGGCTTCCAGCCCAGCCAAAAATCAAGAAGCTGTAACGAACGTTTTGTGCTCCGAACGAGACGTCGGATTTGCGTTTGTGGAGCAGAATCTGAGGATTTGGGGAAGCTGGACTACATCCGAACACGCCCTAAGAGCTCGGATCCTCTCCGCTCCTCAACTGTGCTCTCGGAGCCGAACACATCAACTCCACAGAGTCAGAAGAGCGGAGCGAAAGGGGCTACAGTTCATTTTCACGGATCGCCTAAAACCGAGCTCCACGCACTCCGTGGAGTCAGAAATCCTGGAGCGGATTTGGTGTAGCGGAAAAGTCCGAACAGGCTCTAAGGGCGTGTTCGGCAACGGCCCAGCTTCTCCGAATCCTCAAATCCGGCTCTGAAATCCGGCTCCGCACTTCTCCTAGAAGCTCAAAACGTTCGGCCAGCTCCTCTATTTTCTCTGAGCCTCTGACAAGCGGGCCCCAGTCGTCAGGTTCATCTTCCCCATATCCTCTCCCCAAATCTTGAGGTCAGGGCTGGAGGTGCTCGTGGCAGGGGAAGCTCGCTGCTTGGGGAGGTCGGGCTGGAGGAGCTCGTGGCGGGGGAAGGCCGGGGCGCGGGAGGTCGGGGCGGAGGAGGTCATGGCGGTGGAGGTCGCGGGAGTGGGAATTCGCGGCGGTGGGAGGTCGGGGTGGAGGAGCTCGGGGCGGGGGAGGCCAGGGCAGGGGAGATCCTGGGATGGAGGAGCTCGCGGCGGTGCAGCTCGCCGCGGAGGAGGTCGGGACGGAGGAGCTTGGGGCGGGGTGATGCCGGGGCGGAGGAGCTTGGGGCGGGTGATGCCGGGGCGGAGGAGCTCGGAGCTCGGGGCGGAGGAGCTCGATGGACCGCGCCGTCGTGCTGGCGCCGGAGGAGAGGGAGGCCGGGAGGGCGGTGGGCGGCGGGCAGACGGCGCGTCGGGGTCCTGGACGGCGCGTCGGGGTCGCGCACGGCTCGTCGGGGGGAGCGGACGGCGCGTCGGGGAGCTGGGCACCGGCGCTGCGGCGACTCGAGGTGCTTCCTCCGGCCGCCGGAGTCGAGGGTGGCGGCGGCGGATCTAGGGCGGCAGCGGCGGCTGTGTGGCGGCGGGCTGCTAGGAGGTCGCGGCTCTGCTCGCGAGAACGAACGAGAACGACTCGTTTCTCTGCTCGCGTGAGGAGAATAGAAGGAAACCAACCGTGCAGTTCACTTGGCGGTGGCAGTTTCTTCGTAATTACCTACAACTCCGCCAAACGCTGATTCGCGAAACCAGGAAACTGCCGCTTCGAAAATTGCACGGTGATTCCTGCTAGCTTCGCGAATCTGGCTTCGTGGAGCTGATGTGTTCGGCAGTGCTCCAGCGCGAAGCGACGGGAAGCTGGGAGCTGGCCTGTTGCCGAACACTAAATCAGTCTCACAATTACTCTTCCTGATCCAGCCACCTGCAATCAGATTGTTTGCAGGTCTGGCGGATGCGCGTGTCAGCGTGTGTTTTAGGGACTAGTTTTTTTTTCTATGAAGAGTAGTACACTCAACTTATGCAACAACTCACTATCACGAATAATTCAAAACATAGAGGATGAATAAGCCCAAATTATTAAAAAAATATGTAAGGCACACGGTAACCACCATCGACATCAACCATTGTGATGGCAACACATAGAGTGCGATAATGTTGTCCAAAAGAACATAGACGCCGTCTCCCATACAACTCGGCAACGAATATGCATAAACCTTGTGGACGAGAACCATGGAATGTGTCATCTCACTGTTTTCAGCCTGAATATCGGGCCTTTCAACCAAAGCTCACACACAGTTCTAATGTGATCAATGCCACACAACCAAAACTATTTCCGTCTGACGATTTAATCGACTGCGATGAAAGTACTAGACACCACTGAAAGCTAGTTTAAGGCCCCCTTCGACAATGCCATACCATCCCTGCAATCGAAAATGACCGACTTTGGGGGGCCTTAAAAAATATATTTTATATTGTCTAGCTGCAACCGCGACCACACAACAACCCCATTCTGCTGACCGAAACGGCACGAAAGGCACAATATCCTGCCTCAGATCAGGGCACAACCATACCGTGAGTCATCGCCGACGAGGCTCCGTCTTCAATCCTCTTGTCCTGGTCACACCTGTCGTCAAAACCACTGCAGCCTAGATCCACATGCGGATGTACCGTCGCAGCGATGCCACCACCAAAAAGTTCTGGGGCATTCGTTCCGGTTTGCAAGATCTACCAAGCGCAACTTTGTCTAGATCCAACAATCCAATGACAATATTAACTGATCATGGGAGCCGCACTAGGGTCGGAGGTCCACGCGGCGGGAGGGGACGAGAACCTGTCAGCTTCCTCCGTCGGTGGCGGGCGGATGGAGGACATGGGAGACGATGACAGTGGATCTGCCGGCTTCCTCCGACGGTGGCGGGCGGACGAAGGACATGGGAGACGATGGTAGGGGTGGCTAGGGTTTCACCACCTAGTAGGTTGCACTTAGCCAAAAACAAAGAGACAAAATGTCAAAACAACAATCCAATGACAATATAAATTGATCATAGTACCCGGTTTGTTTCATCTCAATATGGCACATGTACAATAAACTCTTAATATTTATCAAATTAACCCATGGTCAATCGCTGATAATGTTTTGTTCCAAGTTTCATACTTTTTTAATGAACCCTTTCCGTAAATTTTGTACAACCTGTTGTGAAAATCTTGGTGAAAAAATATGCTTCACTTCATGATGTTACGTCCATTTCAAAAGAAGTCGTAATGAACACGATCGATCACATGGGCTCTGCTCGCCATGTAAAAGCTTGTCCATGCTAGCCACAGCTCGTGTCTTGCATCATTTTAGCTAGCCGCGTCCCGTATCCTCATTTGGGAGGAGCACTGGGTCTGGCTCGGTTCCTCATCAGCGACGAGAATGGAAAAAAGGCCAGGGAAGGCATGTGGTTCTTGCTGACGCGCTTGCTAGCTGCAATTCATCACCCGTCCGGCCCGTCCCCAATTCTTCCTTCACGAGGTCGAGGCCGAGAGTGCTTATCTCTCTTTCTCCGCTTCCAGCCCAGTCGATCATCCTCAACTATTCTCTACTCCTTGCGTGGGCAACACTAGTTGCTAGCACATGACGCCGTCAGCCAGGGCTTCCTCGACGGCTGCCTCACCATCATCGGCATCCTCGGCCTGATGTGTCTCCTCCTCTGCTTCATCTCCTGCATCCTCGCCAGCTATGAGGCGATGGAGGAGGCCCAGAACCAAGCCGTCGGAGACAGTGGCGGAGCTCGAAAAAAATTCATGGGCGGGCCGTGCTCAAAGAAACACAATTTTTTTGATATGAAACACACCTCTTCACTAGACATCAGTCACTAATAATTTTCCTTTGGAAGCATATTCTTCAGCTCACTACACCCCACTTCACTACACACGGTCGAAGCATCCAAAACAAAATGTTTCAATTGTTGTTGTAATCCATAAATATGAAGACCTTCTTTAACTTCAGTAAATATGAAGATAAATCAAGAACTGGAGGAATGCCCTGAAAAGTAACCGGTGCATTTTCCCGAAGTACTTCATCATGGTTCTATTCTTATTGTTCCATTTCAAGCAATGGCAGAGAATTGTTTGCTGGCACTGCAACATCTTCTTCAACTTCAGTAATATCATCTCCTTTTCTTTTCAAGACAAAGTCAATTCTTCTCTGTGTGACTTTTCACATGGCTGTTGCAATTCGCAAAACTGGAGAAAAATTCAGTAAACATTCCCCCATTCAATGCTATCAAATTGGACAATGGTGGGCAAGAAGTTTGGGAAAGAAAGAAATATACATGCGCAAGAAAACTGGGGAGAAGTAGGCTTCGATTCAGTCACAGGCATCGCTTGCTGGCTGCTGACACCCCGTCCGGTGCCTCCTGCCCGTGCGATGCGGCCGTCCCTGCAGGGCTGCAGGTTGCAGCTGCGGTGATGCCTTGGCCGCCCCCTGGTTGCAGGCGGCGGCGCTGCTGCCTCCTCGGCCCTCCACCGATTGCCCCCAAATCCCCCTTGTTTTCTAAATCGTGAGACCTAGCGAGGCACCAGAATCCCCATTGTTGCTGCTAAGCACGAGCAGGAACAGGGGAACATGGTAACGTGCAATGGGTGTAGGCCTTGTGTGCTCATGGGCTGTGCTGGGCTTTAGATGCATAGCAGTTAATTTTTGTTTTGCAAAAAAGATGGGCGGGCCATGGCCCAGTTTGCCCCAACAGAACTCCGCCAGTGGTCGGAGACCAGGCGGGAGGCGGTGGCCAGGCCGGAGGCACGGCGGTTTGAAGCTCCATCGCCGCCTGCAACATCCCGGCCGCTGGTATGTCCTCGTGTTGTAATTCTTGGATCTGAAGTTGGGGTTTAGCTTTTCGGATGCTTTACCAACCTGTGTCTCTCATCGATTTCCTCAGCGTCCCGTAGAAGATGCATCCTGCCGGAGGAGGAAGATGAAGCATTTTGCAGCCGCCACCTTCATAGACTTGTAGGATTAGAAACTGGCCAACCTAGCTTACCCATAGCAGTGGCCCTTGTGTGTTATTTTCTGGCTTTGTCTTGATCATGGACGCCCCACTTTATCATGTGCGTTATGTTTGCTCTTAGAGGAGATTTTAATATATTCAGTACAAGCACTTGAGTGTTGGATGTTATGTGACTCTATTATGTGAACGACTTCTTAACGGGAATATATTCTTGTCTGCGTTCATCCATTGTTATTCTGTTCTTGGTACAAATTTTTTTTAGGTGTTTTCATGGTACAAATTTACAGTCATTTTTTTCTGCCGTGAGAAATTTGCTGTCAGTCTTACCTTACGCGTTCGAATACGTATGAGCACATGTAGATGTAGTCACTATAGCTTGCTGCAGCCAGGCAGCGCGACAAATCACCCGCTGAGCACGCGGAGCCACGACGCTGTTCCAGTTTCAGACTGAACTCGTGTGGGAGCAGAGCACGGTTGTTCGACGGCAGCGCACGGCGGCGCGGTCAATCGCCACTCGCCGGACACCGTGTGTCCTGCTAGCAGGTTGGTACTCGCATGACAGTATAAGGGCATCGGCGTAGAACAACTCATGAGAGTTCACGTTATGATTGGTCAAGCTCTCTTGGGAGATTGGATCAACTCTGCAATGAGTTGCAACCAGCTATGTTTTCTGAAGCTATTTACAGAGACTGTTATATGGGCCAAATTAGATCCTTGGACCAAATCTGTTATATGCTAGCTACAGAGACTCGCTCTACTATATGGTATCGAGCTCAAAGGTTTGTGCAACTTATCTATCAAGCCACACTTTTTACTTCGAGATAGCGCATTCCACACTTCTTTACTTCGCTATAGAAGTAAGATCCCAGTCCATCCTACTATAAAGAGTTTCCCCTGATATAAAGAGTTTCCCCTGCCTGCCCCTACTATCAATTGATAATACTGTTATGAGGTTGGAGCATTGGCAACTAGTAGGGGAGGTCCTATACTACGCAATACGCGGACGGTGCAGAGCTCCGCGTACCCCTCCGCCCTAGTGTGACACTATTGGGCTCGGCCCATTACCGGCAGACCATTTCGCTTCATTTTCCCCCTGTTTCGCTGCCTCGGACGGAACAGTCATTCGGAAGATAATAATTTAATAATATGGACACACTTTTGGAAAAGAAGAGACCTTTTTAATTTGGAACCATTTTCAAAAATGAATAATTTTTAAATTTGGAACCATTTTAAATTTGGAACCATTTTCAAAATCGAACCATTTTCAAAATGGAACCATTTTTAAAAAAATGAACAATTTTTAAATTTGGAACCATTTTCAAAATGAATAATTTTCAAATTTGGAACCATTTTAAATTCGGAACCATTTTTAAATTTGAAACCATTTTAACAAAAATGGAACCATTTAAAAAATGAACGATTTTCAAACTTGGAACCATTTTTAAATTAGGAACCATTTTAAATTCGGAACCATTTTTAAATTCGGAACCATTTTCAAAAATGTAACCTTTTTTAAAAAATGAAGATTTTCAAATTTGGATCCATTTTTAAATTTGGAATCATTTTAAATTCGGAACCATTTTTAATTTGGAAACATTTTTAAAAATGTAACTTGAACAATTTTAAAATTTGGAACCATTTTTTAATTTGGAACCATTTTAAATTCGGAACCATTTTTAAATTGGGAACCATTTTGAAAAATGAAACCCTTTTAAATTTGGAACATTTTTTAATTTGGCACCAATTTTAAATTTGGAACCATTTTAAATTTGGAACCATTTTCAATTCAGAACCATTTTTAAATTTGAAACCATTTTAAAAAATGGAACCTTTTTAAAAAATGAAGATTTTCAAATTTGGAACCATTTTTAAATTTAGAATCATTTTAAATTTGGAACCATTTTTAAATTTGAAAACATTTTCAAAAATGGAACCGTTTTCAAAATTGATTTTTTTTCAAATTTAGAACCATTTTTAAATTTAGAACCATTTTAAATTCGGAGCCATTTTTAAATTGGGAACCATTTTGAAAAATGGAACCATTTTAAATTTAGAACCTTTTTAAATTTGGAACATTTTTTTAATTTGGCACCAATTTTAAATTTGGAATCATTTTAAATTTAGAACCATTTTCAAAATAGAACTATTTAAAAAAAAGGACATTTTTAAATTTGGAATCTTTTTAAAATTTAGAACCATTTTTAAATTTGAAAACATTTTCGCAGAATGGACAATTTTCGAAAAACAATTTAAAAAAAGAACAAAAAACAAAATAAGAAAAAGGAAACGAAAACAAAGCAGAAAAAGAAAAAGATACGAAAAAGAAAAACAGAAAATGAAAAAGAAACGAAAAGAAAAAAAAACAGTGCGGCGCGATCCGTCGGCAGGGACGGGCCTGGCCCAAGTGGAGTCGGGGGTACGTGGAGGATGATAACCTCCGCGGTACGCGTCATATAGTTTTCGCAACTGGTAGTACTCATTATTAAATTAAAAAAAGTAGTACTCATTATGGGCTGAGCTTACTTTGGTCTGAGAATCCAAACTACCGTTTCACTTTTGGCTAATCCTAAATATGCTTAGGAAAATGCCGACCTTTCTAGTGGTCGTCTCTTCCTAGAGCGTGTAAGTCATGTACTAATCGCGCGTGTGTACTAATCGCTCGTGTACTAATCCCAGAGCGTCCCACACGATCGATCAAAGCCTGTTATAATATCGGAATGAGCGAGCGGGAGACGTAGTGATACATACGTGTTCAGGAGCCGCATGTACGTTCAAGAGTATCGGGAAGTACAAGTACAAGTGTACAACACATATATTCCAAAGTATAACGCATGTACTTTCATGTACATGTATACTAATAGTAGTACACTAGTCGCATTGATATATATAAGGATACGCCATGGAAAGACGTATCATTTTCATAGAAGAAGAGACCAAGCGGCCGGTCACCAGCCCGTAAGCTATACAACACGATTCAGATAGATACAGACCATGCTCTCACTACATAGTTCACTTGGTCCTCTCGTCTTCGATGCCTCATGTCGACTACTCGCGATCATGTCCCCTCGACGGCCTTGTGACCAAAAACCTAAAACGCTCCCCTCTCAACAGCCTTGCTCTTCGCCATTGCTCCACCTCCTCGCGTATCCTCCTGATCACGAGTGCCGCCGAGACCGCCTCTCCGTTGAACACCACATTGTTTCGGTGTGTCCAAATGCTCCACATGACTAAAATGAGTATCGACCAGGTGTCCCTCTTCTGGCTCCTCACGGCAGGCTGCACCGTCCACCAAGCCTCCAGCCGCTCATCCACACCCGGCATTCTGTTTGTCATGTGCCACTCTTCCAACACAGCATGCCAAACCTCTCTAGCCACCACGCAGCCAATGAGAAGGTGCTCAATGGTCTCCTCCACTTGATCACAAAGGGGACATCGTGGTGGGTGCTGCAAACCACGCTTCTTTAGCCTGTCCGCCGTCCAACATCTATTCTTTGCCACCTGAAAGGGCATGGCGCCCCTATGTGTGGTTTTGGTAATTAGTGACAATCCCTATGGACTAATTGTTACATTGAGTTTTACTTGTAGTGTTTGTCCATAGACCATACTTGAACTCCATATGTTGGATTCAAGGTTGATGCCATGAGTATATATTGATATAATGAAGTATTTGGCATCAAGATCATAGAGTTGAGCATATTGCAAGTATGTCTTGAAGAAAAGAATTATGTGATCATTCATGGTTATCTTCAAGACATCATCTATTGAAAAGAGAAGAAAAGATACAAGGTTGATCAAGTATTCATCAACACACAAAGCTACAAGATGTACCAAGTGGGATAATGTATCTCTTGGTATGGTAAGCAATTGTCCATATAGCTTTGTGAACTAACCCATGATATGTGTGTAGTATTTCTATGTGTGGTTAGGTATCTTTCTATGGGCTTGCATCAAATGAAGATTTCATATGGCCCATGATCGATGACGTAAAGTGGTGATCGTCATCAATGTTGAGAAGCGCAAGTTCAAGAGGAGCATCTCGAAGAAATCGTAGGCTTGAAGCTTGCCACCCATTTAGAGATAATGTTCATGTGAAGATGTGCCTAGGAGAGGCTCTCCCATAGTGGAGTATGGGGGAGCAATGTTTGGGTCTTCACCAAGCGAAGCGCAATCAAGAAAGGTGGTCCACTTGAAGAGATCAAGATCGACGTCATCTAGCTCAAGTGGAATGCGCAAGGCAAAGGTATGATAGGGTTTCTATTTAACCGGTCTCATGGTACTAGTTGAGAGACCGGGTTATAGGATAGATACCGTACTATCAAGAGGGGCTCTCGATTGAGCTTTAGCGTATCAGTTGGAGAGAGCTCAAACCTTTGCATACTTGTCTTCATCATCTTTCTTGGTTCTTATTTGGTTTTTCTCCTTGTTGGGTTTTGGTGCTTGTTGTGATCTTCATGACAAGCCCAAGTTCTCCGAAAACGGATTTCGTATGGAAAACTTGTTGCGTTTTCTGGTTGAAAATATTATCGGTCCACCTTCGAGATAGGGTCCACACCTTTCCATGTGTGGTATCCCCTCTATATTTGTGACCCTTAATATTTCCACTTTTTGTAGTACAGCTCTTGTCGCTACCTTTCCAACAGAATTGGATTCATCTTGTTTGGAGCTTCCTTGCAAAAGTTATTGCGGTTCTCTTTTTCTGGTTCTGCAGTTTCTTCTTAGGCCGGTAGTACCGACCCTCGCCCGGTACTACCGGGTGACCCCTTGCGGAACTACCGCGGGCAGTACCGGGCCCAGTACCGCATCTCCGGATGGCTCTCTGCCTCTCGAAGTTTTAACCCGGTAGTTGCCCCGGTAGTGGTACGGTACTACCGGGAAGGAAGCACTACCGGGCCAAGTGGTCCGGTACTACCGTTGCGCGCCGAGTCAGGATGCGCTGACTGGTCTTCGTTCTTCCTCGAGTCAACGCGGCTCGGTACTACCGGGATCGGCCCGGTACTACCGCTGCGGCCTTTTTCGTCTGCAACAGGCAGATTTTTGAGAGGACCTTTTTAAGGGGGTTTCTTCCCCAACGGTTCTCTCACCCCTAGAGCTAGCTTTTCCCCTCTCTCTCGTCCATTGTTGACCTTTGGAAAAGCTTGCCTTTCTCTCAATCCCTCCCATGATTCTTGCATATCTTTGAGGGAATTTGAGAGGAGATCTAGATCTACATATTCATCCAATCCATTCCTTCTCTAAGTGAGGGGAACCTAGTAGATCGTGATCTTGAAGTTCCATTTGTTGAGTTCTTCCTGGTTCTTCCTCTCTTCTCCCCCCACAAGCATTAGTTGCTTTTGGTGGGATTTGGGAGTGAAGGATTTGACCACTTCTAGTGGTCTTGCCTTCTTGCATCGGTTGCATCGGTTTAAGTTCTCCACGGTGATACGTGGAAATCGAAGTTGAGAAGCTTGTTACTCTTGGGTACTTGGGGTGCCCTAGAGCTTGTCCTCTTGGGTACTTGGAGTGCCCTAGACGGTCCTTGTTGATCTCAGAGTTTTGGTGGCTCGCGGGATAGTTGGGAGCCTCCAATTAAGTTGTGGAGTTGCGCCCCAACCTTGTGATTCTTGTGGCTTTGGGAACCGCGGGAATTCGGTGAGAGCCTCCAATTAAGTTGTGGAGTGTGCCTCATCCTTGTACGGGTTCGGTGACCACCCTCAAGTGTCCCATAGTGGTTCGTGGCACTCCGCATTGGTGGAGGCACGAAGGAGATTACGGTGTGCCATTTGACGGCTATTCGGGGATCACTTTGTGACTCCGCACCGCTCCAACGGAGACGTAGCTTCCATTGGGAAGTGAACTTCGGGATAAATCATCGTCTCCAAGTGCCTCGGTATTTCTATACCCGAGCTTCTTACTTATGCTATTTACTTTGTGATAGCCATCGAGCTTGAAGTAATATATCTTGCTATCACATATTTGCTTATCTTGTTTAGCATAAGTTGTTGGTGCACATAGGTTAACCTAGCTTGTTTAGGTTTCGTGCTTGATAAATTAAACGCTAGTTTTATTCCGCATTTATTCAAGCCTAAACCGCAAAGAATTTTAATCGCCTATTCACCCCCCCCCCTCTAGGCGACATCCGTGTCCTTTCACCACCAACCAGGCAAAGAACTTGAGAGTGAGAGGTGCCCGCGATTTCCATACCTGTTCACTTGTGGGGTCAATAGTCATGCCACCAAAGAATGCATTGTAAGCTGACTTCGCTGAGTAGACGCCATCTCTCTCCCAACACCACTCAAGTCTGTCTGGTACCTCTGCGAGCTCAACGCTTGCAATGAGCTCCCACAGCAGGAAGAACTCATGTAGCTCATCCTCAGCTAAGTCCGGGCCAACATCAGCAAGCCAAGCCCCATGGCAGGCTTCTTCCATGGTGCGGCATTGCAAAGTCTTTTTCCGCACCTTGCTGGCAATCCTCGGAAATCTATCCCTGAGCCGCTCGCTATCTAGCCACTTGTCTGTCCAGAAAAGTGTTGTCTTGCCATTCCCAACATGAGATCGTGTCGCCGCCTCAAAAATCGTTGTGACCTCGGGTAGGACAGCGATGTCAAACTCTCCCCACGGCTTATCCATCTCGATCCTCTTCAGCCACAGCCAACGGACCCTGAGAGCGATGTTGAAGTAGTGTAGATTGTGAATACCTAGTCCTCCCATCGAAGTGGGGGAGCACACCTTCTTCCACGCCACCTTGCAGTGGCCTCCGTTAGCCTCTTTCTTGCCGTGCCGCAAGAAGCCTCGGCAGATCTTTTCCACTGCCACGATAGTCTTGACTGGGAGATCGAAAGCCATCATCAAGAAGACCATCATGGCTGTCAACGTCGTCTTAACTAGCTCCAAACGGCCCCCGTGCCTTAGCAGAGAGGCTCGCCAAGAAGGCAGCTTGCCTCCCAACTTCTCAACAGCTGGTTGCAGCTGAGCCGCCGTCAGCCTCCTCGGGCTCAAAGGTAGCCCCAAGTAAGTACAGGGGAAATCCTTGATAGGACAGCCCATCTCTCTCTCCGCCATCTCTGACTGCTCCTCCGAACACCGGATAAGGTGGGCAGAGCATTTGGCAAGGTTGGTCCGTAGGCCGGATGCCTCTCCGAAGTCCTCCATAATGGCTTGACAACCACGTATGTCGCGCCATGTGGGCCTTATGAAGGTAACCATGTCGTCCGCAAAAATGGATGTGCGGCGACTAAAACCTCGCGGGGCCAGCTTGGTGAGGATCCCAAGCTCCGTTGCCCGCGCAAACATGAAGTGAAACACCTCCATCTTCATGATAAAGAGCATAGGGGAGAGGGGTCCCCTTGCCGCAAACCTCGACGGTTATCAATCCTCCTTCCCGCCACGCCATTAAGCATAACTCTAGTGTTTGCCGTGGCCATAAGCCCGCAAACCCACGAGAGCCAATGTCGACCAAACCCTAACTTGGTCAACACCTCCACAAGGAAGGCCCAATCGACGGTGTCAAAAGCTTTAGTGATGTCAAGCTTAAGCAGCACCGATGCCCACCTCGTTGAATGCAGTTTCCTCAGAGTTTGCTGCACTAGCATGAAGTTATCATGCATACTCCGCCCCCTGACGAAAGCGCTTTGATGTCCTCCAACTATTTTCGGCAGATCCCTCGTCAGCCTGTTTGCCAACACCTTAGCCATGAGCTTTGGTAGGCTGTGGATTAGACTGACAGGCCGAAAGTCCTTGATCTCCTCCGCATCTTGCTTCTTGGGAAGCAAAGTGATCAGTGCCTTATTGACTGAGCTAAAACCTCTGAAATCTGAACGCTCCATGGCCCGGAAAACCGCCAGCACATCCTGTTTGATAATGCTCCAACAAACCACATAGAATCGGCCCGAGAAACCGTCCGGGCCTGGCGCCTTGTCCATCGCCTGGGACTTTACTGCTTCCCAGATTTCCTCGTCAGTAAACGGTGCCTCAAGGTGCGCCAAGTTGTGTGTCGGCACCCACAGCTCTTGGAGATCCAAAGTGAACACCCTATCCGGCGCTGATCCCAGCAGCTCCTCATAAAAGTCATCAATCGCCTCAGCTTTCTCATCGTGGTTCGTCAAGATGCGGCCGTCCACTTTGAGTTCAGCTATGAAGTTCTTCCTTCTTCGGTGACTAGCATGCATATGGAAAAATTTAGTGCATGCCTCACCTTCTTGCAACCACAAGAGGCACGATCGTTGCCTCGCTATCGATCTCTCAAGAGAGGCGAGGCCAAGGAGCTTCTTCTTTAAGAGCCTCCACAAACCCCTTTCGGCCACCGATAGTGGCATCTTCTCCATAGCTATATCCAACCTCAGGATTACTTCATTAGCCACTAGGATCTGGAACTTAACATTCCCCACACACCTATCTCCCCAGCTCGCAAGCTTCCTTGCTGTCGCCCTCAACTTATCATCCACGTTCTTGTATGGATTGGGATTTGTGGGCACCGAGTTCCAGGCCTCGGCCACCACCTCCATAAACCCGTCCACCTTCGGCCAGAAAGCCTCAAAGTGAAAACGTTTTCCCACGTGCAAGTCTGCTTCTGGGCAAATCTTCAACGGCGAGTGATCTGAGGTGGATGAACTCATTGCTGAAAGAAAAGCCCTAGGGAAATCAGTTTCCCATTCCACCGAAACAAACACACGATCCAGCCTCTCCAGGGTTGGCTGTGCTCTCCCATTCGTCTAGGTGTAGCTTCTGCCATTTAGGTAGAGCTCGGACAACTCCAGCTCCCTAATAGCCCGTCTGAACTTCCCCATCATTCGGCGATTGATATTGGTGTTATTCTTGTCCTCCGGGTTGAGGAGGAGGTTATAATCACCGGCCACCATCCATGGCCCTGCGTGCAGATCACGCACATCCCTTAAAGCTAATTTTTCATCGGCATTCTGGTGTCCATAAACCCCAGTGAACCACCACCCAGGCCCGGCATCGCCGCTGGCCTGCACCTGCACCGTCACCGTGTGCTCCGTGATGTGAGGATTAGATACTCTCACATCCCTAGTCGCATTGATATATTTTCAATTTCATGATGGGTATGGGCATATTTTCAAAATGGAGCGCGGGTGGGCGTACTTTTAACTTTAGGGCGAAGGTACTTCCAACTTCAGGGTGGAGATACTTTCAGGTGCAGCGTGGTCGCCTTTCCAAAGTACAGTGCAGACTGTACTTCCAAGTTCAGCGCGGGTGTTCTTTCAGTTGTAGTACATATACACTAATACGAAATACAAAGTACACAAAATGGAAGTATATTAAATTGAAAATCGGAGTACAACTGCAATAGTTTCAAAATTATAAACAGAAAAGTTAGTCAAAACCTATCAATCGGGATATATTTTTGAATATCTCGAAGCGAGGAATGCATTCATGAAAACCGTTCGTATTTCAGACGAACGGTTCAAAAGTTATTTCATTTAAAAAAGGAAAACTACATCAAACCGACTTTACCATATTTGTTTCTCTCTCAGCCTCCTCCCACTTTTATTCTCTTCGCGACAATTGGTAAACATGTACATTACGCAGGTTGAAGTACATATAATATGAAAACAAAATAAAAACAAAGTACAAAAGTACACTAAAACCCACACATGGTGTTTTGACACTTGGTGAGCATGTACACTAGATTCCCTGGCGCGGCTTGCCGCGCACCACCCGCCGTTGACACTGGGTTTCAGTTTGCAAAACGTTATACCAAACATTCATAATATGACACGATTATTGGCAACATAGGTTTAGAGCAAAACACAATGCTTTTACAAATACACCAATAAGTCTCCAGAATAGATAGGTTCTTAATTACAACATCTACAACCCTCCCTGGTATTCAAATAATAAAATGGCATGCTAAACATCATTCATATCACACCATGGTCAATAACTACTATACATAGCAGTGGTATTATGGGTTTAGAGCAAAGCACAGTGCTCTTACATACACAAAGTTTACATATATAAGGGTCTGCTTAAGGTGAGACAGCGGATGGAATCTCGATGACCTCCATGTGAGACTGAGAAGTAAGGATGGAATTAACAATCAGATGGCAAAACTAACAACACTTGTTAGTTAACATAATTAATGGAAACGGTCAGAGGAGGCGTTTGATTTCTTCATGCAAATGAAGACAGAGGAACAGGTGGAAACGGTCACCGTTATCAATTTGCTTCCAGCCAGTGCTTAGACCAAGAGCTCGATGTATGAGATGGTTTTCAAGATCACTTACCATGTTCTCATTCATGGTGATATTTGCAAGACATGATACCTCCGGGCTCCGGGGAGTTTGACAATTTCCATTACACTACATACCCTCCTGAAAAACTGTGTTCTTTCCTGGAACATTAAGATCACATTATTTAGCTGAAAAATGAAGAACAATTTGATGATGCAAGGCTCGACATAGACAACTTCCAGATAATTGGTAATGTAGTGAAATGTACTACGCCCAGTACAGAGATAAGCCGATAATGAATTATAAATCACGCGACGTCCTGACTCTTGATGTCGCACTATCATATCTACATAATACTATTTATATGCATGCATGATATGTTTAATAACGCACACCATGCTCATGGTATTGTTATCCTATTTATTGTTCTGTTCTTCTCAAAGAAGCCGATGGAAAGTAACAGGTAACAATCAACTCCTACTATATTTAGAGAAGAAAAGCTAAGTGTATATAATTAAGTAACCAGCAGAGACATGTTTACTACCTCAAGTACATGCTTTTTTCAAATACACATGAATCTATAAGAAATTCTGGTGGTCAACCTGCACATATCTACCACCTCCATCCAAGGCTTAATTCATCTCAGCAAAGGAAAATATATCCTAGGAATCTCACGAGTTAAAAGGAGTCTCTCTAAATAGTGGGTTGTCTTGTAGGGTGAAACAGTCCCGTTATCAAGTTAGAATTCTCACTTCTCAGGTGTTAAATGAATCTCTCTAAATCAAGTTTTCACATTAATGAAGACTGAGGAACATTATGAGTAGAAGGACGTATCAAATCATCAGCGGAGAGAATAGCACAAGAGAAGTACCTGGTTGGATCTGGATCTAGAGCACACTCTGAAGCCAAAATCATTAAAATACGCAATTAACCCGCAAACAGAAAAGATGATGACATAATGGACAGTTAGACTTAAGTTATGAACTGAACTGAAGTTATGAAAGAAATCCACTCAGAATTAATGTAGTTTCAAATGGCAGTTAGACATATCAACGTCAGGGAGTAACGACCTTGATCTCAAATACGATCCTATGAAGTAAAGCCTTCATATGATTTAATTGTTCAAATAGCTCCAAGCTGCTCAAATAGCAAACATGCCAGAAATTTGAAGATTATTAGAAGAGAGACAAAAGGATCAATGCAAACAAATAGTTATAAGGAAACTTTGCAGGATTACCCGCACAGAAATTTGAAGATTTCCTCTGAGCTTGACCAGTAGAAGTTATTCATGCTTTCTAATTAATGCCATTCTTTAATTAGAAAGGGTTCCACGTAAGTTCAGATTGTGTTTTTCCTCACTATGGTAATTCATATTCTCTCCAAATCATTAGAGACCATTATTCTTTCCTACACAAATCGAGATTCGGTCATTCATATCCATAAAAATTTACCACAGAACACACCACACACAACTTATATAAATAGCAATTTTTTCTTTGAGAATAGGAATGCAACCAATTCTTTAGAAAATTGGAACTTTCTAAAACACCAAACAACTTGTATATGGCAATCATATTAAGTAATGGACACACCACTTCCTTAATTGCTGAGTATAATTATATATACCATCCTAGGAAGAGGTTATAGCATTCCATGTGCCATAGATGCATTACATGGACACTTTATGTTTTCTGCTAATTTTTTTGGAAAGATTATGTGTTAAGAAGAATTAGAAATGCCAACAGGTTGCATTTGAAATGATCCTAGGCTAAACAGCAAGTATGCATGAAGGATTTCAAGGACAACGCTTTGTACCTTATTCAGAATCAGAAGAGAAGATGCACTTCGTACAGGATAGCTATCATCCATAAATGTTACCACACCAAGGCCATTCATGTTGTGTGAGTGAACCTCGTATTCTGTAAAAATAAGACGAAGTGTATGAAATTATGAATGGACATATGTTCTCAACAACACATAGATGGTTCGACGTGAACAACCGATGGAAAGTAACAGGTAATAATAACATGCCATATGTGCAAGTAAAGGAAGAGTCTATTCCTACGGCCATGTCATACAGGGATGCATAAAATAAATAGGAAACATAGCTATTCTAAAATGTACAACAATACCAGCATACTCTCAACATAACAGTGGTCTAGGGACACAGGAAAATTCTAAAATGTCTGAACCAGAACCAAACTAAAAACCATTTTCGTTCTAAAGACAGACAATCAACAAAGAAATGCATATGAACGAAACATGGATGGCTGTGTCACAGTTCTAAAGACAGACAATCAACAAAGAAATGGATATGAAATACGGAAATACGGGCATCGCTAAGTCGGCATAGTCGTTCATGAAACAATATCAGTATTATTAGTGACAAAGTATAAACACATGTGTACACAAGCCCTGTATGTTAGCTGTCCATCTCGACAAAGGCAATAACTGGAGCGATTGGTATTTTGGTAATCCGAACAAAGAACTGAGTTTAGTATCACTTGCATACAACTAAGATTCAAATTAGATGGCAAAAATGAAGAATACACGGATTTAAATATTTTGCTAAATAACATATGAATTTTCCAACACATTCAGAGGGAAACAAAAAACAAAGGAGTACCTTTCAATCCTGGTTACTGAATCATTAAGCTGTATTTGAGGGAGAAATACATGCTTCTATCTTTTCACAGAGCAAATACATAAAGAGAGATCGTTAAATGAAAACAGAGGCGAAAAGTAGCACACATTCAGTTTGTTAATCTACCTAGAAAATAAGATTGTCACAAAGAATAGAACTAACATTCAAATTAGAGGCGAAAAGAATTGAACTATCATGTAAAATAATAGATGGATCTGAATACACATCCACAGGGAAAGACACAACATAAGAGTAATTTTTAATCCTGATTAATGAATAATTTGGAAGTATCTGAAGGAGAGATTCAGTTTTCCAAATTTCACAGAGCAACAACATAAAGACATATAGAGTGCAATATGTTCGTACGGTTTAACCAAGGTGCCAACAAAGACGGACACAACATGACCTTTTTCAGCAGACTGGAGAACATGTTCACCTTCACCCGCAAAGACAGTTGCCCTTTCCCCCCATAGAACAACACTTTTCGCAATATAAACAGGACAACTATAGTAAAGAAAGCATACTCAGGATCACTTAAGTAAACAATTCTCTTGGTAGAAGATGTGGCATTAAGTCAGCTTTTGTGGGCAGTTTGGTTAACTCATCTGCTTATCTAGTAGTCAAGGTCACACACCCATCAGAACACACAACTTGATATCAAGTCTTTATGCTAGTTATGGCAATCTTCTTTACACTAATTCAAAAAAGTGACTGTAGTTCGTCTAACAAATTATTTTTTGAAAGACATCCTGAATATTGATTCTCAATTGTAGGCCAATCATTTGCTTCGGAATCACCATAGTTAGTAAAGAGCCAGCAGTTAGGAAAAAACAGTAATGGAAAAAAATATAAAGCTTGCTCTCAGCCCTCTAGTTTGGCTGGTACAGGTTTGAATATCTAGGATGACTTCATATTGCTAGTCATCTGGAGACAGCGTATATGCAGCAACTAATAAAGTATGTCTATTAGCTTTAGCTATATTCGAAGGCAACCAACCTGCAAGGAGGAAATCATCAAATACCAGCAAGTTCATATCCAGCTGGTGACGCCATGATCAGCATTAGGTTGACTCGTGACAGCATAATCCTTGTTACATAGATGGCCAATATTTAGACATAGATGGCCAATATCTATACAACAAATTAGACGCCTTCTTTGTATATTGAAATAGGAAAATATAAGCATTTAGATTGAATATTAATCAGTTAAGAGGATTAATGAATTTGTACTTGTATTCTAATAGGTTAAAAGTAAGGATTACATAAGCGACAAATCTATAATCTTTTATGCAGCATTTATATCTACCACAAAGACACAACAACGAATTGGTTATGGAGCTACATGCAAATCTCCAAAGCAACACATAGCCATGCCTAGATAATGAAAATACCACTAAATTTATCCAGTTCACAGTATAATTACACAACTGAACTAATTGGCTCACCTGATATATATGTTTCAACTGGGGACCAATACTTTAGCTCCAGAGCAAACTTAGGCTTGATCACCTCACCTAAAAACACCACAGGGAAGAAACAACCAGATTTTTAAAAACACATTATGAATAAACAGCAGAGCAAAATATTTAGAAGAACAGTTTAGAACGACAGAGACAGTACAATAATATTTGGAAGAAAAATTCTGAAAAAAAAGGAACCTTCCATGTGTTAGAAATCCAAGTAATAATTTCAAATCTCTTGTATACTTAGAAATCAAACTGGTTGCAGCATTTACCAACAAAGCCAAAAAAAATCGAGATATTTAAGCCATAAGAAAATAGTACTAATGTTATTAGCTGCAAAACAATAGTTGTGCCTGAAATTAAAATGCCACAAGACATAGAATTGTTCCTTTGGTCTTTTACTACTATGAAGGTAGATAAATGTGCCTAGAATTAGTATTCAATGAAGAATTGTAACACTCACATCATATAATGCAAACTTTCCAAGATGTCTTAAGTATAGCAAGAAGCTCACCAAATCAAGTTTCAAATTCGGCAACCCCTTATCCCGCGAGTCACGGCTGTACTATTCCTTCCATGCCAGATGCATAATACAAGCATTATTTTATAAGCAACAAATCTGCAGGCATAATAACAATTTTTTATTAAAAACCCTCCAATAGATGTTAATGGTCAAATGAGTAGTCAGGTTTAATGCTGCAATCTGCAGGCATAATAACAAATTTTCACTAAAAACATCAAATAGAAGTAAATGGTCAAGCGCACACTCAGGTTTAATGCAAGAATAATTTAATGGCTTGTGAATCGTAAACAGCAATAAAATGACAAACACACAAGGTGAAGCTAATTACTGACTTCCATAAATATCTCGGCACCGACATGCCAATTGTCGATGCTAGAATAGCCACCTGGTCATGGAGACGGCGCGCCTCCAGGAGCTGGAGCTGGACATGGCACACTCCTCACGAACCTCGCTGTCACCAACGCACTCCTGCATAGCCGTTGACGCTGGTTTTCAATTTGCAAAACGTTATGACAAACATTCTTAATATGACACGACAGTCAACAATTAATATACATGTTAGGGCATAGCTCACCACATGCCAGCTGCCTTTCACAATGTATAAGTCGTTTGATAAAGCTTTATGTACAGTGAATGTAAAGCTTAGGATAACCGATGTTCAACAAACAAATATACGAATAGTTTGAATCAATCTTAGACTAAGTAAGTAGCTAAATAATCAATACCTAAACAGTAAAGCAGGAAATAGAAGTACATTATACATGAGATAGGGACAAATGTTGTATTTGTCACAAAGGAGACAAATGCTCTTTTGAACTAATGCAACTATGGTATGCACAATTCAAATATCTCACAATAATATACAGGAACAAATATTACATCTGGTGAAAGCAACTCAGAAGATACAAAAGACTGTATCATGCGGATCAAAATTTATTTTTTGATAGAGTTTAAACTGGAACCACTAAGTGTTGGCCTCTGATAGATGTTCTGGTCTGAGCCATCTCTGTTATCTTCAGATCATCTCTCTCATACATGTTGGCGATGAACTTCTCTCGTGAAGCATTCAAAATAACAATTATTGTTGTCATCGATACATCACTGAAAACTGATTAACTAATGGTTCATATGATACAGAAGGTTACAGAAATAATAAGAAATTCAAATCTGTTCTAGGATTTAGAAGATGAACTGCCCCAACAATGTAAATTGGAGTAAATATTACTAAAAACCTTGACCAACCATTATATATGTAATCATCCAAACCAAGTGGATTATCATGTAAAGTGCTAAGAGCTTTGAGTCAAGATGAGGAAAAGGATATTACTCTTGGTAAACAGAACTTTTACATACTTCTAGCAAGGTTTAAAGACAAATAAAATACCATCACCTTTGCATGATGGAAGGAACAGAGGAACAAAAAATGACTCCTAGCTAGGGACGACAATTCATAACCCAAAGATGGAGAAATAAAAAAAGAGCTCGCCTATGATAGGGAGATTTGATTAGCCATGGAGAGTATCCTCAACTCCAATACAAAGGTAGCAGGAGCAAGATCAACCACGCCAAACAACAGCGCATCCTTCATTCTTTGCCCCCTTCCTGTATGATGCGACCACCCATGTAAGTGTCGTTTATCATGTAGAGAACAATAACACACATGTGCATAATCAAATGTGCAAGATGGAAAACAAAATTGGGAAATTTTCTGTGTTCTTATCATAAAATTATTTTGCTATTCGGCTGTAGTGTACAGATGAGAGCATAGTTGTGCACACAAGCCCCTTGGTATCGAAGAGCTTATGTGCATATCAGAACCGAGATACATAGATGTACGGTTATCATCAGTTTCTACTTGCCATGAGAAATAAAAATTATGTATAAGAAATTACGGCTACAATGAGGTTTCAAATTATGTAAAAAATTATGTTCAACCAGCTTTATTCAGTCTATTAGAAAGGCAAGAATGCAGGACTAACAGGGCAAGAAAACCAAAATTCCTAACATAGTCGTTGTCTTGTTTGGTCAACCATAGAGTAAAGGGAAAAAGAAAACTTGTTGGATAACTGCATGAGACATGGACAATTTACTGATAAACCCCTAAAAATATGACAGGAGGCACTACTACTTAATGTTCTAGAGACAAAAGCAAGTGTTTCTTCCTGCTAGCTGGTGGGCAGCTGGTGATGAAGAGGATCATAGAGAGAACCAGAGAGTCCATTAGACAATAAATTTGTTCTGAAAACCTGATTGTCTTAGTTCATTAAACCAAAATCTGAAGGATAAAAGTTATAAATATTATCTGTTCTTAGACATATGGAAAGGATATGTAGTAATTACTTATTAGTGTGTTGTGCTTGACCAGTGAAATTCATTGTTGATGTTGCAAACTCATGGCAGACTAACTTATCTACACATACACATACAGTAAGAGAGACTGACATACTTGTCCACTCTTAGCATAGGAAACAATCCAGATGAACACCTAACTGCAGCAAAACAGATTCAGGAAGTAAAAATCGTACTGATATAGCAGCATCTGAGCTCTGGTCAGTTGTCGCAGTCGAATACCTCTGAAGAACATAATATACCAACACACTTCCATATGTAGGAAGTACCAAGTCAATATACCTGATTATTGCAAATGATGGTATATCTGTTAGAGCCGATTAGCTTTCACCATTTGCTTCCGCCCATTGTTTAAACGATCATAGCAAGAAGAAACTGAAACAAATTATATGTAGGCAATAAATACAGGAGTAGATAATCTAAAAAGAAATATTCAAGCTAACTTAAATCTACGAAGACAGTGAAACTCTAGCTGGATGAATACAAAATAATAAAAGAGTGAAAAGATACAGAGCAGTGAGAGCACGGTAAATATCCTAGAATGTCAACCTGACAGTGGTATCCCCCTCGCTGCCATGGCTGCTCACTGGCAGCATATGCTAGAAGAACACCGCCTGGATGGTCGACTCATGTCACTCGCAGTAGAGCCAAGCAGACGAAGATGTTGGCCTTCCCAGCGCCCAGATCTCCATGAAGCACCTGCACGTCATCAATTCACCATGAAAAACACACACAAGGGTCAGTCAGATTCTTAAACTAAAGATACATTAATGAAAATAAGCAAAATTTCTCCCTCAGGCTTTAGAGCAGCGCCGGTTGTGGATTGGCTAGAGGAACCGTATGCAATACTTACCATCTGTTTCATGTTTACGGTTCGTGCATTAAAGTTAGTTCTTTAATCAGATCAGTTTGAGCCTGTACACATGATATAATGATAGCATGCATGAGCCCAGTCTAGAGTACAATAGAAAATATGCACAAATTGTAAGGAATTGAATAAAAAAGTACAAAAATGTAAATAAGAAAGTTGATTTGGTAGGAAGAAAATGGCATGATCTTTATTTAGATGGAAAGAGATACAGTACAAATACTATTTGACTTCTGCAAAGCTTGAAATCATTCTATGGGGTTCATGGGAATAAATTGGGATGTGATAGTGCAAGATCTTCACTGAAAAATACGTAATCTAGTTCAGGAACAACATGTCTAGCATTTTAAAAATGTGGGCTTAACAGCCACACCAATTCTCTGAAAAGACAAAACCGTGCTTTAGCCGTATACTCGAAGGCAACAAAGCTGCATAGGAACAAATAGCCGGTGACACCAAGGTCAGCCCTAGACAGGCTCATGACAGCGGCATAATGATAATCCTTATTGGCGAGGCAGTGAAGGCGCAGAAAAATCCATCCATGTTGTGATAGCTTATAATTATGATTTAGTACCACCTTTTATGCATTTGATTAGAGTTTCAACTTCCTGAATACAGAATAAAAATGAGTTACTATTCCACGTAACCTGGGAGTATCACTATTCGTGAAAAGCATGGGTGGCTCCACCTCCATCACGTTCTATGGGAGTGTTACTGCTTCTTACCTGCAAGAAGCAACACTTTTAGATAAACATGACAAATTGCTCTCTTCGCCGTGGTCGTTCCTCCAGGAAAAGAAGCAAATTTCTATGTCACATGGGTATACAACACTCGGTAAGAAAAATAAAATTAGCATCCAGTAATATGATAAGTTGACATGTTCGCTAGTATGATAAATGAAGTATCATTAGTAGAGATAGATTGAGAAAACCTGGGTCACTGTAACAACAGTTTTATCATTTTATTTTCACCACAAACAGAAAATATCATTATGTTTTATTTTGATTCAACATCTCCAACTCTTTATCGTGTGAACATCACATTCAGTAAGTACAAACCAAATAGCAGTGTTTTATGTATGTAAAACAAAATATAGTTATTCACAAAATGGGGAAATGATATGGATCAAACATTTAGAGACTTTTTTATCGAAGTATCAACAGGCACCACTAATAGTCAAATAAGAATCTTGATTCATGACATGTAAGAAAGAAGGGAGGCAAAATAAACTAAATCTTCACTGACCTGGAGACTAATAAATCAAGTGAAGAAGATATTCAGTTGGGATTGATAATTTCTGTATATTGGCAACCACCAGTGGCCTCATGACATCCTTTGCACAATATTAACAATTATATGAAACCACAAGTGCATATTTCAAAGTATAATACTATATTGTGTACTACTTTCATCCACCATCTCCAATATTAATCGTGTAGAATATCACATCCAGTAAACCCAACCAGAAAATAATGTCTTATGTATGTAACAAATAGTAGATAAATGATATTTTTCACAAAAAGGGGAGTGGTCTGGATCGAACAATTAGTGGGCACCATAAACAGTCACCTTATCCAGCAGTCAGCTCACTGTCGGCTCCAAACTGCACGGCCAATCTGGTGAGCCCGGCAGCGGAACCTCATCTCAGGTGTCCTGTACGCCTCACGCAGTTGCCCTGATTGTTCAGGGAGGGAATAGCTAGGACACGGCGCGCGGCCGGAGGTCTCCTCTTCTTCCACCCTCAATCTCTTCTTCCCCACCTCCATCCCCCAATGTAGTGCCATTTCTTCCTCCCGGTTCTCACTGGTGGCGGTACACCACAATTGGCCTGCTGCTGAACACTACGAAGGGGTTAGAGCCCCATGGAAAGGCACGAGCTGAGGATGCAGGAAAGGAGGCTTACCTCAGGTCCTAGGCGTCACCCTCTCGTACCGGCGGCTCGTGCTCGTCAAGGTCGAGGACGGCGGCGTCGTGAACGGATCGGGCCCCCACATCTGCGTCGCCTTTCCACGAAGACGCCAGGTAGGCGGAGCGCTGCGGCCAGCACGCTAAGGATGGCGACGGCTGCGTCGGAAAAGAGTGGGCTTCCCCGTTCATCTGTACGGCCCAGGCGACGACGGGCTAGGATAACGGCCTCCTCCGTCTCGGTACGGCGACGGAGAAGAGCGCTGGAGGAGGAAGGAGGAGAAATTATGACGCGCTCCTCTGTGCTGAGGACAACGGCGCCGCTCTCGCACCATCTTCTTGTTGCCTTCTTCTGCTCCCGTGCGCGGCGAAGAAGAGTGGGGTGCAGGAGGTGGAGCCTGGCCGCCTGCCGCGCCCGTGATGGAGAGGCACAGGGGAGGGTGGCCTGGGTGGGGGTGGAGGAGGTGGAGCACATCGACGGCTCGAGCTCCTCCATCTCTCTGCATCCTCGTCGCTCTTTCCATCCCTGCGCAGCCGAGGGACAAGGACGACGACGGCGCTGCCGTGGTGGCAGAGGGGAAGACGCGGGGAGCGGCGGCACGAAGGGAGGAGGGAGGAGAAGACGCAGGGAGCGGGGAGCGGCGGCGCGGACCTGGAGAGGAAAGGGGAAAGTGAGGTGGGTCGAGCTCATCCCCGATGGACGCGAGGGATAGGACGCGAAATGTCGAAACTACCCCCACGGGGCAGCAACTTCTACACCGTGCGCGGAGCAAGCCACGCCGGCTGACACGCGGGCCACGTCCACGACCGGCCCACATGACAGCGCGCGCGCGAGGAAATGGTCACCGACGACGCCACACGCTCTGCCTCTGCCAAGCGGGACCGGCAATATCTGGACCCAGCGTCAGTGAGACATGTACCCAGTAAAAAAAGTAAGGCAAGGAAGACCATGGGCCAGAAACTCACACCACGACGGCAGACCAAAACACTGTAGATAGGAAAAAATTGGACGGTCCAGATTGTTTCGATCCGACGGCCAGGAATCCAAACGCATGGGAGAGCTCCTTGGGGTATCCCCATTTACCTGTCTTGATTACACAGGTTGAAGTACACATAATATAAAAACGAAGTATAAAGTACACTAAACCCCGGACATGGTGTTTTGACTGGTAGATCTAAATCCACCCGTTGTGGAAAATGTATCTTAAATGCATTTCAAAAATGTCAAGAAAATTCAAAAGCGAGGATGGAAAGAACCTAGTGAGGTTTTCGGCACGTCCCGCGACCTCACCAACCCTAACCCTAGCCTAGCCGCCGCCGCCGTCGGCGACCGGCCCGCAGCCCGCGGCCGCCTCTCCCTCCTCCCTCACCCCCTCCTTCCTCGCGCGGCCGCGCCGCCCCCGCGGCGGCCGGCCGCGGCCTCAGTCCTCCTCGCGCCCGGGAGCTCCTTCCCGCCTCCCCTGTCGCCGCCGTCGGCAGGGACCACCGGGCGTGGCCCGGTCGGCGCCGGCGGCGGCGGCGTGTCTTCCCCTGCGTCGGTCTTGGAGGAGGCGGGGCTCCTCTTTCCGGCGGCGGTGCTCTTAGGGCGGCGGCGGGTCGGCTCCAGGCCGAGTGGCGGCGGCGCGGCGGCGTTCTCGTGGTGCTGTGGGGCGCACAGCACGGCGGGGCGGCGGGTCTCTGCGGGGCGGCGCCAGATCTGCCCTCGGCCCAGATCTGGGCCCTACGGGCCCCATCTGGGTTGGGCGGGCGCGCCTGCCTGTGCTTGACCTGATCTGCAGATGGAGGCGGTGGTGTTCGTGCAGGGGTGCAAGCAGCGACGGCAGCTGCCCTTGTTGCAGCGTGGTGGCCGGCTTTACGGGCCCGATTCGGGCCCGGCCGGACCTTCTTGGGACTGGCAGTGTGGCCGGACCCGATTGGGACTGGTGTGATGTGCGACTACGTCCGGTCGACTACCGCCTCAGGCGGAGGTGGTGGAGGCAGTTCCCTCCCGCGCGGCTGTGGTACTGCTGACCCGAGTCGAACTACCCCTTGCTTCCATCTTGCAGACCTTGTGCCGATTGCTTCGGTGAGACGACGATGGCGGCTTCGTAACCGTGGTGGCGCTAGTTGGCGGGCGGCGAGTCTGAGATGACGAGGCTTTGGCCTTGCGGGGCTCGTATGCTATGGATCGCCCGGGGTCGTGGATAGGGTGTTCGGGAGAAATCCTTGTCGGTTCGTCCGACACCGACGCGATGTCGCCCTTCTTGAAGGGCGTCGTGGCTACCTTCCATCCACTTCTCTCGGTGTGCCGGGGGAAACCCTAGGACCGACGTGTCGGTCCGGGTAGCAGCGATTGCTTTCCTTCTTGAAGGTGCTACTTGGCACTCAACGATTCGGCGCTACGAGCGTGGTGGTAATTTTCCGGAGAGGCGCAACGGTTGCGGGTCTACTTAGTTTAGTCTTTCCACCTATGTCTCCATTTCTTTCTTTCTTGGGCAGTGTTTGCTGTTGGCCCCAGCAGGTGTGGTGTTGCGTTTGTATGCGAATTTGTATGGTGGTGTTTTGACACTTGGTGAGCATGTACATTACACAGGTTGAAGTACACATAATATAAAAACGAAGTATAAAGTACACTAAACCCCGGACATGGTGTTTTGACTCGTAGATCTAAATCCACCCGTTGTGGAAACTGTATCTTAAATGCATTTCAAAAATGTCAAGAAAATTCAAAAGCAAGTACCCAATTTATTCTCTCGTTGCCACACCTCCGGTAAACGATTTTACGAACCGTGGGAGCAGGTAGCTACTTTGCAGTTTGCACATGAACACGGGACAGGACCACGCATGCGCATAGGGGATGTGCGAGTACGAGAAAAGCAAAGATAAGGTGGTAAGCGACAAAATCACCTGTCTATTGCACGAGTCTATTCGTGATTGCCATTCATGGCCGTCCCTGCAAGGTCCCACTCTTCACAAAAAAATGGCTCGGAGCCTCGGAGGCAGCTGGTGGGCGCATTGAAACCGCAAGCCAGCTAGAACAAACTTCACCCCAGTGTTTAAATGCTTCGGTGGTCTCCGGCCACTCCACTCAATCGGCGTTTGTAGTGTTGCATAAATAGTGAGCTGTGCCAAACATCACTCGGACAAAGATCAAGAAGAGAAGACGATGAAGCTTCTCCCTGTCACCCTCGCTCTCCTGGCCCTCTTCCTCGTCGCCTCGTACCAGGATCTCACCGTGGCTGCAGGTAAATTAACCAGACCCAGGCACTCCTGCTCTGTTCTTCATACTGCTCCACTTCTTTAGCTATCGGGCAAGTAGGAATTGCAGGAAATCACTGATGGACAGTTTTTTTTTTCATGTGGTGCAGATGGAGATGGTGGCGTTGTTCCTGACAGCGTGTGCGACGGCAAGTGCAAGAAGCGGTGCTCGCAGAAGGTGGCTGGGCGGTGCATGGGGCTGTGCATGATGTGCTGCGGCAAGTGCGCCGGCTGCGTGCCGTCAGGGCCGTCCGCCAGCAAGGACGAGTGCCCCTGCTACAGGGACATGAAATCCCCCAAGAGCGGTCGCCCGAAGTGCCCCTAGATCGACTAGGATAGCAGCTCCGGCAAGGCTCCGCTCACTCGCCTCCGGTGCTTTCCTTCTTCCCGCTAGTGATGGTGGCGAGTGCGGTGAGGAGCAGTTAGGGATTAGTGAGCTTTGTTCTGAATAAGTAGCGTTATTAGATCTGGTTTAGGAGCAGTTCCTTCTCGCGCATCTTGTGTCCTCGACTTTGTACTTTTGCAAGTGTTGTTTGATGCAGAACATGAGGAATGGTTAGTACTCAGAATGTCATTCACCTGACCCAAAGTGGTCGAGATTCGATGGTTTAGCATCATGCTTTTAGGCTAAATCTGCTGATTTCTGCGAACTTCAGCGTGTTCGCCTGTGCTTCTTAGCTCCTGGAGAAGATCTGGTGGCCTTTTTATTTTTTGTTTTTGAGGGAAAGATCAGGTGGGATGTGTGGCCTGAACAACTGGCTGGCGTATTTCGGGCCGTGTCCTGGTGGGCTTAATTAATATGGGCCAAGCGGTCAATCTTGGTGCGTCCAGACACGTGCACAAAGTTCATTCGACCTGCTCTCGGTTCAACGAGAACAATAACTGAAAACTAAAACGTGTTCATGTTAATATGTTATCGCAATTCAAGCTTACAGTCACATGGACGCAACTACTATACGACAATCGTGCAGAGAATTAGGCGCTCTCTTACCTAAATGTATCCACAATCTCACCTGCCCCCACTTTTCTCAAGAAAATCACCTGCCCTGATCTACGATTAGTATACGAAACAATCAACTGACCACTCTCTTGTTTTCCTTCTCGTGTAAAACCTTAAAATAAATAAGTGCATCGCCTCGGCCGCTGTGTCTGGGTACGCTGCCCGACCGATGCCCATGACACTGGTTGAAAACATGGGGAAATTACAATTTGAACCAGTTGTACCTGCAATCCATTATCAGATGTCCCACTTCGAAGTTTCAAAAAATTGTGAAATAAATCATGGACATGAAATCTGTTGTCTTGTGCACCCACAAATGTTCATCAAAAAATATGACCTTATGTGTCATGTGCAAAAAAGACAAATAAAGTGTGAATAGCGCATGATACTATTCATTTAGTTCTTTCTCTTTTTGCACATGTCATATATGGTCATGTTTTTGGATAAAACTTTGTGGGTGCTCAAGACACAACATAATCTATGTCCATGATTTATTTCGCAATTTTTTAAAACTCCGAAATGAGACATCCGATAATGGATTGCGGGTGCAGCTAATTGCAAAATATTTGGACTCGAAATATTTGGGCGAGAAACGGTCGACGAATAAACCAAACGGTGGGAACGTGGCAATGCCACCGCGGCGGCGGTGGCATTATCCACGCACGTGCAGTCACCACACGCAACAGCTGAGAGTAACGTGAGAGGCCACGAGAGAGCAATACCCTGTCTATTTATAAAAAATGAGACCCTTGAGCACTAGCACACAGGGCATATTTTTATACTAAAAACGCTACTTTGTGAGAATTCCAGGAAATTCGTCCCGGACACGGATCGAACTCAGGTCGTTGGGCTGCCACACCGCAGCCCCAACCACTCGGCCACTGCCCCGTTCTCCCATGTCTATTTATGAACTGGTTAGACAGGACACAATGATGCAAACGTGGGCAGATAGGCCAAGATCTGTGACTCAGCTTCTTTCCAACAACAACAAAAGATCTGTGACTCAGCTCAGTCATAAGTCCGGACCCAGCTTTGCTCACGGGAAAGCTCACAACAGAGCTCGGTCATATCTCAAAACTCCTCACCATCTTTGCCACGAAGAAGCTCAGAGCAGCGATGATGCTTAGAGCAATGCAGCTCCTCCTCAGGTCTCTCATTTTTCCTTTTTGTGCTCAGAGCAATTAGGTGTTGGTTAATTGTTTTGTTTCTGCTTGTTCAAATATTTTCAGTTCATGGAGGAACAAGCAAGTTTAGCTGATCATTTGTTCTCACCTATGGGATGTGGATGCAGGAGGGACAACAGCAGAGCTGCGGGAACCTTGCTACGAGGCTTCTCCACGGCGTCGTCCAACTGCCAGAGGCTAGCCGGCAAGGTGGCCGTCATCACCGGCGCGGCCAGCGGCATCGGCAAGGCTACGGCCGTCGAGTTCATCCGGAACGGCGCCAAGGTCATACTCGCCGACATCCAGGACGACGCCGGCCGCGCCGTGGCTGCCGAGCTGGGCCCGGATGCCGAGTACACCCGCTGCGACGTCACTGACGAGGCGCAGATCGCGGCCGCGGTGGACCTCGCCGTCGCGCGCCACGGCCGGCTCGACATCCTCTACAGCAACGCCGGCATCTCCGGGTCCGCGGCGCCGGCGCCCCTGGCCGCGCTCGACCTCGCGGACTTCGACCGCGTCATGGCGGCCAACGCGCGGTCCACGGTCGCCGGCGTCAAGCACGCCGCGCGCGTCATGGTGCCTCGGCGCACCGGGTGCATCCTCTGCACGGGGAGCACCACGGGCATGCTCGGCGGGGTCGCCGCGCTACCCTACAGCCTCTCCAAGGCCACGGTGGTGGGCGTGGTGCGCCTCGTGGCGGAGGAGCTGGCGCGCGCCGGCGTGCGTGTGAACGCCATCTCGCCGCACGCCATCGCCACGCCGCTGCTCGTCCGGTCGCTGGCGAGGGCGAACCCGGGCGTCGGCGACGAGGCGCTGAAGCGGATGGTGGAGAGGGGCATGAGCGAGCTCAAAGGGGCGGTGCTGGAGCTGGAGGACGTCGCTAGAGCCGCCGTCTACCTGGCGTCCGACGAGGCCAAGTATGTCACCGGCCATAACCTCGTGGTGGACGGCGGCTTCACGGTCGGGAAGCCTATCAACCTGCACCCGGCGAGCTGAAAGATCCGCTGCTAGTTCGAACGTTGTTTCCATTGTGTTAACCGGACAAGAATGAATCGGTAAACGTGGCTCTCCACTGAGTGCCAAAAGAAATATCTTGGAATAATAGTACCGTCCTTTTCAATTATGCGGCTATGTAGCCTGTGATGTTATCTAAATATAAATAAAAATATATATAAAAATTTGTGCGGCTATGTACTCCAGTTTGCAAGAATGGTAAAAACAAATCTCCTGAATTGCTGCCATCGGTGAAGATAAAATTTTCCGTCCATGAAACTTAAAATAAGCACATCGTAGCCGAAGCATGTTTGATGTAAACACTAAACACGGAGCTCTCAGGTACTAAATTCACCCGACAAAACTTATACACTGAATCAATTGCCATCGGAAAGACAACGCTCCTTTCTTCTCCATATTTTTGAACGGAGAAACGATCTTGGTGCAACCAAGAAACCAGTCAATCAGTCATCAATCGAAAAGCAGGAAATGGGTCGCCCTCCATGCAACAGAAAATTTCTGCTGATATCAGCCCCACCTTACATATAAGCAAAGTATCGGATTAACTCTGTGATCTAAGCTGAGCATTTCATAACCAGTCAATCAGTCATCAATCGAAAAGCAGGAAATGGGTCGCCCTCCATGCAACAGAAAATTTCTGCTGATATCAGCCCCACCTTACATATAAGCAAAGTATCGGATTAACTCTGTGATCTAAGCTGAGCATTTCATACTCAAATAGGTGAAGAAAGTATTGTTGCTCAGAACAAATAGATGCAACATGTTTGTCGGTTCCAGACACCAGTATGGAGTAGAAAAAGAAAAAACCATGCCTACAAAGAGAATGAATTTCTGGCAAAAAAAAAGTCTACAAAGACAGACCAAGAGTATGCGCAAAACCCGAATACCACACATGCCTAAAGAACGAAACCTTGTTGTCACAGATTATTACTGAAGAAACAGAATATCCTCGACACTTATCAAATAGATATTACAACATTAGAGTCGATCGGTACGCTTTGTGTCTGATCTATTCTATTTAATCTACATTACATGAGGAAAAAACTCCTACTGTAAGCCTCAAGAGGAAGCTCTTGATCTGAATCGCTACAAAGTTCGTGAACTAATGCTCTAAGTTTTGAACCGACAAGTCATGTAAATCTTGTGCTTCTTCTGTAAGCTAGATGCTTTGTGTTACATACAAAGAAAACGGACTACTCCAACAGCAGATGCGCACCACTGCAATATGGCAGCCCACATAATAGTATCTCTACCAAAGAATTACCTATTCGTTGCTCAGTCAACGAGCTCCAATATTATAGGGGTTGGAGTTCTTGCTCAGGCCCCACCGAGTCCACGGGTCTATATGCAGCTTGACCTCTAAATTTCTTTCTCCAGAGATACAGTCCTATAAAGGCCGACAACGATAGCAAAATAACTAGCAAAATTCCAACCAGTATGGAGACGACATGTTCTTGCAACCATGACCTGTAACAAAATTTGATGGAAAGTCAATGCAAATGACATTTTGTAGGAGAAATGAAAATCAAATAGCACATCGAAACACCATTCAATCAAATCTGTTCTTGGCGAAGACAAACCCCACAATCTGGAAGAGGTGTTTCTTGGTGAAGTTGTTTAATTTAACTTAAGCACCAGAATTTTACGAGAAATGACATTCTTCCGAACAGCACCGTAGGATATTCCTTAGATAAGGAGTGCTAGTGATACTTGATCCTTCTGAGCCACTTTGCCAGGTAACTGAGTTTCTACATTCACGTGCCGCGATTGCACAACAAAATTATGTACTAGGCTATGTTCCAAGAAAAGACAGAAGAATGACAATGATGCTACAAATTAGTGTGACGATAGCTGCAATGCAGTACCAAATGTTCGAGCCATTACACATTATCTTCGCGTTATTTTTGCTATTTATTAACTTTCATCATGTGGTTGAAGCAGATAAACGAGAATATTTTGTTTTTCCTTGTGAACTTTTACGCCTCTGTAAGTTTTGCATGTTAAACAGATCTTGCCTGGTCATTTCAACTTTCAGGTAAAGGTGTTATATTGTTTCAAGTAAACTAAAATTATTCTGGAGGAAGAGATGTCCCAACTAGAAAACGTGAATGTTTCCCAGGCACAAAATAAATAGTACACTTATTTTAAGCATTTCATTACCTTCTCGAGACAGGTTGCTGCACATTCCACTCGAGTAACTGATAACTGCCAAGATTTTGAGGCAACTGAACATGATGTTGAGTTAGCCGATAAATGATACCCTATCATATGTCAATGCAATAAATTAATCATTTGTAAATAAGAAATCTGTAATAGTCCAAAAAGGTGGAACAGTGGATGCTACCATTGCTGTTGCATTAGACATAGCATTAGAAGATCCAGCGGGGAAAATATTCCATCTGATTAGAGTAGAGTTTCCTTGGGCTGTAACATTCATAAGTCGAACCTATGTAGATAAAAGAAAAACTTCAGCTGAATCCATAAAGCATGGCCCTAGAACTAGAGCGCAATTAAGTAAATACCAAGAATATTTCTAACTCCTTACAAAACAGAATCATTCTGCAAACATAACTAGCAGAATCTTATCCTTACCTGACTGGAATCAATCTCCAGTCTTTGGCCAACAGCTCAGCCAGCTCAAGGAGGTGAGGTTTCAGGTTTGGATAAGTAACATTTATCGACATATAAACAGTGATGAGACCAACATCAAATTCTGCAGGTAAAAGGACACAGATAGGATAAATCAAGTGCACAAACAAAACCAAAGAAATTATAGCTAAAGAAAACATCCAGAGAGTAAGATTTAGTTAAGTTTAGGACCTGGAAGCATCAAATAGCTTCCCAACTGTGCAAGCAAAAAGAATGATACCTACCCAATTGTTACAACCTATGAGTCAAAAACAACTAATATACCAATACGGAAGTGCTTTACATACGACGTTTGATATCCGATTGATGTACGACGCGACGTGGCTAAATCTTATGTTAATTCCGAAACTGCTGGGACAACCAAGGCCATCGATGACTCTGTGATGCATGCGATGCGTGACCGTGTGTCGTACGAATATCGGATGAAAAACGGCGTACATATAACATCGCTCATACCTTTATCATCCAGCAAATAAGATATGCAAAATAAACAGAAGAAGATAAGAAGGCGCAAGCAGCTAAAGAAAAGTACAAACCTGGCAAACCACTAGGAGCAGGAGCTGGTGAAAAATCTGCTTGTGAACCTGGATCACTTGAAGGTGCTGGTGAAGGAGCTTCACCAATATGGAGCCTCTCCCACAACTCTGAACAGTTAGTTTTCCAAAACCCAATCTTTTCATTGTGGCGGTCATAGGTTACAAGCGTATTACGAACAACGATTCCTGTCAGAGATCATTATGTTAGCTACACACGGGGAGGTTTCTAAATGAATAAAAAAGAAGTACGTTAGCCTGCACTAAATCATATAAACAGACAAAACAATCTAAAACTTGATTTATTTTCACTTTAGAGTGAACCAGGATGTTTATCACTTAAAGCAACAAGGATTCTTCCCTATAGAGAAAATGGTGACCAACAAGAGAATATATAGCAGCTAAGTTCTATAATATCAGATATTATTCCTGTCATTAGAAAAAATATATGAGTTAGTGGTCCCATATTTCGTGTCGGTTTTCAACAAGCAACAGCATTGCATTCACGTGCAGGCTCAACTTCAGCCTGGTCACTCCATAAACATATGGCTATAAGTTAACTGAAATCTGGAAGTGAGACTGTTTTGGTAGCTTTTTTCTGGCTTCCTTGCAAACATAATGAGTTTAGAAGAACGGCATGTTGCTAAAAATTTCAAGTTTGCATGAGCAGACTACTGAATGAATTGAATAAGTGATGCCACGAAAAGCACCATGGAGGAACAAAAAGGAAGTTCAGATTGTAACTATTCATCTTTAAAAAAAATCAATTAAATGGAAAAAAACAGCAACTGGAAACGGAAGCACGGAATAGGATGCACAGTAGCAAATTAGCAATATTAGAGCTGGTAGAACAGATATATACTAGAAATAAACAATGGACGGCATGCACGGTAATTTGTCCAAGAGGACCAATAGCAAAGTGCACGGTAAACCTTGCAGTACAAATGACGCGAATAAGAAATGCAGAAAGATTAGAATGCAAATTTCTTGACCTCTACTAAAGTTTAGTGCCTTACCCCCTAATAGAGTTGTTGGATCTTTCCCATTTTGGAACACACCCAAGCAATAAGCCCCTTCGACTTTGGAGTGCTTTATTTCAAAATTAGAGAAAGACACAACATGAGCAGACAGCACAAACAAGCAAAGTAAGCAAATGCTGCATTAAATGAATTAAAAGGCTACAACTCTATTATTTACCCGGAATAAATAATTTTCAGGTGAAAGTGAGAGCTTCTGTCCATTTCCAAATACCATGTCAACATCTGGAAATACCTCTGATAACTTGGAGACATTCCTGGAAGTAAAGTGGTGTATATTAAAACTCTATAAGAATGTTTAAGAGAACATCAGAAGCATGCAAATGAAAATAAATATTTGTTGTTAACACTGGAAATCACCTTCCAGCACCTGCAAAGCAGATGTCCTTGTAATTTGGGTCAGGGCCACGAATTTTCTTGAGCGGATGTACTTTGTTTGTCACCTATTGATCAAGAGCATAATCAGTATATCACGCTTTACCAAGAGCAGAATCACAAGTTGTTCATTTTCAAAAAAGTTAATGTAGGACCAACAATAAAAACAATGTGCGCATGAGGTGAGAAATAAGATGAAAAGGCAAGGTGCAAGTGCACAGGTGTTCCTTGTAAGCCAGAAAAAGATCACATAGCAACAACTAAGAGAACAGAAGGAGAAATAGGGACCAACATATTGGTGATGGTAAACATAAAAAGTAGCTGGCGTCAAAGTAGGGAGCAACATTTCTTCTATCCAGGGCACAACAATGGTTAACCTCCTTTGTGCAAGGTTTAAAAGTAAAAACGATAGCGAGTCCTCAACTACTATTGTTTACCATATATACCTAGAAAGATCGCATTTTTTAAGTGGTACATTGCAAAAGCACGAATGTAGAAAAACAGATTCCATAAAACAGAAACATGTCTAAGGAAAAACAAAGAACCTACAAAACGGTAAATTCCATTAAAAAAAGTAGACTGAGGGCAGGAGGATAAATCATCTCATAACTTACACCATCTCTAAAAGCTACAAAAGCTTGTTCTGGGAGGTATGCGTATGTGGTACCACTATCCAAGACAGTGCCGTGTTTATTGTCGAAGATCCTTGAGTCTAACTTCAATGCCTTTCCAGCAATATGTATTTCCTTCAACTCAATGTTGTAATATGGGCTGTTTTCATTTCGAGATTTAGTCAATAGGTGTATAGGGGTGTATCAAGATTACAATAGCAGAACATCAAACCCATCCAAAGAAAAAGGAACAAAAATCCATGTTAGTGTGCAGAATGATTTATGGTACCTGCGGACAGGGTCTGAACGTGAGAAAATCATGTCAGGAGGGGTGGGCATTGCACCAAGTACCATAGCACCACCACCAATATCCATTCCACCGTAGCACATAGAGAATGAATCACCTATGACACCCTTATCAACAAGCTGATCCATTATGCTAAGTTGACCACGGCCCAGCCCCATTATGCCATCAGCGTGCTGGCTGAACAAATCCCCAGTTTCAGAATTTTCACAGCCAAAAACAGCACGCTGTGGCTTAAGTTCGCTTTCTGTGCCAAACGACACAATGTCCTCACCAAGCACCCCACTGCTGGAGCTCATTTCAGCATACTGCCTCTCATAAGTGCATTGGCTCTTATCATTATCACAAGTACAATCAACATTGCATTTTACTGGTGAATATGTACTGGAGAGATCAGGTTGAAATCTTGGATCCTGCATCAAGGAAAAAATCGGCATATTTTACGTTAACTCCCAGATATTTAATGCTTCCTCCGTCCCTATTTAGGTGGCGTCCTTGTTTTGCGTGTTTCAAGTTTGATCTTTAATTTCACCACTAAAATATGTGATAATTGTCAGAAAAATTATACCGCCGTTAAAAAAACTTTTTCCGAATACGAATCTGATGGTATAGTTTTTGTAACAAATAACACATGCTTTGTTGGTGATATTGATGGTCAAAGTTGATGCACCTAAAACAAGGACACCACCTAAATAGGGACGGAGGAGGGAGTACGAATTTACAAGCATACATAATGGTGATCTCCTAGACCTAAAGAATGAATTTTTTCCTGTATGGCATGATGTTTATGGCAGCATATACATCTTTACGTATTCTAAATTATAAAAATAGGCCAAAGCAGAGAAATCCATGCAGAGTGGCCACCCCACTTTCCTGTACACACATTAAAAAATCATATCAACACCAGTACTTTACATGTGTCCACAGCGATTTTAGGTGATTCAATAAGCAAAACACAGCACTGAATAGCAAATGTGATTGTACAACAATGATGACATCTGCATAAATAATGATCCATCATTAGATTGCTTCAGTTGCATCAAGAGGATTTCAGAAACGGTTTTGCTAACTATTTCTAAGATACCGCTAAGGAACATCCAATATAAACACAAGATTCATGCAAGTACAAAAGGAATGAGAAGATTTTGATCGGACAGCTGCCAGTGTTGGCTAAGGAATAATTATTTCTAAGTCGACTGGGCTATAGACAATAGTCATGTAGTCTAATTATGTTTGCTTCCAGTGTTTCTGTTTCTTAACATATTGCTTTGGCCAAAATGTACTCCCTCCGTTCACAAATATAAGATGTTTTAGCTTTTTTTCTGAAACGTATGTAACTAGACGCGTTTCAGTGTGTAGGTTCACTCATTTTGGTCCATATATAGTCCACACTGAAGTATCTAAAACATCTTACAATTGTGAACGGAGGGAGTACTAAATATACAAGACTCTAAAGGAGTTTTATTTTTCTACTCCCTCCGATCCATATTAGTGGGCATAGCTTTGTCTAAATTCATATGTATCTAGTTAAGTATTTAGACTAGATACATGTGTATCTAGACAAAGTTGTGCCCACTAATATGGATCGGAGGGAGTACTTATATCTCACTTAAGCTATTTTACATTGGCTGACATCTTTACATCTCACTTATGCCCCTTTGCGCTGGCTGATATCACGTTACAAATGAAATTTCCAGACTGCGGGTTATACAAGACAATGGTCTAGTGGGATTTGTCTAGAGAATGTAGTAAGAACACATTATAAGAAAGGGGATCATTTTTTTTTTTTGCGTGTAGATGCATCTTCTTCTACATTCAGATAGTGACAACAGATTAAACAATGAAACAGCAATAGTAGATCTAGAATGTGGTTATTTAGTGACCAAACAGGTACCAAGACAAATTATTTGGCGCTACAAACACATTGACATGACCAAACCAAATAACAGCCAAATGCATTGTCTGTCAATTGTTCGAGAGACATTGGACCAATAACATCAGAGAAAATGAAGGGAAATTGGCAAGCACTCTTTAGTACTAATAATACTAAATCCAATGGTTCAGCGGTCCAATAGAGCGACTTTTTGCTGAAACAATACCTGCCTAACAAAAGGCATTATGTTGGTTGTTAACAAAAATGGCATGGTATTCAATGAGGAATACTGAAAATCTTATTAATTAGAGTCATTAAAGATAAACCTTTAAAAGGAGCATAAAAATTACGCTGCCTCGGTTTTAATACTCTCTGCGGGTTGAGGAAATGGCCTCGGCCCAGCTATACTCTACCCACACGAGATAACTAAACTTGAATTTAGTAATCTATCTGCAAATTACGTAGTACTGAATTCTGAGAATTAGAACTAGTTCAGCTACAAAACCACAGATTCAATTAGCTAACTTGAATGGTTCTACAACAGTTCAACGTGCGGGCGTCCATGTGCGCGAGCATCAAAATTACTCTAATCATCACACAAAGTTTGAAACTGGTAGATGAAGAGAGAAGCAGAGGAATGAAGGCCCACCTGGTGGTTGCCGCACTGCTCGCAGGTGGCGCAGGGAACGTAGGTGACGGTGCTCCCGGAGTCGACGATCAGCGCGAACTCCTGCGGGGGCGTCCCGATGTAGAGCCTCGTCGTGTAATACCTGACCAAACACGACAAAACCCAGCACCGTTAGATCCAGCAGAGCATATATATCCTACGAATTTGGTGGGAGGTAACAGGGGGGAATCACCGACCCGTTGGTGAGGAGATCGTCGTGGAGGCGCATGCGGGCGCTGGGGCGGCCTCCGTCGGCGAGCTCGCGCCTGGACCTGGACGCCGCGGCCCGGCTCGCGTTGGGGTAGGAGAGCGTGAGCGGGAGCACCAGCGGCGGGCGACCGGGGGCGGCCCGATCGGGGGATCCGGCGGCGGCGACGGCGAGGGCGAGGAGGAGGAGGAGGGCCACGGCGAGGGGCCGTAGCGAGCCGGGCGAACGGCGGCAGCCTCGGCTCGCCATGGTCGTGCCGCGCGAGGAATGGGGAGGGCTGAGGTCGTTGTTCCGAGGGGGACGACGAGGCCGAGGCGACGACTTGTTAGAGGAAGGGGAGGGGCAATTTCGTAAATTCATGGATTACGGCGTTGTCCGGGTCGATAATATTCGTTACCGCCTACCAATGGAGGAAGCCTCGTCGGCCCCACAGGCTGGTGGGGGAAACTGAGCCATGGTTGTACTACCTGACAGGTGGGGTTCATACACCTGGGGCCCCGCAGTCGGGGGCACTGGCATGGGGCTGGATAAGATCCCGTAGCTGCGTTTTTCAGTGTGATTGGGTGAAATTTGAAAAGTTTGAAATGAATCGGCTTTCAAAAAAAATTATGATCTGGACATTTTTCATGGCACACACACATGAGGTGCCATCATAGATTGCACGACGCTTGCAGAGGCGGTGTGGCGTCGCTCGCCTTGATGGCTCCATGAATGAAGTCGAAGACTGACGTGAAGCAGCCTCGCAAGATGGTTGTGGAGAGTGTTCTACCGACGAAGGAGATGATCAGCTAGCGCGTCAGAGTCGGTGAGGAATTTTGGTCCCCCAACACCCATGAGTATGTAGTCTTCACTTGTTTCTTTTACCGAAAATTTTCGTATCCGGGGCACCCCTTTTTGGCATGGACTGGCTCCACTTTTGTACGGAGTAGGTTGTAGTCCAAAACTTGAACCCAAACGAGTTTTGTCAAATTTCAGGCATGTTTGGTCTGCAGGGTTCTAAAAAATACATGAATATGATAGGAATGAATATAAGAGAGAATATAATTAGGATGTTATTATGCCACTAAAGACATTTGACTATTTCTTCATGCGTAGAAATTTGAAAATGGTGTCCAAGAGGATTGTAATTTTTTTTCGATTTTTTCTTTAAAACAGAATAAAAGGAATTTTCCTCTTTTTGCCCTTGTTTACCCTTTGCTTCATTCATTTGAACCACACAGATGAATAGTATCAGCGTAGCGAAATTTTCTATTCCTAGGTTATTCCTCCATTTTTTCTTTGAGCCGAACAAGTCCTAAGACTGTAACGTTTTCCCTTAAAACCATACTTGTGAAACAGTGGAAGTACATTACTGCCGAGGAAAAGGTCAAAGAGAAAAGCATGAGCGTGTAGGAAGGGATCCATGCATGTCAACTTGTGCCTCCTCCTGGCCTAGGCTCACGGGAGAAGCACCGTGTCGAGCCGTCTCGAGTAGCGCCTCCATCCACCACCACTACCATGGAGATTAGGGTTTGGAACGAGGACCACAGGATGTACAACCAGATGATCAAAATGAGAAGATGAGAGGTTGTCCAACATGGATCTGTGGTAGCAGGCGACGAGATCGAAGTTCACTGGCAGCAAAGCGCACTGTTGAGCGTGAGTTTTTTTTTAGTGGGGTGCGACTTTATTAAAACTCGGGCAAAATTACATGAAAACCTAATGGCGGTTCCAGAAGTCACAAACGGCGACCATTATTATCAGACACATCGCTTCTAGCAAGCGAGTGTGCCTCCTTATTTGAACTCCTACGCTCGTGACAGAAAACGAGCTCTTCAAAATCTCTCTTCGCTTCCGTGATCTCCCGAACAATGTGAGCATAGCTTCCCATCGTTCCTTGCTCAAGGCTTGTGATCACGCTCTGGCAATCGCTTGCCACCCTAATTCTGCGGGCGTTGATGTCTCTTGCGAGTGCACACGCCTCGCGGCAGGCCAAGGCCTCTAGGGTCTCCGCGTCCGTCCTTCCAGGGAAAACAAGAGACGATGCTCCTAAGAAGGCACCCCTCTCGTCCCTCGCAACTGCCGCCACCGTCCCATGGCTGCCTGGTGTTCTTCCCAACCGCGGTATCGACATTGATTTTCACCCTCCCGATGGGCGGAGATATCCATGCCTGCACATCCGATGATGATGCAGTAACCAGCGCCGGCTTCTTCGTATCCTTGATCTGTTGGAGCTCAGCAATAGAATTCTCCACAAAATGGTGAACTGACAGTTTTTTTTAGTACAATACGATTACCATTCAAATATATGAAAAGTTGGCAGTACAGGGCACATACGCATACAAGAGAAGACACTGGAAACCCAGCTGTCCAAACACAAAGACACAGAGGAACCTGAAAGAAACAGAAAGTACAACGAGGTCCCTGGGATCCTCTGTGCCAACCTCCAACAAACGCCACCCACCACCGAGGTCACCGGGGCAACCATCGGACGAGAGGACGACGAGAACCACAGATCGAAGCCCGGCGAGGCCTCCTTGCTGACAAGCAGCTTTGTGGACCAGAAGAGGAAGCTCGCCGAAGGCGAAGCCTGCATCTTTGTGGCACGCAGGCCGGGGCCAAGCCCCGGAGCCATCGCCGGACTGAAGATCCACCCCTTCCAGCCGACGCCGTCGGGGAAGGGAGGCAGATCCTCCCACCATCTTCCACAGCACCAGTGCAGAAACAGATGAGCAGCAGTGTCCACCAGCTCCGCCACCAAGAACGACGCCAGCCGGGACATGCTCCTGAGCAAACTCGGAGTCTCCACTACGGCGCCAGAGCAAGCACCGCCGCGGTGGCGGAGACCGAGGACCAAAATCCGCTTCGAGGACGGCATCGCCACCACGCAATCCTCGCCCGGAAGACCAGCAACCAGATCCGCCGGCGACCGCCGCCACGCAGGTCACCAAGAACGAATCCGACGCCGATTTATTCACCGCCGCCTCCACCACCTCCATAGACGAAGTCGAGGACGGCGAGAAACCCTAACACCCTAGCCCACTAGACTAGCTGTACACGGCGTCCGGCCGGCGAACCGCCGCCCCCTCCCCCCTCCGACGGCACAGGGCCGACGAGAAGGAGGAGGGGAGCGGATTCACCGGCGGAAAAGTGATTCGCCCTTCCAGTCGCCTCCGATCTACTGTAGCGGGAGAGACATGGTGAACTGACAGTTGTGCGTGAGTGCTTGACAGCTTTGAGGCGGAAGGACCTGAAGAAATGAATCGGCATGGATAAAAAAGGTTTGGGCTGATCAAACAACGCATACACTAAGCATATTTGGGCTGATCACAAGCAACAGTATTTGGACCGAGTTGGGCTGCGTCATCACTCATTAGCCATTTACGTCTGCCGTCACCACAAAATCAAATTTTCAAGTAGTGAGAGGATAGTGCCCTAAAAAATGTTCTGGTTGCGCTAAAAAAATGTTCTGGATAGTCCAAATCCGCTCAAAAGAGGACAGTGCAAATGATTTCAAGAATGGAACTATAATATAATTGAAATATGTTTATGATAAAACAAAAAATTAATGAAACACAACGATTTTGTTACTTCGATTCTAACATGTCTGAGAAATAATAATGCCTAAGTTGACTCTATGAATCGTTTAATATAAACATTTTGATTCATTCAAGTATGAAACAATGACAATATTTATTCACATAGTAATTAAAATATTAAAAACTATACTAAGTCGGCTCATATAGGATCACTCCCAAGACATACTATACGATATACTAACGGTAGGGCAAGTAATAAAAAAATTATTATTCACCAAAAAAGTAGTAGTCGAATATGCACGGTTACATTATGAAATGACAACTTCATTTGTGTGAATCCAAATATATGCGCCAACAACATACATATTACCTAGCCCATCTACGGAATGATTCATATGAATATCATCCTACATGTCAAAGGACCCACATTAAATTCCTAAGCATTACAATACTCCAACTCACTTTGAATACCTTTTGAAATAAATCGACCGCTTCGCAGCGGAGCAGTACCCAAGCGATAAATCCAGAGTATCGGTATACGAACCACCCGCCTTCCCGTGTTGACCTATCGGCATGCCTACAAGTGAGCCCTATCAAAACGAGCTGAGGGAACCCAGCCGGCTTGACGACCTAACAAAGGAGCATTAGACAATTGTTCACTTTATTTGTTTGACATATTAGTTGCATGTACATATGGTATAGAACTTCTAGTATGTCTCCCTGGGTCTCTGTTCACGAAAATGATTAAAAAAAAGATTAATAATAACACGTTTGGTTCATACAACAAATGGACAACTTTATATGATTTCAATCGTCCTAGCTCGTGCTCGCCGAGACGTTTCCTTCTTTTAAACTGCTGGTTTTGTTCCGTGCCCACATTACTCCAGCAGTCATCGTGACACACGACATGAACAATCGTTGATCCTTGTCTCTTAGTTTTGTAATAAAATGTGTATTGGAACCTATATGAATTTTGAAAAGTTGATCCCTGCGACACCAAAGTGAAATGGTAGGGAAATTGATAGGATATTTTCTTGGTAGTGTATATAAAAATGTAGATACATGTGCTTTACAGTTAGGACACCTTTGCCATGTACTCAGCTTCTTTATCTTTTTTCACGCCAGGGGCAATGGGGAAATCCGACTGTAAGTTGTTTCTATTCATGTATGTTGTACTTTGTAAGTGATCCCTAACACTAACCCAATACGTAGCTAACTCTTATTTATACTAAACTTTTGAACTTCGTTACAATTCATTTTTCGAACTTATGATCTTAAATAAGCTCATTTATCACTATTCATGATGTAATAATGTTGTTCAAATATTATATATAACGTTATTGGTTATATTATTCTAACATCATCGTTCAAAATACACTTATGTAAATATCAACAATATTAATATAAAAGTTACACCATTTGCCAAGGCGGAGCTGGACAATATGGCGTTCAAAGGATGTCAGTGTAACTATGAGTTTTGAAGAGTTGCTCTTGTTCATGTTTCTTTCAGTTCCTTCAATTAATTGCAGCATATTTGTTTAATTAATAATGTTAAATTCATGTAATAAATAGATCTATTTGTTGTGAACTATTTTGTGGCACTTGCTTATTTTTTAGTGTATATATACTTTGTATTTATATATTTTTAAATATCTTGGTAGAAAGCTCCAAAATTGTATGACCTATCAGATATATTGAGAGAGTTTTCTAGTGTGCAATTAAGTATACGCGGTTACAAAATTTAGAGTATACTAGATGATTCCCCGTGCGTTGCTGCGGGACAGCAGGATTAAAAGAAAAGTCAACTATTATATTAAATTTGTTGAGATTACAAATTCACAAAAACTGAACATTTTGCAATACTAAGATGGCCAACAAAAATGTAGTATAAAACATATCCCACCCACAAATTAAAAGTGGACGATAAACTGAAGAGTTTACTCTTTAGGACAGTTTAAAGAAACTACTTATGCAATATTTCAGAATGAATCATGCTCTTGAGAATAGGCAAAGCGAGCGAGATATGAATTGATTTCCATAAACGCTGACTTATTATGCTCCTCGCAGAACAAAACAAAATATGGAGATGCCCTCCCTTCTTAGACAGCTACTCATCCGGGCTATTCTCCTTCATCTCTACGACCTTTAACAAAAGAAAGAACTTGTGGAAGTTAACTTTCGTCTGGTTATATGTTATCCAAATACGACACTACATTAGCAATTAATAATTAGATTACTTGCCCACTGTCTGTATTACCAAAATACAACAAAATATAGTGTACACTGAAAGATGAAGACAAATGATAAATTAACTGAGTCCGCCATACATTACTACAGATCGGGTAATTTAAATCCCCAGTCGCACACGGATGGCCCCTTCTGTGTGTATTATCCCCTATCGCTTACCCATAGAAACTAAAGCCGTGTGCGAGGTTTCGAACCGCGTTCGACAGCCAAATATTCACATACGTTTTTATTTTCTAAACCGTGTGCTACATATCGCACACGATTGGGAAAACAAAATCGCGTGCATATTGCTCTACCATCACACACGTTTTGTTTGCAGTCATCGTGTGTAATCGAACCGTGTGTCTATATACAATTGTCTCTCTATACGGTTTTAATTGCCCATTTTTCTGTGAACGGTAATTTCAAGCGACGATTGTTTCATTCGCAAAATGAAATTATGGTCCAGTTATTATTGAGCATTTCTTTCTTTCCTGCCACCTTTTCCCGCCGCTTCGCCGCCTTGCCACCTCCCCGCCACCCCGCGCTTGTGTATAAACCCAATAGAAGTTCCGACGGCAGCGGCAATGGCTCTGATCATAGAGGAGCCAAGCTAAGGTTTCACAAGTTCAAAGTCCCCGACGAGATGCGATACTCCATGCAAAAAAGGAACCAACGTATCCCCGCGCGTGCCTCCACCTCCGCACCTGTTCCCTCCTCCCATGGCTTCTTGTCGGAGTCGATCGACTCGTTGGCGGAGCCGCCAGGTGAAGGGTCGCACGCCTCCTCGTCCGAGTTTCCCTCTTCCCCAGTCCCCCGCCTCGTCCCCGTCCATCACTCGCGGAGACGCCGGTTGATGATGACACTGGTTCGGGGTCGTCATCGTCGATTGAACTGAGTTGGTTTGAGTAGCTCGTCGGAGGTAGGAGCTGGAGGAGCACATGTTGGTGTAGGAGTATATGGTGATGTGGCACCAAGAAGAATACATGACGCATCACGTGGTGGAGGACTCCTTCCAAACTCTGCGCGAATACCATCTGCGAAGGTGGTTGCGCCTCAACGTCGAGCTCAAGGGTTAAGGTGTGATGACCCACAAGTGTAGAGGATCGCAACAGTCTTCGAGAGAGGTATTTCAACCCAAACTTATTGATTTGACACAAGGAGCACCAAAGAACATTTATAAACCTTGCCAGTTGAGTTGTCAATTCAAGCACACCTGAAAGTGAACTTGCTTGACATAATTTATTATTAGTAGCAACGGTGATATGACGGTAGTGGAAAATTGGTAAGAGCAGTAATAACAAAGTAATAGTAACGAGAGCAATAGTGAGTAAAAACATCAGTAATAATAGTGAAAGATGGACCGGTGTTCATAGGTCCACCAGAGGTATCTCCTCCAGATAAAATAACAAATGTTGGGTGAACAAATTACAGTTGGAGTATAAAGTTTGGCGTAGTTACCCTCTTGGGGACATTGTCGTGGAGCTCCGGTTTCTTTCATTTTCGTTCTAGTATCATCCGTGACAAGTTTGGTTCTCCTGTTATTTTTTTTATACTCGATGTGCTTATAAGAGATTTTCTCATCGCTTTGTATCGGTTCGGCCGGTTTTATTTATTAAGTGGGGCTTTTCGAGAGAGAGAGATAAAGTTTGGCCTAACCATTTTATTTGCATAGGATGGAAACACGGGAAGGACGAGCCCCAAGGCGGGAGAGGCGGGCTCGGAGCTCGCTCGATCTTCCCGCCCCCCGGGCGATTCCTCGTCATGGCTCCAGTTTCTTCGCTTTGCAAATGGGCACTCGCACGTGAGCCGTACCCGCTCTCCGGGAACACCATGGCCAGCGCTCGCTGCTCCACGCGTATTTTTTGCCGTTTCTGGCCGTTTTGCCGAAGTAACGACGTATCTGGCCCTTCCCGAGAACTAATTGCAAATCTGGCCCCTCGGGTCGGCGCCAACGAAGACGGCGCCGACGTTGTGCATGTCGGCGCCAGAGCCCCGACGCGCCGAAGTTCGCCGCTGGGCCCGGCTAAAATCCTACGTGGCTCGTCGGCGCCAGTGGGAATGGCGCTGAACTCCCTGGGCTAACTGAACCCAGATCGAGCAGTTCGGCGCCATCCTCGATGGCGCCGACATGTTAGGGTTATTATTCGACTTCACTTACCCGATCTAGATCGATCTCGCCCCACACCCCACACCCTGCCTCACCCCGCCACAGCCGAGCTCACCGGTGCCCCACCCCGCCGCCGCCTCGCCCCGCCACCCCCGAGCTCCGGTCGCCGCCTCCATTCCCGCCGCCTAGCCGCCTCCATTCCCGCCGCCTCGCCCCACCATTCCCGCCGCCTGCCCACACCATTCCCGCCGCCTCCCACCGTGGCCCCTCCTCCTTCTCCATCGCCGGCGCCGGCCAAGCGCCCTTCGGCGGCCTCTCCTCACCCGTGAAGGTATAATGTGCGCCCACCCGTCCCCCTCTCTCTTCTACCGCACTCTTTCTTCTCCGATGCCTCATTGTTTAGCACAGTTAGTCATCTACTTAGTAGCTATATTTGTTGGTATCAAATTAATGTGTTATTGGGAGCTTCCGGATCTAGATAAATCATTATCTAATGGTAGAGCTAAATTTTGGTTCCGATTATAGATGGCGTACACAAAGATTGTTCATGTTCATCACGGAGGCCGTGTTGTGTCCTCTAGCTGCGGTGTTGAGTTTGTGGAGATGACGAGTAATGTATTGTTCTTCCCGCATAGTCCAAGTTTGGGTGAGCTTGTTGCGAAGGTCCAAACGGCGTTGGGTTGGAGAGGTGTTGGTGTTGGTTTGGAAGGAAGATACGATGCCGGTGGCTCTAGGTCTTATACTCAGATGATACCTATCCGAGGCAACGAAGGGTGGGAGTTGTACAAAGAGCTTGTTGACAACTCTGAAATCAAGTCAATTGTTGTCGTTGCCGTGAAGGTCGACATCACCGGTCGTACCGGAGTTCTCCTTGATTTGAACAAGCATCCAACGGTTGTTGAAAAAAACAATGATGACCATAGTGACTGTGATGCGGGGCCAAGCCAGCCTCCCTTGTGGGAGGAGGGGAATGTTGACCATCAAGTTAAAGTAGAGTTGCTTAGGGAGCAGAAACTAAAGGATGTAGCATGACCTGCATCTCGTGTTGTGTTCTCTAGTATGCCTAGTACAGAAGAGATCATTGAGGAGAAACTAAATGTTGCACACTTGGAGGCGGTGAATGACGAGTTTGTTGGTGTCTCTCCAATCGACATTCCAACACCACCGTTTGTACCTCAGGTGGCATCCTCTGAACTTGATGGAGACCCATATACTTTCAAAGATCACAATCCCGAAGATGAGGGTTATGATCAGGCTTATGCGGCTGACTCTGATGAGGATCGTGAGGAGCCCCAGTGGTCCGTGGACGAGACAGATGCCTTCGTCAAGGTATGGGGCAGACATCCTAGTATTCATGAGTTCAAGGATGTTAGGGAGGCTCACCTAGCCGTTTCCGACTCTAACCTGCGGGAATATGGCCCAGAGCCTCCTAAACCCATCATCCAGGATGGGGATGGAGAAATCCAACAGCCTAGGGCAAGGTCTTTGATATATGCGGGTCTAAAATTCAAGGGTCTATTGGAGATGCAGATCTGGCTGCAGGAGTACGCCGTTAGGCATCATCGGCAGTACATTGTGTTTAAGTCTAACAAGAAAGAGCGATATGTTGTGATGTGCGAGGACAAAAAGTGTGAGTGGAAGGTGAGAGCAAGGAAGACTCCTCAAGGTTGGTGGAAGATAAGTAGCTACGATGGCCCACACACATGCGGCGACAAGGTCCTTGCCAACAAGGCCCCTGGCGAGAAGGTTGTCCGGCGCACACACCGGCAACTGACATCTACTTTTATTGCTCACCGGTGCACCGAAGCCATCAAAGCTACGCCTACCCTCTCAGCGGCCTCTTTGATGAAGTTTATACATCTCATCTTTGATTATCGTGTCACGTATGGCAAGGCATGGAGAGCTAAGCAGATGGCTATAAAGACGGCCTACGGGGATTGGGAGGAAGCCTATGGAAGGCTACCAAAGATGTTGGCGGCTATGGCCCATCGCAACCCTGGAATGACACACGTTGTGCAACCGCATCCAACTTATACTCGCACGGTTGAAGGCGTCAAATACCCAGTCTTTGGACGAGCGTTTTGGTGCTTCCGCCCTTGTGTCGAAGCATTCAAGGCTTGTCGTCCATTTCTTTCCGTGGACGGCACCTTCTTGACAGGGAAGTTTAGAGGCACCCTTCTTGTTGCTATCTCTTGCGACGCGGACAACCGTTTGGTCCCGCTTGCCTTTGCTCTGGTCACGGGGGAGAACACCAACAACTAGAGTTGGTTCATGCACTTGCTGAGGACAAAGGTAGTTGGCAGGGACAGGGTTGTTTGTATGATATCTGATCGCCATCAGGGCATACTGAATGCCGTGAAGGATGAAATACCTGGGCATCCCCTTCTGAAGCACCGGTGGTGCATGAGGCATTTCGCGGGTAATTTCTACCGTGCTTGCCGTAACCGGGAAATGACTGAGTATCTTCGTAGGCTCTCCATGGTGTTTGAGGAGGATGTGTTTGACCGGATGTACGCAGAGTTGTATGGCTTGACGAATGCGAAGGGTAAGGCTTTCCTTACGGAGCATTTGCCACAAAAAATGTTGTGGTCCCAAGCATTCGATGAGGATGGGGTTCGGTACGGTCACTGATTGAATTATTGCTGTGTCCGGCTATGCCAATAAGTAGCGGTCCGTGGCTATGTGTTTTTCATTACAAACCACACTCACCCATTCCTTTACACAAACACACAATGGCTGGTGCGGGATCTTCTTCAGGGAAAGGGAAAGGGAAAGGGAAAGAACCGGCACTGGAACTTGTAGGTCCTCGTAGTGGCTCATTCGTGCCACCGGACATGCCGCCAACAGAAGAGCTACATGGTCATCAGCCATGGACCATCCAGTGCGGTTGCGGTGTCGAGTGCTGCTACACAGCAGATGCTGAGAAGATCAAAAGTGGTGGATACGGTGGAAGCTGGGGATTTGTCTGCGGGCACACGACAGGTCCTGCGCCATATTTTGTAAGTGTTCGTTCGATTTACAACATGTACTAAATAATAACGCATGTTTCTAAGTGTGAGGCCTTTCAAACAGGAAGGAGCTCGTTGCAGAAAGAAATTCTTTTTTGAATCCGACAGGCAGTATGAAGAATATTGGTATGGACAAACATATATAGAGAACCAAGAGGCCAAAAAACAAGAGGAGAAGAGGAAAAAAGAGCACAGAGAGTGCTACCAAAAACAATTTGAAGCTTGGGCTGCTCAAAAGATGGCCAACCGAAGAAACCGCTAAAACTTAAATGGAAAATCGCCATGACAAAATTATTTCCTTATAATATGTATTTCATTCCAAAAGGAGCTCTTGTATCGTATATTTGAAGAGGGTCGATGGTTAACATTGCCCGAGCACCACCATTGTATCGTATATTTGAAGAGGGTCGATGGTTAACATTCCAAGAGGTTTTGCTATTTACGTAATTATGCCCAAATATGAAACGCATGGTATTTTCCTTATAGTTAACAACAATGCAAATTTTTTGACATTAAGCTCCACATCAACTACATAAACATCTAGGTTCAACATTAAGGTTCAACATTACAATAATTATCAAATATTCCAACGAACTAGGAACATCTAGGTTCAACACTAAGTTCATCATGGCAAACAAACCCACACCATGAACTAGGGACAACATTTGCCTTTCCATGGGTCACAAATGCTAATATGGCCAACTCTTGAAAAATCCCGCGTTGTATTTCTTCAAGAATTCCTTACTTGCATTCATCTCGTCCTCTTCCCTTTCCTTTGCCCGTTCTTCCTTCCTTCTCTTGGCTTGTACCTCCCTCTCCTTTCGATTCTTCTCAAATTCCTCCTCCAAGAGTTGTCTCTCCACAGCTTCTTCAGCTTGCTTCCTCTTGCGCTCCCTTTGCCATATCTCATTTTCTTGCCTTACTTCTTCATCAAAAACCTTCCATGACTCGTCCAAAGTGTCGGGGCCGTAAAGGGGGCACCACCGTGTCATGTCTTGGCAATGCTCGCACCAAACCAACGGAGGAGCCTTGGGTGTGGTTTCGTCTAGTTTCCATAGCGCTGGTGGAGGTGGAGGTGGACGCACAAGACGTTTCCAAGTCTCAGCCGGCCATGGCCCCAATAGAATACCAACATGTGGTGAAAGAAGGTAGTCATCATACACCTCTGGCCCATCAATCCATTGGAAAAAGTAGCATGCACAATATTCCTGTCAATTTGTAAGAAAATAGGACATCAAATACAAATAAATTTTGAATTGACTATAAGTAAAATACATGAGAAAACTCACGCGAGAATCGCTGCACATGTAAAACGCACGACCGGCCGTAGCGGCGTGCTTAGATTGTGAGATTGCACAAGGCTTGCCACAAGGACAATTCGGAACCGGATATCTTGGTGGCACCGGAGCATCTTTGCATGATACATTGGGATACTTGCCCTTTGTTGTTTCTACCATCTTCATCTTACGTGCAAGTTCTTTGTAAATGTCACACGAATCTAGCAAACATTAAATGAAACATAAGAAACTATATGACATAAGCTAAGACCATGAAACACAAGGATAAATAACAAACTATACAAAGTTCCACATACATATGTGGTAACACAATATATTCTACAAGTATTCAAATATATTTAAATTGCTCTGAATACTGAAACTAACCACATTATACTTCATAACAAACATATATATTCGAATTTTAGCCACAAAATATAATGCATCTAGCGTCTCCTACAAAAATACCCACCATGTTTCCTATTAAAAGAACTTACATGTTTCCAACAAAAAGAACCACTAACAACAAACTAATGCACAAATACCCACCATTTAGGTTCTACATATTCAAACTAAAATGACATCAAATTTCATAATAAAATGGATGGAAGTGGAGGGAACGAAGGAGATTTGAGAGAGAATACCTCCAAGAAGAGTTGCCATGGTCTAATTTGAAGAAATCCCCAAGTTTTGAGTGGATTGGAAGTTTGGGGCGAAAAAACGGAGAGAGAGTGCTTGGGGCGGCGCGGGGGGGGGGGGGGGGGGAATAGAGTGGGTGGGATGGGAAAGAAAACGCCTAGGGTTAACCCTAAAAGGTCGGCGCCATCGAGCCTGGCGCCGAACTTTTAGATCTGGGTTCAGTTAGCACAGGGTGTTCGGCGACAGTGGGAATGGCGCCGACCCAGCCACGTCGGATTTTAGCCGGGCCCAGCGGCGAACTTCGGGGAGTCCTGTCTTTGGCGCCGACATGCACTAAGTCGGCGCCGTTTTCGTTGGCGCCGACCCGACGGGCCAGATTTGCAATTAGTTTCCTGGAGCGGCCAGATACGGTGTTAGTACACAGAAACGGCCAGAAACGGCAAAAAATACGCTCCACGCTTTCTTGTCTTGCTTCTGAATTCTGATTACTAAAATCATGCAAACTGCATGCCGCCCAACAGGCGTGTCTTGATAATACTGTAACATGCTGTTTCTCAGGCGCTCAGCTGAGTCGAGGCGAGCTGTTTCTCCGACGGCGACACCGCACGACCCGCGCCATGACCTATAAACAAATCAGCAGCCAGCAGTTGCTTGCCAAAGCCACAAACCAGTAGTCAAAGGCGGCAGGGAGCGGGCAACGTGGTCATACAATGGGGAAGATCACGGCTCCCCCAGATGCGCGGACATGGCCGTGTGGGCGGGCGTACGCAGCTGGCGCGCGTGGTCCCGGCGAGGGAACCTGCGTCCGTGTCTCGGCCGGGCAACGCGTACAGCTGAATGCCGACATGCCGCGCGCGCTTGCCACCGAGACTGCGCGATTGATTCTACTAGATCGATGACCGGCCGGACGCGGAATTTTCTCGGTCCCGGATGGTAGAACGGCGGCGCCGGCCGGCGTGGACTTGCCGCTATTGTGGAAGCCATGCAAGCGTGCCGTGCCGTGCTAGGCACTCGGGTCGTTTTTATCACGGAGAATGGGATTTACCCATGCACGCGGAGTCGAAATAAGAGACCCCGGGCTAGTTGAACGAGCGGTCAAAGAACGTGTCTGTGAGGCAAATCCTGAACAGGAAGAGTGCGATCTGGCATCAGTACAGCTCCAAGGATTCGATCTTCACTTCACATAGCAGTCGAGTCGACTGTCCTCTTTTCATAACTGTTGGAGTATATTACGGCTAGGTTTATTTTGCTAGTTTAAGTTTAGTCCAATTTTATCTCTCTTAGGCTTCTTGCCCCCAAATCTTGTACTTCTATATAAACAGCACAGGAGGCTCATTGTAATCACCGATCCAATTATCAATAAAATTCCGCAATATTACATGGTATCAGAGCGTTTCGCTCCGCAGCCTAGGGTTTAGCCACAAATCGCTTCCGCCGCGCCGCCCCGGCGAGATCTCCATGATCGCCGGGGCATCGCATCTCGTAGTTAGTTTTTCTTCCAAACTCCAATAAATCAGTTCATAGTTCTAGCAATTTTTCGTTTCTAGATTGGATCTATTTTCCATAGCCACCAAAATCCTATTCAATTAGCTATCTCGCCGGTGCAATAAGCCAGCTCTGCAGATCCAATCTCGTTGGCGTCTCAACACGCAGCATCTCCGTTGGCGGAACGATCTACATCAACTAATCCATCCACCACGTCCCGGATCAGCTGCAGGCCCCAAGCTGCATGCAAAACCAGGAACCCATGTTGCGTGCGTGCATGTGCATGGGACAAGGATGGACCAGCTCTTCATCGACAAACTGCATCTGCCCCGACCTAGCAATCGGCTCCGATCTGCAGCGCCTCGCCGTCAGCATACCGCCGATCTACTCCGACCTTTCGGCTCCGATCTGTCACACGTGGTCATCATCGCCGACAACCATCTACATCAACATCACCGCATCGTCGCCGCAACCACCGATCGTGGTCATCGTCAACGCCAACAACAAGTTCTTCTTCTTCACCAGCGACGCCGAGCTGATTACAAGCGGAAAACACGGGTCTAATCCCCGAACCCAACTACCGCTACAATTCAATCTCCATCAACAACTACTTGTCGTCTTCGTCCACCACGACCTCGCCGCCAGAGTTGCAGTCTATTTTTATTTTTACTTTAACAATTTTCTTCTTGCAACTATTTCGTCTACTCCGGCGTCAACGGCGGACAACTTATTCGCACCGATCGGTCACGGAGAATTTCCTTGCTGATCCCTCCAACTCTGGCTCGCATGGCTCATGATGGTCCCTGTCTTCGCACGTCCGGTATTGGCACCACAGACGCGTGCCTTCGTCCCCGGCGCGCCCCCGAGTCCGGCAAGCTCGGAAAGGCGTGTCGCCTACCTCGACTACTCCGACTCCAACAACTTCTACTACATTACTACGTACGACGAATTTCTCCAAGGCTCAACGACGACATCGACCACAACACCACGACAACATCAACCTCTTCGACTTCATCAGCGGCGACTACATCACCAACGGCACTATCGACCACGACTACAGCGCCCACTCTGGCTACATCGACATCGGCATCCACCGGCATCCTCTCCAGTCGCGACTTCGGATTATGTTCCAGTCAGACCGTCCGCGACGCTCCTGCTGTTCGCGTCACTACCGATCTGACTGCGGGGGGGGGGGGGGGGGGGGGGGGGGTTGGAGTATATTACGGCTAGGTTTATTTTGGTAGTTTAAGTTTAGTCCAATTCTATCTCTATTAGGCTTCTTGCCCCCCAAGTCTTATACTTCTATATAAACAGCCCAGGAGGCTCATTGTAATCACCGATCCAATTATCAATAGAATTCCGCAATATTACAATAACCTTTGGATTGAAGAAAGCAAAGGGAGGGAGAAACTATTTCAGTTTGGACAAACACACAACAGCACTGACAGCGCGGTCAAAGAAAGTACGTTTGGTCGGCTTGCAGTAGCAACGAGGACCTGACGACCTTGCAGTCAGCAGGATCCTGCTTCGGTCGATTTTTTTTACAAATGTAGCCCTCTGTCCAATGCTAATGTCAAAAATAGCCCCCTTTAAAATTTCATTGTCAAAAATAGCCTGACGGGAGGGGGAAAAGCGACACGTGGCTCCTCCCGCCATATAGGATGGCGGCAGGGACTTTCCGCCATGCGGACAGGCGGGAAGATCATCCCGCCTTCGGGTTTGGCGGAATGTTGTGGTCCCGGCGTTGTCAGATGGCAGCAGCTCTCGCCGATGACAGCGGCGGGATGCACATCCCGCCAGCCCCTATGGCTAGAAGCTCCTCCCGCCACCCCACAGGGAGGAAAGTGTCACGTGTCACTTAAATAGGCTCCCGCAAGGCTATTTTTGACATTCAAACTGGGAGGGGGCTAGTTTTGACAATAACATTGGACAGGGCCATATTTGTAAAAAAATCGCTTCGGTCCGGCATGATTTCGCTCTCATGGCACAATTAGTCGAAGCAAATTTCAGCATGACGGAATGCATAGTACGAAACTCAAACTTATCAATCAGAACGTCCTTCAAGCAGTACAGATTCTCGACGGCGAGAAGCCGCGAACACTTCAGTTACATCCGTCTCTGAATGGCGATGAGGTGTTGAAGTGGTAAATTTTTGCTCCAGTTTCCGACGAACAGCAGGAAGAAACTCTCACGAAGCACTGCAATGAAATGGCTCGCCTGAAATGGATAAGGCCGAAGACAAGAGGAGGGAAAAACACTCGATCTCTAGTCTCTGCTGTTGTCGGCTCGTGACCAATAATCGGGAAAAGATGTTGTGCCGAACTCTGCATCGACAATCCTCCAGCCTCCTACAGTATCATCAAAGGCACTCTCGTGCTACTGCTAGCCTGACGACGACGTTGCAGCCAGCAGGATCGTGCTTCTGTCCGGCGTGATTTAGCAGTACGCTGTCATGGTCTGACTAGTCTTAATCGAACGCCAACGTCGCCAAATGCATATATACATAACTGCGACTAGACAACTATCATTGACAATAAAAATGTCCTTAAGCAGTACTTGATCGACGGCGACTTCCTAACTCTGATTTTTGGAATTTCAGTGATGTTAACTCAACTTCCTAGCATCGACGGCGACCAGCCGCGAGCACTTCAAATTATTACGAACTCTGAATTTTGGAATTTCAGTGATGTATGACGCGGCAAAATTCACCACTCAAACTCCAGGTTCCAAGAGCAGCGACAACAAACTCTCACTGCATGAATTGGCTCACTTAAAATGGAAAGGCCACAGTCGAGAACGGGGAAAAACACACTCGGTTTCTGCTGTTTGTCGGCTGTGGCCAATAATTGGGAAAAAAGATCTTCTGCAGAACCATTAAGTAATCACTCTCCTGATAGACACAGACAAATCGTACAGCAAAGTACCACTAGTAATTGACCTCTTACATCAACACTTCTTTCAGATTCCTAACATCCCAGGTGCTAACTGACAGCAACAATCAAAATTCTCAACAATTGTTTGTTTAGGTGAAAACGTGCTAATTAATACTTCCGGCGATCTCCCAGTAGCTAGCGGTTCTCCGGCCGTCTAGTCGGAGCGGCGGGTCGGGGTCCAGTGCGGCAGGGCGGGGCTGAAGTGGCTGGAGACGACGCGGGAGTCAGCAGCTCGATGATGGGCGGGAACGTGACGCACCGTGGCGCCTTGTACTGGTTGATGGAGGCGCCGCGGGAGATGGCGTAGTCCATGAGCTCCTCGAAGGTGCCGGGCCGGACGACGCGGATCTCCAGCGGCCCGATCGAGCCGTCCGCCACCGGCTCTGCCTGTACACGGTGTTCAGCGCCTCCTCCATCTCCAGGCAGCACCGGTCCAGGGTCTCCTTGTCCACCGGCTTCGCGCCGGCGCCGCCGGTGGTCAGCAGCTCCCAGTAGATGACGTAGTGGCCCGGGATGCTCTTGGTGCACGCCTGGCTGGTGTACTCCGCGACGGACGCGCCGTGCGGGCGGAGCAGCGCCGACGCCGATCCACGGCGCTCTGCAGCTCCGCCTCGTCGGTCTTGTCGGACTCGATGGACAGCAGCACGTTCTTGCGCCGCACGAACTGGAACTGCGGCGCCGCATTGTGGAACCCCGTCACGCGGAGCACGTCGCCGACGCGGTACCGGTTCAGCCCGGCGTAGGTGGTGATCACCAGCTCGTACTCGCGCCCGGCCTCCACGCGGGCCAGGTCCACGAGGTTGGCCGCGTCGACGGACGCCGCGCCGGTGGCCTCGTCCACGGGGAGGAACTCGAAGTACCCCATGTTGGGCATGATGGTGTAGGCCACCTCGGACGGGTCGCAGAGCGGGCGGAGGTTGAGGCCGAAGTAGCACTCCGAGGACGCGTACATGGTGCACGCCATCGGCAGGTCGCCGCTGTAGTGCTTCAGCGTCGGGATGTACTGCGCCATCGCGCCGGTGACGATCACGTCCAGGTACTTGGTGTTGGGCCAGACGCGCGTGATGATGCCGGCCCAGTCGCCCTGGCAGCACTCGTTCCGGACGAACCGGGCGAGCTCGGGGTCCGGCCGGAGGATGCCCGCGACCGCCTCGCGCACCGACGCGTCGGTGACGCGCGGGGTGAGCGCGCCGGCCTCGATGTCGTCGGCGAGCTGCTCCCAGTTGAGCTGGAGGAAGCGGATGGCGCGGAGGAGGCCGGAGGCGAAGACGGCGCCGACGCGGAGCACCTCGTGGCGCTGGCACAGGCCGCACAGCATCTGCGCGTACATGCTCTGGAACGCGTCCGCGCAGAGGATGGCCGCCGTGGGGCTGGTGTAGTTGTGGTAGGGGTCGTACGTCCGGTTCTTGAACACCTCGCTCCTGTAGTAGCTCGTCAGGACGGGCCGCGCCGTCAGGCCGCTCGGCGTCTTGGTCTCCGACTTGACGAAGAGGAAGTAGAGCCCCTTGGCCTTGTCAAGCCCAGACAAGTACCTACAGGAAACATGGGAATTGAATTGATCAGTAAGCCTGTAACCTTTCATTTCGAAACCGATTAGCCGTGGAATGCCATTGAGCGCCAAGCAACTTACAGGTTCATGACTGGCATGAGGAGGCTGTAGAGCATCTGGCGGCGGTCGAGCTCGTCCTTGATGGTGGGCATGAGCTTGCGCTCGCCGGCGGACGTGCCGGAGCTGGTGAGGAACTCCGAGACAGGGTGCGTGGACAGGATCGGCGAGCGGTCCCCATTGACAATGCGTTGGATGTAGGGCTGCAGCGCGTCGTAGGACACCACGGGCACCTTGGCCCGGAAAGCGGCGCGGTCCGGGTGCCGCCGTCGGCGTCGAGGCCGCAGTTCCTGAGGTACTCCGTGTCGGCGTTCCGGGCGAGGATCTCGGCGAGGACGCGCTCCTGCACGGCGTCCACGTTGGTGGTCATCTCCTCGATGAACCGGAGCTTCTCGGCGTCCTTGGCTCTCGCGGCCGCAGCAGCCTCCGACGCCGTGGACGGCGAGGGGGCTGGGTATCGGTGAGCCACGCCAATAGCCCTCGACACATCAGTCATAGCCGCCATTTGCTCGATCGGAAACACTAATGTGAGCTTAGCTAGAGCTAGCGGCTGAAGGAAGAGTGCGTAGGAGGGAGGGAGGGGCAGGCTAGAATGTTTGCTGGACTGCTGTGCCGTGTTGCTGTGTCAGAACGGCTCCGCATGGCGAGGTATTTATAGGGGACGGGGAGCTCGCTCGATCGATCGGCGGATGAGGATGACGGGAGTGAGCGGCGGCCGGGAAGACAGAAACGCGGTGACGTCAGTGGCTTGTCCCTCCACCGCTTGGCATGGTCGGGCCCAGTGTCGTGTCCGTGGGTGGACAAGGCCCCGGCAAGGACAGCGGCCCGTACGCCGGCTGCCGGCGAGCGCCATGGTCGTTTCCGGAGAGGCGATATCCAACTTTAATTTCCTCTTGTGCATGCGCACGCATCGACCGCGACGGATCACAAGAGCGGTTATGCGGTGCCTACCAACATCCATGGCGATCGATCGATCATGTGCATTGAATTGCCGTCTTTGGGAGGCGAGGTGCTCACACGTTAGCTAGCTTCTGTAGTGGCGACTGGGACTGGACTGGTTCCCATCACGACACGTACTCGGAGCCGTCGTCGCGAGTCGTGCTTCTGTCTAAGCTAAGCACGCTCGACGTCAGCCTGCCGAGCGAATGCATCAATCATCTTCGACTTCAACGGCGCCGTACGTGGCACGGCCGCCGGACGGGAGGAAGAAAGAAAATTCGAGCCAAGTGCTCCAGGATCCGGGCCGGGATCCGGTTCGCGTAAAAGGAAACTTCGAATCACCGGGCCAGCCTCGATTTTTTTATTGCAACACGCGGCCATGCGGAAGCTCCCTCGCGTTTTTTTAGTACGGGGTACCGGTCGGCCGGCGCGCCGCTCCGCTCGTGGGCGCAGGTCGTCTCGACGTGCGCCGGCACCGCCCATGCGTTCGCCGGCCGGGCCGGCTCCATGATTAGACGGCGAGTGGTGATCGCCTACAGCGTGGAGCAGCGAGAGAGACCGACGTGCAACTCGGTTAACTAACTGCCACGCGACACCGCGTCGATCCCCGGCCACCACCACACGCCGAGACGAGACGGCAGCGCCGGCCGGGCGTGAAAGTCCGCATCTGTTTTTGACTGAGCACGCTTGGTCTTGGTTTTCACTTTGTTTTCAGCGTGCGGGGAGCGGCAGAGCCCTGTGTGCCGTGCCGGCGTGCAAGCGCCGGGAAGCTTCGCCTTTTGCTCGACAGAGACGACGGGTGGATTTTTGTCTCACGTGAACGGCGGGGCATGTGCTCGAAACTTTCTGTCTGTCCAACGATGCGATGCCCGCCCGTGCGTGCTGGAATTTTCCTGGGCGAGACTATCCTGACCACGACACTCACTTTCGTCGACGTTGCTGAGTTAGCCGGGTCTCTCTCTCAACTGTAAGAGTCAAAAGGCAATTACGTGTTTTGCATGTGTGCTAATTACACTGTTGGTAGCTGACTATAGACTTGTTATTTTTCTCTTATAGCTATGATTAATGTGTGACAGTGTGTGTGAAAACTATTCACCTGTCCATATTAGTTTGGGTGTGCCTAGCGCTCGATTGACCGAGAAATAAGAACGCGCTCGGTCGACCCCGCATTTGCTTTCTTCCTCCCTTCCGGCGACCCCCGCAGCCACCACCGGCCGGGCCGCCGTCTTCCCCGCCCGCGGCCTGCCCCCAAGCTCCACCGCTGCATCTCCTCCACCTCCTCCTCTCTTCTTCTTCCTCCTTCCTCCCGCCTGCTGCCGACGAACCGCCATCTGACGCCGGCCGTGCCGCCTGCTGCCGCCACCCGCGGCCGGCGTCGCTACCGCGCCGCCTCGCCGCCCCGCCCTGCCCCAGCCGCCTCCTCCGCCGGTCCGCCGCCGTCCGGCCGACCATCCCTCGAACCCCCCCCCACCCGCACCAAAACCGAACTCCGGCCACCGGCGAGCACCCGCACAGATAAAAGTTTGCTTCCTCACCTCCACCTGCGCCGCCGCGGCGAGCCGCGTCGCCGCCGGCTACAGCGAGGTCCATCCCTCGCCTGGCCGGCGACGTCGCGGCCAGCCGCACCGTCCCCGTCGGCGGCGAGGTCCTCGGGCTCGTGCAGCTCTGCACGCTCTTCTTCCTCCGTCGAGGAGCTCCGCTTCCTATTCTCCTCGGCCTCCTCCTTTCTCGATTTGTCACAGCAGGAATCAACCGAGCGTTTGTTTATTTCTCGGTTAGCCGAGCGTTAGCAAATCCGTATTAGTTTTGTTTGGTGCACGTGACGTAATTAAGTAAGAACGCCTAACACCACATATGACCGCCTATAAGTAATGACCCTACGACTGCCTATCACGAACGGCGTTCATCTTGAGTAGTAAGTAAAGTCAAGCAGCAGAAGCTGACATTTGCTAATTACTGATTACGTCCGTGTCAGTGTCACTGTTTCACGGTCATGCACGCAAAATAGCTGAGACAGAGACATCCGCACGTCTCTCCACTTCATTAAATTTGACACGGATGCATGGCGCTGCCCAACTTAGTTGGTACATTAATTTGTGCTGAAAAAAATTAGGTGTACACGGTTCACGTACGCGTGATAGATAAGCCTGTCGTCTTGTGGAAAAATAGTACTACGTACTAGCAAATCGGAGAAGGAAATTACCTGGACGTTACTGCTATCACACATGCATGATGCATCCGATTCTTCTGAAAATGGTTGCAGATAAACTTCACAGCCGGAAAACAAGCCTACTGGAGTACGACAAGCTTTGGATAACTAATACTCCCTTGGTATCTAAATATGAATATAAGGTGTGTTAACTTTTTTCGAGATTCACATTTTAGTATCTCAAGTTCTAAACACATTTTATGTGCATGTTCACCATTTCAGTCCGCATCTAATCAACATGTGGATTAGCCAAAATATTTTAGAGCATCTCCAGCGGGAGCGGCAAAATTCGTGTGTCTGGCACATGTGTCCGCCACATTGGGGTGCTGCCAAACGCCCTCACCAATTATTTTTTGACCAATTTTTTACAATTTCTAACAAAACAACAACAAATCCCGCAAAGAATTAAACGGAATTTAATAAGGTAACATTTGAAAACCTAAACGAAATTTAACAATCGACATTTAAGTGTAAATTAAACCCTAAATCTAGCGGTGCTTCTGACTACGGCGAGAGAAGGAGGTCTATCAAGGAGCCGGCAAAACCCTACATCGTCTCACCAACCACTACACGCCGTGAGGAAGATGCCTATCCCGGTGGCGTCATCATCAAGAAATTTGCATGTCTCAATGATCTGCCGCCGGAAGTGTCATCTGCAATTGTCGACGGCGGACTTGAGGAACCTACGTAGCCTCGGCTAAGGCCTCTGGTTTCGCCGCCGGCGCGTGGTGGGGTTTGATCTAGCCTTGATGGCCTTGAAGAACCTGCATGCCACGACGTAGGGAAGCCTCGATGGCCGTCTCATCCTGTGGCCCTTCTCCGGTACCGGCGATCGTGCTTGGTAGGTTCCTGTGCCATTGGAAAGGGAAGCTCCTCCTCGTCGTCGTCAAGGCGCGCTAGCTCGCCATCCGACGCGAACCACTACTTAGGTGGCGGCGGCATGCCAGCGGGGAGGATGAAGCTGCCGTGGCGCCCCTCGTACTCCTGGTCCACCACGACGTGCCCGTACGACGCCGAGGATGGAGTACTTGGGGTCGAGCCGCTGCTCCCACGACATGACGGTCGAAGGAGCGGAGTTGGTTGGCGGACATTAACGCCGAGCACCAGTTCCCCTGGCAAGCATTGACGCTGACTACGCGTGTTCAGGCGCCGCCAGGGGAGCCGCTGCGATGTCAACATTTTCCGTACGATGTTTCCTTTTCTCTGTCCAAATATCACCTAAATTGATATTTGGCGATAGCGCAAGCAATAGCTGACACTAGGACAAGGCCTGAGTGTGGTGGATCCAACTCTATGAAATTCAGAACGCGAGACTGCATCTGCCATTCACTATCTATGTAGTGAGCAACCATAGCTAAGTAGCATAAATTCTGGTTCGAAGTCCATAAATCACATGTCAAACTAATGCTTTCAACAGACCTGAGTTGCTTCTTCAAGATCTATTTTTCAGATAAATATACCTTCATGCATTCAGCTCTAATTGACTTCCTACCAATGAACTTGTATGATGCATTCATATAATTCATGAGGATATTAAACCAAGCATGCTCTACCATCCTAAAAGGATACTCGTGCACAATAATCATCTTTGCTATTATCCTTCTGCATTCCTCATGGTCATATTCATGATTCACTATCAGAGATGCACCAGGTTTTTCAGGATCAAAACCAATTGTACCTTTGACGTAGCTGTTTTGCATTCTGGTTCTTTATGTGTACACAAGCATCCATATGCCTCAGGAGAGTACTAGTGCCACCATTATAAGCAAAAAGCTCATAACAATACAAGCATTTCGCCTTTGTAACAATTTCCCCTGGCTTCTTCTTTGATACAGCGTTGACCTCTTTGAAATACTTCCAACATTTTGAACGCTTAGCTCTGGTTCTCTTCTGATTGGCCTTACCCTTACCAGCAGCAACGTCAGCCTTTTTTCTCTTCCCTGCTTTCTTTGGCATGTCAACGGCACTGACCTCCTCTATTTCATTGTCATTTTGGACGTCACCTAATCCAAGAGAATGGTCAGACAATTCATCATCCATATCGAACTTCTCTGCCTCAGCATCAACATCATCAACCTCTACCCATTCATCTTCCTGTAAAAATAGCAAATGAAACATCATGATTAGACTAGCCTAAACAAATTATTTCTCAATAAATTCGGCCATGTTTAAGATCTAGCAGGAAATATTTCTCTAAAATAAATGGAGGAAACAGAGATGGTATTTCTTAGTCAAGCTAAAATTACTAACGAATCTGGCATACATCAATTGATGGTACAGTTTGAGTAAGGCCAATCTGCACTTGCAGCGGTGAACTCACAATTGATGGTATACACTATACAGCAATTCATCGTGCACAATTTGATGGTACAGATTGGGGGTGAACTCACCAATTCATCATCACCAGCAGCAGCACTTGCGGCTGTAGCCTTCTCTGCTTCAATTTCCTTGTTCTGTGGTCGACGCGCTCTCGCATGTTCAGCTGCTCGTACTTGCGGATGCTTTGTGGCCATTGAAACGGTCTCTGACTGTCCCGGCGTGCCGGAACCGGACTTGGATGCTTTGCCGTCATTGGACTTGGATGCCGGCTTCTTCATCTTATCCAGTGCGCCGGCGAACAAGAAAGACGACGCCGGATGCGGACAAGCAGGGACGGGCGACGGCCGACGGTGAGAGGCCAAGTGGGAACGGTGGCTGGAACTACAAGAACCCTAGGCCGCTGCCGCAGCCGGGAGGAGATGAGAACTGTGAAATAGGGAGGAGAGGGACGGACGGGGACGGCGTATTGATTTCGACTAGGGAAATTATCGCGGCAATGCCGCGCCCGTGGGAGTGTGAACGTTGTGATTAAAAATGCTAAAAATAGGCACGGTTTGTCGTTCGGAGTATTTGAATATGGAAATGGCGGAGTTGTAAAGTTGTCCAAGTTTGGAAATCAGCAAAATCTGGAAATGGCGAAAGTTGTTTGGATCGTAAAATTGTTGGAAATGAAAAAACGTATGTGGTATGTAGTTTTTCAAATTTTGAAAAATGGTTACATCGGAGAGCTGTTTACATTTTTCTTTTTTTTTTCATGTTCATTAAATGCTCAAATTTTGTGGTCATGTCGACATATTTTCCGTAGTCGTGCTTAACGTAAACAGTAAACATGAAGAAGTATGGAAATTTTTTAAAATTAGGAAAGCATTTGTATATGGATTCGGTTAGTGTTTATTGAATGCTAAGAGTTAAAAAACGTTCAAAATCTCGGAGCATTCAAATTTTAATTCTGGTCGTATGTCATGAATAGCCAGCGTTTATTGATGTGATCATGCTCATATTATTGTCGCATTTGTGGACATTGTGGTTTAAGAAAAATTAATTTGTAAATGTCCATGTTCAAATTCTGCTAAGATCTGAGTATATCTATATACGTAAAATGACGTCTACATTTATGAATTTGTAGATCCCGTGTTGCCGGGAAATTTAATTTGGAAACTACCATATTAGAACTGTGTTTATTTTTGAATGTATCAGAATTTTAAAAGTTTTTTATTTATGAATTGTTTGATTTTCAGAATTTGGTAAAATAGGTAGATTTGAAAGGCATTTGTAATTTGAATTTCGGTAAATTTTGAAATTCGAAAATGGCAACATTTTTAAATTGTGCAGGTCTAGAAATTGTTTTTTTATAGTTTGTAAAAGAAGAAAATAGAATATAAGGAAAAGAGGGGAAAAATGAAAACAGGGGAGAAAAAAATGAAGGGAAAAAGTGCTTTTGAAAAAAAAAAATTGGGCTCCTTTTTTTTAAGGGAAAAAACTGACAGGTGGGACCACTATGACGTCATGCTGACGTCACAGTGGCCAGATCTGGCCGGAGACGCCGCGGCGGCGCCGAGCTCGCCGGCGGCGCGCAATTGACCACTTTTAAAATTCAAAAAAGTTTCCAAAACAATCTTTCTTTTCGAACTTCATCAATTTTAGTGATTTTTTAAACATCTTTCGAAAAATGAGCATTAAAAAAAACGTCGATAAATAATTCACACACAAATAGCTTCAAGAAAGACCACTTTTAGAATTCTTCCACCACAAACTTTTTTCAAAGATTGAAAAAATTGTAGGCAGTTAATTATTTTAAAAATATTTGAATGGTTGTTTCAAAAGGTAAAAAAGGAAAAATGTTTTTTTTAAGGAATTTGGAATAGCTATTTCTTAATATTTGTGTTTGTGCTATTTTTTTATAGATTATTTAATTCAAATATTATTCTATGTATTTTACAAATTTCAAATGGGATTTAATATATAAGATGTAAAATGTTATTTTAAAAAAATTGAAATGAAGTGGCAAATAAGCAATTTTTTCAATAGTTTTAATTTGTATTTTTAAGATTTTTTTTTTGGAAAATATATTTGAATATTTGTACTGATATGTGTGTTTGTTACAAATTTTAAAAATTATGTGTATGTTTATTCTAAAGGATAAAAAAGAAAAAAAATGGAAAGGAATTGTAAAAGATAAAAAGAAAAAATAGATAAAAAGAAAAAATGAAAAAAAAGAGAGGGCTGCCGAAATATATGCTTTTTAAAAATCATGTTGAAATATGAGTATTATTAGAATTCGGAGAGTTAGTGCTTAGAAGATTGTTGAGACTGAGTCATTTTGTTGTATTGGAATGTATTCATATATGTATATTGTTCTAATGTTTACGGAAAATGATCAAATTTGGAAGTATGTAAATTTGAAATTTGAGTTCAAATGTTCAAATGTAGATTTTAGGAAATGGACAATTTGAAATTCGTTGAAATTTGAATTTTGTTTTACTATATACGGAATAAGCAGGTTTGGAAGTCGTATGGCACGTTAAAATATTTGAATTTGCATTTTGGGTTAGACTGATGAAAAATATGGTTATTTGAATTTTGAAAACTTGTTTGTTTTGTGTGGAAATAGTTGGCAACTTTTTCCCTGGTATTTTGATATAATTTTATATTTAGTATGTGTGTAATTTAAAATTTTGAAGTTTTTTTAATCATTTTGAAAAGGTTGCAAAGTATATGTAACGATTATTTTGATTGTTACATATTTGAATTTTCAAATCTTATTTGTTTTGTGTGGAAAATAGTTCATTTTTTTTGTCTAGCATTTTGTTTTTTTTTTATATTTTGTTTGTGTGTATTTCAAATTTGCAAGTTTTCTGGTTATTTGGGAAAAGTTCCAAAGTAGTTGTAATGATTATTCTGATTGCTATATAAATTTTAAATTTGGTATCAATTGAATTTGAAATGGATTTCGAAAAATGCAGAAGTTTTAGAAATTAGGAAAAGAAAACAGAAAGTGGAAAAGAAATATTATTTTGATTGCTATAGATTTTAATTTTGTGAACTTATTTATGTGTCTAAAAATTATTGGTTCGCATTATTTTGAATTATGTAAAAATCATATGGGTTGTTCGGTTATTATTTCAATAAACAAAAAATTGTTTTTTTCAATAGTTTTAATTTGTATTTTTAAGATTTTTTTTTGGAAAATATATTTGAATATTTGTACTGATATGTGTGTTTGTTACAAATTTTAAAAATTATGTGTATGTTTATTCTAAAGGATAAAAAAGAAAAAAATGGAAAGGAATTGTAAAAGATAAAAAGAAAAAATAGATAAAATGAAAAAATGAAAAAAAAGAGGGCTGCCGCAGGCTGCAGCCCAGCAGCCGGCCCACGGCCCAGCCCACTCCGCGGTGACGTCAGCGGCGACGTCACCCGTGGGCGGCGCTCCCGCGGCGGCGCGACGGTCGCCGGCGCCGAACGACGGCGTTCCGGGATGCGCGGACGGTCGCATCCGACGCGCCTCGACGCGGGGAGCGCGGAGGTGGCGGCGCCGCCCCCGTTGGGTCGCCGGAGCGGCGGCGGTAGCCCGTGGACGCGGCGGCGGGGCAGTGGCACGGCGGCGGCGTTTCCGGCGCGGCCAGGGCGCCCCGGGAAGCGATCCGCAGTGAGGGTGTAGAGGGCGCGCCGGCGATCCTCGTGGTGGCCTGCGTTGGGTCCGGGAAGCGGCGAGACGGCGGTGATGCGCGGCGGCGCGACGGCGGCGACGGCGTGGTCACGGGAGGAAGAGAGGAAGAGGAGGGAGGCCGTGGTCTGCGGTAGTTTTGCAAAAAAGTCCCTGAATTTTTTTGAAATTTCGTATGGGTCCCTGTCGTCTTATACATTTTCATTTACACAAAGTTTTTAACGAAATTCCCGCTGCAACGCGCGTGGTATTTTTTGATTTATATGAGTCAAACATCGTGTCCATAGAGCTCGGTTTTGCTTGTGTCCACATTCTCAGAATCAGAAAAAAAAGGAGGCGGCTAGGGATGTAGACGGATCGGATCGGATATTGTTATCTTCATATCCTTTGCCATTTTTTGTTGTTGGATTCACATCAGAATGGATAATTGTCGGATGCGGATTCAAATGCGGATAATATCGGATGTCGGATATGGAGCGGATTCGAAACGGACTCGGATCAAAAGCGGATAATAAAATAAATACACACATAAAAATAGAAATTTGTTTCTTCTATGCAAATAACATGACTAGAAAGCATGTAACACTTGAATGTATCCAAAGTTGCACGCTTGTTGGTACAATACATCACTACATCAGTTTGTGTGTTTGCACAATATCACCATGACCCAAAGGCAACAAAATAAATTAACATTAAGCAATAATAAGAGTTAAATATGCAATACCGGCAATAGCATGACCCAATGGAACCCACTTCTTTTGGGCTTCTAAAACAGTTTCGAGGTCCCAGGCCACTGAAACCAAAAAGAACTCTCCGGCTCCTGGCGGGCTTATTTCCACCGCGAAACTGGTTTCCTTCCCATAGCGAGAAACTGGTGGCGAGCTGTTTCTGGGCGGCTTCCCGCAAAGGGCCCGAAGCGTTCGGTGGTTCACCCCTCGTTGTCATGTTATTTACGAGGGAACTGCCACCGCATGAAAACGTAATGAGAGGGGAAAAAAGACAGTCAACTGGCTCACCCGTCCCTCGTCTCTTTTCTCTCGCTCGATGGGATCGGGGAAATAGCTCGCCGCCGCCGCCTGCTGTCCACCGCCGGCGCGCATCCGCCTCCGGCTCCGGATCCTCCCGCCGGCCCGCCTCCTCCCTAGCTCCTCCGCCCCAGCTCTCCGACCGGCGACCGCATCCGGGTTCCTCTGACCGCCGCCGCCCCAGCAGCTCGGCCCTGGCTCCTCCAACCGCCATCCCAGCTCCTCCGGCCCTTGCCGAGCAGCAAGCCGTCCGTTGCCGACAAGCTCGTGCTGACAATGTCGACCTCCCAGCCGCCGGTAATGAGCTCATCCAATCCAAAGTTTTTGCTCAATATATGTGACCATGAAAGATGTTGTTTGTTGTCTAGTTTGATGCTCAGTTTGTGTTTGGACATCACCAATTTGCCGATAATTTGGAGTAGGAACCGTGCTCTGTTTGTAAATAATGAAGATGTGTCCTGTTAGTAAAATAGTGGCCTGCTACTATATACTTTAATTTCACTGTTGGTATACAAAAATTGATGAATAATAAGCATATTGTTGTGCATCTAGATGGTAAAGCCAAAACAGGTGAAAGCCAATTGGGATGCCCATGCTCACCGTGTATTTCTTGATGTGTGCATCGAAGAAGTGAATGCAAATAACCGTCCAGTGCAAGTTTTGAACAAGCATGGTTACATCAATTTGGTTAGGAAGTTCAACGAGCGCACCAAAAGAGAGTACAATCGCACGCAAATGAAAAATAGGTGGGAAACACTCAAAAAAGATTACACAATTTGGAAGAGATTGGCGCAACATGCAACTAGTTTAGGAAGAGATCCAATCACTAATACCATTGATGCTAGCGACGATTGGTGGCAAACTGAGATACAGGTAATGATGTTTTCTTTATGTTCGGAAGTAGTTGTTACTTTTTATATGCTCTCATGCTGTTTTGTGATGTGCAGCTGTGTCCAGATTCAGCCAAGTTTCGGACATCCCCACTCCAAGATGAGGATGACATGAAGATAATTTTTGACAAAAATGCTGTGACCAATGTGACAGCCAGGGTGCCTGGATCTTCTCGGGCTAGAGCTTCTCAGTCTACGATCAACGTTGATGAGGACGGTTCAGGATGTGAAGGTGACGATGATACTAATGTCACTCCTTTGCGTTCACGGGACAATAACAAGAGAGCATGCCCCTACTCGCCTAGTCCATCAGCGATCCCAAGGTTGCGTAGTGGACCTGCTGCTGCCTCTAGGTTGGACCGTATGATGGATCTCATGGAAAAAAAGGACAATGATAAGCAAACTGCCAGCATTAGGTTTATGGAGGAAGATAAGGAGAGGATTAGGTTGATGGAGGAAGAGAAGAGTAGAAACTCTGTGGCATCTCCTGAACAAGTTAAGGAAACTGCTGGGCAGGAGATTAGGAAGATGGTTTCCTTAATATCCGAAGATGGAGCTAAACCAGGGAGTATGGAGTACTTTTATGCAACCCAACTTTTCATTATAGAGGAGTACCGTGATGTATTCACTTGTCTGATGGAGGAGGCAACACCTAGCCAAAGAATTGAGTGGCTGAAAATGACATGGGAGCAACATAACAAGAAGAAATAGTGTTATGTGATTTGTATTTCAATTTGTCATGAAACGTGATATTTGATAGAACTTGTCATTCACGTGTGTTGTAATGAACCTATGTTTGGTTACAACTTGTCATTCACGTGTGCTGTAATGAACCTTTGTTATTTGTTTTGAACTTGCCATTCATGTGTGCTGCTATTTTTTTCAAGAATGTCATCACCTTTGTTATTTGTTTGCAACCTGCCATTCACATGTGCCTATATTTTTTTCAATTGCAGATGCATTCCACCAATGATGACTCTGACGAAGAGTTATTAGATATGATGATGCTCGCGGCTTGTATTGAGGAGGATGAAAAGATTCCTTATGCGGAAAGATGAGTGCCAGAACTGACAGGGAGACAATGGGTTCAGTCAAGGATGAAGGATCCGAGAAGATTCTACAATTGTTTTCGCATGAGGAGGTCAGTTTTTACAATGCTGCATGACATTCTTGTTGCTGACTATGGCCTTTAGTCCACTTCTCAGATGTCAAGTATAGAATCACTAGCTCTGTTTCTGTGGATGGTGGGTGCACCTGAATCCAATAGTCAAGCTGCAGATCGTTTTGAGCGAAGTGCTTCTACAATCAGCAACAAATTTCACCATGTATTAGACTGTATCGATCGTATGGCGGGTGATTATATTAGACCTAATGATCCCACTTTCACCCAAGTTCATCCTAAACTTACCAATCCTAGGTTCTGGCCTCATTTCAAAGATGCAATTGGAGCAATTGATAGAACACACATACCTGTCACAGTTGCTGAGAAAGACAAGATGCAATACATGAATAGGAAAGGTTTTACAAGTCAGAATGTGCTCGCGATCTGTGACTTTGACACGAGGTTCACATTTGTTGTTGCTGGATGGCCTGGATCTGTTCATGATACACGTGTATGGAATGATGCCCGCCCTCATTTTCCCAATTATCCACACCCTCCTATTGGCAATCTTTTTGCACATACACGTAAAGTGTTTTCTCATAAGTATTCTAGTCATGTTCTAATTTCTTTTGCTACTTGTAGGAAAATACTATCTTGTTGACTCTGGATATCCAAACAGAATTGGTTATCTCGCCCCATTCAAAGAGCAGCGCTACCATGTTCCAGACTTCCAACGGGCACCTCCAAGAAACATGCTGGAAAAATTCAACCATCTTTATTCTTGTCTTCGAAATGCTATTGAAAGAGCATTTGGGGTTCTGAAGATGAAGTGGCGCATTTTGCTTGCTATTCCACATTTCCATGACCCTGAAACGCAAGCGAAGATCATCACCGCGTGCGCATGTGTTTGCATAACTTCATCCGTGACAGTAAGCTTTATGATCAACATTTCGAGCAGTTTGAGCGATGCGCATATGTCCACGAGGACAGCGCATCTTATACCAGTGGACCCGCTCCCTCCTCATCTGATGGCGCCATGGCAGCACTCCGACAGAGCATCACCGAAGGAATTGTTGCTTGACAAGTTATGGTTATTGTAATTTTCAATTACTATGACATTTCTTTTATTTTGGCATGTACTGAAATTATACTACAACACTATGTTTTTATTATCATCTACCTTTTATTTTACTTCTACCTATTTTTATACTAATATGTAATATATCATTGCTTTTACTATGCATGAAATCAAATTTAGGGGCGTTATAGACATCTCACAACCCAACACATCGAAGAAACCAAAACTGCACAAGCCCAAAAGAAGTGTCCAAACCAGTTTTTAGTAGTTTCTCCCCACAACAGTTTCTCCCCACCGGAATCCAGAAACCGGTTTCTGCATAAGCAGAAACCCAAAAGAAGTGGCCCTAACTATGTTGTCTAGGTATTTGGGGCGGGACTAATTTTATCGCATAATCCTATTAGTGGGCGTCAGATAATCCGTAAAAAAGTCGGATAATCCATATCCGTCGGATACTATCAATACCATATCCGCTACCATATTCGTCAGATATCCACCTGTCCAATATCTACATCTATATCCATATCCGGCGGATTTTTAGAACTACACATAGGCTCAAAAACGTGGAAATTATCCGTACCATTCGTGAATCAAGCGGCGCACGCAAATTTTTTTTTGACAATCAGCGGCCGCACACATGGCATTCACTACACGGCCCAGTTCTGTTCGGAGACACAGAGAAGCCCCGCTGGTGACGTAGGAGGCCACACTCGGCCCAGCTCCCTCGGTGCAGCCCAAACCAGGAGCACAGCACTGAATTGGATTACGAACACCCGTTTGACCGTTTCGAAGAATTGGATTACGAACGGAAAACTGCAAAGCCGTATTTTTTTACTAAAAAAACTGCAACGGCGTATCGTGTGTTTGTGACAAGCAGCCAAAGCTTGAGATCACCAGTGGTATATGCATATCTCTAGCTTCCCACTTTGTTTGAGCAATTGATAAATTTGGATCATTTTGGTAAAGAAAACCATTCTGTCTGCACAAAAAAATTTCGCAACGGAGGGGCTATCATAAAACTAGGAAGTCCAATAAGTTTACGAGAGAATTGGTTCCTTGAAAAGATGAACACCAGTATGAAGAAGCAGCACACAACATGAAACCTGCGCCTAGTTGCACTGCATGAACCACTGCAGATCAAAATTTGTGTGACACTGCACAACGACGTGAGGAAGATCAGCGAACATAAGCGAAAGCGACGTATAACAGAGCGACCTGAGACCAGGTCGTCATCTTATCATCTCACCTGCTCACCTGGGATTAGACGAATTTTCAGCCTTAAGAACACGTACTGTGCTAAGCGTCTTGCTTCAGCGCTGTGCTCCCTCCTCCAGATCAGGCTGCCAGAGTCACCAATCCACTAGGCGCGCTCAGGACGACCAGATCTCACCTCTCCTCCTCTGGACCAATGAGAAAGCACCAGTCTATGTCTCGTGAGGTTCTCCGGTGGTATATATAGCTCCAGTTGCCTGTTAGCCGCATATACTCGTTCATCAAGAATAAATGAACAGATCATTGTGCTGTGAGTGCATCATCATCATCCACTTGTTTCTCAGCGGAAAGCTCCTGTGTTTTACTTCGAGAGGATTGTCCAACGCTCATGGCAAGGAGTGGCAGCCGCGCTCAGCCTGAAGTCATTTGAGAGCCGCTGATGTAGGACGAGTAAGCTAAGCTTTACCATTAGAAAATATGAGGGGCCGTCTATGCCTGAGGCTGAAGAGACAAAAAGAGACAATGTTTGAGATAAGATCAATGATGACCCAAAAAAAAGCAATTATAGGCCGTAGCACCTTTTCTGAGAGTGCTTTATTATAAAATAAATCAAACAAGTTGACCTGAAGGAGTTCGTATCAAATAGGGTTTTAATCCCTGCAGACTTCGTTGCTGATGCTGAACACAGTATAATAGTAGCAAAAGAAAGAAGAATATTTTACCATTCCAAGGTAGAGGAGTTTTGGAGTCATGGTTTCTCCTGGCTAGTTAGTAGACTTCCTTTTCCACATATATTCCAAAACTAATCATGCCAAGGACATAAAAAACACCTGGACATAGATTCCTTAGGTGACAAGTGAGCAGAACTGAAAAATGGCCAATCATATATGAGGTTATTGAACAATACCTGATAGAAATGCACAACATTACTATCTAAAAAACAGGCTAAGCTTTAGCATTAGAAAATGCGAGTTACCGTCTATGCCTGAGCCTGAAGAGACAAGAGGAGACAATGCTTGAGATAAGATCAATGATGACCCAAAAAGCAACACTAGACCATGACACTTTTTTTACCGAGAGTACTATATTGTCAATCATACATATTGGCTGGAAAGAGTTCATATTGAATGGGGTTAATCCCCCGAAGACAATATTGTTGACGCTGAACAAAGTATAATAGAAAAATAAGAAGAATATTTTACGTTTACAAGGTAGAGGAGTTTTGATGTCATGATTTCCTCTGGCTAGTTAGTAGACTTTCTTGTCGGCATACATTCATAAATTAATCATGACAAGGACATCAGGAACAGTGGCTTTCTTGATGATAGGTGAGCAAAACAAAAAAAAAGTCCAATCATGAGGTTTATTGAACTATACCTGATAGAAATGTACTACAACACGAGTATCTACAAGAGGCGCATCCCTGATCAGGAAAGATTTAGACGATCAACTGAAGTTTCCCGTGATCAGACAGTATACATGAAAGCACCCTATGGAATAACAAAGCCAATATGCTGACCACCACTACAGAAAAATTGATAGGTAAGCAATCTATCAGAATAGATAAATATGCAAACTAGCATATCCTTATCCACTTTAAGCTCATGATAACTTGTCTTTTCCCTTGAATTATTGCCACTTGCAAACTCCTGCCTCTTTTTATAGCAAACCAAAGGACTACCACAATAGCACAAAACTTGAGCAACCCTCTATTGTGCTACTTCCAAGTTCCAACAAAGAAAGAAATGGAGAGAGCACTTGAAGCAGAAGAACAAAAGTTTGCTAATCAAGTTGATGAAGCTGGCTATGCCGATGATAATACCTCCACACCATGGCTAAAGCTGGGCCTCGACGTACTGAGAAGTGAAGAAGCTAAGCCTCCAGAGGCCAAACCTGCTGCCACCCCTCAAAGGACGTTCGCCTGCAATTACTGCATGAGGAAGTTCTTCAGCTCGCAGGCCCTTGGCGGGCATCAGAATGCACACAAGAGGGAGAGGTGTGCAGCGAGGAAGTCACATAGCTTTCAGCAACTAATGATGGGCTTTCCTCCAACTGCTTCCTTTATCCCACCTATGAGGGTTAACCCCCACTGCACAGTTCTGACAGGGCAAATGAAAGAGCCTTTGGTGTTATTGCAAGATTTCATGAAGGCCAAATGAGAAGCTGGATGCCTTTTGCGGTTGAAGAAGCTGGCGGTTTAGTGTGGCCTGGGACCTTCAAAGGAAATCCTCAGGAGCCCAAGAAGCAACTTGAGCAAAATATCGACTTGAGCTTGCATTTGTAATTTGTAATCCACAATCATTATGTATAAACATTCTCTCGGAAGTTAATATTTTTCACGAACTTTTTAGGCGAGGTGATAAGACTTGTTCCAAACTTTGTGCACACCATTGAACCCACCAGGAGAGTTCTTGGACAAGTTTTAAAAAGAGAAAACAGTAATCGCTGTGTGATAATTGGTAAAAAAGAACAAGTTTGAAGTAGAGTAATCCTCAATCTAGTTGCTAGGAGCCATAGATACGATGCATGGATCAGTATAACGCTATATTTGAGATCAGAGCTACAAACTGCAATCGGGGAAAACTGTTTATGATGTATAGAGCAATCAGTGCTATAGAATTTGAAAATGAAACGAAATAAGGAAAAGGCTCTAGTCTCCGTCTAATTGGTGATTATCATTCCTCTAAGGACTCTAATTCATATTTATATGCCTCATTTCATCACCAACTTTGTTTTGCAAGATAAAGTGCATGCAACAAACTTGCCACTTTACTAAAGACTTCACATTTTCATGCATTTGACCTTTTGCTGGCAACCATGAATGTTCTGGATGTTGGAGCCTATCATAAAACACTGGTTGTAACAATCATATAACTAATGGCCACCCTAAAACACTCTTACATGTGAATACATGTTTTTTTCCTGAAAACACATGTAATCTTTTCAAAGACAGGATCAATGTGATGGTGGAACTCAGGAACTGATAAGGGAAGAGAGCCAGAGCATTATAACATCCATTAATACAAGCAAACTAATGTGAAATAATCAGAAAACAAATGATAATATGTTGGCATATCAACGAAAGTATACATGGGAAGGATAAAAAACCATTATTTTAATGCTTCAAGGCAAGTGCATGGCAACAAGAATCCTCTGGTGGGAGCATAAGAACACGCGAAGGGGTAGGAATAAAACCTTGGATGCCACAAGAAAGTATTTAGGACTGGCAACATGGGGTGGACAAAATTGTTGGTTAAAATGTAAACTGCAAAACTTCCATAGGAACACTTCAAATGCACTGTAAACGCAGAAAACTGCTAGCTAACAAAATCACTAGAAAAAATTTCCTCCGATCTGAAATGTGTCAGACGTCCTTCTGGAAAGTCACCTCACTAAAATGTATTGAGGGTATCTGATATAAAATGCTTAATCAGCTATATAAGCCAGCAGATTGCGGTGTTATTATGTCAAGGATTTAGTATTATACATCATGGAGAAACATCAACATCCTTTGTAATCTTAATAATTATCATCGATATTAGTTCTGCAGTCTTTAAGATGTAGTGTTCACCAAAGTATGAAAAAAAATTCAATGTTTTTAGCCAAGTATCACCGTCTAGCGAAATAAACCGAACGTACTCAGGTACAGTGAAACATGTGGTCAGGAACTATTAGAATTATCATGATAGGACACTCTCTTGTAAAATTAAGTAAGCTTTAGTGTGGAATACTAAAGTATATGAATTAATTATTGAAGAAGCAGATGGCTAGAATCCTGAAGTTGAAAAATCAGGAACTCTGTAATCAAAGGTCATTGTGTATCCTATCATGTTTCCTGCTACTCAATGTCTCGAGCATCACTATAAAAAGCATCATAGAGAAAGACTATCATCTTGTCAAAATAATGTAAGATATGAAAAGAGTGCAGAAGGCTAAGTCAACAATGACGAAAAATAACTATTCATCTCAATTCACTGATTAGTTCACAGGAATTCCGGAATTCACAGTATCATGCATCTCTCCTCATTCTGGTAAGTTAACCATTTAATACAACCAGAAAGAAGGTGATACTGGTTCTTGAAAAAGAGAAAGAAGGTGATAATATCTGAAATTCCTAATGTTTCAGCTTTTACCAAAGCTTCTTGGACACCCTTTTCATATCTCTATACATACAAGTCCATGTGGCATATGCAAAGGATTTCCAAAGCCAATATGGAAAGACTTGGTGGAGCTAAATTCGGCCTTCTAAGAATAGTATTAGCCAGAGAACCCCAAAAAAGACGTCCTTCATAAACATAATGTGCATTACTGAATATTCAAGCAATCAGAGCTTAGCAAGCATGTGAGCGAGGTCCTCATCGGTCACCTCCATCTCCTGGTGTTGTCCGACAGCCTCTGCAAGCCGCGCTGCCAACTGGTGCTTACACTGGAAAAATAAAAACAATAAACCCAAAATCAAAATATGATTTTCAGTAGCCAGGAGCTAGCAATTGTAACTGTAGCTTCCCAATTGCTTATTTTGGATTCCAAATGTATCATTTTGCCTGTTCGAGAATCTCCTGCCTCAGTGAGCAACGTGGACAGAGACCAGAGTAACAGGAGGTGCACTCACACAGAGCTGCTCGCCGCGGCCGACGATGTCATAGAAGAAAGAGTAGCAGGTGCAGAGGTGCTCCGGGAAGCAGATGTACTCCTCCTTCCTCTTCGATTCCCCCATCACCTGCATCGCCAAAACAACAGGCATGGTCAATCGATCGCTCGCCTCCAGCCGTAACACGAACATCTATGGGGACCGAAAGGTACGGGAGCCGACCAGGAAGAGCGCGCGGCCGCTGGGCACGCCGGTGACACGGCGGACGCCGCCCTCGTCGAGGATCTTGCAGGCGCGCAGCATGTTCTTGCCGAACAGGTTCTCGAGGCTGCACGCACGCCGGAACAAATCAGGGACTCGAGAGAGCGAGGCGCACACATGAGTGATAACCCGGCGAGGCGGGAGGCGGCACCGTGGAGGGCTTTACTTACATGGAAAGGTGCTCGTCGGAGGCGTGTCCCGCGGCCTTGATCTGCTCCCACACGGCGTCGGCGACGGCGAGGGCGACGCCGGCGGTGACGGACATTGGGCGACGGCGGCCGCTGCGGTGGGTCGACGAACTGGTGGGTTGTGCGCGCAACTCGTTTGATGTTTTGCCGCAAGCCCGCAGGGAAGGCTGAGACCGGAGAGTGCGACCCAGCAAGGTGTGTAGGCTGACAAGTGGGTCCTTGATCCAAACATGCCAATTTTTGAAGAATGGAAGTGATAAACAACTCTGAATTGTGCACTACAAATTTCTAATTCAGCCAAGAACAAGGAAATGTCAAATGTATATGCACATCCCGGCAAGTCGCCGATCAATTTCTCATAAATAAACACTCGAACCAGCAGGAAACAAAAATCAAAACCAGCTACATTTGTATACGCATCTTCGTCCATCCTCTGCGCCACCACATTTGGCAGCCACGATCTAAACAGAAGCTATGCAAGAACCCCAAGAATCATGAACACCATAGCCACATCAGCGGTTGTGGAGCGGGTCCGACGAGTTGGGCACCCTCCGCTCGCTGCCCCTGACGAGGCCCTCCGCCGGCGGGTACCGCGGCCACCACTTCCTCGCCCGCACGTCGAACGCCACGCCGGGCGGAGCGCCTCCGCGTCTGCTCCTTCGTGCCGGCGGCGCGTCTTCTCCGACCACCGCCGTCGCGAGCAGCGCCACGAGGAGGAGGAGGGGACGAGCAAGAAAAGAAACCTCTGGCCGGCCATCTCATGCATTCATGGGGCAGAGAGCTAGAGACGACCAGACAGAGTGGATCAGTGGGTTGTACTACTGTCTCCTTGTAGTACAAGAGAAGCTGGAGTTTCTGAATCTCCCGAGCACGGAGGCAGATCACTACTAGTACTATGGTCTGCTGCCAATGTAACAGCGCGCGCGGCAGAGCGAGTTCAACACACTTGTAAACTGGCCTCACAAGCTCGATGCTCTAGTAGCAGTCAAGGTGGAAAGCACTTTGCTGCCCTAGCAAGGCAAGGCAGGAGCTACTAGTCTACTACTACTGAAGACACAATGATTTGCCGTGTAAAACGCATGACTGAAAAGGTCGGGATGCTCACTGCAGGTGGAGAATCTTGGCAACAGCGGACAGCAGCTGCATACATCAGCGGAAGGTCTGTTCTAGTTCTTGTCTCTGACCCATTCGTTACTATTTTAAACCATGAATTTGCAACATGGTGACAGTTTGATCACATTTTATCAAGTATACATACTCTATCTAATCGTTGGGAGTTACTCGGCATTGGAGTCCCAAACAAACATGGCACGGGAGTCCATGTCGCTTTTAGGTGAGGAGTTGAGTTAGTGATGAGGAATCGGAGGTTAGCGGCACAGATTAGGTGAATGATTATGAATGGCCCGGGAAACAGGGGACACGGCTTTCCATGCGCGGAGAGAAAGGCCTTGAGCTCCAGAGCCTACGCGTTTCAAGCTCCCTTCTTTTCTCTGCTTTCACGAACAGCGGCAGAGAGAGCGTGCGCTCGCCGCGCCATGGCCGTGCCTCTCGGGCACTGGGTCGCCTTGTCCTCAGCTTTCTTTCCCACTGGAGTTGGACGCTCCGGCAGACAAAAGCCGGGGCTGCTTTTGTTTCTCCAACTGCTACAAAGCACTGGATGTCTCTCTCGTGCGCAGGAGGTAGAGGGAGAAGCGACACGAGCAGAGAGCCAGAGAGGAATCTGGGGTTGTCTAGTGCTCCGCGACACTAAATCCTAATCCAAAGTTTGAGTGCGATGGAGATAACGCACTGTACAGCATCTGTTTCCTCTCCATCTCTTCGGTTTCAGTATGCCTTCGCAAGGTTCTCTCTCTGCATCGGCAGCTGTATTCAGAGTTTCAGACTCGTAAACAGAACATCAACATAAGGAAAGATGCAGCGCTCTTACTTTTGAAGAAAATTCCATGTAAACGACCCGGATAGAACCAAACATGCAGGGGCGGAGCCAGCGTACAAGCGTTGGGTGCAGATGACACCAACGACTTCCCTTCAGTCGAGTAGATCGTATAGGTACGGCAGGTGCCTGAACCCAACCAAAAATCAGGGCTGAACCCATCAATCCCGATCGCTTCCTCAACTGAACAAGTGAGAAGGCTTTGGCCCATACTATTATAATCCACTGGCACGTTTTATTAGCCAGGTAATAGCCCACATTCTAAGAGAAGGCTAACGGGCCACGCTTAAACAAATTAGTCGGTAGTCTCGCCGGACTCGATCGTACGCGCGTACAGGCCATGTGTGAGTATTTGCATCAGTAGCCGCGGTAGCCGGCGCACGTTTTGCAGTCTCCAGATTGAGTGCAAAAAAAGAAAAGATCGAGTCTCTTCGCCATCGCCGCAACTGCCAACTAAATCGTCTGTAGCTGATCGCAACTCCCTAATCGTCCGGACAGACGGACGTCGGCGTCGGCCGGCAGCGCTGCAATGGGTAATCCTTTCCATCTTGTGCGGTTTAATCTAGCCCTAATGTTTAGATAGCTTTTCTTCTCACCTTGATTGATCTTAGGTCATGAAACAGTATTTTGGGAAAAGTGAATAGATCATCAGATTTAAGGCCAGCCCTTAGAAGCAAGCAATCAGATAATCAGATGCTCCTAATGCGAGTCTCTCAAGAGACATCATTTAGATAAACTGCATTATGATCTTGCAAAATTAATGGTATATACAATAAAGTATATTACTTTTCCGTTGGTGTATCAACTTCTAAAGCTTGTACTCATATTACCGGTTGCCACGACATCGGGGGAAGATGTTTTTCAACTATAGATGTTGTGAAGAAAAATTGCGCGACCAAATGTGTGACCAGTTTATGATTGATTGTCTAATTTGCTAGGTGGAGAAAGACATGATTTCTATCAGTGGTAACGATGACGTGTTGGCTGTTTTTAAGAAGATGAAAGATCGACTTTGAAATGTGAGTCACTTTACATATTTCTCTTTACAATACTTGTATAAAAGTCATGAAATCGATTTTTTTGTTCAAGTTTGTTACAAAGTTTTAAATTTTACCTACGCGATAAACCCGTTAGTTTATTATGATGTTTTGAGTGGTATATGACCTTTTTTCTGCACATAAGAGTGATATATGGCCTTGTATTGAGGTTGAGGTGGTATAAGATTTACTATAAAACAGTTAGTTCATGACGAAATCTCGAGTGAACCCATCGGCAAAAATTTCTGGCTCCGCCCCTGCAAACATGTAGCGGAGAAGCATATATATGTGAAGAAAATAATGGTTAAACTTGTGCATCAAAGACCATGCCAATATCTAAACATCTTTTTTTTAGAGAACTACGACGGGCAAAAGCCTGCCTGGAATTTTTTTCTAAACTTCAAAAGTACAAAGTATGTTACAAGTGTTTGCACCAAAAAGATCAAGTAGCATACAACAAAATTGTACAAGTTGTAGATCCCTACGCCAGTAATTAAGCAGGAGAACATAACACCCTAGTCGTGAAGAAGAGTTTTTTTTTTTGAATTTAGTCGTGAAGAAGAGCTTTGCGAGTTGCACGGGAGCAAACGGTGTAACCAAAGAAGTGATTCTTCATCACAACGCCGAAAGACGTTGGGGATAACTTCATTTTCATTCTTGAAGATATCTGTGTGCGCCGCATCCACATATTCATGGGCGGAGATTAGGACCGTGGAGTGAACTTTGCATGGAGGAGCAGGAGATTGCAAAAAAATAGAACAACTAGATATATTGGAGTGTGAGAAGGTTTTGCATATCATAATTGCTGAGTGAGACCTAAATATATTGGAGCGACTAGGTCTCACTCGAGTGAGAATTAAGTTAACTCTCACTCAGATAACCCCATCCAGTTACATGTGCAACTAAGATTTCTTTAACTGTAACTCACGAATCACGATGCAAATTTGATGGCATTAGAGTTGAGTAAGATCTAACTTAATTCTCACTCGAGTGAGGAATATCAAAACCGGAAAAAAAATGTTTTGTTATTTTCTAGAAAGAGCATTAAAAGTGCATGCGTCTAATGAGGACAACCTCTCCCGAAACAACGATAAGTGAAATGTCGTGATATCTGTAACAACGTCATGTATTTTGTAGTGGAGAGTGTATTTCTTGACAACGTACATTACAAGTATCACACTTGTTGCTGAATGGGTTCCATATCTTTTTGTTACGCAAAAAAGCTAGGGAAAGTCCCTACTGAGTCAATATATATTTTTTAGTGGGTAGGGGAGGGTGGTGGTGATGCAACTAGGAGAACATTCATAGAGTATCAAGCCATGCTTGCACACCCTCTTTAAGAATGGGCCTACCTCTATGCAAAATAAGAGTAACATATACAGCTTTTTAATTTTCCAATACATGAAGCAAGAGAATGTGTATGATATCTATAAATAAAGTTCTTCCTTTGATCCCATGAACTCCAGCACCCTGTGATTAAAATTTCCATGATGAAATTGAGCGAGTATCTTTGTTTGGCATCTTGGATCATAGAGTTGAAGTCCATGTCTGAGCTCCACTCCAGACCAATAGCTTACCAGAAGGTTTGACTAAAGCTAAAATCGAAGAAGTGGTGAAATATTGTTTTACAATATGGAAATTCCACACAGATCAACCCCCCCCCCCCCAATCCACAAGTCCTCGGTGTTCAATCTGCCTTGTAGGAGTAGCCATGCAAAGAATTTATGCTTGGGTAGGTTGCATGTTTTCCATATATCCAAGATACATTTTGTTGTGGAGTATTTTCCGGTCAAAGCATTATACACTTTCTTGGTGCTGAAGCGTGTATCACCAGATAATAATTTCCGTTGATCATGATCCTCATAAGTATTTAGAGTCTCCAATGCAGGTTGTAGATCATGAAGCTTATTATATGGAATAATAGAGAGAGGTAGCTGAAAACAAAATATTATACTATATGTTATTTGATGATTTTAACATATCCTAGAATAAAATATATTTCGAGATGAAATTTTGCACACCCATAGAATACATCATTGCCTAGATCTATAAAAAAAAATCATATTACTTTGAAACTTTAAATATCGTTTTAATTTTTTTTAAGGGCTACAAGTAGCCCGTTTACAAAACGCCACGCTAATCATCTATAGAGGCAGAAGTCTCCCAAATCGATGTCAGAACATAAAGTGAGTCGGGTTTAGCATATTGAGTTGTATATGGAAACCAAATAAGTATATAACTGTGGCAAAAACATTAAAGAGACCCTAATTAATTAAAAGTCTAGATATGTGATCTCGAAAAAATGTCCTACATACTGGTCGGTCCTGACTCTGCAAATAAGCATTCGAACTTGGTGGTCGATCTACTCGCTGCTGAGTGTCACCATTAAGTTGACGAGGGGTCAAGGACGTGCCCTGCAAACAGGATTGCACCAGACACGTTCTCCATCACAAAGAAGGCAAACGGATGATCCGCGACGAAGTCCACAAGCACCGGCGGTCGGTAATTCAGAGCACACCCGCACATTCCATGGCAAGCGGTAACAGCGGCGGCCGCAGTGCCTTCCTCATTCACCTCGATAACAGCCTTGTGCCATACGTCCTGCAGCGATAGGCCGGGGCCGTCCTCCGCAACCATGTCAGAGAGGTCGGCTTTCCCAGCTCGAAAGCCTCCTTGATTCCCATACCAGCGAGAACGTTGTTCATCGTAATATCGAAGTCGAGCTTGAACTTCGGCAGACGAAACTGGCAGACCTCGACGAAGCTCGTAGGCAAATGCTTTTGTAGGAAGTCGGGTTCACACACAATCTTATCGGTCAGTCGCGACAGCCCGTCTCGGGCGTCGGGGAGGAAGACACACATCGAGTAGACCGCCCGCGGCTGGCCGGGCAACGTCCGGCCTTCCTCATAGTCAAGCTGGAGCACCTTGAATCCTTTGTGGCAGGCGATGCGCTGGCTGCCAAAATCTTGCATGAAGGGCACGTCGACGGTGCTGCCATCCAGGCAGTGGAACTTGTCGTCCTTGGTATAATACTTCTCGAAAGGATTATGCCACTTACCCTTGAAGTAGATGGTGTTGGCGAGCACGAGGTCGGTCGTCGGGGACACTTGGATCGGGATATCGGTGATAAGGTTGTTCGTGGATGCCGCCACGGCCATGCGTTTATTTTCTTCACTGCTTCACCCGGCTGCAGCAGAACAAAGATATATGTATAATGGTTTATGTAAGCACAAATTAGTTGGATCGATCTGCACCTAAAAGAAACGAAAGATCGGTACTGACCTTTCGGTGGAAGTCTACGGCGCAGGTCTGTGCCTTGTACTCCTTGACGACGGCGTCGATGTAGGCAGGCTTGAGAGGCCTCGTCTTGTCGTGCCACACGCCGCACGCGAAGTTGACGCTCGGCCCGCCCGTCTGTGACCGGTCGGCCAGGGCCTGCCCCGCCAGCACACCGACAGACCTGACGTCGACGAGGTCGTTCCGCGACGGCGCGCCGAGGACACCGAGCAGCTCAGAGAGGGTGCGCTCGCGGCCGCCGGCGGCCACCAGCGATAGCGCCGCGTAGACAGACACCGGCGAGAAGACGAGGTTCTTGTTCCTGCCAGCGGCGTCGTCCGCGAGGCGCTTGTTGAGGGCTAGAGCGAACTTCTGCAGGCCGGACCCTGAGCTCGCTGACCAGGCGGGCAGATCAGCGGCGGGTTCCGTCGAGATCAATCGGCATAGTTTCGGAAGGCGGCGGACGGCGAGCGCCTTCAGGGCTAGCTTCCATCTTGTAATTTTGGCAATTTCGAGATTTCTTCACATTCTCAGGTCCTCTTAAGTAGGAGTATTTATAATTACATAATAATTGGGCTATAGGCATCATGGAATGAGGCCGGGGCTCCAGGCCCACCAGGCCGCTTAATTTAGACACCGAACGTGTCATAATATTTTTTCAAAAGAGGCAAAAGATTTGCCTTTTATACGTGTCATAATCTCTTGTAACGAGTCTCATCCCATGGCCTTGAACATCATCGTAACAATTCTAACGACCCTGGCGGCGTACAGGTTCTTGGCAGAATCGGGAGGACTGTTTTTTTTTTTTTTGACAATCAATATAGAAGAGCGCCAATCTAGCTCTCCATCTAATGGCGGGAAGGAGTGCACCTCGTTGTGAAAGACAGAAGTTTCCGGCAAGATAAAACATTTTCTTCAAGGTCTGTGTAATGCAACAGAGGATGATTGGAGACACTCATTACTGAATTGAACTCCTTCGCGGTGTGCTTTTGGGCCCTTATGGACGAGGAACTCCTTGAACACATTTCTTTTAACCAGTGTGCCAATGCTAAGGAGTGGATTTTCTTCCTTATTGAAACGTTGACGCATCTCGAGTTTATAAAAGTGGATGTCACTCTTTGGGCTATCTGGGTGTCTCGGCGTAAAGTGACACCTAAATTTTTTTTTCAGAGTCCCATGTCAACTCATGGTTTCATTATGAGACATCTATCTAAACTAGAGATGATATACAAACGGGAACCACTTTCTGCTCCCGAGCTCCAGTGCTCCCGCCACTTTATAAAATTCGAAAAATATATCGAAATGTTTTTTAAAAATCTGAAAAAAAATCATGCGTGTTCTCAATGATGCATACTAGAAATGTGCAATTTCAATGCAAAAAGCCTTATATTATAGCCTACACAAAAATGACAAAAATTGTAGATTTGAAACTATGAATTGTTAACTATAACCAGATCTGTAAATTTGTCATTTTTGTGTAGATCGAAATATAAAGTATTTCACATTGTAATTTTGCACGTCTATAGGATACATCATCGAGAATATGCACGATTTTTGTTTTCATATTTTTAAAAAGCTTTTAGATATATTTTTTGAATTTTCTAAAGTGGCAGGAGCACTGGACCTCGGGTGCCAAAAATATCCATTTTGATACAAGGTATATCGATATCTTTTTTTTTCAGTCAACATTGAGAACTTTATTAAACCACCAACATACGGTTACAATCACCATAAGGTTGCTTACAAGAAAGAACGGACACTTGTTTAGCCAGCAATCTGAACCCGAAAGGCTACATGCTCCTTTAGCACAACAATCCGCTGCCTTATTAGCATCCCTCTTAACATGCTTAACCGAAAAGGAAATGAAGTCATTCGCAATCTCCCCAATATCATCCAACATAGGCGACACGACAGATCTTGACTCACGCCGCGAATTCCAGAGGTCAACAACCTCAGCACAGTCCACTTCCATGACCACATGTGAGAAGCCTCGTAGCTGGGCGAAAATGGTACCTTCCCTCAGCGCTAGAGCCTCCACAATCAAAGGATCACTCACTCCAATGAGTGGTTTACACCAAGCACCGAGAAAAGAGGTATGTGATCGAGCAACACCACCTCCTCCCCCGATACGGTTCTCAGCATCCACTGCTCCGTCAGTATTTATCTTAATCCAACCCGGGTATGGTGGTCTCCAAATTGCTCCACCATGGTTGTTTTAGTACCCGGGGAATTTCCAACAAGAAAAGATCTTCGCGTACCTTTCTGATTATGTGATTTGGATCAAAGCTTTCCTGATCATGTGTCCACCGATTCCTTGCATTCCAAATAGAGTGCATGATCATGGTAATCTTGCTTCTGTCTTCAACAAAGAACATGCCGTCAAGCGTAATATCCTTAGCCTAAGTGGAGGGGTGGAGCGCTGGGAGTTTCAGTTCCAGCAACTCACGAGCCTCTCTCCAATAGTTCTGGGTGTGAGAACATGTCACCAAGGCATGATGGAGGTCTTCCTCCATAGCCTGACATAAGTCACAGCGGGCTAGCCGCTTGATATGTCGATGTTTTAGAGTCACATAGTCTGGTAGTATTCCCCTGAGAACATGCCACCAGAAAACTCGGACCCTAGGTATGACCCTGATTTTCCAAAGAGCGGACCATAACTCTGATTCCGACGATGAGGCACCCGCTACCGACCCTTCCTCTAGAGCACAATGCTCGTTATGAGTCACTAGAGCTCGATAAGCCGACTTGATAGAGTACATACCATTCTTTTCGAAAGACCAAGCCAAAAAATCTTCACCACCATTTGCACGAATTGGGATATTCAGAATGGCATCGGCATCAGGTGCTAAGAAGTTTCGTCGCACAACATCAATCTTCCATGTATTGTTATAAGGATCAATCAGCTCAGAAACAAACTCCACATGGTCTTTTCCAAGATTACCCATTGGTATATGAGTTAAGGACGAGCGAATCCATCGATCCGACCAAATGGAAATAGAGGAACCATCTCCAACACTCTTGATAAGCCAGGGCAAACGACCCGCGATAATTCCCTTCCAGGTTGCAGAAGCCGAGGAATGGATCGTAGCATCCATAAAGGAACATTTAGGGAAGTATTTCCCTTTTAAAACTTGCGCACATAGGGAGTTTGGGTGGGTTAGGATCCGCCATCCATGTTTGCCCAACAAGGCTATATTGAACAAACCCAGGTCCTTAAACCCCATGCCGCCTTTTATCTTTGGGGTCGCCGGAGAGGAAGAACACGACCCCGCAGCCACCCTCGCAGACACCGCCGGCCAAACCGCCGTCCACCCAGCCCGCGGCGGCTGCCGCAGTGCCTCGCCGCCCGCCTTGCCCTGAGCTCCTCCTCCGCCGGTCCGCCGCCAGCCCGGCCACCCCTCTAAACCCACCGGCGCCGTCGACCTCGCACCCCCGCACCACCCAAGATATGTTTCTGGCTGGCCTCCGCTGCGACCAGCAGCGGCTCCGGCTCGCCTCCGCAGTCGTTGACTTGGTCTCCGTCGAGGAAGGACGAGACGCATCGTGCGAGCACTCACACGCGCGTAACGAAGCGTTTCCGATTAGAAGGATACCCCGCGTGTCGGAGCGGGGATCCCTTAAGAGTATATAAGAGGTATGATGTACATTATGTCGTCGAAAGGAAAATTAAAAAAAATAGCTGATCATAGTCGGGACACTAAATCTAATTATCTGATAGGCATGAAATGAGTATGTGTCGTGTACATTATTAATGTGAACAATTGGATGGTTGAAGGAATGAATGATGTTTAACTTGCATATAGAGATTAATAAAAAATAGTGAAAATGACATTAAGATAGACAATCATTAATACATATTAGTAGGATTTACTTTATAAGAGTCGTTAGCTGTCGGAATCGTGCGAGCCTTAGCATGCGCGAAGAATAGCACTCCCCTCTTCTAATCTATATCTTATAAAGCACTAAATTTGTTTATGATAGTCTATCTCAACATGAAAGCTGTCCACATCACTCACTATTTTAGCCAAGCAGTTATCATATCATCTTTTTTCATCAATGTCACTAATTTTTAGTATACAAATACACAACAATTTCACGTCAATTAAATTTAGTTTCTCGACTATTTTGACCAATTGAATCTTGCATATTTCTGTTGACAATTGAATATTTCAAGCGTACAACTTATACCCTTTCATTTACATAATAAAACGTGCAGGGTATTCTTTTAATATTTTATAATACACACTCATTTCATGTAAACTAAATTTAATACTCCCTCCGATCCATATTAGTGGGCATAGTTTTGTCTAAATTCATATGTATCTAGTTAAGTATTTAGACTAGATACATATGTATCTAGACAAAGTTGTGCCCACTAATATGGATCGGAGGGAGTATCTTTACTATGATCAACTAAATTTTGCATATTCTTTACAGCGACATGAGGGAATTCTAAGGGGCTGGTGGTGGGGCTAATGGGTTCGATCGAACTTATTTACGGCGGATTTTGGATCTAAATATGATAAATCTAGGGTCACCAAAGGAGGGCATGGAGCCTATGCGGGATTTTGATGTGAAGTTCAAGTCGGAGGACATTGTTTTTATGACCTCACGATGTGGCTCAGATCACAAACCTAGTGTACTGATGAGTTCGGATCGTGGTTCACCTCTCGTGGTTCGCCTGAGCAAGGTTGATCAAGTGAAAGTGGATGAACAAGTCTAAGCATGGGCAAGATGTTATGAAGTTGCCTACAACTGTAGTGAATCTAGTTTGTGAAGTTGCTTACCGTTGTTGTGAAGTTCTTAAATTGTTTTTAGTTGTGATTAAGTTGCCTACAAATGTCGTGAATCTAGTTTTTTCGTGGCGCACCAAATTTCTTTTTTAGTTATTCCTAATTTCCTGATATTGTTGTGAAGTTTCCTACCGTTATGGTTTAGTTATCTACTCGTTGTTATGAGGCTGCATTGCGAACTTAGTAAATGTGAAAAGCAACTAGTACAACAAAAGTTGCTTTTTTCATAGTGGCTGCTAAGTTGTCTACCCGATGATGCTCAGTTGCCGACAATATTAGGAAGTTGCCCGATACTTAGTTGTCTGCCAATGATGTCTGCAAGTGCACAGAGTTTTTGTACCTATTTTCGAGGAAACGATCTCTTGTTCCTCACTTTCTCGTTTATATGTTTATCAATACGTACCTCAGCACCTGCAAGTTATCAAATCCAAAACAAGTAAGAATGCGTTGAAAATATTTTGGGTGTTTCTGCTGAGAGTAGAACATTATTTAAAAGAAAGCAATTAAAAGAAAATAGAGAGTAAACAGTGAACTGATTGAAAATAACAATAAGGCTAAAAGGTTCTCATGATGTATTGAGTCCACCACTAGCATATGCTTGAAGTCAGTAGTTAATTATCTACTGTGTATTATGTGTATGTTGTGTACCGGCGGAGTCCCACATATATAAAAGATGTGCCATGATATCTTCTGACACAACTCATACGTACAATACTACTTGATCTCCTAAAATCAATCGACGGAGTACACTAACTAAGGGTCTCCCGGCTAAAAGATCGAGATGTCTCCTATGGGGTAGTGGGGTGAATAGGTGATGTACACCAAGTATGATTATGGTTTAAATAAATACGAAATAAAACTAGCATTTAATTTAGGACACGACTACGTTTAGAACGGTCGATGGTTAGTGCTAACCATTGAACGTCCAGCGGTCCTTTCCGATAGACACGTGAACAGCTAATCCATTAAGTGCAAAACGACAAAATTAGCACCCATCGATCGATTGGAAGTTTTCCCGCGAGCACGTGCGGCCGAACATGTACAGTACGTAAAAGCTAGAAGGAAAAAAAATAGTCGTGTCACTAAAATTCAATGCGAAAATCCAAAATTCAAAAAGTTTTATAGACCAAACTGTTTATCTAATTTAAGATCTGTTTTCATCGTTGGACTAGTCGCGACGGATCTTCAAAACTAGATCCCATGTTGACATGTTTCGATAACTTTTTTTTTGACCTAAAAATTACCCACTTATAACACGTGAGTTATCCAAGCTATTGTATGTACGTTACCCAGCATATTAACGATTAATTTTTGGCTTGATATTATATCCCATTTTTTCTTGTTCTTTTTACTTTTTTGAATTTTGAAGTTGTCATCTAGTTACATAAGTGAGTAATCATTTTGGGATGGTAAATGTATCGTAAACAAGTGAATCACTATAGACTAAAAATATCCGTGCAATTCCATAAGTATTAGGGTAATAACTATTTCGATATCATGGTGAAAACTACATGGGTAAATTCATAAGTGCTGGGTAACTACATCGATTTCATGGGTGGATAATTATTTCATAAACACATGGGTAAATTCATAAGTACCCGGAGGGTAACTTCATCAGTATTTGGGGGATAACTATTATCAAGAGAGTGGTTTACTAAATCGATAATGGTGGATAACTATATCATTAACACATAGCTAACTCCATAAATATAGAGTGGGTAACTTCATTAGTACTGGATGGATAACTATTACCGACAGAGTAAGGTTACTATAACGATTTTGTGGTTGGTAGTTATATCATGAACACATGAGTAACTCTATAATTAATGCATGGGTAACTATTAACTAGAGGGTAAATAAATCGATTTCATGGTGGATGAATATATCATGAACACATGGGTAACTCCATAAGTACTGAGTGGGTAAGTATTAACTGGAGAGTAGGGTGAAGTAGAAGTAATCATTTTCATGGTAGATAATTATACCATGAACACATGGTTAACTCCATAAGTACTGGGTGGGTAACTTTTAACTGGAGAGTAGGGTAGCTAAATCGATTTGGTGGTGATACAATGGTGCTAACTATATCATGAACTAACTTTATATAAGTACTTTGTGGGTAATATTACCTAGATAGTAGGTTAAGTGTATCAATAGTGTGGTGATAGCTATATCATAAACACATTGGTAACTCCATCAATATTGGGTGGGTGACTATTACCAGGGTAACTGTATCAATATTGTGTTGATAACTATATTGGTGAACACATGGTTACTTCATCAAAACTTGGTGGGTAACTATTGTCTAGAGAGCAGGGCAACTATAACATATGGGTAACTCTATCAATACTGGGTGAGTAACTATTACCTATAGAGTAAGATAACTATATCGATTTCATGGTGATAACTATAACCTCAACTATTGGCTTAGGGTCGGGACGCTCCTTCACGACCTTGATGCTCGGCTTGATCTTCTCCGTGACTCGCATGTGGAAGAAGACGGTGTCCTATGTGCGGGTTGTCATTGTCGTGTCGCGCTTCTGAAAGGCATGACATGGCTCAAGGGTGCTTGTCGAGGAACACTTGTTGCGTGCGGAACTTTTGACGACGGGCAGACTAGCGTTGATGTCGATGTCGGCGGAGGAACGTAGTGGATGGCTTACGTCGACTGTCGAGTTGGTCCAACGTGACTTGTCGTACTCCGGCGAGGTTCGTTGAGGACCGAGGATAGTCGCCGTGGTTCGGGCACCCCGATGAGATCCCGAGAGGGCAACGTCGTGCTTTCGGGAGGGGCGTGACGATGTCGTCGTAAAGATCTTGATGTGTCAGAGGCTCGACAAAAAAGTCTAACCCGACATGGGCCTGTCGGGGTACCCACGCGACTTAGTTTGGACGGCGCCCATGCAAGACGAGTGATTGTCTTCGACCCTCAAACAGCGACACGACAAGACACGAATGGATCAATCGGTCGACATCTCGACGCGGCAAAACATATGGGTTTACGAAACTGTGACACAGTCGGTGACGCGAGAAGCAAGATGCCGTTGCACGGCCGGCCAGCACACAATTACGCTCCATATACAACCATGATCATACGCGTACATGTGACATGTATCCAACAAGCTAGCAGCTTAGCAGACTAAAAAAAGCTAGCTAACAGATTGATGGACGAACGGTGCCTACACTAGTGTTGATGGACTGATTTACATGAGGGAATTGATCTGCTGCTACTAACGACAAACAAAGAGACATGCAATGCAATGCGTGGGGGTCGAATCGATACATGCACGTGGTGGTCCATGCCGGATTGGTTGTGCTCCAAGGCAGCAGCAAAACACGTGCACGCACTTAGGTGGGACCTCTCACATGCGCAGAAGCTGTGACGCGCAAAGCGCGCTACGAAATCGGTCGGCGGTCGGTCTGGAGCAGTCCGCCGCGTAAGACTAACTTCAGCCGTTCTAAACATAGAAATTTCCTTAATTTATCAAACACAAAACCTATATTACTAGGCTCAACTAAGTGCACCAATAACTTATGCTACACTCTGCTGCTAAGCTTCTTCCTATCCATCCTCATGTCCAGATATTCTAAAGCCTCACGGCCATCGTTGATGAGACTGCCAAGGCAGTTGGGTAGGAGATCCGATCCTAGCGCCAGCGGAGATCACGATCGCCTGCGCGTCGCCTCTAGCCACTAAACCCTAACAAAACGGTTCGGGCTTTCAGAACATACTGCTCGGTCCTCATACGCAAAATAAGCACGCACTTGAAACCGGACACCTCCCCCATCACAAAAAAGGTAAACATAATAGCTTTACACAGTTTTGACCAATGTTTGGGGTTGTGACCCTCCTAGTTCCTGCTAGCAACGAAAAATGATATAAATTGTGTTCAAAAGGTATTCTGGTCTTAAAAAAAGGCACAATTCAGATTGAGGGGTCAAGGACGTGCCCTGCAAACAGGATTGCACCCGACACCTCCTCCATCACAAAGAAGGCAAAGGGATGATCAGCCACGAAGTCCACAAGCACGGGTGGTGTGTAGGCCATGGCACGCCCGAACATCTTGCAAACGGTAACAGCGGCCGCCTCAGTACCTTCCTCATTCACCTCGATGACCGCCTTGTGAATCACTTCCTGCAACGCTAGGCTTCTGCCGGTACCGTCCTCCGCCACCATGTCAGAGAAGTCGGCCTTCCCCAGCTGGAAAGCCTCTTTGATTCCCATGTCGACGAGAATGTCGTTCATCCTAATGTCGAAGTTGAGCTTGAACTTGGGTAGACGGAACTTGCCGACCTGGACGGTGCTCGTTGGCAGGTGCTTGCGTAGGAAGTCGGGGTCACAAGTGATCATGTCAGTCAGCCGCGACAGCCCGTCGCGGTCATCGGGGAGAAAGACGCACATCGAGTAGTGCGCCCGTGGCTGAGCGGGCAACGGCCGGCCTCCCTCGTAGTCGAGCTGGAGTACCTTGAACCCGTCGTGGCAGGCGATGAGCTGCCTCCGCGAATCATGCATGAAGGGCACCTTGACGGTGCTGCCATCCAGGCGGTGGAACTTGTCGTCCTTGGTTTGCTTCTTGTCGAAAGGATGCCGCCACTTGCCCTTGAAGTAGATGGCGTTGGCGAGCACGAGGTCGGTCGTCTCGGGCAGTTGGCTCGCATCAATTATTTCGGTGATAAGGTTGTTCGTGGATGCAGCCACCCATGCGTTGATTTACTTTTCTGCTTCCTTCGGCTGCAGCACCACAGATATATACTGATCTTAGCTAACAGATTGATGGACGAACGGTGCCTACACTAGTGTTTTCCTACCCTCGAACGAAATATTTTACCGATACGACTACGACTAAGACGTCAATTTTGTACTACAAAATGACAATCTCAACTGGTTATTTAAAAAGTTCACATAAAAATCCATAGACTGCATATTTTAACATGTAATATAAACATATATTGAACATAGATTGAGACATTATGAATTGTTGAATCAAATGTGTTTCAGTTGAACATCGTATTATACGGTTCTATGTTACAAAGATGTGGTACATCAATAAAAAAAAAGAACTTAGGTGTGGTAAGAAAACAATTTAAAGTCCCGTGGCAACGCACGGACATTCAACTAGTATATGTATAATGGCTTATGTACCCAAACATTAATAGCAACATTAATCAGCATCGATCTGTGGATGCGTACCACGTATAGTACACGTATTGATAGAAGATCGGTACTGACCTTTCGGTGGAAGTCTACGGCGCAAGTCTCTGCCTTGTACTCCTTGACGACGGCATCGATGTAGGCGGGATTGAGAGGCCTCGTCTTGTCGTGCCACACCCGCAGGCGAAGTTAACGAGCGGCCCGCCCGTCTGTGACTGGTCGGCCAGGGCCTGCCTCGCCAGCACATCCACGGACTTGGCGAGGTCGTCCGCGACGGTGCACCGAGGACGCGAGCAGCTCCGAGAGGGTGCGCTCGGGCCGCCGGCGGCTACCAGCGACAGCGCCGCGTACACAGACACCGGCGAGAAGATGTGGTTCCTGCCCCTGCCAGCGTCGTCGGCGAGGCGCTTGTTGAGGGCTAGAGCGAATGCCTGCAGGCCGGACCGGCAGCTCGCTGACCGGCCGGTCAGATCACCCGCAGCTTCCGTCGAGATCCATTGGCACAGTTTCGGAAGGCGGCGGACGGCGAGAGCCTTCAGGGCTTCCATCTTGCGTACGTGAGTTCGGCGATTTCTCCGCATGCCTCTTATAATAAATCTCATAACTGGGCCATGTGCATCACCGAACGCGGCTAGGGCTCCAGATCCACCAGGCCGTTTTATTTAAAGACTCTTGTGTCAAATCTTATATATCGCCCAGCAGCGCCGCTAGAAGGCCGCGCCGCTGCTGGGCCGGGCTATTTTGGGTTTTTTTCCATTTCTTCTCTGTTTTTTTCTCATTTTCTTTTTCTTTTTCGTTTTCTGTTTCGGTTTTCTTTTTGTTCTGTCTTCTTTTTCGTTTCTTATTTTCGATTTTCTTTCAAAAAAATTCAAATTCTAAATTTGTTCATTTTCGAAAATTGTTCATCTTCGAAAATTGTTCAAATTCGAAATTTGTTCATTTAAAAAAACTCAAATTCAAAATTTGTTCATTTCGAAATTTATTTATTTATTGAGAATTGTTCAAGTTCAAATTTGTTCATTTTTGAAAAATGTTTGTATTCTAATTTTGTTTATTTTTTAAAATTGTTCAAATTCGAAATTTGTTCGTTTTGAAAAAATTGAAATAAAAAAAGAAATGAAAAAACATAAGAGAAAAGGAAAAAAAAGGAAGACTCGCCGAATAGGCCGGCCCGTTAGTGGGCGCCCTTCAGGCGGCATTAGCGCGGAGCGCCGCCTACGGGCGATATATAGGCGCACCCCCAGTATCATTCAGTGGCCTTGAGTCGTTCCGCTCAACAACAAAAAACCAGTGGCCTGGAACATCATCATAACAATTTAGTCCCATTTTGTATATGTAATTAAATTTATAATTCTCGTGGAGGCATTTTCTTTTAGAGTGCCCTATGTCTCTAGGTGTGGGCTTTGGAAGATGAAGTACTTAGAAAACATATAAATTCCAACACTAAGGGAATGTTAAACAGTGGTTAATCGTGATGATTAATTCGCTTAACTTGATTAATAATATTTGGATAATATTAGTTGGTTGGCCGAAGTAATATCCCTATGTAGATGTAGTGCTTTGAGTTCAACAGATGTGTTGGTAATGAAAACTATCGCACACAGTTTTGTGGATACAAATCATGTACGATGCTCAACCTATCTCATATGATTTTGGTTTATATAACCGTGTGCATAATTATGATCAGGATTGCAACCGCGGTGGAGGGAATGGTTAAACTGAATGCGGTTGATTGTTTCAGAATTTAAACCAACCTCTAACGTGCAAATATATTGTAGTTATCTCGGGATTATCTACATTGCTCTGTTATTCCCTGCTGCTTTTCACTCGCTCTCTGCAATCTCGCAATCGCAGCGCCATGACTTTGTTCTGGGATGGTCTTTGGAGGACATATGACTCGTCCAACAACGATGACCACGGCAGTTCCACTGTAAGCGAGGACTCGCCAGATCCCAAAGCAGAGGAAGAGCACCTAGAGGACGACGACGGCAATGAGGAGGAGGACGACGATGAGGACGAGGATGACGACGAGGAGGAGGTCAACGAGTAGGAGGGCAACGACATCGATGAGCACAGCGGCGGCGACAACGGCAAAAGGCGTTCTTGACAAGACAATGGCACGTAAGGGGCGCCCCCTAAGAGGAAGAAGGACTAGGCTACTGTGATTTTAGTATATATAATATATGTAGTAGGATTACTGTGGTTTGAATATTTGAATTACATAATATTAGTTTAAAAACCAATTTCTTTGCAATAATTTATTCCAGCCGCACTTTTATTTTGCTTCAAAAAGCGTTTGCGATGTTAGAGCATTATGCCCTCGATTATTTAATTTTTATCGTGTGTGATATTTCGCACACTCTTTTTTTTCATATGAGCCGTATGTGAATATATATTCGGCCCGCTAACACCTCTCGAAACCTCACACACGGTTTTTGTTTCAATGGTAAGTGATAGAGGATAACAGCACAGAAGGAAAAATTCGTATGTCATTAAAGGGATTTAAATTGGGACCGTACTAGGCGTCCCTCGGAGATCTTTCCGTCCGATCCCCGGGTCCCCAGCCGATACGTGTCCACTAAAAAAGGCTAATCCCGCTTTTGCTACAAAACTCCCGCATTTGCTACAAAACGTCCCGCTTTTGCTGCATTGTAGCAAAAAACGGTTCGTACACAGAACATAAAAAGAAAAATCTGTCCTCGCCGGAGACCTCACCGGATACCTCGCCGGAGACATGGTAGCAAAAAGTTTATGCTAATGTAGCAACAAAAAAGTGCTATTGTAGCAAAATCAACTTCGCCGGAGACATCGCGGGAGACTCTCGCCGGAGACATCGCCGGTGACCTCCGTAGCAAATCAATTGTACGATTGTAGCAAAGACAGAGAATGGTGGTAGCAAATAAATTCTACAACAGCATCAAAGGGAGAAGAAATTTGCTTCAAAACTTTTCAAGCATTTGCATCACGAGAAGTAAAAATGCATCAAACAAAGAACGCCGCCCACCATTGATAGCAACGGCGGCTGCCGTCAGTAGCATCGCCGGCAGCCCCTTGAAGCAGCAGCGTCCCTGTTTGGTAGCAACGACGTCCGTCGCTCAGAGCACCGCTAGCCGGCCAAGGTAGCAACTCCATCCGCCCGTGGTAGCATCGCCATCCGCCCAAGGTAGCATCGCCATCAACCCAAGGTAGCATCGATGTCGTCTCTTTGCAGCATCGGACGCTCGGCTCGTAGCAGCACCACGGAGCAGCACCACTGTGTGACGACCGAGCTGTGACGGCCACGATTTGGTAGCACTGTCAGCCGCCTTTGCAGCACGCGTCGCCGCCGGCTGTCACCGAAGTTGCAGCACGCGGGTGCGCCGCCGACGCCCGTGGTCACCGTGGTTTGCAGCAAACCGGCTGTCGCTTTCGCATACGGAGGTGGAAGCCGAGGGGAGCATGGGGCGGCGCGCGGGTGCTCATGGCGATGGAGATCGGCGACCGGGAATGTTCACAGAGGTGGGGGATGAAAAAAAGGGAGGTCCTCTTGGGGCAGCGCCGGCATGCTCGTGGAGGTGTTGGCCGCCGGCGCGGGAGGTCGCGATTTCGAGGCGTGGGGAGCAAGGCGAACGCTGCTGGAAGCACCGTCACCGCCGCCACGATAGCACCGCCGCTGGTCCATGGCAGCACCGCGCCGCCGCGACGGCAGCAGCGACTACAGGATACGGCGGCAGCGCCTTCAGGCCATGGCAGCACCGCGCCACCACCACGGCAGCAGCGCTGCCGTGCCATGGCAGCTGGCGAGGAGACGAGGTCGAGCTCGCCCGAGGCCTCGCCGGGCGGAGGGAGATGGGAGGGAGGAGAGCGGACGAAGGCCGGGCGCGGGAGATAGCGGCGCGAGGGCGACGCCGATGGCTTGGGCGTGAGCTCGTCGGCCTTCACACATGAGCAGCCGAGCCTGTGGTGGGGAGCTCGAGCTCTACTATGGCTTGGGGAAAGAGAGAGCCACGGATAGAGGGAGGGGGGGAGGGAGGGAGAGGGTGGGGAGGAGGTAGCCGCCGCCTCCACCGGAGGAGAGGGCGGCGGGATTTGGTGGCCGCCGGAGTGAGGTGCTCACGGCGCGGAAGGCAGCGGAGGTGGGGAGCTCGCTCGGGCGATTTATCTCGAATCTGAGAGGATAGGGATGGGGAGGAGGAAGACGCATCGTGGTGTTGGGCTTTCGTGCGTGAGGCCAAGCTAGACACGCGTCACTCGCGCGACCTGGCGGACGCGTCGCGTGCGATCCCCTGGATGATTACAAACCTTTTCCTTTAAATTTCCCAATCTTTAAAGGGACACATACGCGATGCCTTTTCTTTCATTCGAAACTTCTCAAAATGGAGTTCTACCTCTTCTTCTTCTTGAAACCCGCGATGCATGGAGCATGGTACATAACATAGATCCTTAACGTATTCTACTTATTCTTGATAATTAATTGGTGGTTGCTGGCCAGGTTTTACTGGTGATAAGCTGTTGGGTGAGGATTGGCACTTTTGAGCAGGGAGAGGTAGCCACCCTCCAGGTTCTTCACGTTCGTAAAGCCCTGCAGCAAAAAACAAAACAAAAATCACATCTCCAATCAAATATGGCTATCTATCCATCTCACTGTCTACCCACACCGATCCTACTCTATCAATCGGGAACTATATATGGACACGGCGATTTGGCTAGCGGGTGCAGCCGTACCCGCTAGCCAGAATTTTTTTTTCCGAATGTCAAAAAATTCAAAAAAAAATTTGCATGTAGTCCAACATATTTGCACTCAGCACAAAAATTGGCATGGTAAATTTTTTTTTGCAACCTGTGCAGTATGTCCGAATTTGTCTTTTTTGCACAGGTTGCAAAAAAAAAATTTCATCATGCCAATTTTTGTGCTAACACATCACGCTGTAATTTGCATCCGGATTTTTTTTCAGAATTTTTTGACATTCTGAAAAAAAATTAAAAATAAAATACATAGTGGGTGCATCTAGACCCATGCACCGTTATGAATATCCGAACTATATATGCACTAATTAATTTAAGTGATGAAACGTACGGCGTCGACGAGGTCTGCGGCGGCGAGCCTGGACCGAACTCCCGACCGGCAGCCGACGATGAGGCGGTCCTCCTTCCCATGGAGCGCGGCGACCTGGTCGACGAAGCTATGGTTCTTCTCCGGCCTGCTGTGAGGCGTGACGGAGAGGTAGTAGGGCACGTTGCGTGCGCCGGCGACATGGCCCCTGTCGAAGTCCTCCCACATCCGCACGTCCACGTACCCGTACTGCCCCATGCTCAGCAGCGCGCACGCCGCATCCGCGTCCACGCTCTCCACCAAAGCCTTCTCGCCGCCGGCGCCGCCACTGCTGCCGCTGCTTCTCAGGGAGCCCATGGATGAGGGGTTTGGTGTTTGTGTCCGGGGGCTGTGGAGAGATGGATAGATAGGTGCTGTGCCTGCCGCGCGTGTGCTATTTATAGCGGAAGAGGCTGCCATGGCAGCAGCGATATAATCGAGTCACGGCCGGGTAGCCGCATCCATCACTTTCTCATCGCATAATTTAAAGTCTTCGGCATCTCATCCATCCGTGTCGACCCTATCTTCTTGTATCATCTGGAGTGCATATACATATATGGAAACTAATGTCAACTACATGCTGTATTTTTATCTCCTGTGAAATGAAATGTCGTACAAGAATCCCCTCTAATTTTGCACCCTCTTATATACTTGAGGTTTTTAAAGCATACCAACTGGTTTATGCTTTGAGGTTTTTAAAGCATGTTCCCTCGACATTATGAAGTTGCTTGCATGTGTATGGTTTATGCTAAAAGAAGTTCCAGGTGCATCTAGTCAGGGCAGGTGTCTACAGACGCAAACGTTAGGTAAGACTGTAAGAAGATGGACAAGGACTAGCTGTCCAGATTGCAATGATGGATCATCGATGATGCGGCGACACGGCCGGGCTCGAATAAACAAACGCGCATATCAGTTCAATTATCCTGGTGTGTAGTGTGCGACACGTACGCTCCTGATAAGTGAAGCGACAAAAACCCTGTTGCTTGACAGCGATCGTTCTTTCCTATCCATCGGACCAAACAATTCAATCATGGAGGATATGAAAAGGATTGCACTGCTTATCTTATCCGCCACTTGACCTACATTTCAGCCCATCCTGAATATATGCTCTACTCAATTCCGATCGGAAATGGTATCTAAATGCGGATATATTTATCTACATTCGTATTTTGACAAATCTGTGCCAATCATTTTTAATTGGAGGGAGTATCATTTTTCTTCTTCCTCCTCTTACCAGAACAATTATGAGGTATAGTTTTTCTTCTCTCTGACATGTGGCATGTTTGATAAATGACACACGGTGGGAAGTTGTACGTGCATTTTTTCAAGATTTGAAATTTAAAACAAAATCTGTAGAACTATATGTTCGAACTACAAACTGTTTTCGCCATTGTGTTTACTAGTATATATCGGTGGACATGGGTCAAAATCGTTTCCCATGGTTTTAGCATATGTCACCACATTTGTCGTTGATGCGGGGATTTCATCTATAATACTATTAAAAGAGCAAACATGTTCGGGATACATTAAATTTGTACCGTTCAATATCTGATTAACGACCCAGATCGCTCCAATGTTTGACAACTCAACACACCTTTTCGGTTTCCTGATAATTACGAGGATTGCCACCGCCTAAAAAACAAACACGGAACGACCGCTGCCGTCCCCAACGCGAGCTCGGCGCCACTACGTCTATCTCTGTCCCCCGCCGCCGTCCCCAACGCGAGCACGCCGCCGCCCCACGAGCGCTCGCGCTCGAGCCTGGTCTGTCCCCCGCCGCCCTCCCCAACACGAGCACGCCACCGCTGCGTCTGTGCCCAGCCCGCCGTCGGCCAACGCGAGCACGCCGCCGCCCCGCTCGCGCTTGATCCGCCTTTGGTTTGTCCCCGGCCGTCCACAACGCGAGGCAGCTTGTCGCTACCCGCACGCACTCGCACCGCCTCTGGGTCCGTCACCGCTAGGGTTCACCATTGCCGACGCTCATGGGCGTATCCGCTCTGCTCGCCGGATCTCTTCCTCCGTGCGTCTTGTGCCGTCTCCAAGCTTCCGCGTCAGCAAGGCACTGCCCCGATGTCCTGCTGCTCCATCCGATGAACCGGACCAACTCTCCGCAGAGATCCGGCGTCCGCTTCAACGTCCTCTAACTCCCCAACCTACCAGGCTACCACCGTACTATACCAGCATACGTCAAAGACGAGCTCACTCTTTTACTACGTTTTGTTTTCATGGACAGTCCTTTGGATTGGATGTACTCAGCCCGGATGTATTTGAGTTGTTCGACCCCATGTTTCGTACAGCCGGTCAGTGATTCTCTCTTTCATTGGTAGCTGTAACTGTAGGTACTATAATGTATGTATTTCTTACTTGTAGTTGATTGGAGTGCAAATATGGTTTATTCTAACATCGATATTAGTGATTTAGTGAAGAACCAATGACTAATTCCTGCACTTTTCTGGTATATGTATCTCTTTTCATTACAATGATTTAGTTTGTTGTGAAAGCAAATATTGAACATATGCATTTTAAATTTAATTTCAGGTCTATTTTAAAATACTATTGAACATATGCATTGTGAAAACGAATATTGAACATCTGCATTTCAAATAACGACTATTGAGCATGTGAAAAGAGTTGGTATTTTGATGATAGGAAGTGATAAAAAACTTTGCTATTTCTATACAACCGACAAGAGTAATGCTGAATATAAATACATAATGATGTGTTATCTACAAGTGAGAATATTTTTTATATTTGGAAAGTAAGAAAATAAATCCTTTAGTGGTTAAGTTTTCAAAGATCGTGTAATTGGCGTGTGCATTGCCCAATGCAACATTACTAGATAGTTTTGGAAAATATATAGATCAAAGTTTGGATGTGGTATCACAACTATTACTTTTGTGGAGATAAACAGTAATTAAATTATCCAAAATCAATGATATTAGCAACATTGAATCCCATCTTTATCCACATAAATTTCACATACGGGTTTATTATACAAAAATCAATGATCATCGTGTTACTATAGTCGCAAACCACCATTATATAATAAGGGTCTCTCTAGGGCTCATTCGACTGAGAATTAAGCTAATTCTCAGTCGAATGACGTCATCCTTTCTTCCCCATCTCTGGCAGCCACCTTCGAACTCCGAGCTCCTCCTCCGCCGGTCCGCCGCCGCCCCGGCCATCCCTCTAAACCCCCGCCCCCTTCTTCTCCGGCGCCGGCGAACCCCCGCACCCCCCCAAGTTAAGTTTGCACCCCCCATGGACGCGAGGAAGAAGAAGTCGTGAGGAAGAAGAAGGTTCAGGTTTGCACGAATCGCGATGCAATTTTTGACGGCAGATGATTCGACTGAGCCCTAAGCTAATTCTCAGTCGACTGAGAATTAGCAAAACCGATATAATATGGACGTGCGTTGCACATACACGTGTACTATAGAAAACAAAATAATAAAACCATGGTCCATGTGATTTTTTTTTTGGAGCGGATAAGGCTCAGAAGGGCCTCGATCGAAGCTGCATTAATGTGGTGTACACATTACATGGAAGACCATAAAAGAAGAAAATTACAAGCCCGTCCTCAGACTTTGCAAACAGGACCCTAAAAGATAGAACAAAAAAGCAATCGAGTTCTTGATCTTCACCACGGGCGCCGGCAACGCCACCGGCCGGGGACGAACCACTTGGGGCGAATGTGGCGGGCAATCCCGCAACGAGGTCGAAGAAGATCCTCCAAAAGCTGGAGGAAGGATGACCTCGGCTTCACGCGTCCGAGCGCGGAGTGGCTCCTTTGGCCATGGATAGCATCGGTAGAGCAAGGCCTTTGCTGGGAATCTCCACCGTGGAATGTGTTAGGAATGAACAACTGTATTTCAATGGGGCCAAAGGCCAGTACATATACATGAGGTGAACAGTAGATGAACAGTAAGCTATACACACCTAACACCCCCTCAAACTCATGGTGGATCAACAACACTGAGTTTGGAGAGAAAGAACCCATGCTGCGCTCGAGTCTGTGCCTTCGTGAAGAAATCCACCAGTTATAACTCAGAGGGCACATAGTGAAGAGCAAGAAGCTGGTCCTGCACAGCCAGCACGCACAAAGGAGGCATCGACACCGATGTGCTTGGTGAGCTCATACTTCACCGGGTCACGCGCAATGCTGATAGCACCTGTACTGTCTGACAATAGAGGAGTCGGTGCAGTAGCAGTAACACCAAAATCCTCTAGTAACCATCGCAACCAGGTCACCTCAGCCGTCAACATAGCCATCGCTCGCAACTCAGCCTCTGCACTAGAGCGGGAAACTGCAGTCTGCTTCTTCGTCTTCCAGGCAATGAGAGATCCTCCAAGAAAAACACAATAGGCAGACAGCGAGCGGCGATCAGAAGGATCACTAGCCCACATAGCATCAGAATAGGCCTGGAGTTGGAGAGAGCTGGAGCGAGGGAAGAAAAGGCGACGGGAGATCGTGCCACGAAGATATCGGAGAACACGAAGGAGGTGACTATAGTGGACAAAGCTGGGAGCTGAAACTGTGATAACCCATATTTTTGAAGTATTAGTTTATTTGAGAAAAATAAATTTGGCTTTTTAATTATTTTGTCTTGGCTAGTATGCATCGTTTTCAAATTTGTTGTGCAAGCATCGATGCATCCAACCGTGCATATGTGTGTAGTAGTACTAGTGGTGCACTAGAAGCAAGCTTAATCAAGAAGGAGCTACGTGGCTGGTCATTAAAGGTGGTGCAGGTATGTGCTGGCAGCTCAAGAATGGCTTGGAAGCCAAGCCTCAGCGTGGACGTTCTCCACTGTCGCCAAGCAACAGCAGGTGACATGCTTGCTCACGTCAACGGATGTCGGCACCAGATATTTTCCGTCGAAGGTCAAGCGGCAGGCGGGCAGATATTTTCTTGCCAAAGCCGTATAAATGGAGGAGCTCAGTTGCTGCAACCCACAACATCGATCAATCACCCGTGGACGAGTTAGAGCAAGCAGAGAGATCTTTAGCGAGCTGACTAGAGAGAGTGAGAGAGAGAGAGAGATTAGGGAGCTAGCGGCGGCGGGGAGAGTGCGCCAGCCAGCTCTGGCAGGCGGTCGGCGTCGTCGAGCGGATCGGAGGCTCTGGCGCACCATCTGCACCGGCGCATGAGCTCGTATGCATATGCCGTATGACCTTGTACGCGTATGCTGATCGTACCTAGTACTTTGGAGCGGTTAATCTTACTGCAGCTGACCAAGGCCGATGTGTTTATTCGATTGCTATAGCTTAGCAACACAGAGGCAAGTGGATACTTTCCTGATCCCTAAACCCTTGATTCTTGCAAGTAGCTACTTTGCTAATCCTTTGACTCATGCGAGTAGTACCTCTGCTACTCCTTGCTTTTATCTTGTTGATTATTGCTCTATCCATGGTGCTTGTACTTCTACCTGCACTATTTTTGTTGATCTCCTTATTGATAATTGTGATATCCGAGAGATGGTGTTCTCTCATTCTTGAGTAAATCGATACGATCTGTCAGGCTCTTGCGGAGGCACGAGTGTATCTAGTTGGCTGAGCATTCCATCAATTCGTTGATTGATATATCTGTCTATTATATCCTACTTTCCGTATTGGTGTCACGACGGCAAACGTATTGTACCGGTCACAGTTCTGGTATGGGACAGTCTGAGTTCTCCGTGAGGGGCGGCCCTTGAATGGAAAGTGTCGGTGATGGATCCGTAGGAGCGACCGACATCGAGTAGGTCAAGGTGTCCGGTGTCCGAGCGGGCAAAAGGGCTCTGCTCGTTCTGGAATCCGGTGTGGTTCTGGACGAGGCTGTTGACGTCGGAGTACCCTCTTAAGAGTGTAAAAGCGTGAATATTCACCCCTGTGAGTCCCGGGTAGGGAACCTTGCTGTCATGTGTGATACCGATACGTGGTCGTTCACCATCCATCCATTTCCCGGTGAATGATCTATTTTTTTTTTCAATATGGTCTTTTAATAATTTGATTATCTCAATTCATGTTCATGTCTTGCTTTGTTCTTCCGTTGCATAGTAAAGTACCTGCTTGCTGAGTATGATTTATCGTACTCACCCTTGCTCCCTTTTATTTTTGGATATCAGAGTTCGCAGCGGAAGACATGGTCGTCCGAGGAGTAGGCTGGACCAGTTGGGTGGGATGCGACTAGAGAACTTATTTATTTTCCTGTAAATGTAATAAACTTGTTAAATGATTAGAAGAGCTTCTTGAGATCCACTGTGCTGGTTTATCCTGCTTCTCTACGCCTTGCGCGTGTATAGACTTTCGGGTCTATAGGCGCGCGGCGGCTGTCATTCTACCGGGCCGGGTCTCGGGGCGTGACAGTTAAAGTGGTATCAGAGCTCAAGGTTTAGGTTACGCGGGACACTGTTGGGTAGACCAGTAGTCTAGTTTTGCCGACTAACGTTGTTTGATGTTGTTTCTGATTGACACCGATGCATGTTTGTTTTCTGGTTTTAATACTTAGATATATTTGTTAGATTTATGTGGTTTGATTGCATGACAAAAAAAAAAAAAAAATTGGTTTTGATTTTTCAAACTCTTGATTGTTTATTTAGAATAAAAGTGGGTTGAATTTCGGGGACGAAATTCTTATAAGGTGGGGAGGATGTGATAACCCATATTTTTGAAGTATTAGTTTATTTGAGAAAAATAAATTTGGCTTTTTAATTATTTTGTCTTGGCTAGTATGCATCGTTTTCAAATTTGTTGTGCAAGCATCGATGCATCCAACCGTGCATATGTGTGTAGTAGTACTAGTGGTGCACTAGAAGCAAGCTTAATCAAGAAGGAGCTACGTGGCTGGTCATTAAAGGTGGTGCAGGTATGTGCTGGCAGCTCAAGAATGGCTTGGAAGCCAAGCCTCAGCGTGGACGTTCTCCACTGTCGCCAAGCAACAGCAGGTGACATGCTTGCTCACGTCAACGGATGTCGGCACCAGATATTTTCCGTCGAAGGTCAAGCGGCAGGCGGGCAGATATTTTCTTGCCAAAGCCGTATAAATGGAGGAGCTCAGTTGCTGCAACCCACAACATCGATCAATCACCGTGGACGAGTTAGAGCAAGCAGAGAGATCTTTAGCGAGCTGACTAGAGAGAGTGAGAGAGAGAGAGAGATTAGGGAGCTAGCGGCGGCGGGGAGAGTGCGCCAGCCAGCTCTGGCAGGCGGTCGGCGTCGTCGAGCGGATCGGAGGCTCTGGCGCACCATCTGCACCGGCGCATGAGCTCGTATGCATATGCCGTATGACCTTGTACGCGTATGCTGATCGTACCTAGTACTTTGGAGCGGTTAATCTTACTGCAGCTGACCAAGGCCGATGTGTTTATTCGATTGCTATAGCTTAGCAACACAGAGGCAAGTGGATACTTTCCTGATCCCTAAACCCTTGATTCTTGCAAGTAGCTACTTTGCTAATCCTTTGACTCATGCGAGTAGTACCTCTGCTACTCCTTGCTTTTATCTTGTTGATTATTGCTCTATCCATGGTGCTTGTACTTCTACCTGCACTATTTTTGTTGATCTCCTTATTGATAATTGTGATATCCGAGAGATGGTGTTCTCTCATTCTTGAGTAAATCGATACGATCTGTCAGGCTCTTGCGGAGGCACGAGTGTATCTAGTTGGCTGAGCATTCCATCAATTCGTTGATTGATATATCTGTCTATTATATCCTACTTTCCGTATTGGTGTCACGACGGCAAACGTATTGTACCGGTCACAGTTCTGGTATGGGACAGTCTGAGTTCTCCGTGAGGGGCGGCCCTTGAATGGAAAGTGTCGGTGATGGATCCGTAGGAGCGACCGACATCGAGTAGGTCAAGGTGTCCGGTGTCCGAGCGGGCAAAAGGGCTCTGCTCGTTCTGGAATCCGGTGTGGTTCTGGACGAGGCTGTTGACGTCGGAGTACCCCTCTTAAGAGTGTAAAAGCGTGAATATTCACCCCTGTGAGTCCCGGGTAGGGAACCTTGCTGTCATGTGTGATACCGATACGTGGTCGTTCACCATCCATCCATTTCCCGGTGAATGATCTATTTTTTTTTTCAATATGGTCTTTTAATAATTTGATTATCTCAATTCATGTTCATGTCTTGCTTTGTTCTTCCGTTGCATAGTAAAGTACCTGCTTGCTGAGTATGATTTATCGTACTCACCCTTGCTCCCTTTTATTTTTGGATATCAGAGTTCGCAGCGGAAGACATGGTCGTCCGAGGAGTAGGCTGGACTAGTTGGGTGGGATGCGACTAGAGAACTTATTTATTTTCCTGTAAATGTAATAAACTTGTTAAATGATTAGAAGAGCTTCTTGAGATCCACTGTGCTGGTTTATCCTGCTTCTCTACGCCTTGCGCGTGTATAGACTTTCGGGTCTATAGGCGCGCGGCGGCTGTCATTCTACCGGGCCGGGTCTCGGGGCGTGACAGAAACGAACTGACTCAGAATGTGGACAGGGTATGATATATCTGGACGAGTGACAGCTAGGTAGACCAGGCTCCCAACAAGGTGGCGATAGCGTGTGGGGTCTGTGAGGGGATCACCATCAGTAGCACGAAGCTGAACATTGAGCTCCATAGGAGTCTCAGCAGTGCGCTCATCACCAAGAGCGCACGAGCAAGAAGATCTGAATATATTTTTCTTGGGAGATGAAGAAGCCATCAGAAGTCGAAGAGACCTCAATCCCAAGAAAATAGCGAAGAGGACCAAGATCAGACATCAGGAACTGCTCACGGAGGCGGGCCTTAACAAAGGCAATATACTCAGGGTCGTCGCCAGTAATGATCATGTCATCAACATATAAGAGGAGGAGCGTCCGACCACGAGGTGAGGTGTGGACAAACACGCGGGGTCATGGTCGCTAGGCGAGAAACGCTCAAACCAGGCGCGAGGGGCTTGTTTAAGGCCATAGAGGGAGCGCCGAAGACGGCAGACCATACCATCAGGAACAGAGTACCCCGGTGGTGGCTGCATATAAACCTCCTCACGCAACTCACCATTGAGAAAAGCATTCTGGACGTCAAGCTGAGACACAGACCAATGACGAACAGAAGCCACAGCGAGAAGAGTGCGAACAGTGGTCATGTGGCGACGGGAGCGAACGTCTCATCATAATCGCCCGTGCTCCTGCTGAAAGCCACGAGCCACAAGCCGAGCTTTGTAACGCTCAGAGAACCATCGGAGCGAGTCTTGATCTTATAGACCCACTTGCATGTGATGGGACGAACACCAGGAGGAGGGGAAACGAGATCCCACGTGCCAGTGCGCTCAAGTGCAGCAATCTCCTCAGCCATCGCAAGCTGCCATTCAGACTGAGCCATGGCATCCCGATAGGAAGAGGGCTCAACAACAGCCGAAAGACCAAACTGGGAAGGAGAATAGCGATCAGGAGACCGTAACGAAGGCCGAGACCGAAGGTTATGAACCGGTGTACACGGGGAAGGTGGCGCTCCGGAAGTAGAGGGCATGTCAGAGGGATCATCCTCAACACGAGGGCGACGAGTGTAGTGGAGAGGAAAGGGAGAGAGGTAGGATGCACTGGAGAGGGAGGTGGCGAGGGAGGAGAAGAGGATGGTGTCGGGTGTATCGGGAACAGTGGGACTCGGCGGAGGTGGAGGTGGAGGAGGAACATGAGGCACGGAGGGAGATGTGTCGGGAAGTATAAGAAAGGAGATATCCTCAACCGAAAAGGTCGAGGCAGTAGGACGCGGATAGTACGAACGAGACTCATCAAAGGTGACATCACGGGAAATACGGAGCCGACGAGTAACAGGATCCCAACATCGATAGCCCTTGTGCTCATCACTATAGCCAAGAAAGACACACTCAACCGACTGAGCGGTCAATTTGGTGCGTTCGCGGGGAGCTAAGAGAACATAGCACACACACCCAAACATGCGAAGAGATGAGTAGTCAGGAGAACGACCCGAGAGACGCTCCATGGGGATACCACCCTGCAAGGCAGCCGAAGGCTGGATGTTGATAAGATAGGTGGATGCGGAAACAGCCTCAGCCCAAAAGTGGGGAGGAAGAGAGGCAGCGATCATCATCGCACGAGCCGTCTCAAGGAGGTGGCGATGCTTGCGCTCAGCAACGCCATTCTGAGCATGGGCACCAGGACAAGAGAACTGGGCAAGAGTACCCTCCTGAGCAAGAAAACCACGCAACATCTGGGAGATATACTCACCAGCCGAGTCAGCACGAAAAACACGAATGGGCGTGGAAAACTGGGTGTGTACCATGGCAGCAAATCGCTTGTATATAGGGAGAACCTCGCTGCGAGATTTCATAAAATAGAGCCAAGTGTAGCGAGAGAAGTCATCAATAAAAGAACATAGTAGCGATGACCACCTTTCGAATCGAAGGGAGCAGGACCCCATACATCAGAATGCACTAAGTCGAAAGGACGCTGAGAGACTGACTCACTCGTAGGATAAGGTAATTGAGTCTGTTTGCCAAGTCTACAACCATTACAATGTAAAGATACATCGCCAGAGACAGACCCTAAGACACCTTGATGCACTAGCGAGGACAAGCGAGAGCCACATATATGACCAAGTCGATGATGCCACTGTTGGAAGGACGCAGAGGAGGAGGCAGCAAGAGCATGCGAGCTGGCGGGTGTGGTGGCAGCGGAAGGAACACGAAGCCAGTCAACCTCCCAAAGGCCCTGAGCATCATGGCGCCGAGGGCCAGCTCCAACTAGAGCCTTGGTGCGACGATCCTGAACAGAGCAAGAGTCGGGATCAAGAATGACACGACAACCAGAATCAGCAAGTTGAGCAGAGAAAAGATTCATGGTAAGACGAGGAACATGAGAAACACCAGGAACAGAGAAGGACGGAGTAGAAAGAGTGCCACGACTAGCAACAGGAAGCGGTGTGCCGTCGGCAGTAAGAACATTGACAGGAGAATCAAGAGGTCGAAGAGAAGACAGAGAGAAGAATCAGAAGACATGTGAAAGGAAGCTCCAGAATCCAGAACCCACGGAGATGTACCTGACTGTGTAGGCGGTGGTGGCGGAGCAGCAGTAGTGGAAGCAGTCAGGGAGGCAGCAGTGCCTGTCGAGGAAGAACCCGAGGAAGCCAGTATACGCTTGAGCCGCACAATGTCCTGGTCTGTGAGTGATGCAGTAGAGGAGCGACTCAGGTCACGCTGCTTCTGGTGACAGTCAGACTCTGGGTGACCCGGCTTCTTGCAGTAGCCACAGAAGGTGTGAGAGCGCCGACCTGATCGTGCATAAGGCGGGCGCCCGCTCACCCCCCTGAGGGAGTGGGGAGCAGCGGTGGAGCAGACGACACAGGAGCTCGGGCAGAGAGCACAGTGGGAACCACAAGCAAACCAGCAGAACGGAGACGTGTCTCCTCAGCTCGAAGCTCTGCAAGTACCTCTGATATAGGAACACGACGACCACGGGCAAGCAGGTGAGCACGCCGAGGCTCAAACTCTGCACGGAGGCGAGACAGGAACTCATGACACGCTGAAACTCCAAATCTGACCTCACTGACTGACAGCAGCGACAAGCACCACAAACAACTGTCCTCAGAGAGTCAAGCTGACGCCAGATGGCAGAGCACTGTGTGTAGAACTCATCAACAGTAGAGTCACCCTGCTGAAGATCATGCTCCTGACGCACTACAGAAGGTAGAGAGCATCACCAGAGGGCTGATAGCGCTGACAAAGATAAGTCCACATCGCAGCAGCAGCGCCCAGCCCATAAACTCAGAGGCAAACTGGGGTAGAACACTAGCAGTGAGGACGGCAGCAGCACGAGCATCATCATTGCACCACTGAGTGTAAACAGACAGAGCATCCCGATAGATGGAGAGAGACTCGAGTAATCCGATACCTGCTGGTCATAGGCTTCAACTGCAAGATCATCAGCATTCTTGGCGGCATCCCGATCAGCCTGAGAAGCATCAGCGGCAAGAACGGGTGGCACCGGTGGGGTGGGAGCCACAGGAGCAACAGGGCACGGCGGACAGGAGACCTCGCCAGAGAGAACACCCCACAGCAGGAGGCCACGCATGTGGATACGCATAAAGCCCACAAAGTCGGCGTAGTTGGTGCCATCAAAGATCACAGAGCACCGAGGAATAGCAACATAGCCCGAAGAAGACATCACGAGCTTTTGCTCTGTTGGAATCTGGTTTCAAATCCGGAAATTTCCGGGCCTGGTATGAAATCCGGAATTTTCTGGCCTGGTACCGGAACAATCCGGAATGAATTCCGGGTCAGCACCGGGCGAGAACCGGGCGATTCTGGGAGAGTCCAGTACCGGTTTTTGGAATCCGGTTTGAAATCCGGAATTTTCCGGGATCAGTACCGGAAGCCCGACGCGATGCACACCTCGTCTCCGTCGATGGTGAGTGATACGTCTCCAACGTATCCATAATTTATGTTGTTCCATGCTTATATTATACCATTTGCTACATGTTTTATATACACTTCATATCACTTTTATGCATTTTCTGGGACTAACCTATTAACAAGATGCCACAGTGCCAGTTCCCTGTTTTCTGCTGTTTTTGGTTTCAGAAAGTTACTTCTGGAAATATTCTCGGAATTGCACGAAACAAAAGGCCAAGTCCCTATTTTTCCAACACGTACACGGAGTCCGAAGGAGAGACGAAATTGAGCCACGAGGTGGCCAAACCACAGGCCGGCGCGGCAGTGGGCCCACCGCGCCGCCTGGTGGTTTGGGCCCCTCGGGGGTCCGCCGACATCGCCCCTTCGCCTATTTATTCCCCGAGACGTGAAAACCCTAAAACACCGAGCCTTTCATCCAGAACATATTCGCTGCCGCCGCCGTCGTCAACCCTAACTCGGGGGGTTCTGAAGCTCTTCCCGGCACCCTGCCGGAGAGGGGAATCATCACCGGAGGGCTCTACATCGCCATGCCCGCCTCCGGAGTGATGCGTGAGTAGTTCATCCTTGGACTATGGGTCCATAGCAGTAGCTAGATGGTTGTCTTCTCCACTTGTGCCATCATGTTTAGATCTTGTGAGCTGCCTATCATGATCAAGATCATCTTATTGTAATGCTACATGTTGTGTTTGCTGGGATCTGACTTATATTGATACCTATGTGGAGCTGAATATTATATTATCATGTCTATGTCATTTGTGATCTTGCATGCTCTCCGTTACTTGTTGAAGCCTTGGCCAAGTGAATACTTGTGACTCCAAGAGAGGGTATTTATGCATGATAGTTGGGTTCAACCTCTATTTAACCTGGGATAGTGACAGCAAGTTCTAAGGTTGTAGATGTGTTGTTGCCACTAGGGGTAAAACAGCAATGCTTTATTCAAGGATGAATGTATTGTTTACATTACGCACATTACTTAATGCAATTGTCTGTTGCTTGCAACTTAATACTGGAAGGGGTACGGATGTTAACCGGAAAGTGGACTATTTAGGCATAGATGCATGCTGGATAGCGGTCTATGTACTTTGTCGTAATGCCCAAATGAATCTCATAGTAGACACCACAACTCACACATGCATGTTATATGCACTTATCAATTGTCAATTGCCCAGCTGTAATTTGTTTACCCAGCATGTTAGTTATCTTATTGGAGAGACACCACTAGTGAACTGTGGACCCCGGTCCATTCTTTTACATCTGAAATACAATCTACTGCAATCATTGTTCTCTACTGTTTTATGCAAACAAACATCATCTTCCATTCGATACGTTTAACCCTTTGTTTTCAGCAAGCCGGTGAGATTGACAACCTCACTGTTAAGTTGGGGCAAAGTAATTTGATTGTGTTGTGCAGGTTCCACGTTGGCACCGGAATCCCTGGTGTTGCGCCGCACTACACTCCTTCACCAACACCTTCGAAGCAACCTCGTTTTCCTACTGGTTCGATTAAACCTTGGTTTCATACTGAGGGAAAACTTGCTGCTGCACTCATCATACCTTCCTCTTGGGGTTCCCAACTGACGTGTGACGTACAAGCATTGTTTCTGGCACTGTTGCCGGGGAGATATTCCCTCGTCAACTTAGCGCTAGCAACACGTTTTCTGGCGCCGTTGCCGGGGAAAACCGAATTGCTTCTGCAAGGGGAGTCTCTCACACCCAATCTCTTTACTTTGTTATTTGTCTTGCTTAGTTTATTTTTATTTAGTCTTGTTTGCTCTCTTTATCAAAAACACAAAAAAATTAGTTACTTGTTTAATTCGTTTGATTTTGTTTTTCAAAATGAGTACTCCTGAGAACACTAAGTTGTGTGACTTCACTAGCACAAACAACAATGATTTCATATGCACTCCTATTGCTCCACCTGCTTCTAAGCAGAATTTTATGAAATTAAACCTGCTCTATTAAATCTTGTTATGAAAGAGCAATTTTCTGGTGTTAGTACTGATGATGCTGCTGCCCATCTTAATAACTTTGTTGAACTTTGTGAAATGCAAAAGTATAAGGATATGGATGGGGATATTATAAAACTGAAACTTTTTCCTTTCTCCTTGAGAGGAAGAGCTAAAGAATGGTTGCTTTCTTTGCCTAGAAATAGTATTGATTCTTGGACAAAATGCAAAGATGCTTTCATAGGGAAATATTATCCTCCTGCTAAGATTATATCCTTGAGAAGTAGCATTATGAATTTTAAACAACTTGATAATGAACATGTTGCTCAAGCTTGGGAAAGAATGAAATCTTTGGTGAAGAATTGTCCCACTCATGGACTGACTACTTGGATGATCATCCAAACCTTTTATGCAGGATTAAATTTTTCCTCAAGGAACTTATTGGATTCAGCCTCTGGAGGAACCTTTATGTCCATCACTTTAGGTGCAGCAACAAAGCTACTTGATGATATGATGATCAACTATTCCGAATGGCACACCGAAAGAGCTCCTCAAGGTAAGAAGGTAAATTCTGTTGAAGAAACCTCCTCTTTGAGTGATAAGATTGATGCTATTATGTCTATGCTTGTGAATGGTAGATCTCATGTTGATCCTAATAATGTTCCTTTAGCTTCATTGGTTGCTCAAGAAGAGCATGTTGATGTAAACTTCATTAAAAACAACAACTTCAACAACAATGCTTATAGGAATAATTTTGGTAGCAACAACTATAAGCCTTATCCTTCAAATGGTTATGGCAATTCTTATGGTAATTCCTACAGCAACAATAGAAGTGTGTCCTCTGATCTTGAAGCTATGCTTAAAGAATTTATTAGCACACAAAAAGCTTTCAATAAAACTGTTGAGGAAAAGTTTGAAAAAATTGATGTTCTTGCTTCTAAAGTTGATAGTCTTGCTCATGATGTTGAAATTCTAAAACTGAAAGTTATGCCTAATGAAGTTAAAGATACTAAGTCATTTGCTACAGCAAATGCCATCCAAGTTCGAATTGATAATAATATTAGGATGTTGGCTGAATTGCATGCTAGGTGGGAAAAAGAGGAAGAACTTGAAAAAGAGAATAGTATAGTTAGAGTTTGTACTATCACCACCACTAGTAATGCTAATGTTTACATGCTAGTAAGCCTCCTACTATTGATGGTAATGTTATTGGTGTTGGTAATGTCTCTACTACTTCTGCAAAGCGTTTGAAATTGCCTAAAACTGCTGAAACTTTTTCTGATAAAAGTGCTGAAATTTTTCAAACTATTGGAGACAATGGTTCCACCACCATTGACAATAATGATTTTGATTTTGATGATTGTAACATCTCTGAAGTTATTATGTTCTTGCAAAAATTAGCTAGAAGTCCCAATGCTAGCACTATTAATTTGGCTTTTACAAAGCATATTACAAATGCTCTTTTGCAAGCTAGGGAGGAGAAGTTGAAACTTAAAGCTTCTATTCCTAGGAAATTAGAAGATGGTTGGGAACCCATCATTAAGGTAAAGGTGAATGATTTTGATTGCAATGCCTTGTGTGATCTTGGTGCAAGTATTTCGGTTTTGCCCAAGAAGCTTTATGATATTCTTGATTTGCCACCTTTGGAACATTGTTATTTGGATGTTTTTCTCGCTGATAATGCTATGAAGAAACCTTTGGGGCGAGTTAATGATGTTTTTATTACAGTAAACAATAACCTTGTCCCCGTTGATTTTATTGTTATGGATATTGAATGCAATGCATCTTGTCCTATTGTTTTGGGAAGACCTTTTCTTCGAACTGTTGGTGCCATCATTGATATGAAAGAAGGTAATATAAGGTACCAATTTCCTCTCAAGAAAGGTATGGAACACTTCCCTAGGAAGAGAATGAAGTTACCTTTTGACTCTATTGTTAGAGCAAGTTATGATGTTGATGCTTCTTCTCTTGACAACACTTGATTTTCACTTTCTGCGCCTAGCTGAAAGGCGTTAAAGAAAAGCGCTTATGGGAGACAACCCATCGTTTTTATTTGCTGTTATTTTTGTTTTCTTTGAGTCAAGGAGTTTTGTTACTTCTGTAGCAACTCCTTTGTATCTTTATTTTATCGCAATGTTGTGCCAAGTAAAGTTCTATATTGAAAGTTGATGCAAGATTTGGATTTCTGCGCAGTGACAGATTTTTAGCTGTCACGGATTTGAGCTTATCTCCCTGTAGAAAATTCAAAAATTCTGAAAAAATCACGCATATTCCTGAGATATGTACGCAACTTTCATTATTTTAGGCCAGATCCATCTGAGCAACTTAAGTGCCTCGAAAAAATTCGTCATTCCAGACTGTTCTGTTTTTGACAGATTCTGCCTTTTGTTTTGCATTCGCTCTTTTACTGTGTTTGTGTGGATTTCTTTGCTCCACAAAGCATTGGTGGCTGTAGCTAATGTCCAGAAGCTTTGGGATTGATTGTATCATTACAGAATATGAGAATTTTTGATTATGCACTAACCCTCTAATGAGAACTGTCTTGAGTTTGGTGTGAAGGAAGTTTTCAAGGATCAAGCGAGAAGGGTGATATTATGTGATCAAGAAGAGTGAAAAGCCTAAGCTTGGGGATGCCCCCGTGGTTCATCCCAACCATATTCAGAGAGACTCAAGCGTCTAAGCTTGGGGATGCCCAAGGCATCCCCTTCTTCATCAACAAACTTATCAGGTCATCTCTAGTGAAACTATATTTTAATTCTTTCACATCTTATGCGCTTTACTTGGAGCGTCTGTGTGTTTTTATTTTTTTTTTGTGTTTGAATAAATTCGGATCCTAGCAATCCTTGTGTGGGAGAGAGACACGCTCCGCTTTTTCATGTGAATACTCATGTTCTTCACTTATATTTGTTGAGTATTCTTAACTAGCTACTGCAGTGCTTTTAGCTCCTGTTTTTCATGCATCTCTTCGAGCTGTTAGCACTTGTTTATAAATACTCTCTTGCTGCATTATATTATCATTTGGAGAGTTTATGTTTAAATAAATTGATTGGTGTTTGTTTGGAAGAAAGAAAATGCTACATGTAGTAGTTGGTATTGGAAAAGACATATGCATTCTTGTAGATCATTGTCTTGTTTCGATTTGATGCTTTGCAATTGTTTTGAGCTCTCAAGTAGATCATGTTTAAGCTCTTGCATCATGTAGTTAAAGCCTAGTAGTGGAGAACTACCGTAGAGCTTGTTGAGACTTGGGATGCATATTTGTTCTCTCTAAGGTCTAGATATTTTCTGGTAAAATGTTTGAGCAACAAGGAAGACAGTGTAGAGTCTTATAATACTTGCAATATGTTTTTATGTGATTCTTGCTGTACCGGTTTATACTTGTGTTTGCTTCAAACAACCTTGCTAGCCTAAACTCTGTACTGAGAGGGAATGCTTCTCGTGCATCCAAAACTTGAGCCAAAACCCATGCCATTTGTGTCCACCATACCTACCTACTATGTGGTATTTCCTGCCATTCCAAGTAAATATTTCATGTGCTACCTTTAAACTATTCAAAACTTTATTACTCCTTATTTGTGTCAATGTTTTATAGCTCATGAGGAAGTATGTGGTGTTTTATCTTTCAATCTTGTCATTTACTTCTGACAGACTTTCACCAATGGACTAGTGGCATATACATCCGCTTATCCAATAATTTGCAAAAAGAGCTGGCAACGGGGTGCCCAGCCCCAATTAATTACAACTTTCATTAATAATTCTCTTCACATGTTTTGCCCTGATTTATCAGTAAGCAACTTAATTTGCAAATAGACACTCCTCCATGGTATGTGAATGTTGGAAGGCACCCGAGGATTCGGTTAGCCATGGCTTGTGTAAGCAAAAGGTTGGGAGGAGTGTCATCTATAAAGAAACTAAAATACATGTGTAAACAAAAGAGAAGAGGGATGATCTACCTTGCTGGTAGAGATAACGTCCTTCATGGGAGCCGCTCTTGAAAGTCTGGTTGACAAGGGGGTTAGAGTGCCCACTACCATTCGTTGACAACAACAAACACCTCTCAAATACTTATTTTGTGCTCTCTATATGCTTTCGAAAACTTAAAAAGCTCTAGCACATGATTTAATCCCTGCTTCCCTCTGCGAAGGGCCTATCTTTTACTTTATGTTGAGTCAGTTTACCTACTCCTTTCTATCTTAGAAGCAAACACTTGTGTCAACTTTGTGTGCATTGATTCTTACATGTTTACTTATTGCACTTGTTATATTGCTTTATGTTGACAACTATCCATGAGATATACATGTTACAAGTTGAAAGCAATGCTGAAACTTAATCATCCTTTGTGTTGCTTCAATGCCTTTTACTTTGAATCTATTGCTTTATGAGTTACCTCTTATGCAAAACTTTTTGATGCTTGTCTTGAAAGTACTATTCATGAAAAGTTTTTGCTTATATGATTCATTGTTTACTCTTTATCTATTTGTTAGCAAACTATAGACATTGCTTTGAGTCACTTCATTCATGACATGAGCCTTGCAATATATTGATCAAGATTGTGTGAAAGCATGTCTCCTCAGAAATTATTTGTTGTTATCGTTTTACCTACTCGAGGACGAGTAGAACTAAGCTTGGGGATGCTTGATACGTCTCCAACGTATCCATAATTTCTGCTGTTCCATGCTTATATTATACCATTTGCTACATGTTTTATATACACTTCATATCACTTTTATGCATTTTCTGGGACTAACCTATTAACAAGATGCCACAGTGCCAGTTCCCTGTTTTCTGCTGTTTTTGGTTTCAGAAAGTTACTTCTGGAAATATTCTCGGAATTGCACGAAACAAAAGGCCAGTCCCTATTTTTCCAGCACGTACACGGAGTCCGAAGGAGAGACGAAGAGCCACGAGGTGGCCAAACCACAGGCGGCGCGGCAGTGGGCCCACCGCGCCGCCTGTGGTTTGGGCCCCTCGGGGGTCCGCCGACATCGCCCCTTCGCCTATTTATTCCCCGAGACGTGAAAACCCTAAAACACCGAGCCTTTCATCCAGAACATATTCGCTGCCGCCGCCGTCGTCAACCCTAACTCGGGGGGTTCTGAAGCTCTTCCCGGCACCCTGCCGGAGAGGGGAATCATCACCGGAGGGCTCTACATCGCCATGCCCGCCTCCGGAGTGATGCGTGAGTAGTTCATCCTTGGACTATGGGTCCATAGCAGTAGCTAGATGGTTGTCTTCTCCACTTGTGCCATCATGTTTAGATCTTGTGAGCTGCCTATCATGATCAAGATCATCTTATTGTAATGCTACATGTTGTGTTTGCTGGGATCTGACTTATATTGATACCTATGTGGAGCTGAATATTATATTATCATGTCTATGTCATTTGTGATCTTGCATGCTCTCCGTTACTTGTTGAAGCCTTGGCCAAGTGAATACTTGTACTCCAAGAGGGGGTATTTATGCATGATAGTTGGGTTCAACCTCTATTTAACCTGGGATAGTGACAGCAAGTTCTAAGGTTGTAGATGTGTTGTTGCCACTAGGGGTAAAACAGCAATGCTTTATTCAAGGATGAATGTATTGTTTACATTACGCACATTACTTAATGCAATTGTCTGTTGCTTGCAACTTAATACTGGAAGGGGTACGGATGTTAACCGGAAAGTGGACTATTTAGGCATAGATGCATGCTGGATAGCGGTCTATGTACTTTGTCGTAATGCCCAAATGAATCTCATAGTAGACACCACAACTCACACATGCATGTTATATGCACTTATCAATTGTCAATTGCCCAGCTGTAATTTGTTTACCCAGCATGTTAGTTATCTTATTGGAGAGACACCACTAGTGAACTGTGGACCCCGGTCCATTCTTTTACATCTGAAATACAATCTACTGCAATCATTGTTCTCTACTGTTTTATGCAAACAAACATCATCTTCCATTCGATACGTTTAACCCTTTGTTTTCAGCAAGCCGGTGAGATTGACAACCTCACTGTTAAGTTGGGGCAAAGTAATTTGATTGTGTTGTGCAGGTTCCACGTTGGCACCGGAATCCCTGGTGTTGCGCCGCACTACACTCCTTCACCAACACCTTCGAAGCAACCTCGTTTTCCTACTGGTTCGATAAACCTTGGTTTCATACTGAGGGAAAACTTGCTGCTGCACTCATCATACCTTCCTCTTGGGGTTCCCAACTGACGTGTGACGTTACACGCATCAAGCATAGTTTCTGGCGCTGTTGCCGAGAGATATTCCGTCATCAACTTAGCGCTAGCAGTGAGCGAGCAAGCCGGCGGGGCAGCAGCCCGCAACGGCGGCAGGCCGAGCGGTCGAGCAGGCCGGAGGTCCGGCGGTGGCGCGGCAGGCGGAGGGAGCGACCGGCGGCGGCCGAACGAGGCCGAAGTAGCAAAGTGAATCATTATTTTGTGTTGACACTATTAGTACGTTCATTATTCTATTCATTGGGTACTACAAAATGCAGCGACGCGATTTGTTACTTTAGAGCAACGAACTGCAACGCGAGGAAATCCGCAGTTCAGACTCTTTTGCCTTGTTGTACTTGGCCAATTCCTCGAAAGATTCAGGTATAGAGTGGTACTCATGAAACATGAGGCCTTTTGTCCTACATAAGGGAATAGAAGACAATCATCATATACCTAATGTCGTATTGGATATGATACGTGAAGGAATGAAACTGAGAAAACATACTTACCACTGATGAGGACGGCAGTAGGTGAGAAGGTGATCAACATGGTGAAGGGGCGCATGGAGGGGCGGATCCTATCCTTGCCGTCGTGTATTTGCATGACACGGCTAACTGCTCAGAGAAACTGTACTCACCGAGTGCACCATGACGGGGGACCGCGTGAGGAGAAGTAAACGGAGTCGCCGCTCACAGAAGGGAGGTCCCTGGCCAAAACAGACAGTCTGAGGCTCCTATCTTCGTTGAGGAACAGCGCGTGCCACCAAGGCTACTCAGTGGGATCAGCTCACCGCGGTCGATGTCCAGAGCAAATAGCTTGTAGGCATTTCGTTGGAGCTGGTCCGCGCCACATGGTTGTGAAGTTAAATGGGTGGACGGCAAGCAGCACTTGCGCGCTGGACTCCATGAGGAAGTACCAGCATAGCCTCAGATCTCCGAAATGATCTGGAACATGGGAGAGCACGGGCTGGGTGATCTGGGGTATAGCTGCGGCTTATAGCTCTCATGCGACGTGTTTCAGCGAATTGGAAGGAGAGCGACGTATTTGGAGCGAATAGCTCTCGTGCGACGGATCGGAGCGGGTAAATAGCTCTCGTGCGACACAGGCATTAAATCGGTCGTCAACGAGTTCAGTTAGCGCTAAGACATGTCGGGCCACCAAATTAATTAGCACCGCATCAAGTCAAACTGCCCCTGTGCCCGTCCGCCCCTGACCTGAACTGTTTTGAAACTGCCCGCGCTCCATTCTTCAGCTCGGCGGCGACGGCAGCGGCGGAGCCCTCTTTCGGTAGCGGCGCCTTCATGGTTAGTGAATTCGGAGCTCTAGTCCCAATCCCCTCCGCATGTTTGTAGATCTGAGCTCGTGCCTCTGTTTTGCTTGTTGAAATGCCGTTGAAATCGATAGAAGTGAGAGGGGGCCGCCCGGTGAGAGGAGCTCGTGGACCCGGAGCCCGTGGTCAGATCGAGAAGGAGCCGCTAGATTCAGCTTCGAACAGGTAATGCGCCTCCCTCCCGCCCAATTTTGATGCGATTTCCGGCCTCCTCTGATCTTTCTCACACTGCCCGCCTATAACAGAGAGGATGCTGCTCGAACCTTTGAATTTGCGGTCAATTTCTTTCCATCGATGGCAAAATTAGTTGATGGTAGCATGGAGAACATCCAGAGAGACACAATTGTGAAATGGGAGGTTGGTTGTGCAGAGATTGATCCCACTGAACTACAGAAGATGGAAGAGAGGACGGTGAGGAAATTGGTGGAGAAAATTGGGGAAAACTGTGGTTTGGGTCCAGAGCAAGAGGTTTCGCTATTGCGGTATGATGATTTCAAAGGAGAGTATGTCATAATTGAAGATGGTGAACAGATTATTGATGAAATCGATAGGCAAGAGGGCTGGGCAAGCCTCAGGGCTGATTTTTTTGCTGAGCTCGTTGATCTGAATATTGATTCAAAGGTGGGTTATGTGTCGTCACACTTGGCTATGCAGAAGGCAGATGATGATTGGGCTTCACAGAGGCAGATTGTTCCCATTATTACCGATGTGACAGTAATAGCCGATGGGGCTAATGCACATGCACAAGAGGGAAATGTTGCTGTTGTTGATTGGAATGCAGTTGAATTGGAGGAGCATACTGATTTGGTCATTGCACCAATTGCTGACACTGAGATGGCCAAACTATTTGGCATTCCAGTCGATGACAGAGAGGAGGAGGAGAGGGATGAAGCTAGTGATAATTCTGACAGAGATTTGTGTGAAGATGTAGATGAACAGTTGATGGAAGATGCTGCAGATTATGTAGATGATGCACAAAATGATGAGCTGGTGCATGTGTATGACAAGGAAAACCCTGTCATTCAAGTGGGAAAGTTGTGGCCAAACATGGATGAGTTCAGGTTGTCTTTCAAGACTTATGCAGTCAGACATCAGTTTGATGCCAAGACACTTTGGACTGATAGAAAGAAGTTTTATGCTAAGTGCAGAGGTTTTGATGGTAGTGGTGTGAGGCCTTGCAAGTGGTACATATCTGCTAGACTGCAGCCTGATGGAAGTACAGTCAGGTTAACCAAATCCCTCATCAACATACTTGTCTTACAAGTTCACAAAAAATATCAAGCATGACATCACAGATTTGGGTTGCAGAAAAGATAACTCTAATTTTGGCGAAAACACCGAACACTACTGCCAAAAGACTGAAAGTAGACTTGGAAAAGTTGTACCCCATTAAACTGAATTATACCACAGTGTGGAAGGCTAAACAAAGAGCAATGAAGAATTTGTATGGTGATTGGGCAAACACATTTAGGATGCTTTACAATTTCAAAGCAGAGGTGGAGAAAAGGTCACCTGGCAGTATTGTCGAGATAGATACAGAGGTATCAGAGGATGGCAAGGTTTATTTCTCCAAATTCTTTATGGCTTTAAAGCCTTGCACCGATGGCTTCAAAGCAGGATGTCGTCCATATTTGAGCATAGACTCATCATTTTTGACAGGCAAGTGGAATGGTCAGTTGCAGCATGCAATGCTCTAGATGGACACAACTGGATGTTTCCTGTTGCTGTTGGCTTGTTTCAGTCAGAGACAGAGGCTTCATGGACATGGTTCATGATGCAGTTGAAAAGAAGCTTAGGGCCAGTGTCACCTTTGACAATACACACAGATGCATGCAAAGGTCTGGAAAATGCAGTTAAAAATGTGTTCCCACATGCTGAGCAGAGGGAGTGCTTTGGCCATTTGTGGATGAATTTGATCAAAAAATTTAGAGGAGATGAATTTGGGAGAATGTGGCCAGCAGCAAGATCTTACACTAAACAGACACATTCATATCATCTTGGTAAGGTAATGGCAACATGCGAGGAGTTTGGTACATGGTTGAACACCTACCATTCTTTATTATGGTACAGGTCAGGTTTTAACACTGTCATCAAGTGTGATCATATCAACAACAATTTGGCAGAAAGTTTCAACAACAAGGTGAAGCAGCTAAAAGATTTGCCTGTGCATGACATGGTTGGCCAAATCAGGATCATGCTCATGCGGCTATGGGAATTGAGAAAAAAGATTGGTGATTGTCTGCAAGGTGACAAACTTCCAGCAGTGGTGCAACAGGTGGTCAACAGAAGCAGAAGTCTTACACATTTGTCTGTTGAAAAATCATCACTGTGGGGTGCTGAAGTTAGAGATAACAAGACTGGAAGGAGGCATGTTGTTGACACTGAATTGCATGATTGCAGTTGCCTCGAGTGGCAACACACTGGTAAACCATGTGAGCATGCCATTCTATTCTTAGCCTCACAGCTGAAGATAAACTTGCATCCATATCTGCATGAATATTATTCGGTAGCAAAATTCAAAGCTGCATATGCAACTCCAATTCCACCACTTACAGATCAGTCTCAGTGGCCAGAAGTGCCGCTTGAATTTTCCATGTGTCCTCCTCTGACAAAAAGAAAGGCAGGCAGACCTAAACAGAGTAGATTCAAGGCATGGTTTGAAAAAGGTGGGAGTAGTAAGAAGGGCAAGAATGACAAGAAAGATGGAAAGCCAAAAAGGGTTCAAAAGGATAGCAAAAATAGATGCAAGCGGTGCCAAGTACTTGGCACAGAGAGGGATCTAGACAATGCATTTACTCTTCTCCTAAGCCCACAAAGTATGTGCTTGTTTATTTGTGTTTTTTCATATTGTGCTTTTGTTTCAATTATAAATATGTGGCATGCTTTGTTGTTTTCAGGAGGAAGTTTGCAAGTTAGCCTCTTGTTGTTGAACAGTGTTGGCCAACAAAAAGAGCAAGAGTAAGTGGCTGCAGAAGGAAGAGAAGTCAGTGGCAACAGTTTGGTGCTGAAACTGAAGAAATTGCAGTCGAGGTGCACACTGTCGAAACTGAAGAAACTGCAGCTGTTGTCACTGAAGAAACTGATGTCGAGGTGCACACTGAAGAATTTGATCGAACTGAACCTGCTTTGAGTTTCAGGAGGTGATAGCATCGATTCCAATGAAGAAAACCAAGATGATCAGTGAACTTGTGTGTGCAGTACAACCAAAAACAAGAAATGCTAAGGCGAAGAAGAGTACACGGCGTGGTCGGAAGAGATAGAACTGTTGGTCATTTGAAATTTATGGCATGTAATAACATTTGTTGGGCACTATGTATCCACATGTTTCCATCCGAACTTGTTTGGTTATTGTTTTCAAACTGAAATTCAAATTTGATGCAAAATTCAAATTTCGGTTTAAATTCAAATTTGGACTCAAGTTGAACTTTTGACTAGGGTATGATGTTTCAATGCTACCTCAACTCAAATATGTATGTTATCTGATCATTCTGAGCCCTTTTGTTAAGTTAGACTCATAGTCATCAAAAGTGTGTTTCAAATGACCTCCAAAGGTAGGGTAAACGCCCTCATTTCTAAGCAACTTTTTTTTGCATCTTCTCTAAATCATCCAAATAAAATTCCTACACCTCTATCCTACCTATGTAGTGTAAATCTGAAGTTTCATTATGTATTGAATAAATATTCTATTTTTATTTATTTTTATTTAAATAACATGGTTTAATAGAAAATCATATAAAAACAAATTAAAATCATGTTTATTTTTTCTCGTTACTACATCACATAATAAGACTATGTGCGTTGGTTTGAGGATGTTTTGATTTTTTTTGAATTAGTTATGCTCGACCCTAGTGACTAGAACACACATCCTCTTCCATTGAAAACCATAGTACATTGTTCGAAGTTTCACATTTTAGTGGAGGCATTTCCGTCCAAATGTATGTAAACCATATTTATTTTTTTTCTCGTTACTACATCACATAACAAGACCATGTGCGTTGGTTTGAGCATGTTTTGATTTTTTTTGAATTAGTTATGCCTAACCCTAGTTGTTCGAGGTCTCTCACATGATTTGAGGATTTTTCACAAAAATGGATGTAAATCATATGTATATTTTTTATCGTTACTACACTACATAATAAGACTTTGGGCACAAGTTTTATATTTTTTGATTTTTTTAATTAGTTATGCTTAACCCTAACCCTAGTAACTGCTCAAAACCCCTCTAAACCCCGTCCGAAACCCCTCTAAACCCCGCACCCTTCTGGGCCGTTGATCGCTCTGCGTGGATGGTTCAGATCTGGCGCTAGGGTTAGCTCCGTGCGCATGTGACTGCCGATCCCGCGTCTGCGCTCGTTCTGCTCTCTGATTGGCTAGCGGTGCGTGGAGCGCTGATTGGTTCAATTGGTGGGGTTTGGATCACCCGTGCGCTCGATCTGGACCGTCATTACGATCAAACGACTCTAAATGATGCGGTGCATGGACTGGGCGTAGGAGTGTATGACTCCGTGTGTTTGTCTCAACGAAACTGCATGCACCAATGGCCACTGACTAGTGGGCCCCGTTCACCAGCCCGATACATGCAGACATTGCATGCATGCCGCAGCCGCCCCAGCCCTCGACGCAGCCCTGCACACCTCGATTCAGAAAAAGCGTCGCACCCACGCTATTAGCAGCGATGCATCGATGCATCGATTCAGCCCGCGTCTCATCGATGCATGCCCGTGTCTCATCGATGCTGCCCGCGTCTCATCGATTCATCGTCGCAGTCCGAAGGCCGCCCAGTCTGAACGCCGTCGCGCCGCTCATCTCTTCATCTCTCCCACTTAATACACACATCGACGGGGAAGAAACGCCACCGCTCCTTCGTCTTCTCTCACACCACGGCTTTATAAGGCCCTCTCTTCTTCCTCTTCTCTCACACTCTTCTCTCAAGCCGCATCCTTCCTCTTCTCTCAAACCCTAGCCACCATGCAGTTCAACGGCCTGACCTTCCAACGCCCTACCACCGTGCCGGTGGCGGTATCCGCCCGGTGTCCTCGTTGCGAACCAGCTGCGCGTGTGGCCCTTCTCGAGGTGGAGGGGGGCAAGGGATTGGGCGCTCTACTTCCTCTCGTGTGGCTACCGCCACCTTCCCCGGGGCTCGCCGCGCATGTTCCGGCTTGAGGAGTACACTGACAACGGTATCGGCGTCGGCTACTACGTCACCTTCACCAACAGCTTCGATGCTTACCACCTCCTCGGGCAGGTGTTTTGGTATGGGTGCGAGTTCATCGCATTCACGAACTATAACATCTACACGAACTTCAGCGACATCTTCCACTACCACGGCCGCATTCACACCCTCCCCTACAACATGGAGGACAACGAGGACGACGAGTGAGCCACCCCGAGGGAGGAGCCAAGGAGAAGTCAAGGAGGAGTCAAGGAGGAGCTGTTATATGTTTGTTTGCCATGTTTGTTTCGGTTTGTTTATTTCAATGTAGTTTATTTCCATGTTTGTTTCGGTTTGTCGCTTGCTTGGGCATATATGCCCCTCTTTAGTTTATTTCCATGTAAGATGATGCCCCTATATATCGAGCTATATATCTATGTGTTGAGTCGATGCTAGTTATAGTGTAAGGTTCGTAAGTTGTAAGAGGGCACAAGTTATATGTGTGATGCTGTTAGTGCTACTATGTTGTCCAACAAAATGTATTGTTGGTCCTAATATGTTTGTTTCGTTCAAAACAATTTTTTGCATGAGCCATGTAAGAAACAGAAATATTTTTTTTAAAGGTCAAAATATGTGATTTTTGCCTTTTGCCATGCAAGTAACAAAATTTTTGCCGAAACATGTAAAACATGTGCTACAAGGGAAACAAGTAAAACATGTGCTACCTTTTTGCCGAAGCAAAATTTGTTACAACAAGCTAAAACAAGTAAATAAGTTTGCCTCTAAGCAAAATTTGTTACAACAAGCTAAAACAAGTAAATATATGTGCATTTGCCTCTATGTGTGCCTCTACGCAAAATTTTATTTTACAGGAATAATCCAAGCATTTTTCCCTACACATGTGTGCCTCTATCCTATTAAAAAAGAGTGCCCACACAGGGGTGGGCTTTTTTCTTTTCGGATCTGGTTAGTTTCTCAAGGCCCATCATCTCTTCGTCAGCCCAGAAAGTTTTTTTACTGGAAAACAAAACATTGGTATGAACTGTTGGCATGTTTTCTCACGGCCCAACATATAATCTGGCAGCCCAGAACGTTTTTTTTTACTGAAAACAGAGCTGTCGACTAAAGTTAACTGAAGAACTGTCTGAACTGTTAACTGAACAACATCTAATCGGGCCCGAACAAATTCACAAACTTCCCAAATTGCTGTTTCGATTCGATTAAGTTACACGAACTTGGCATGGCGCACAGATCGCGTTCTCTGCCCTAACGACGGATAAACAACAAGTAAAAGAAAAACAGAGCAATGATACAACAATACAATCCAGCTGCCATCAAATTTGCTTGCTTCTGCAAATCGATCATCTGCTTCAGATGTTTCTTGATCTTCTTCAGTTCCTGGTTCAGTTCGCACTCCACGGGCACTGCACCATTGCGCGCATTACTCGTCGTCGGCACATCTCTGTCCGGGGCGGACGAGCTCCCAAAATCCCAATTCTGCACACCAAGCAGCGGCCCCCAATTGAGCTCCCAGGTTGCGGCCCCATTCGAATCAATGTAGCCCTCCCTCTTTAAGCCTCTCAAGATATAAATCCATCCACTCGAAATGGGTACAGTTCTTCAAGATCTGAAAACGGCCACATGAACCCTAAATCCAAATTTTGACGAGAAAACACGAATTGGGGAGAAATCAGAGCAAATGGCTGCGAAAGAACTGAGATCTAACCTTGCCATCCCTTCCTTGCAGTGTCTTGCTCAGGCATTTGACAAACTCGCGCCCAAGATTGCCATTCTCATCCGTCTTACTCACCCAACGTTTAAGGGGCTCTGGGCGTGGGCATTTAGGGCACCGTGTCAGTGGCACTGCACCATACTTTGGCCATCTTGACTGCGAGGCGGAGGAGCTAGACATCGGTGCGCGTCGTCGCCGGAGAAGAGAGAGATGCTGGAAAGGGGAAGCAATGGGCGGCGTCGGGCGGTCAGGCACGGGCGCGGTTCTTTTCTAGCTGCGCTGAGGTGGGTCCCACACCATGCGTACGTGGATAAGTGGTGGGTCCAATGTTCCCAACAGTCACCGAAACCTAACGGTCACCCCAACCTAACAGCTAACAAGCGTTTAAGGGCCATGTTGGCCGTGGGCTATTTACCGATCAGATGCGTCGCATGGCAGCTATTCGCTCCAAATACGTCGCTCTCCTTCCAATTCGCTGAAAACACGCATGAGAGCTATAAGCCCGTATAGCTGCATGATCTCTCTTTCGCCAGCCATGGTGGCGTAAAGCCTTCCTTGGAAGGGCAAGATGCTCCTTAGGAAAAGCCCTCGGTGGAGCACCTCCCAAGTTGGGCGGCCAGCCTCGGCGCCGAGCACCACTTCTGTCCACGGGAACCAGACGACGACGGCGATGGAGGTCGCGGACGTGCTGCAGACCGCGGCGTGCATGTCAAGGACGGAGTTCCGGTTCTTGCCCGCGTCGTGGAACACGGGGACGAGGGACGGGAGGTCGACCACGACCCGTGTGAAGGGATGCAGCACCCGGAGGGCGATGGTGTGCTTGTTCACGAGGATGACGAGTCCCTGGGTGAAGCCGACGATCCTATGCTTCCAGAGCTCCGGCAGGCGGACGCGGAGGCTTCTGGCCGTGCGCGTGTGGAACATGGTGATCTCGCATGCGTCGTCCGGGCGGATCACGTCACCGTCGCAGAGGGCCACCCAGCCACGCGGCAGGAGATCAGGTTTCCGAAGGGTGGGATCGCGCGGGTCACTCGTGCAGGCGCGCCAAGCGGAACAGACGGCGCGGAAGACATGTAGTCCACCACGTCGCCGGCCAGCAGCCGGGTAGTGACGAGGTGGACTATGTCAGTGGGGAGGGAAGCCCAGCCACTTATTACCTCGGGGGTCCGCCGGCGCTTGCAGGCGGAGAGCGGAGGCGAGGAGGGGCCTTTGCGCTTCCTTCCTGATGTTTCCGTCCGTGTCGGGGCCGGAGGCAGCTTTCGCCCCATCGCTCACAACCTCCGCTTGTTCCGGTCAGATCTCTATCTATAGCTAAGCTAGCCGTTTCGTCTCCGGTTCCGGCTCGAATTGGAGTGATGGAGAGTTCATTTCGAATCGAGCATGGGACGGAAAAACAACAAGGCAAAACGAGTTCAGTTGGAATCGAAGCATCGGACGGCCCATGCGGCCCGTATAACAGCCCGATAGTAAGGCCCAAGAAGCGCACGCGTGTCGGCGTGACACGTGAGCCGAGCCGAGCCGAGCCGTCACCCTCATCCGTCACGCGAACAAAATCAGACCCAGCCTTCCAAGTCTCCAACACCTCTCTCTCCTCCCACTCCACGCCACAGATCTCTCCCTCTCGTCCCCACTCTTCCTTGCTCTCCACACCATGGCGGAGGACGCCCCCACCGCCGTCTCCGAGGTCTCCCACCCCTCGCCTCCCGAGCCCACCACCGACTCCACCACCCCTCCGACCTCCGCAGAGAAGGCCTCGTCTGACGCGCTGCTCCCGTCGCTCAGCATCTGGCCGCCGTCGCAGCGCACGCGCGACGCCGTGGTGCGCCGGGTCGTGCAGACCCTGTCCGCGCCCAGCCCCCTCACCCAGCGCTACGGCGCCCTCCCGGAGCCCGAGGCCGAGCGCGCCGCCGCCGCCGTCGAGGCCGAGGCCTTCGCCGCCGCCTCGGAGTCCGCCACCGCCTCCCCGGCCTCCCTCGAGGACGGGATAGAGGTCCTCCAGGCCTACTCCAAGGAGGTCAGCCGCCGCCTCCTCGACCTCGCCAAGGCCCGTGCCGCCGCCGCCGCTCCGGCGCCCCCCAGCGCGGAAGAGTCCGAGGACTCGTCCGCGACTGCTCCGGCCCCGGCGGAGGAGTAAGGTGCTTGGCCCCGTGCTTTGATCCACCGAGAACTGCTGCTATTTTGGCATTTCGTTGGAGATTATCTATTGCTGTTACTAGTGCTACTGTATGAGGCATGCGTTTGTGATGAGGAATTGATGTTTGTTTCATGAATCTTGGTACCTTGCTGCAAAATTTAAGCTATATCAACCTACCAGGGGTGCATCTTTGCCCTTATGGTGTGCATGAATGATTCGTCAGGTCGTCTGATTGTACTGGCTGGAGTAGATTGCAAGCAGTTTGTACCGATGAGTATTTATTGCAATGGTGCCAATCTTATCTTACCGTGCCGACTGTGTTCTCGTTTGGCTGGTGTACTGGCCCATTTCAACGTAGTGAACTGGAATTACGTTAGTTCTTAGGTAGGTTCCATTCTGTAGAATTGTAGTAGTTATTTGCTGAGGTGATTAAGTCTGTACTATATCTTTTGAGTTAAAAATAGGATGCATATTGTTTTCCAAACATCCACAACTTTATAGTGTTTTTTGGATGTTCATTGTGCTTTAAACTACATCTTTCTTGTATATTACAATTGATATATATTTTGAATAATGTCGACTGCTGGATGACTGAATGGAGCTGCTAGCATTGCATCCAAACACCAACCAACATGTAGTACTAGTAGTTGGCATACCAATGAAGACTACCACTTTGCAATGCTCGGTGCGCACTGTGCAGATAAGTTTGCATACAGAATTAAGTTAGTTCAAGACTTCAAGTTAAATATAAAATTTAGTTGGTCATGTGTTGCTAGATGAGAAGTACAGTTAACCAAATATTATTTTCAAGCTTCAGTTTCTTCCACCTATGCTTATGCTAGCTGTGAAAGCTAAAAATTTCTTCAAGCAAAACCAGCATGGAATCTCATTTTAAAAATGTTCGAAGAGTTATTAGAAAAGCACGGAATTTATGTGAATGAAAGGTTGGCTGTGCTTCAACTGTGAACATCTTCATTAAATTAAAAACTGTGAGCATCTAAAATTGAAAATGGTACAAATTTTGCAGACTTTGGTGCAATACTAATTTTAGAACCACATACAACACTCACCCGGTACCTAGATTTCATAATATAGTCATTCCTTTCACGCTGCATAACTGTAATTTGACAATAGCTGTTTGTCCCAACTCCCCATGACATTTAAGCTAGAGGTACCAGCCATGGATGTTGATGTTGTTTGTTGGCTGGTAGCCGTCCATGCCACTGAAGCTAGCTACCCTCAATGTTATTGATGTTTTTCTTTTACTTAGTTTCCCTAGTCAGTAGATGTTATAGCCCTTTCATGGTGGTTCGTTTTCTGATACTTCCGTATACCTGGTAGTCTGAAAATATACCATATTCATGCATAATGGTTGAGTGATAAGGGAAGGACGTAATGGAAAATAGACCTAAGATCTACGCAGGTTGCTTTTGTTATATCTATCATGTAGATTGTGCAAACTGATGGATATTAAACTCCTTTCAAATCAAGTATCAAGATGGTTTGAACATTCTCAGATTTGTATAACATAGGTTGGATCACATCTGTGATTATTTGTAGGTGCTGGCTTGGTGAGCCTCTCAAATGTTCTACCATTGCCCTGAAAAGATAGTTATATTTCATTTTATATGATGTTTAAATCTTGCTTGCTTAAATCCATGTGGAATGTCGGCCAAATGGTAAGCTCCTGACAAACTATTTCCATTTTTCTTCTGTTGCTGGCTTGATTCTTGGAAAAAGAAGAGTCATTGCAACGACTTGAGCATGTCAGCTTAGATTGTCGGTTTGCGAAACACCTTATTAGACCATTTGTCCAGCATTTTTAGGATGCTTCTGCCTGCAGCATTAGATCGTGTTTTGGCCTTCGTGGCAAAGAAACCAAATAATGTGTTTCACCTCATTCCTAGTACTTCCTCGTTCTATTGAAGTTCTAGTATATTGTATTAAGTTGAACTATTTTAAGTTTGAATGAATTTATAGAAAATATACCAACATATAAAACATCCATTTAATTTCATCAGCTTCATAAAAATATCCTCATATTATATACTCCCTCCGAGCCACAAAAAGTGTCGGTGGTTGTACTATGGACTTGTAACAGAGGTTATAACTTATAAGTGATCACTGTAGCAAAGGAACAAAATGCCGAGGCGGCAACACGCCGACCATGAATGGGAGGCCGGTGGTTAGTCTGTTGGAGGTGGCGGAGAATGTAGGCAGTGATGCGGTGCGGTGCGGCGGTGGTCTTCTTCCCTCTCCTCTCTAGCGGTGCTCTCGTGCCCCTCCTCTTCTTCCCCTCCCACGGCTATACTATATCAGAAGAGCTAAACACACGTGATGTCACCAAGTTGCTAAGAATGATAGGAATGGTCACTGTAACAGCCCAAAATTTGAAAACCTAAAAACCCGAGTAAAAAATTTCGCTTTTTGTGTTGCATTGCATCATGGCATCCAAATTCAACTTGCTAAACAACACACCAATGGTTTTGGCACCGTTTAAAAACAAATGCCAAACTGTTTCATTTACAAATCCAAATCGCTGGAAGTGTTCAAACCTCCAAAACAATTTTATCTTGGCATCTTATATTTGTCAAGGAAGTTCCAGAAGTTCCATAACTAATATCGTTTCAATTGCTAAAATTCCCAAAGGAGCAACCATTTTGAATTTTTGCAAAATGCTCTACTTTAAACCTCTACGAACAAAGTGGTACCAAACTATTTTATTTGGAGACAACAAAAATTGTGGAGCTTCTACAGGCTATGGGGAGCCTCCCCAAATTTTCTTATATTTTTGTAAAATGCCTAAGTACCTTATTTAAATCTTTGAAGTGCTGTTGGTTCTAAAATTAAAACAGAAAGGACTAATCTGTGAGGAAAGAAAAACTGCCAGGGGGCTAATGGTAATTTCATCTTCTTCTCCGTCGCTGTAGCGACCGAGCTCAGCTCGCGTCGCACTCGCACCGCACCGAGCCGTGCTCTCCCCTGCTCCCCTGGATCGTGTGAAGACAAGGAGAGCATCCCGTGACCGCCCTCTGCCCTCTCCCCCGAACTCTCCCCGTTCTCCTCGCTCTCACGTGCCCTCCATGACGGAACCCTAGCCGAGGTCGTCGCCGCCACATCGCCGGCGTTCGGGAGCTTTCCGAGCCAAGCCAAGAGCACCAACCCCTCCGCCTCACTGTGTTGATCATCCCCACCAAAGGAATCGACGCGGGAGGGCCGCAATCAACCGCGCCGTCCCGTCTTCCCTGTCTACGGCTGAGCATCGCCGAGCTCCGCGCCGCCGCGGTGGTCCACCTCCGGCCACGCCGTCGGAAAAATCGTGCTCGGGGTGAGCTCCGGTCCTTGCTGGCCTTCTCCCTCTCTCCCTCTCGCCTTACTTCGTGCTCTGGCCGCCGTGCCGTGCTCGCCGGAGTTCGTCGCCGTGCCTCGCACAACCGGTCGAGGAACCGGCTAAGCCGGGCTACGGACCGGCCTTCTCTGGGCCCTATCCGGCCTGTGGACCGGCCCAAGCCAGGCTGTGAGCCGGGCCTCTCTGTTAACAGGCTGGCCTGCCAGCCGGCCCAGCCGGGCTGGAAACCGGCTAAGCTGGTTATTTTTTCTCTGCTGCTTCTCTTTTTCTATTTTCCCTCGGTAGCGATTGTTTCCCCGCTCCTCTCTCTCGCAACGTAGTACCTCGACTCGATGATTCCTTCATGTTCCATCGCTCTCTCGCAGAGTCGAGTAAATAATATATTTATCGTTGGAATTAAAATAACTAAAAGTAAACAATTAAAAAGAGGAAATTCTAAAATTAATAACTTTTTATCCGGACTTCAGAAAATGGTGTTCCTTATACCAAAATGTTCGGAAAAACATGAATCACTCAGAATCATCATCATCATGCATAATTGCTCACAATTACAATAATGTGCGCTAGTAGTAATTATAATCACTAAGTTTAAATATGGGGTTTATTCCAAATAATGCAAGAAATATAATGGGGACCCCATTTAACTTGTTGATCATGTTCAATGTTTCTAGGGTGCATCTAAAATGTCATATCATCATTTTTGTATGCATTGCACAATTGCCATGTGTTGATTGTTGTTCTTGTTTTCCGGTGTTGTTTGCTCCCGGTAGATCACGAGTTCGGAGTTGAGCCCCATTACTCCGACGAGCAGTTTGACTACTCCGCTCAACCAGGCAAGCGTAATCCCCCTCTGAGCATATCTTATCCTATTTTCCACAAATATTTTCTCCACTATAATATTGCATGCGGTTCCAAATGTCAATTTGCTTGGATTAGAGTATCCTATAGTTGCATTAAGATTTCGATGCCAATTACCTGTTTCCCCTCCTATTATCCATAGGATTGTATTGTTGGCCTGAGATACTTAACTATGCTATGTTGTTGCTTAGCCATGCTTAGTTAAATGCTTAGCCGTCCGATGGATACTTCATGTTGGAAACAGGTTGTTGAAGTGTTCAGATGATGGTGGAGAAATTGTGGTAATGGATATTAAAATGCTAAAAGGTGGGGATGAGAGGCCACTGTGGTTGTGGTGTTTTGTCTCGTTCTTGCCGCCTAGGTGCGTGTTCTTTACCTCTTGAAACAAGAATGAGCGCGCTTCCATTCGGTGGGGTATATGGAGCCCTCGTCGACCGACTAACTTGTGGCGGACTAGCCGAGGGTCCTCTAGTTTGGCTTTCCATTTGCGCGTGCGTTGAAGATGGTGGCCAAGACTGAGATGAGGATGGTTGTGTCAGGAAAATAAGTGGCCGCGGGACAGGGTGCGAGAAGGTACCTCTTGTCCTACCGCCACTGATGATCCTGGGTTAGTCTCAAGCAAGGTAAAGGTTGTAACCGTTCCCACTCAGCCGGCTTTCCCCGGAAGAGAGCTAAGCGTAGGCAATGAGCCGGGCGGTACCGAAGGTAAACACAGTGCACCCCTGCAGGGTTAAATCTTTTCGAAAAGCCGTGTCCACGGTTACGGACAACTTGGGAAAGGACGATAAGATCATAGAATAACTTTAACGGAATGATTAAAAAACTGGGTACTAGAGGTACCACTCAAGAATGCAAGGTTAGCTTCCTCGAGGGTGATTCGGGGAGGTGCCTTTGATGAACAGGTACAGTGGTTGATGTTGTGAAAGGTGATGAAAGAAAGAGTACTTCTTACCTCTTTTAAAATACTCTGAATAGTCGATGCCTTGGAGTTATGTCTTTTTAAAATAAAATCAGCTTTATGCAAAACAGCCATAAAACCTTGAAAGCCAATCATCGAGCATATATTAGCTCTTAATCTTGCGAGTTCGTCGAACTCAACGTCGTTTGCTTATTTTCAGGAGAGGACTTCACCGACCTTGAAGGTGGGTTCTTTGTGGACGTCGACGAGTAGTCTGGGGTTCCCAGGTGGCAGCTTGGGACATCCCGGAACAGCTGGCGCTGGTTGTTTATTTGCAGGCCTCTTAGGCCATAATTTGGTTCTTGTTGTTTAGAACAACACACTTCGCTTCCGCATGTTGTAATGTTGGGTCTGTGACCTCTGGTTGTCATTTGCTATCTTTCTCTATTATAAGAGTTGAACTATATGATTTGTGTCGTAGAGTCTGTGATGTGCCAGTTGTTCCACAAGTCTTGATCTCTCTATTATGCTTTGATAGTGTGTCTGGTGGTATCGGATAACCGGAGACACAGTATCACTGTATAGCAGTCGGGTCAGGGCGCCACAGTCACCAACTTGAAAAATTCAAACTATCGGTCAGGAAGTTGTATATTAACAACACGTTAGTCAGTAGTCACTCCTCGCTGAGGTGGCTGACTGTTTTTAAAAATACCCCTTAGGCTGTTTCTTTTAATCGCTAGGTCCTTTTCTTAATTATACTTCAGTATCTAGAGGCAAAAGATGCCTCTACGTCTAGTAAAAATATGGATATGATATTGTTAGGATGGAGAGATTATTCAAAAATAAGATGCCTCCACTTCCGGTAAAATTATGGATATGATATGGAACTTGATATGGATGACTTTGCTGCTGAATCGGGGCTTTGAAATTTAATTTATGAGTTTGATTCGGAGATTCGCTAAAGTCATGATGGTAATCTAGAGAGGATGCCATAATTAGCTATTTATGTCCGTGTCTATTGTAGCAATGCACGTTTACTATGGTAAATTTTGGTTGCGATTTAATAGATTTTTTCACAAGAAATTAGTTAGCACCCCCTTTTCCCGTTTCCGGGTCCGCCACTGGTGCCTTCCTTACTCTTTCTTTGACAATAATTAACCCAATTTTGACAAAATAATAAATCTATTATATAATTAAAACACAAGACAAACAATGGCTGAGATTTAACCATGAAAAGCAACGGCTGTGATTTAAAAATATCCCTTAGCTTCCCACGTGGTAGTCCGTGGAGAAAAAAAACCACGTTCAAGAGTCCCGATCGGACAGGTATAGGAAACATCCTCACGTACGTGTCAAGAATAGAATTGTCGTGGAGCTGGCAACAAAGGACTTGCACGTGAGCTGTTGAGGCTGAAAATAGATTGTGTGCACCGTGCGCAATAGGAATAGTAAGTCCACCAATGAAAAGGAAAGAGACAAATTCATCCATCTTTATATCACCAAGGACTCTTCGTGATTATTTTGGGGTATGTGTTTGACCCTGACAAGCCATATCTGATTTGTGCTGCTTCCCTGCAACCTGCATATATCTTTGGCAGCAACATATGCGTGTTCCGCGAGCTAGAAATCCTAGATCGATAACGCGCAGTTGATCGCTGCCAAGCATAGTCTGTTCTAGCCTATATAGGTTTTGCTCGACTGAGAAATCGTACATGTCGGGAATTGATCGATCGGTGCGGCTAGCTGCTAGCGTCCAAGATGGAAATCCTCACGAAGATGAATTCGACGTCAACAAGCTTGATGAATATACATGGAGCCCTGAGTCTGTGATGAGTTTTTAAGGCAATATTGATCTGGCGAGAAGAAGCCATGAATGATTTGGAAGATCATGGCGACCCTAATTGGGGCAACCACACAGGCACGACGGAGGTACAAGATTTGTCAGATCATGCTAGCGCGATTTGTATCCGTTCGGCTGATTATTTCTGACCACACACGTGATACACACGTCGAGTTTAGTTGGATGCATCAGGCTCAAAGCAGATTGGCGGCCGGCCGCTGCGAGACCAAGTTTGTGTTAGCCACGGCCTATTTTTAATCAATGGCAACGCAAGGTCGTTCTGATAGACGATAATCCATGTGCAACGGCCAGCGCGAGTAGCCGCAAATCGGCGACCAAAAACGGCGGCGGGAATTCGGAGCCGACCGATTGTCCAGCGAGACATGCCACCCGGCCGGCTAGCCAGGTATGTACTCCGCTTCCCAAAAAGCAATATGTTTTTCAGGGCAAACTATGACTATTTTTTGTCGGTAGACTGCTTGCAATCAATTGATGCATCGTCGTTGGGTCGACCTATGCTCCTAGCGCAGCGCCGCAGTCTTATAGGAGCTGAGATCATAACCAGATTGATGCTTCGACCCGGCGACCTGCACAAAATTGCCAAAGCCGGCGTTGACTCATCCGATCGAAGTCAGAATCGGATTGAGGCTTCAACGAGGTGTTCAAGTTGAGTCTGTGTCTGCTCTTCGAACGCGTCGCCTGTCGCTGCATATTGATTTGTGATGTTTCGTGATGAATGAGATCCGGGAATGTACGCCGGCGTGGTCTCGGATGAGCTCGCCGTCAACTGCAAGGCGCAGACAACAATAGCAATGGTGACTATCGTTCATCTAATTTACTCATGCACGTACGTACATGCTATGATCTAATCAATTCATGATCGCAGGCATAGCTATGGCAAGCTCAAATCAGCTGCATACTCCATGGTACGCTTCTTTTCTCGAGGTAATGTAATCAACTAAAGCTATTTACTTTTTATGTATTTGTAATGTACCCACGGTTAAATATCCGATCATGCATGTGGGGTCTGCAGGGTCTGCATGGCTTCAACACATTTGAAGGCTATCTGAAATTCTGAATCGATAACCTTTTAGCGTGCCGACTTCGATCCATGCATGACGATGAGTAATGCTGCACCGAGTAAGAGTAGCTAAACGTGCACTACCAGCGTTAAGTGTTTTAAATAGCGTCTATAGTAAACAGCGTCCACCCTGAAAAAGAGTTATAGCCCCGCTAAACAGAAACTAAATGTGGATATAGCGGATTTTTTAATATAAATTCATTTAGCTTCACGATGCTCTAAAAGCTATAGCGGAGCTTTAGCCAGGTTATAGCAGGCTATTTAAAACTATGATGTTAACCTAGAACCACCACCATCAATTAGTGTTAGCTCGGGAATTGGTAGTGCAAGAAAATTTCCTACTCAAAGGTATCATGGTTCGTCCGGCACCATGCACTGTAATTTTTAATAAAGTGCACTCTTTCAGTAGGTAAAACAATACCAAGCGATAAGAAGAAATAAATAAAGAGCTAAACATGTACTAGAGGAAAGGTACGTCGCAGACCTAATCGTTTAGAAGCGGGACGACCTTGCACTCTTGCACACATCTTTCCGTCTATAATATATCTTTAGTCTTTCCTTTGCGATCTCATTATGCATGTTGGCTTCCTTGAACAGCAGAAGGTCTCGGGATCACCATCACCAAGCACATGTAACTACCAGACGTGGTGCCCTCCTGCACTTCAACGGTGCTCATTGTTTGGAACAACGTAACAGAAGCATGAGATGAGACGTTTGGAAACTAGGCCTTCGATTGAGGTACAACTGAGGGAGCGTGTTGTCAGTTTGTCACAGTCGATGAGGCAGAGCAGCTGATCAGAGGCATCATGTGGGTTGAGAGTTTTATATCGTGGAAAAAGCCTAATTATTTATTGCAATAAAATTAGGTGAAAGTCAGTGTGCCTATAGTATACTGGAAGCCACGACCAAATTAATAAGGTCATGTAGTATTTTTATGATCAAGGTCGATTGTTTTATTATTATCACCGGGGTCTTTTTTCAGAAAATAACTTACATAGTATCACTATGCAGACAACAATTCTTTGCTTCCTGGGCACTACAATTTCTCGCAACGAGCAGAATCATGTTCGTCTCAAGAAACTGTGCTAGGACCTGCGCGTGCGTGGCCACATGCCACCAGAATTAATGAGGAATATAGAGATATTACGACACTACTATAGCTGATGTCCCTGTACTGTACATATAAATCAATATTTGTTAATGTTGCATGACATGGAAAATCATTCCACCAGCACCGAGACACAATTGATTGCTTGAATTTTATAACAATAATGATATAGCCAACTTCTGCATAAAAAAACATGGAAGCCTAAACAACGAAGGTATTCATAACATGTACATATGCTATAAGCCGTAGATTGGAACGTGGAAGCAATTGGCAGCTCAATAACCCGAGTATACAAAACCAATCTTATATATTTTTGTCGAATTCAAAATGTTTTATAATAGAATATCCAGAATAAAAATGATACATTAGATATAAATATTTGAGTTTGATCAGTGCTAGCCGCGCAATTGCGCGGGCCACCCAGCTAGTTGTATACTATGATTACAATCCAATCGAACACACGACAACAACACGGAAGGCATAATTGGACGTATGAATTTTCCTAGGCATCCAAACAAAGCTACGATGTTTTGCCAAACACAGAGCATGCATATACTACAACTTGAAACTTACCAATGCTATTTCAACACAATATAAAATATGCTTTTCGGTGCTAGATAGTTGTTCAACCTAGAAACACAAATGGCATGCTTCCTCCTTCTGGGTTTAAAATGCCATATTTCTTGTCTTAACTAAAACTTGTTCAAGTTTAATTAAATTTATCACAAAATAACATCATCAAGGACAAAGCAATTTCACTAGATCTATCATGAAATGTTTTCATTGTGTTTATAGCATGTTGTATAAGTTAGTATTTTTCTTGATAAGATTTGTTAAAATTAAACAAGTTTAAATTAAGACAAGAAAAATGAGCCTTGTAAACCCGTATGAATGGAGTATCTAACCATGAAAGGATCGCAATGACAACGGATCAAGGACACACAACTATTAGACATTGTACACAGTCTAATATTTTCTACTTACTTTCACCTAATTGAGAAAATCATCAACTATGAAAATATCCGCCAAGATATTTATTATAGTATACTCTACAACTTTGTGCCAAACTATCATCATATGGTGCAATATACATATACCTACAATGCACATGGCTAGCAAAAATTAAGGTAATCATGCGCTTATGTCCTATTCTATATCTATATGGTATACGAGAAGTCGGTAAAAAACCAAAGGTCTACCAAGGAGCTTGTTCTTATAAAACAAACAACTAAACATAGTTTTCTTATGGTTTATATTTGCAAGTGAATGTACAATGATAGAATTTAGAACTGTATACCAAAAAAATATCTTAAAATTTGGCAACATTTCTATATGGTTAATTTTGGTAGGCATGAAAAATATAACTGTTAAGATCGTATATTGAGAAAATGAGTTGCTAATAAGTAAAAATATTTAGTATAAATAAGTGGAACACAAGAAGTAGTTGAATATCTATGTAAGATCAACATGAATCAAGCCACACAAGTTCTTAAGCAATTGAGCTGGCTTATCAGCTTATCCCATGCAGGCCACGACTTTTCATCATGAGGGAAGGCCTCAAATATATTTATTCAAGGTCGGGGGAGAACATGTACTCGATGGGAATATTTTAGGCGTAATCTATTTTCCTAGCAGTTGTGCATATTTGGATTGAATCAACTAATTCCGGTTTGACTACATACAAAGATTTTGAAATAATGTGAAACATTCCTTTAGGAGCTTTTGCCACATTCTCATAGTAGAAAAAGGTGTCCACTTGCTTGCTCGGAAAGCATTCTTTTAACCAGAAAAACATGAGCCTTTCACTAAGTAGATTAAACGCAACCATTGGATCTCGAAGACTCATTGACTCCATATAGCTTCCTCTTGTTCTTGCTCTCCTCCATGATTTTTCTTTTTTCTCTCTGTAGAGGAATCATAAAACCTGTTAGTAGCCTGCAAATATACATTAAAATGGTACATGACGGGCAACAAGAGAAGAGATACAAAGACTACAAAATCACACAGACGGCAAAATAACTGGCCTCCATATGTGTTGCAATCACAAACATCAGACTTTTGTAAACGCGGGCAATTTCTAGCCTAGTCAACAATGGAAATTAGAGAGATTGGGGATTGCTCTGCTCCATCATCTCAAGTCTCAACTCCTACCTCTAGGTTGCCCACATCGCCTATATAATACCATATGCCATTTTAGCAAGTACATACTATCCATACATCTATAACGAGCAATGCTATTTTACCAAGGACTAAGCACACAAGAGAGCTAGGGCAAGAAGAGCGATGACCTAGAGGCCATGGCAAAGTGGGGCCTAATATGGTGTACATTAACACCATGTACTTCTAGGTTAGGTACTTATATGCAGATTATTTGTCTTGGTCCTTATGTGTATACTAAAAAAGAGACAAGAACCAAGGAATCCCATGCCATCATTGTGGAGACGTTGAGGCTGGGTGGTTGGGTTTTGTATTGTCAGTTTTGTATACTTGAAAACGTAAAGAATTGATAGCTGAAGTTTCTACTCAACTAATTTCTACCTTCTGCTTTCCCAATAGGACTCAAACACAATACTTGTAGTCACGGCCCTATCTAAAATGAGATACTTGAAATACAAATTGATATATTTGAGCTAGTGACAAATAAGACTGATTTCCTTGATGGTTTTACCTAAAGTAAATGTCAACAAGGCCATCCAATGACGCGTGTTCATCGACCGAGGGATCTTTGGAGAGAGAGAGAGAGAGAGAGAGAGAGAGAGAGAGAGAGAGCATTTGTTGTCCACCTCAATGTCACTTTCTCCAATGTCCACCTCCCAGGAGCCGGTGATGCCGTGACAGAGAAGCTGATGGTGATCCTATAGTGAGCTGCCAGCGAGCAGGAAACTTAGGGTGGCGAGGGTGTGAGCTCTGTTGGATGTATGCCCAAGAGACAATAAAATACATCTATTTCATGATTAATGAATTATGTTTTTATGCTATAACTATTGTGGTCTATGAATGTGAGATTTATAGGGAAACCCATACGCACGTGTAGAAACATGATCAAACTCTTTTTCCCTTTGTCATGTCTCTTAGACAAAATCGTTAATATTGGATGACCTTGTTTTCCGGTCATGTGGACATATGTTTGTCATTATTAATGAGAGCACATTGTTGTCTCAACAATGTGGCTGGGAAGACGAAAGTAGTTGAGATACTACGAGATCAAGTTTGGTGCTTTACCACAAATAGCATCGTAACAGATTGGTTAGCTTGTTTGATTCCTTTGACCATGAGAGTATATGATTATGTATTCTGGAGAGTTTGCTTTGGCACCGTGAATCATCACGGCCTTAATTGGGTGATCAAAATGGATGTCGCAAGGTAATCTTGAATGTATACATTAATCATAGTAGTTCAAGATTGGGAATTACTCCTCTAGATAATAGAGAGATACGTCGTGTATCCGCTCATTGTGATAGTATCCATGAACAAGTCTGCGCAGACATAGGCATGTTGTATATCAAGGGGATATTGGAATGTGGGAACGAGTAACGACATCATACCGGTAACGAGGATAATGTGACATAGTGAATCAAAGGTCTTATTCATGGTGATGTCATATGTCTCGCCTCGGGGAATGATGGGTATCGTGAAGTGATGAGAACATACTTGATAATCAACAGGTTCATTAGAGTGTCTTCGTATAACGGTACTAGTCGATGCGGACGTCCATGATCCTAATATTGACTGGTGATTACATAAGCACTTCTAATCATAGCTGCACGTTATCAAACCTGTAGGGGTCGCACACTTAAGACGTCAATAGTTTGTTGTATACATAGGATGGAAAAAGAGAGAGAGTATCACTCGGGATGGTTCCGGCGTGATAGAATTATATTCAGAGAATTGATCTATAAAGTTTTGGGGAGGTGTTGGATTTATTTCGAAGGTTTATATGGAGGAAATATGTATCCAATGTTTTTCTATGCGGGCAGTAGGTGTCCCAGATCATATAAATAGGTTTATATGGTAAGTGATTAATTACATATTTTTTTGTAAAATGAATATTCGTATTAGGAATTAATTAGATAAAAATATAAAAAGGAAAATATATTAAAAGATAAAATCACTGGAGCCCCAAAAAAAGGAGGCAGCCGCACCCCAAGGGGCGGGTTGGCAGGCGCTATGGCAAGGGCCAGTGAGGGGGGAAGTCCCTCTGACGAGGTGTACACTCATCAAATCCCATGGTTAAGGACCTAGGGTTGAGATTATGGGGAGAGAACGTGGTAGTACTGGTAGTTTCGTCGGCTGACAAGCAGAGGCAAAGATTTACCCAGGTTCAGGCCCCTCGGGTGGAGGTAAAGACCCTACTTCCTGCTTGTCTGTTATTGATCGTGTGAGATTATGCGGTTACAAGGTGGCTCCGGCGAGATGTCAATCTCGCCAGAGCTTTGGTGGTTTGAGTATGGCTTGATCCTAGATCGGCGCCCTCCCAGTTCTTAAATAGGCTGGGTCTCGGGAGTACGTAGCCGACCAATTTACACATAAGGAAAGTCCTATCCGACTATGCCTATGACTAATCTTGGAGGGTACTCCATCTTTTGGCCTCTGGTCTTGGGCTTCGAATAAGCTCTTCGCTATTGGGCCTTAGTCGTCACGTGCACCAGGTACCCTCATGGTAGGGTACCCGAGATGTATACCCATGTCAGTAGCCCCCGAGTACTTGTCTGACTCGAAGAATCGGGCATGGACTTTTCTAAGTGCACGTCATATGCTTTGTATTATAATTGGAATTCCTGTATGAATAGCACATGTTGGCTATGTCGAGTATCTCATCGACTGTGGTTTTTGCTTATGATGATCAAGGGATAATAGCTTAGCAGGCCCAGTACACTCGACGGATCGGGACTGGTTAACTACTCATTCGGGTAAAACCTTACTAGCTTTCAATCAAACTCGAGTCCCTGGACTCGAATCTGGAACAAACTGGTCAGATTCGACTAGGCCGCGGAGGTCTTACTGAGTCGATCTGCAGTATAGATTTGAATTTTACCTAACGCGTCCGTCAGGATTTTTCATCATGTCTGCTGACACGGAAAGTATAAGGATTTACGTTGCTGGAACGGCCTTAGCCCAGCTCGAAAGTTCGGCGGGTCTTACCTTTGCACTATACGTGCATCATCCGAGGTATTTGCGGCGGACGCAACTCGGGGATTTTCGAGTATGATTTTGTATATGAACTGAGTCGAAATATTTGTCGACTGACACTTTGTTGTTATTCTATCGGGTGCGCGACAGCGCTCCCGATGGGAGTAGCCCCCGAGATTGTGCTTTATTGCTCGCAATGGAGGATAATCTCAGATCCTCTCACCTTGCATATGTTAATCGAAGAAATTTTTCCGTAATTCTATCGGGTGCACGACAGTGCTCCCGATGGGAGTAGCCCCCGAGATTATGCTGTATTGCTTGTAATAGAGGATAATCTCAAAATCATTTTATCTTGAGCATCTCCAGTCGAAGAATTTTTGAATACGCTCCCGATGGGAGTAATATGCCTCAGTCGAAGGAACGGTCGAGTGACCAATTTTGCTTTAACATTGATTTTTCACACCCGAACCAAACAAAGCAGTCGAATGACCAATATGCGTTGGGCAGATTCGATTGTATTTCTGAACAGATGCTTGTAATGACGTCAGGGATGACGTTTGGCGACTGCGCTTCCTGACACGCGGTGGCGTGCGTTATGCTGTGATGGATGGGACGTGACACATAGGTGGGCCCATTTGTGCAGCGCTGACCGAACGACGGTGCCGTTTGGACTTTGATTTGACCACTCTGGCCCACTTTTTACGGAGGCGTGATGATGGCTCCTATTTTTGCGTGCGTAGTGGGCGGAGTGGCCTGCGACGGTTGCCCTCTGCGCCTGCCACGTGTACGGTGGGATTGCGTGCGGAGCGCACGATTGCGATTTTAACGGCTGTGATCGATTTTGATCTGTGGTAAATAGGAGGGACGGCGCTGGCATTATTTTTACTTGCCATTTGCTCTGCGCCGCCCCTGTTCCATCGTCTTCCTCTTGCTCCACCTCCATTGTTATTGCGTCCGAGCTCTTATTCTCCCTAGCCACCACAACCATGGCGCCCAAGAGGAAAGCTGCCGCCGACGCGCCCGCGACCGACGCGGCCGCTTTGAAGGGGAAGAAGACTGCGGCAAGCGCATCTGCGCGCCGTCGACCTCAAGAAAGCGACGGCGACTGGATGAAGTCCACGATCAAGGCGGCACATCTCGAGAAGTTCCGCGAGGACGGACTGCTGCCGCCGGCGGACCAGCTTACTGTCCGTGCGCCATCGAAAGAGGTACTCCCCGAGCCTCGCGCAAATGAGCGCGTATGTTTTGCGGAGTTTTTGCCTAGGGGTCTGTCTTTTCCCCTCCACGACTTTGTTCGTGGCTTGCTGTTGCCTACGGGGTGCAGATCCATGATCTCACCCCGAACGGCATTATGCACATTGCCTGTTTTATGGTATTGTGCGAGTGCTTCCTGGGAGTTGCTCCCAGCTGGGCCCTTTGGAAGTCTATCTTCATGGTCCGGCCCAACAACCGAGGCGGCCGAACCTATCCAGTTGGAGGCCTTCAGATCCAAGTGCGCAGCGACACCCGATACTTTGCCCTGAAGCCAGTCGACTCGGCTCAAGGGTGGAGGAAAAGGTGGTTTTATGTGCTCGTCGACCAGGAAGGGGTCCCAGCATTTTCGACTGCTGGTATAGCCGCTAGGACGAAGGCCTGGGACCATGAGCTTTCGACTGAAGAAATGGCGGAAGCGGCGCCTCTGCTGGAGACGATTGGAGGACTGCTAACAGCGTCACTGGTGTGCATCTTCTTGCCACCTTTGTGAAGATGCGGGTGTGGCCGCTCCGCGCGCGAGCTCACCCTATGTGGCAGTATGAAGGTCCTCTCGACTCCACTCGAATGAACAAGGAGGAGCTGTCAAAGAGCGAGCTGGTGTCACATGTGCGGTCCATCACCAGCACAAAAGCCAGCGAGCCCTGCAACGTCGACTGCCCTGTCACTCCTTATGGGGCTGAAAAGCCTTTGCCAGAGGTTAGTGAATCTATCGAGTTTTGTTGTCTCTTTGCGTTGCCATTTTGCTGGTTTGTCTGACTTTCATTTCCTGTTTATGACATACAGGGCCACTCGACTGCGTCTACTCTGCCTCCCCTTCCGAGAACGGCCCGACTGAAGAGACAGAGGTGCAGGAGGTGCAAGATGTGCCATCAAAGGGAGCCGATGAGTCGCCCCTTCCATCGGCTACCACTTCTCCTACAGAAAATGCTGAAGAGGAAGAGGTGGACGAGGCACTCGCTGAAGCTTCGCCTGCACCCGATGTGCCAAGGCTCGGACTCGCAAGCGCCTCCGTGTTCAAGACGTGTCCTCGTCTATGAGCTCACCCGCGAAGGAGAAGGATCTGAGGGACGATGGCGACTCGGGCTCACCTCACGCTGCCCAAACCGCTCCATTAGCAGCGTGCCCAGTGAGCTCGATGCCTCCTCCCCAGTCGAGTGGCGCCGTGCAGTTTGGAGGTCCAAGCTTCGACGATTATGACAGCGAGGAAGAGGAAGAACAGAGGTTTGTTCCTTCTGCCTTTTGCATATGTAAAGTTACTGTATGATAGTTTGGCTCGTCTCTCTTTTTATGTTTATAGTGCTGAGCACGATCGAGTAGCGACTCCTCCTGTCGTCGAGGCTTCGACTCCTGATCACCCAGGTGCTTCTCCTGTGACCCCGGAGGTTGCACAGCAGTCGCAGCTGCTGCTCTTGTGACCACCAAGGTTGCAGATACCCCGGCGGCTGAAGTCGGGACTTCTGCTTCCAAGTCTGAGACTTGGATGGACCACGTAAGTGTCCTATGACCACCCGCATATTGCGTCTGATATATGCTGATTTATGCTAATTGCATTTGCTTGTAGCCTTTACCTCAATCTGGTAGAATCGGGGAAAGCTTTTGTTCAGATGGAGCAGGAGAGGACAGGCTGCGTGTTAACTTGGAGCAGCTCACTCGTAAGTGAAATTTGATTCTGTACCCGAAGGTCTTTTTGCACTGTCTTTGTTTTGTCGAATGCTGATTTACCGCTTTGCTTTCCAAACTCAGGTGACAAGGCAGCGGCTGAAACCCGAGTAAAGGAGCTAGAAGAAGCTCTTGCCACTCAAGCTGCCGAGTCGAAGAAAGCCGCGGATACCGCCCAGCGTTCTGCCGCTGCGCGCGAGAAGGAGTATGCTGAGCGACTGGCTGGCCTCGCACAGAACGTGAGAGGTAAGGAACCATCTTTTTGTATGCCTCCCGTGTACCCGTTGGGTAGTATGTAGTAATCTTACTTTTTCTGGTTCATGTTACAGAGGCGATTGGTGTGCCAACACCTACTGACATGGTCAGTGATGAGTTATCACTCGACCAGGTTATAGGTGACCTTGGTGCTTCCTTTGTCCAGGCGAAGGACTCCCTTGCCAAGTCTGCCAGCACCCTCGGCGCTGTGTACAAGGAGGTGCTCCCACTAGGCGAGGTGCCGTCGACTGCTGATGGCTTTGCTGGCGTGCTTGGACCGGGGACTTCAACCATGGCGAGCTTTGCTCGCGCTCTCACGGTACGCGGCTCGGAGTCTACCCTCAAGCTCATTTTGGGTCACGGAATAAAGGGTGACTTTGAAGCGGCCATGTCTGACTTTCCTCGAAGGCCTGGCGGGAAGCCTATGTCTCTGAAATCCGTTAGTGAGCCAGCCGCTCGACTGGCCAACATGTTCATAGCCACTATGGAGCGCCGAGCGGCGGAGGTTGCCACTCGCGGAGTAGGGCTAGGTCAGAGTCAGTGTCTGAGAAATAGGGTAGTCGAACCCATATTTATGTTGTGTAATTAAACCTTATGATCACGCGAGTATGCGTGCGCTTTTGCTACCTTTGTTATGAATTTAATTCCTTCGTGCTTTTGCCTGAAAGGCTATGTGCTATTACTCGACTGAGCTGTGTGATGAATCTCCCATGTCTGATTGAAGATTTTTATGATGTTTGGAACAGCCACGGGCAGCCGCCACTTCGGCTGTTCGTCGCGGCATCGCGCCCCTACTCGATCTCGAGCTCAGGTGGCAAACGATGCCGCAGTAATGCGTTATATGAAGGCTCGAGTCGCAAAACTGGAGCAAGAGTTGGGGAGTGCCCGGAGTGAGCTGGACAGGATGAGAGCGAGGCCTGCTTTACCCACTCAGCGGGAGGAGTATGTGCTTGGCGAGATGGAGATCGTGAACAGACAACTCGAGTGTAAGCATGACTGCTCTTATCTCAAGAGTTCATAGTCTGTCCTTTTTGTTCACCCAACGTGTGTTGTTGCAGGTTTTGTTCCAGATTTCCAGGCGGAGCAGGCTCGTGTAGATGAGCAGTTGAACAATGCGACTGACGAACCCACGACTGGCCGTCAGCACTTTCGCTTGGATAAGCACCGAGCACGCATACTCGCGACTCTGCAGGATCGAGTGTGGCGGAGCACTATGCTGCTGAATTATGCAGGTCGGCCTTCAGTCGCATCAACCAAATTCTTTTTCCGACAGGGCCGCAACCTCAAGGAATCCACGCGTTGCTCGGGCTTTTCCGAGTGCCGGTCCCATTCGAGCTTTGTCACCCAGAAGCTTGTGGATGGAGCCAACGCAACGATGGCATATATCCGAAGCCAGCGTCCAATATGCAGCTACGTCCACCCGTTCCTGGATCGACTTTGTCGCAGTCGCATCTTGACGATACAGTCGATCATGCGAGGGTGTTGGTTGAGTGCTATCATGCTCAACTTATGGGCCCTGTTCTTCCAGTAAAGGACGAACCGGAAGATTAGGGTTTTTCTGTATAGGGGACAGCCCCCGAGTGTAAATTTTGCCACTTGTACTTAGTATATATGTTTACTTGTATGTATGCAGCCCCCGAGTGTATCGAGTGGGGTTTATGAAAAACACTTTATATAGAACATGAATTCTACAGCCCCCGAGTGTTCGAGTGAGGCTGTGAATTTTTGCGATGTTTGAAGCTTCAACTCATGTATTGAGCAACTTTTTTGTTTATGTATGATTTTTTACGACCCAGCCCCCGAGTATTCGAGTGCGGCTGGGGTATTATGTTTGAAGAAGGAGCGAGAGCTCACGTTTTGAAGTAGCGCAGCCCCGAGTTCGGGTGAGGCTAAGGTTGTGCGACTAGTTTATGCGAGTAGTAAACAGGGAGAAATATGAGGAATCATTGACTATATTCCATTTTTGAATGTTAAGCTGCAGGCCGCCTCATTAAAAACCTTCCAGTCCCCTTAGGTACCCTGGTAAGGAAAAGAGCGCGTCTGAAACCTGCAGCCATCCGACATATGTGCCTATTACATTGTGCGACTGAGCAATCTAAGCATAGAAACGGCGCAGCTGCGCAACGTTCCAAGGATTGTGCGAGAGTTCGCCTGTCTTCGCGTGCTTCAGTCTGTATGCTCCACCACCAATGACCTCGGTGATGATGAAGGGTCCTTCCCATGGAGAAGCAAGTTTATGCACCTTCTTTTGCTTCAGTCGAAGTACCAAATCGCCAACCTCGAAGGATCTGGTACGCAGTCGACGGCTGTGATAGTTGCGGAGGTCTTGCTGGTAGACAGCTGTGCGTGCTAGCGCCGTGTTGCGTGCTTCTTCGAGCAAGTCGACTGCATCTTCGAGTGCTTCATCTGCATCTTCTTCGTTGTATGCTTCGACTCTTGGTGCATTGAACTTTATATCTGATGGCAGGATTGCCTCTGCGCCGTAGACCATGAAGAATGGGGTAAATTGCGTTGAGGCATTGGGTGTTGTGCGTAGGCTCCATAGCACAGATGGAAGTCTTCGACCCAAGCACCCGCGGCCCTTTTGAGTGGCACCAGGAGGCGTTTCTTGATTCCGCTCGTCACAAGTCCATTGGCCTTTTCGACTTGGCCATTGGATTGCGGGTGTGCCACAGATGCATAATTGAGCGTAATGTCCTGCTCTTTGCAGAAGGATCGGAATTCCTCAGCCGTGAAGTTTGTACCGTTATCAGTGATGATGCTACTTGGCACACCAAAGCGGTATATGATGGATTTTATGAAATTGACTGCTGTAGTGGCAGTCGAACTTGTGATAGGGACTGCTTCAATCCACTTGGTGAACTTGTCGACCGCCACCAGAAGGTGAGTATGCCCTCCATGGGAGGATTTTTTGAGTGGCCCAACCATATCGAGCCCCCACTGGGCGAAGGGCCAGGCCAATGGTATTGTCTTCAACGCCGATGCGGGTGCGTGCGGCTTTGTGGCGAATTTTTGACAGCCGATGCACCTTTTGACTATGTCCTCCGCGTCTTTGAGTGCTGTGGGCCAGTAGAAGCCTGCGCGAAAGGCTTTGGCTACGAGTGATCGACTGCTGGCATGGTGCCCACAGGTACCTGCATGAATATCATGAAGGATGGCTTGGCCATCTTCAAATGCTATGCAACGTTGGAACATACCTGATACGTTGCGCTTGTATAGCTCACCGTTGATGACGGTGTATGTGGCGCCCCGACCCGACTGCTATACAGTGATGCTGTGTGTCACCGGTTAAGCGATACAACAGGAGGTTACGGGTTTACCAATCCCCGGCCAAAACCTTTGGCAGGCGTTGCTGGGTACACCTCACTCCAGACAACGCAACACCCCGATTGATGCCTCAACACAGGCACAACTATCAAAGCATAATAGTAAGATCAAGACTTGTGGAACAACTGGCACATCACAGACTCTACGACACAAAATCATATAGTTCAACTCTTATACAGAGAAAGATAGCAAATGACATCCAGAGGTCACAGACCCAACATTACAACAAGCGGAAGCAAATTAGGTTGTTCTAAACAACAAGATCCAACATATGGCCTAAGAGGCCTACAGATAAACATCACAACGCCAGCTGTTCCAGGATGTCCCAAGCTGCCACCTGGGAACCCAGACTACTCGTCGATGTCCACAAAGAACCCACCTTCGAGGTCGGTGAAGTCCTCTCCTGAAAATAAGCAAACGACGTTGAGTTCGACGAACTCGCAAGATTAAGAGCTAATATATGCTCCATGATTGGCTTTCAAAGGTTTTATGGCTGTTTTGCATAAAGCTGATTTTATTTAGAAAGACATAACTCCATGGCATCGTCTAATCAGATTAAATTTGAAAAGGGGTAAGAAGTAACTCTTTTTCTTTTGAGATCACTTTCTCAACAACAACCACCATCATCATCATTGTACCTGTTCATCAAAGGCACCTCCCCGAATCACCCTCGAGGAAGTCAACCTTACATTCGTGGAATTGGTACCTCTAGTACCCAAGTTTTAATCATTCCGTTTAAGTTATTCTATGATCATCGTCCATTCCCAAGTCGTCCGTAACCGTGGACACGGCTTTTCGAAAAGATTTATCCCTGCAGGGGTGTACAAATGTTTGCCACGCGTACCGCCCGGCCCATTACCTACGCATTAGCTCTCTTCCTTGGAAAGCCGGCTGGGTGGGAACGGTGTCGACTTCTCCCTCGTTAAGGACTTTCCAGGATCATCAGTGGCGGTAGGACTGCCAGGATCACCACACCCCCCCCACGGCCACTTATTTTCCTAACACCACCATCCTCATCTCAGTTCAACACCATCACGCACGCGCAAATGGAAAGCCAAACTAGAGGACCCTGGCTAGCCCCGCTCGAGTTATTTAGTCTATGAGGGTTCCTGCACTGCGAATGCATAGGCCTCACGCATGGTTGCATGCTCAGTCTTGGTTCAGGAGGTACAGAACTCGCACCTAGGCGGCAAGAACGAGACAACCCACCACATTCCATGTGGCCTCTCATCCCCACCTTCTTAGCATTTTATTATCCATCTCCACAATTCTCCACCATCAACATCACTGTCCCAAGTTAACACCTGTTTCCAGCATATACCATCCCTAGTACAACTAGGCATTTCACTAAGCATGGCTAAGCACTTGCATAGCATAGTAAGTATTCCATGGCCAACAATACAAACCTATGGTAATAGGAAGGTAAAACAGGTATTGGCAACAGGATTCTAATGCAACTAGTAGGATACTCTAATCCAGGCAAAAGACATTTAGAACCGCATGCAATATTATAGTGGAGAAAATATTTGCGGAAACATAGGATAAGATATGCTCAGAGGGGGGATTACGCTTGCCTTGTTCAGAGTGCTGGTAGTACGGATCGTCACAAGACGGGGGTGGCACTTCACCTCCTTGATCTACCGATGCACAAACAACACCGGAAAAACAATCAACACATGGCAATCGTGCAATGCATACATGGATGATGATATGACATTTTAAATGCACCCTAGAAGCTTTAGACATGTTCAACAAGTTAAATAGGGTCCCCGTTATATTTATTGCATTATTTGGGATAAACCCCATATTTAAGCTTAGTGATTATAATTACTACTAGAGCACATTATTGTGATTGTGAACCATTATGCATGATGATGAAGATTTTGGATCACTCATGTTTTTCTGATCATTTCGGTATAAGGAACACATTTTTCGGAGGTCCCGGTAAAAAGTTATTAATTTTATAAGTTCCTCCTTTCTTAAACGTATGTTTTCAATAACAATAGAAGCACCATATTTCGAATGTGATCATATAAGCGTGATATTTGTTTTAAAGTTTTAATCTCAAATTTCTGTGCATTTTGGTGTATTACACGCATTTTTGGATACACCGATGAAAATTATCATTTTTTCTCAATTCCCCTTTTAGATCTGACCATTTGATGATTTTGGTAGCAACAATACAATCCTTACACAATTAGAGATAGGGGTGAAAAGAGAATAGCAATTTAAACATCAGTGTTGAAGATCCGGTTGCCAGCCCGGAATATTCTGGGTTTTACACCGGCTGAAATGTTTCCCGGAATTATTTCCGGTTTGAATCCGGGTATAGACCGGGTTAAAAACATCGGGTCCAGTAGCAGTTGGGCTATTCCGGTATAGGAACCGGAATAAACCGGGTTCTCCACCGGAAACGTCAACGCGAAGCTGCCGAGCTACGGTGACGGCGACTTCCGCGGCGTTTCTGCACGGCTACGGCGAGAGAGGGACGGAGAAGGGGCCAACGAGGGCGGGACGCTCACCCTGAACACAGCGGTGCAGACGGCGAGGCAGAAGGGGGGCGGCAATGGCCGGAATCATCCGCGGCGTCCGCGGCCGGAGGCGGAGAAGAACTTGACGGCGGCGGCGATTCGTGAATCCCCAGCTCGATTGCTTCTGCGTGGGGAAGCAGCTCGACGAGGCGGTCCCGTCGGTAGTCTTCAATCGGAATGGGGAGGTCCAAATCGACGACGGCGTGCGAAAAAGGGCGGCGGCCGGCGATGAAGACGACGGCGAGATTCGGCGGCTCCCGGCCTTCCCAGCTTGTACGAGTTGGCGGGGAGGCAGAGGAGAGGACGACGGCGAGTCCTGCGTGCTCCGCGAGTCTCGGGGTGAACGGAGACGCCGGAATTTGCTCGGAGAAGCCGCGGCCGTGGTCGACGAAGAACTGAGCGGTGCGGTCGATTGCGGGCTCTCCGGCGGGATTCCTTCGGCGGGGAAGGTGTAGACGACGCGGCGCAGATGGTGGTGTCCTTCGATTCGCTCGGGAACTCGTCTATCGGCGGCGTCGAGCACGGCGTGCTCGCGTGGTGTGTCGGCCATGGAGAGGAGAAAACGGAGGGAGAGAGAAGGGCTCGTGGGGGCAGTGAGGGAGCAGGTGGTCCTCGGGTGCTTGATCTCCTCGCAAGGTCAACGACGCGCAGAGGGGGCGCGGCGACGTGCGGGTGCGGCGCGAGCGGTGCGGCGCGAGCACGGTGCTCGGTCGCGACAGTGAGGAAGAAGATGATTTTACAAATTGCCCCCTGGAACTTTTGTTCCCAGCACAAATGGGTCCTTTCCTATTTCTTTTAAAAACTCCAGTAGGTTTTGAGGGATTTTATTAGGGCACTAGAGCATTTTATAAAAATCTGTAAAAATTAGGGTAACCTCCCAATAACCTGTAGAGGCACCTCAAAAATTGGTGTTGCAAAATAAAATGTTTTTGACAACATTTGTTCATAGAGGTTTAGAGTAGAGCATTTTGCACAAATTCAAAATGTTATTACTTTAGAAATTTTGAATCAAGGACCAGATATTATTCTGAGCTCTTGGAACTTCCTTGACAAATATAAGTTGTCAAGCATTTGTATTTTGCAAGGTTGAGTGCCAACATTGTGTGAAAGTTTTGTTAGAGCACTTCGGGCATTTGGTTTTAGCAACTCCATATCAGTTCGATATCTCCATATCAGTTCGATATCAAAGTTGTGTTAACTCAAAAGAGACATGTTTAAGTATGGATGCCATGATGCAATTAACACAAAAGCGAAAATTTTACTCGGGTTTTTAGGTTTTCAAAATTCGGGCTGTTACAGTGTATGCTTTAGATCGTCGAGTCACACGCCGTGACTGTGTTATGTCTTCGGGTACCTCGCCACGGAGTATGTATGCGAGGAAAGGTTGAGTCCAAGTTGGCTCGATGAGGAGTACCTCGACTGGCGAGTCCTCTATGCTAGGTGCTTTGCTCTTGGCTGGTGCGGCTGATGTAGGAGATGCTCGCTTTTTCTTGATAGATCTGTGCTCGATGCGCTCGAAGAAGACACCAGGTGGAACTGGTGCTTTGGTCGCGCCAATGTTGGCTAACTTATCTGCTTCTTCATTGCTCTCACGCCCTATGTGCCGCAACTCGCAGCCTTCGAAGCTGCCCTCCATGATGTTGTACAGGTCACGATAGGCGATCATATTATCTGTGATTGCATCACAGGCCTTCATTGTTTGCTGCACCACAAGATTCGAGTCACCGTAGATCATCAGTCGAGTACACCCGAGGGTTTTGGCCATCCTCATGCCGTGGACCAGGGCCTCGTATTCTGCTTCGTTATTGGATGGGAACTCGAATCCCATCTGCAGGATATAGCGAAGCTTGTCGCCTTTTGGTGATATGAGGATGAAACCCGCGCCTGCGCCTTCGTTTTTCTTCGAGCCGTCAAAGTACATAGTCCATGAGTTGGACACATCTGGCGCTCCTGGCAGCGGAACTTCGATCCACTCGGTATGTGTATGTGTCTTCGAGTCCCATCATGGACTCGACGTCGTCGTCAAGGCTCATGTCGGAGTCGATATGCCCATCGAGTGGTCCGTCTGGACGGATCCCGCTGTCGATGCCTTCATCGCCTATGCTCATCTCGGCGTCGGCGAAGTTGTTATGAATCTCGAAGTCGAGGTTGTTGTTGTTGGTGCAGATCTCGGAGTCGACGTGGTTGTCGATATGAGTTTCAGGTTCGGCCGAACCCTAGTGGGCCTTTGGGCCATCGAAGGAGGGGAGGGTGGCGGCGCTAGGGGGGAAACCGTAGGCCGACCGGCCCTAGGTCAGTGGGGCGGTGGGGTTATTTCCTCCACCAAGCCACCCCACCCCTTGGTCCTCCTATATAAACCCCACCCCCTCCCCATTGTGGACACACAATGGGAAGGGGTTTTAGGGTTTTCTCCCAAGTTTGGAGGAGACCTTGTCCCTAGATCAAATATCTTTCTTCCTCTCCCATGTGTTGGGGTTCTCTCCACCTCTCGTACACCAGTAGCTCCTAGTCCTGGCACGGCGAAGAGCTGCTGGACTTTGACGGACGGACGTGTGCGAACTCTCAGAGGGGTGAGACGTCGTAGATGTTTGACCCTCGCTCTACTGGATCTAGAAGGCTCGGCGAGGAATCAGCAACATTCTCACCACCAGGCTTGGCCGTGAGAATCTTCATCAACATCGGGTCTGCAACTTCGTGTTGGTAACGATTCAGATCTATCCCTGCTTGTATCTTCATAGATGATCTTGGCTGTTACGTAAGTCGGGAAATTTTAAATTCCTGGACATAACCCTACAAGCTCGTCATCACCGAAGAAGAGGAAGACGGTAGGGAGGCTTAGAGGGGTGGCCAGAAGGGTGGAGGATTGGTAGAGGAGGAGATTAAGGCATGACGAGACGACATGCCGCGGCTACACGCAGGTCGTGGGACAGGAGGCTGGTGGAGGTAGCGGGGGCGTGGGGGGGGGGGGGGGGGGCTCTCCTTCCCCTCTTTTTCCATGAGAAAAACTACATGGTTGAAATTTCGACACCGGTCTCGGTCACCCGTCAGCTAGCACTACCTCTTATATATATATATATATATATATATATATATATATATATATATATATATATATATATATAAAATGCAACACCGAGCTCCACATGTATGAGGCCAGCTATTCTGTCTACCTAAGAACGAAATCGAAATCTCAAAAAAAAAAAAGGAACGCAATCGAAAAACACATGGATATACTATCCGTTCGAAAGGTGAAGCGAGTCCTACAAACGAGCAGGAACACATTGTACCAAAAAAAATTGTCGTCTGGCAACCAGTATCTCGCTTGCATACCAAGCCCCACGTGTGCGAGCCCCATTGGCCGAACGCCACACCCCTAAACCTCATGCCCAAGGGACGTTTAACTTCAGCAGCAAGCAAGACAGCCCAAAGCACACGGACGCTGCCGCTCGGGAAGATTCGGCGCTGCTTCGCTGCGCACCGCACGAACGTAACGGCCGGTTCGGACCATCCGTGGCCGTCCGATCGAGGCCCCGGTGCACGCGCCGGCCGATCCGACGGCGCTGGATCGCGTCCCGCGTCCGACCCCGCGATAAGAACGGCCAAGGGATCCCAGCGAGAAACCGTTCCGTCATTCGAACCGACTCATCCTTGGCTCGCCACTCGCTGCTCTTCCTCTCGAGTTCCTCGAGTTCGCCGTCTCCGCGACTCCGCCTGCTCGCGATTCGATTCGATCCGCGGCGCCGCGCTGTTCGAGGAGTTCGAGAGAGGTACGCTCTTCTATCGATCGATCGACCTCCTCTCCCCTGTTCGCGTGCGCTTCGTGAGGTTCCTCGGTGCGGAGAGATTTGGACGATTTCCTTGCATTGTGTTGCGAGTTTGATTTCCAGATAGTAGATTGGTTTTAATTCGCTGTATTCCGTCGGAGACCTGACGCCGCAGCACCTTGATCTGGCCATGGCTCTTATTGTTCTACTTTTCGTTGATGTTGCAGGCGGCGGCTGCTTGCGTGCGGTAGCGGACGGCGGTCGGCGGACGCGATGGTTTCGTTCGACATGAGTGACCGCAAGAGTACGCGTCTCCGCCACCACACCCTCCTACTTTCTCCCCTGTATCGTCCAGTTCATGAGTCGTTTGGTGCGAGATTGGGTGGTGTGTTTGCTCTCCGCTCTTGAGCCCCTGTTAATTTTTGGATCGAGGGAGGTTTGGCTCCGTCTGATGCCCTGCATTGAGAGCCGTAGGAGATTGACTTGGTTGTTTCGTTCTGAGTTCTGACACTACGAATTTTGCTGCGTAATTTAACCTCCAATGGATTTGGTTTGTAGAACCTCGCCCAAATTAACGGATGTTTTGTGTCACGGTTAGTTTAGTGTGAACTAGTTGCCATCAATACGATTTAGTCGCAAAGTGATCTGCGCTAACTCCTTTTTTTTGTTTTGAACTATCTGCGCTAACTCCTAAATGTGGCAAACTATGCTTCTGCATTGGCATCTCTGTAGGACGGTGTTATTTCTGAGTTTTGGCAGATTTAAGACTATGAAATCAAGTTGGGCTAGCTTACGGACATTTCAGAATAAGAATTGCTGGTACTTGGTGGGTGTTTGATCATTCAATAGTGAACAAATTGTCAAGTAGATATAGTTCGTCCAGATGCATCATGATTTCGAATCAGTAGGAGTATGACTGAAATTTTGCTGACCAATTTAACTTGGTGACACTTTGCTCTCTAACCAGGAGGAACCATCTGATACTTAGTAGGTGTTTGATCATTCATTGATGAACAAATTGTCAAGTAGATATAGTCCGTCTAGATGCATCATGATTCTTAACCATATGACTGAAATTTGGCTGTCTAATTTAACTTGGTGACACTTTACTTCTTTGTCTTGCTCGATGCACCTGCACCTCTGACCCATGCTCAAACTGTTTCACATTACCAACAGAGATTGGGCTGGGCTTGACTGGGTTTGGAGTTCTGTTCTCGTTTCTCGGGATCATCATGCTGTTTGACAAGGGGTTCCTGGCAATGGGGAATGTAAGAATAACCCTCCTGCGTTACCCCTTACTGCACTGCAACCTACTCCTTTCTGATCATCTTGCTGTTGTCAGATTCTCTTCGTGTCTGGTGTTTCACTAACCATTGGGCTGAACTCAACCGTACAGTTCTTCACCAAGCCTAGGAATCAGAAGGTCCTGTAAACAATGCAAGCTTAGCCATTTATCCAGCTGTTCAGTTCCAATTCAATTTGAGCTAACAAGATTCACCTGAATGTGCAGGGTTCGATTGCTTTCGGGATCGGCCTTTTCATGGTCCTTATTGGATGGCCTGTCTTGGGCATGATGGTGGAGTCGTATGGCTTTGTCGCGCTATTCAGGTTGGTGAATCATGCGTTGTGCATTTATATGTTCATCTGAAAGCTGGTTTTAAGCATACATTGAGAAATCGTTGAATTTTTTGGTGACTGTATCTGATTGCTGCTGAATTTCGACACAGCGGCTTCTGGCCTACTGCTGCTGTATACCTGCAAAAGACCCCCGCCGTTGGTTGGATTTTCCAGCACCCTTTTGTGACTTCGGTAAGACAATGTGTATTTGTTCTGTACATGTTTGCTATTTTGGACTGCCTAAATTTTCTTCAAGCTAAATCCAATCCTGTTGCCACTTTAATTTATTTAGAGATTGGTGAACCATATGAATGAATCTTACTGTACATCTTACTGATGTTCCCTACTCGCATTTCGCAGCTGCTCACTCGGTTCAGAGGAAGACGAGTCCCTGTGTAATCACCGTGCGGTGGAAACAATCCCGGGGAATGCCACTGCCAGATCGCCTGTAAAAAGAAGATGGCCATGTTGTTTGCTCGCTTGTTATTTGATTCCTTAATGCTGTGATGTGTGTTAATCCCGCTTGCGCTGCTACCAGTGAATTTCTGTAGATCTCTTGACTACGTCAAAAATTGTACAAAGCATTTGTTAGCACTTGTTAAGTAGGCGAACAGGAAGAGCTGAAGCTAATACCTCTTTTCTGAATGATGATAATGACGTTTGCAGACAAGTCCATTTTTCAGACATTGATTTCGGTTCCAGTGCTCTGTTTTCAAAGGAAAAGGAAAGAAAAACTTACAGTTAGTTCATAACTTCCACTGATTTTATCACCTGAGGAAGTCATTTGCTTGCTTGGTTCCTATACAAAGAATCGTTCTTGACTGTGAACAGCTGATTGCATGTCTGCACGTTGCATGAACAACAACGCAGTAGAAATACACTGCTAGAGCAACAGGGTTATGCATCATCAGCAGGGAGGTCAAGCAACCATCATGGCTTATTAGTGCTTTATACATCAGGAACGGTGACTATGATAACTAAAATTGTGGAATATGGCAAAACACAGTTTATATTCAAATAAACTACCTGCATGCACAAGCCGTGGAGAGATCTATTCATCAAAACAGTCAGGTTTTGCATACCATGTAACTGCATTATCAAGTGAGACTTGGTTACCCGAGATTATTCACTTCTGGAATGTGTCAGCACTCGGAGTAATGTCCTTGTATGCCTACACGTTTCACTTGGTGTTTAACCTTTCAACTTTGCCCTGGTGTGTACATTCAAATGAAACACCGAAGCATATAGCTGTTCTTTGTTTCTTTCTTCTCCAGTATCATGCGTTTCCATGGCACTTCTTAGATTTCAAGCTGTTCCGTTCATGAAAACCTGTGGTCTCAACTTCCCATGAGTGACCCAAGCACACTATCCCTGGACAGGTAAATATCTGATCGCATCAAATGTAGCTGGGATCAAAGAAGATAACCAAAGGATTCAAGGTTCAGTGAAACCCACTAAGATGAGAACTGAGAATACAGATTTTGCATATATAGAACAAGACTCGAGCGTTAATTTGAACAACAGTTTCCACAAATTTATAACTGACAATTTGATCACCAATCTATTTACAGATGTTAAGAACAAACAGGGACCAAGAACTGATTTCTTCAGGTTTGCTCCCAAGGAGTTTTCTCCAATGATATAAACATCAGATATACGGAAGATCAGAAAACTAAGCTATAATTGAGCTACACGATCCTGGACTGGAGTACTTCCTGTTACAACATTCTGTAACTTCCTAACCGAAGTGCTATACAGTATCACAACCAAACATCTTCCAAGGTGAAGCAACGACTAAGAGCTTCTCATAATTTTAATTGCTTCGCTGCCGCTTCTGATGTCACTCAGTAAAGCAATTTGATGTAGAAGTTGCGCTATCCTCTGCAACAAGAAAAGTAAAGAATATATTAAGGGAAAATCAAAAAGGGACATAGACTCAGTAATCTGTAGTGGTGCCAAATGCACCTATAAACCTTATTCACGAGACTCAACAAAAGCAACTGTAGTCAATTGCCACAAAATTGTTGGTAGTTTGTCACCCAACGTAGATTTTCATATTTGGAAACGCAGAAATGCAAAAGAACACGTAATGAAACCTTCACGCACCAATCTGTTGGCAAATTATGTTGTGGATCATCATAGGACATAGAGGAATGTCCACCTTCCAAAGTTTTACAGGCAAAGGTTGTGCATAAAGGCATTAGGTCTTGAGTAAGTTTTAATTAGCTACATGACAAAGGTTGTGCACAAGATATAGGCTAAGATGGACATGTGCGATTTATTTGAAACTTGTGAAACATGGTAAAATACTACCTACAAGAAGAGTACATGTTTTCGAGCGTATTTGTTTGGGAGCTCTGTATTTTTGAAGTATTCCAAGAATACTTTGGTTTTCAGAAATACTGAAGTATCAAATACTTTGAGGTGTTTGGCTATAAGTAAAACTGTAGTTTTCTATACTTCAATATCTAGGAAACTACACAATTTTTGAACTAAAGTATTGGTTCGCTAGGCATAGGAATACGGTGGTTTTCAAATACTTTGATTTTGAAAATACTTCACTGCCAAACTAAGTCGAAGACTTTAAGAGGACTAAGAGGGTGTAATAATCATCAATGGGCAATGCACGAACTGTCAAAAACACTATATATATGCTGTATGCCAGCATCAAAGGGAGTGAATAAAGGATATATATTCATCTCTTGGTCTTCCCCAACATCAACCATTGTAAGAGAAAAACTATCGAAACAGATTTCATAAGGTTCATTTATTCAACGGCTGTCCCAAACATCCACCTTTAGCTCGACCCAACACCTCACCATAATGAATTATGTATATCAATGATTCAAATGTCATGAAGCATGCGATCAGTTACCATGACAATGACCAACAAGATCTCTTGGGTGCAATCAATTCAACTTCCCCAAAAATCGAATTGCTTCAAAACTACATGGACAAGTTCTAATTCTCGAAATAAAAGACATCGACAAGTTCTAAATCTGCCGAATACAGAGATGTCATTCACATCATGACCAAAGGGAGTGAACAAAGTAATCATCAATGAGTAACACACGAACAGTCAAAAGATACTGTATATGCTGTTTGCCACCATCGAAGGGAGTGAACAAAGTATATACCGCAACATCAACCATGGTAAGAAGAAATATAGAAGAAACAGTTTTCCTGAGGTTTATTTATTCATCGCCAGGTTCTCAAACATCCACCTTAAGCTTTGACCCAACACCTCTCGCCGCATTGTATTATGTATATATCAGTCATTTAAATGTCATCAAGCATATTATCAGTTCCTAATGACGACAATAACCAACGAAATCTCTTGGGTTCAATCAATTCAACTTCCCAGAAATCGAAATTGCTTCACGACTACATTGAAGCATACCATCAGTTATTAATGATGACAACTGGCAACGAAATCTTTGTGTTCAGTCAATTCCACATCCCAGAACTCGAATTGCTTCAAGACTACATTGGTATGTTCTAGTAATTCTCAAAACTGAAAGCATTGACAGGTTCTAAATCTGCCAAACACAGAGATTTCGTTCGCATCATGAACAAAGGTTGTAGAGATCCACAAACCTTATCCTTCTCCTGCGAGAGCAGGACGAGCAAGCCATCTCCCTCCTGTCCCGCCGGCGCACGTACAACAGCGCCCCAACCACAACGGCCGCCGCCGCGGCCGACCATACGGCTGGCCTCACCGCGGGACATCCGCACTCTCCGTGGACGAGCACGGATCCGGCACCGGCCGCCCACGCGCGCCTCGCCGCCGCGCGGCACCTCCCCCACCCCCACAGCCACTCCTCTTCCTCGTCATCAGTCTCCTCCTCCTTGTTTTCCTTGGTCGCGGCCTCCTCGGCCTCCACCTCGAGGCCCAGGCCCTCGTGGAGGCGCGGGGGGAAGATGGCGCAGTCGTCGAGGCCGCCGTCGACGGGGGAAGCGGCGCCGGCGGCAACGGTTACGGTTTGGTGGACGATTTCCCAGGCGTCGGAGGCGGGGGCAGGCGGGGATGAGGAGGCGGAGGGCATGGAGGCGAGGGAGGAGGAGGAGAGCGAGAGGTTCAGCGTCTTGGACTTGAGGAGGAGGTGCGGGTTTGGGGAGGGGAGGAGGAGCGGGTGCAGCGCGGAGTAGGGCGAGGCCGGGGCGGACATGGAGGCGAGGAGCTGGGAAGGCGGCGTCGACGGCGGCGGCGGCGGGAGCCTCTCGTCCATGGCCACTGCTGCTGCTGCTACCGGTCGATTTTTCCTTTTCGGTTATCTCGAGGTTTTTGTCGAGAAAAAAAGGTTGTCCGCTCATGTGGTGCGTCAGATGTTGACATGTGGTTTCCGTTTTACCATCCATGATCCATCCGCCTCACTAGTACGAGTATCATTCAGTGTCAATTTCAAAAAAAAAATCATTCAGTGTCACTCACTCCCTGAAATTTGCTTCAGAACAAGTCTCTATATTGGCCGGAAAGTGGTTTGTGATCCCGAGCACCGGTGTCCACTCCTGTTTAAAAAATTCAAAAAACATATTTATAAGTTTCAAAAAATTCTGAAAACAATTCCACGTGGAGCCAATGATATATCCCACTAACGTGTAAAATTTCAACTCTAAAAACTTTGTATTCTGAGCTACACAAAAAATGATAAATGTGTAGATCCGAGAATATATATTTTCAAATCTCTAAGTTTTATCAGATTTGTTATTTTTGTGTAGCCCATAATTTAAAGTATCTCAATCTAAAATTTTGCACGGGTGTGGGATACACCATTGGCTACCCGTGGATTTTTTTTCAGAATTTTTTAAAACTTCTAAATATGATTTTCGAATTTTTTTAAACAGGGGGAGCACTGGTGCCCGAGATCAAAAAATCTCCACTATATATTGGCCAGCTATCCAAAATCTAAAGCATCTTCTATATGCTAGGTTGTGTACTCACACTTCCGCAAGCAGCAAAAAATCGACTTTCAACCCTCACTGATAAGTTTATCAAACGACTACACAGATGAAAAGGAAAGAATCTCAGGCGCGCTGAGAGGGGCGTGCTCGCAAAAAACGTCATCGTGGCCATCGTAATGTACCACATCATTGTTATGCCACTCCCAAAATGACTGCAGAAGAAAATCGACACGTACATAAGAGGATTCATTTAGAAGGGTGACAAAGCTGGAAACGAAAATGGGGGCCACTCTCAGATAAATTGGAAAACGCTTTGCACACCTAAGAAGATAGAGGGGGATTGAGAGTGACTGATCTCGATCGTTTTGAAAGGGTTGTGAGAGTCAAAGGGCCGTGGTTCCAGTGGACGGATCTGGAACATCCCTGGGCAGCTGGCTCTGAATTGCCATGCAATAAAGACGATATGGCTCTTTTCCGTGCATGCACGACCATTATCATTTTTTTTTATAAAATACAGTACAACGCAGACGCTCACATACACGTGCACACACTCACCCCTATGAACACACGCACGCACACCCTACCTCTATGAGCACCTCCGAAAGACTGAGCCGGCGGTCGGGTCTTGAGATTGATGAAGTCACCACAGGCGTCTCGCTGTCGACGGGAACGTCACCTCCCACTGAAGAATATTCCGCCTAAATAAGAAACACCAATGTCAAATCTAGGATTTGAACTCTGGTGGGCTGGGAGTACAACCACCCTCCTAACCATCTTGCCACAGGCAAGTTCTCCACGACCATTACCATTGGAGATGGGGGAAAGTCAAGTTTCTGAAATGACAAGTGGATAGGAGATTCCGCCCTATGAGAAAGAGCACCCGAGATTTCCAAGATTGCTATTAGAAAGAACCGTATTGTTCAACATGAGCTTCAAGACAACTGTTGGAGCATGACAGTGGCTAGGCTATCCTCCCTCGAACAACGTTGAGAGTACGTTGACCTCTGGTGGTTGCTTCAGCAGCCAGGAACTGATCCCAACCGCATAGACACCATTTCATGGAACCCGACTTCCTCGGGCCAATATTCTGCCGGCTTATGAGGTGCAATTCGCTGGCAGGCTACCGCCATTCCACCCTGACAAATGTTGGAAGGATTATGCTGTCCCCAAATGTAAGCTGTTTGCATGGCTGGTTCTTCAAGGAAGAATCCTAACCGGGGACAACCTAGCTGTTCGGGGATGCCCTCACAATCCCATATGCCAGCTCTGCCTCTGGGACAATGAGATCGTAAATCACCTATGCAAAGACTGTCCGTACTCTGCCGCGGTCATTAGGACGGTCTCGTTGGTGTTGGGGCTCTCACTAATGGAGCAGCAAGCATGTTAGCAGCTGGTGTAGCATCGTGAAGACGTTTGGGTGGGGGAAGCTTCCAAGCCTTATGTTTTTAAACTATGTCCTATCCTATGGCAGAATCTAGTTAATGTGGAGGCTATCTTACGCCAGGAAGCTCACATAAATTTTCAGTACATAGTTGGATATAGCATATCAACCGTAGACGAGTAACATTAGACAGTATTACTATACAGTTGTATAGACAAGAAGTAATATGTAAAGACAAAATATTAGCTAGTTATCATTTTGCAGTGAGAATCACTATAAACAGTGTACATGAAAGAATATCAATGAAGAAAACAACAGAGAGAAAGAAAAAGCCCGTGCTCAAAGGTCATGACCTAGCCACCCAAAATACATCTACAGACCAACGGAGAAGTCAGATGAGTGCTGACGGGATCACTCATCTGCTTCTGCCTAGTGTAATTTCACTTAATCAATTGACAAACTTATGTCTTGCACATATAGTATTTCTCCATAAATCTTGCGTTTTTCTCCGAGAACAACACAAGAGATCTGCGTGTCCTTGTAGTAAGCTTACAGAATAGAGTTTTAAATCAGATTACGTCACCACTCCAACCATATCAGACAGGCAGTGGGGAAGAAGAGAGAGTCTAAGCAATTCCTCTCGATTGCCCACCTCTACCTAGGCGTCTTATCATTTGAAGTTTGAGTAGTATTTTGTTTAAGCATTCTTCTTAAGAAATTTATATAAGAATACAAACGATTAATACTTGGCTCAAGATCTCTACAACATGGCACAAACGACCGTTACAAAGAGATTTCACAACGTTAACAGAAAGTTCTATGATATTGTCTGGCTGAAATTCAAATTTCTGGCCCATTGCGATTCTCTGGTCCAAACAACGATGATGCGACAAGCATATTACCTTCCATTTTCTTTTGTTGCGCAACAAAACAAAAAGGCGTTCATCACACAGGTTCCAAGATAATCACTAATATTCACATATACATAACCTGTACAAAAAGTTCTCGTGGGTTTATCGCAAAAATGGTGAGCTTATCCCCCGGCAAAAGATAATGCGAGCAGCATGACACTAAAAAATCTTCGAATAGTGGCAAAGCAATTGACCTTCGTGGCTCCCACATATAAATCCTCCTACCCTGGGTGCAGTATATTGAACTCCCTCCGTTCCAAATTAATTGACTTGGGTTTGTCTAAATATGAATGTATCTAGACACTAAACAAGTATAGATACATCCGTATTTGGACAAAACAAAGTCAAGTAATTTGGAACAGAGGGAGTAACTAGGAGGACACATCTTACAGATTTTGCTGTCAATGTCCTCATCTGGAGATAAACAAGGAAATAGTCAAAGCATATTTATTCATTTTTTTTAATAAAACTGTACAAGAGTATATGACAATACATAAATATATCAGATAAGCGGCAAATATGTACAGCGACGCAGCACACGAACACGACACAAAGAAAAGATTAAGGCACTGAGCCAATCTAGAAGAAGAGCTTTAGACTCATCCTTTAGCCTACTGCTATGCAACACTAGATCCTGTCCAAAGTTGTGGAACCAGCTCCCATGTCTTCATTATAAATGAAATTATTTGCTTTGTTTCTAGATTTGTTTATGATGCTGTAATGAAGCCTTCGATGAAAAAGGCTTGATTGAAGGACAATGGTGTAGCTAGCCTCAAACATAGTCATTTTATCTGAGCTATTTCTCCACAGAATGACAATGCAGCGCCAGCAGATGTTAGGACTGCGAATGCATTTCATCTTTTGGAAGAAACTCATCTCTAAGTTTAATCGAATAAAATCAAGCAGCTAGAGATTGCCTGCTGTAGTGCTCTCTCTTTCTCTCTCTCTCTCTCTCTCTCTCTCTCTCTCTCTCAGCTCTCTTTTCTTTGAACTGAAAACTGTAGGGGAGGGAAAATATTTACAAGGTGTCAAGCGCAAGCCAGCTAAGGACATGTGAACATTTGAAAAGGTTCGATTGCTAAGGAGAGCTCAACACTGAAATGAATTTGGTGCTACTTGAGAATACGCTTAAGCCTATTTAATTTTGATCCTGCAGAAGACCTTGAGCACCTAGGAAAAACGAAAGCTCATTTCATCTAACTCATGAGCCTCTTTATTATAACATTACATAGTTAAGGTATCTGTAGTCCTAATATTGAAATCAACATCCTTATCAGTTACCAATTCCCAAAATAAAATAAACATGAAAGTACATACCAAGTGCAATGCATGCCACCACGTTGTAATCGAATCCCCGATTAATTTTGGCCTCAACAAAAAAACATTGCTGGGCAAAGCATCCACCAGTGGAAGTAGCATCTTTCTTACGACCCAAAAGGTTGCAATGGTACCACGTGTAGTTCTCAAACACCACAGGATACATGCTGATGTGGTTTGGAATGAGATCATAGTTAGAGCATTTCCAACAGCAGCGCTAAAGACGCCGACGCGCCCAAGAAACCGCCGATATCGCGCGCGCACCCGAAACGGTGTCTCCAGCAGCCGCGCTAAAACTCCACGCGCGGTAAAAAGGGGCCAGCGCGCTGGCCCAAGCGGTACTCGATGCGCTGAATATGGGGCGGACGCTCCAGCGCGCGCGGTCGAAAAGAAACTTGCGCGCGAATTGACCAACCGCCAGATCTGAATCCTCCACCCGTGCGCGCCTCCGTCCGCATCTTTTCCCCATCTTCGCCGGCGACCATGGCGCGCGAATAGACCAGCCGTCGGCGCTTCCGCCGCTCGTCCCCTGCGCGTCGCCGTGTGTACCGCTGGGCAGGTCGCCGCCGCGTCGATTTTGCCCCACTGTCACCGACACCACCTCCGTTTCCGCCTCTACTCAGCAGCGCGCAGTTCCTCCGGCGAGCTGCGCTTCGTTGCCACTCCTTGCTCTAGCTCCTTCCTCGCCGCCAGCCAGCGCGCAGTTCCTCCGACGAACAGCGCTTGGCGGTCGTCGAACCTCCGCGCGCGCAAGGTGTTTGACAAAATACTTGTAAGGTATGTTTGTTCTCTAGTTTTTTAGTTTGTAGATGAGTTCACATAGGAAAAATAACTAGTTTGTAGGTAAAATAACTAGTACAAATTCATGTTTGTAGATGAGTTCGTCTAGTGATGATTCCTCCTCCGATGAAGAATTTGATATCCAAGAGGAGGAAGACATGGCTATGATCCTTGCTATCCGTGCTAGGAAACGACCAAAGCACGGTGGTTCAGTGATGGGTCGCCTAAAATTGTGGAGGGAAAGGATGGGTGCTCATGAAAGATTGATGAGGCACTATTTTGTCGAGCATCCCATATACCCGAGTCTTATTTCCGGCGACGGTTTCGGATGAGCATTGAGTTGTTTAAGAAAATTGCAGAGGAACTGAGTAAACATGATCGGTTTTTCCAGCAAAGGAGGAATGCCGCCGGTGAACTTGGGCATAGCACCTTTCAAAAGGTGACCGCCGCCTTGCGTATGTTGGCATACGGTATTCCGGCAGATCTAGTGGATGATCACTTGGTGATGGGCGAGAGTCAAGCCATCATGTGTGTCAAGCGCTTTGCAGCTGGCATTGTGCAAGTGTTTGGTTCGGAATACTTGAGAGCTCCCAACGCATCGGACACGGCTAGGCTTTTGGAGTTCAATGCTGCTCGAGGGTTTCCAGGTATGCTTGGATCAATTGATTGCATGCATTGGAGTTGGAAGAATTGTCATGCAACAAGGCATGGACAATTTCAGGGCCATAAGAAGGATTCCACATAATTCTTGAAGCGGTGGCCGATCATGAGACTTGGATTTGGCATGTTTTTTTCGGAATGCCTGGAGCTTGCAATGATATTAATGTTCTTCATCGGTCACCACTCATGAATAAGATTGCAAAAGGGAAAACTTGTCCGGTGGAGTTTGTAGCAAATGGCCATACATACAATTATGGCTACTATCTTGCGGACGGCATCTACCCAAGATGGCAAACATTTGTGAAACCGGTTCAGAAACCACTAGGTAAGAAAATGTTTGATTTTCACAATGCTCAAGCGGCGGCTAGGAAAGATGTGGAGAGAGCATTTGAAATTTTACAAGCCCAATTTGCTATTGTTAGAGGACCGGCTAGATTTTGAGATCAAGAAATGCTTTGGTACATCATGAACGCATGTGTGATCATGCATAACATGATCATCGAGAATTAGCGCGGACAAGATTTGGACTATACTCATTATGAGTTAATGGGTGTTCCCGTGCAACCGCGGAGGAGGGGTGAGAGGGTGGCATGCTTTGTTGCATCCTACCATGCCATTCGACGTAATGAAACACATGATGAGCTTCAAAAGGATCTTATCGAGAAGTGGTGGACATGGAATGGGCAACATTGAGTTAAATTTGTGTGTTTGTTTCATTTGTTGGTGTTGTGTAATGAACTATTTATTCTATTATTCTGGAACAACTATTTATTTGTGTTGTAATAAATAATTAAACTATTTATTGTTGATTTATTCCGTGTCTGTTTGATTCGGTTTGTTTGCATGTTTGATGTGAATGTTGTTTGCGCTAGGCGCGCGCGGTGGAATTTTAGCGCCTCTGCTGGAGCTAAAAAATGTACAGTCGCGCCGCGCTAACTATAGCGCTTCTGCTAAAGCAAAACAGGCGCTCCGCGCGCAAAATCGTAATTCTGGCGCGGCAAAAAAAAATTAGCGCGCCGGCGCCTAGCGCTGCGGTTGGAGATGCTCTTAGAGACCTACATGAAAAAATGGATTAGTACCAAATTATTATAGAGCATGAATGTGCATCCGTGCTGATGCAGACAGAGGCTAGGAGTATGAATTCCATTAAATAAAAACCAAATCTTTGTTGTGCATCGTATATGATGAAGTTTGTAGACAACGAAAAGCATGAATAGATTAAACCAAGTAGAGAACAGTATGCATAGGGACATGCCGTTCTGTATATGCTTTGCAGCAAACCTCGCTAAAAAAATGCAAATGCGAACTAGAAAAAGGAAGTACTCAGACGCATAACCATATTTTGGGCCTTTCTGTACTCCATGGCAGCATTCCAGATGCGCTCTTCTTTCTTAAGCAGTTCCTTTGGATCCACGGGTCTGGGCATCAAGAGGGAATTCATGATTAGAGAAACTGAACTAAATCGTATTAACAGAAAGAAAAGGAGAACTAAAATTTCAAAATAAATTGCAACAGAGTAAGTCCCACGACTTGAACTTATTTACATATGGACGCTAAATGAAATAAAAACTCTCTCACGTATGATCACTACGCACTAGTCCAATCAGTGTCATCCAATAGATGTCAGGAAAGTGAATGCCTTGCCAATATTTACTGCTTTTGGTAGACAAATAAATACTACTAGTAGATGAGTAGACATAGATACTTCATAGTCAATGAATGACAACCGGAAGGCTTTTAACTACGCTGCTATGGCGTTGAAACACAAGAAATCCATATGAAGACTTTATAGTTCTTCAATATGTTAGCAATTGATGGTTGTTTCTGAGACGCCCCTATCCCACAAACGAAAACATTTGTAACTGAGCCAATATAGAATATGTTTCGGTGGAACTGCCGTCATGACATCTGCTTCTCAGTGGGGGCGAGATCTTGGATGCCGGGGCGGCCGCTCCGGAAGGTGGACTGCGCGGGCGACTCGGCGGCGAGTGACGTGGCAGTGGTGATGGTCGTCTTGTCTGACCACGTGGGTGGAGAGGAGTTGGTGGTGGGAGGTCCTCGTGCTGGCTGCGCTTCGGCAATGGTGGCGGCTCCCAGATCGTGTTGTGGAGGCCTGGCTCGAGGACTTTGGGCGGTTCGCGGTACCGGGTGTGGTAGGGAGATTTTTTCGAGCGAAAGCTCTGCGCTCCAGCGCCAACAGAGACGACGCATGCAGGTGTCGTAACCCTCTTGGGGGCGTTGTTGTGGGCACCTTCTCCGCATTAGCGCTCCGGGTGAAAACCCTTGACCGATCGGTCTGGACCACGGCGGCGTTATGCGTCGTCACCCTCTTGGGGCGTCGTCGTGGAGCCTCGGTATTTCTCGACCTGACGGTAGGGTCTTCGGTGGCAAGGCTGGTTTCCTTTGTTCTTTTTTTCTTTATCTTTAATTTGTTGTGTAAGAGGGTTTCATCATCACCTTGTATCGGTTCGGCTGGTAAAGTTTATTTATAAAGCGGGACAAAAACCTATTTCGACTAATCTAATAATCTGATCCGCCTACCGTACCAAGAGAACTAACTACCGAACAACATTTATAGTGACATTTTCACATGATCTCGTGTAAAGTAACACGCTAGAACCTGGCCAAGAAGAATTGTCTTCACCCTAGTTGTTGAAACCAAACAGGTTACCGAATAGCTTAGTAAAAAACTGGTTGGACCAATGATTTTACAATATTCATATAGTAACATATTTTGAATTATATAAACAAAAATGTAAATTTAAATACTTGGAAAATAGTGTACTACTCCTTCCGTGCCAATTTATAAAGCTTGCACCGAATTACAGGTTGAACTTTAGACCAACAAAAGAACTTAAAAACGGTGTATCACTTTTATGTCTTACTACTCGCAAATTGCTAGAGTATCTGATCGTTTAATCTTGATGACCGGAAAGAGCAATGCATACCAAAACAACTGAGTTCGGTGCTAAATAAGATGGTGAAAACGGGTGAATACATCCCAAGCAAAACAGAGAAGCTGAGGAGGATTCAGACTTCATACCCGCTAATGTTGTCGATGCGATCGCAGTTGCTTTTGCGATTGAGAAGGATACGGGGATCCACATGGTCATGGGGGTAGAAAAGGGTGGCAGGACGGCCAATTCGACGCATAAACCTCATCCTCGATAGGAAAAGTTTCCGCACCTCTCGAGCCGCTGCTTCGATTTCCTGCTTCTCCTTCTCCTCATCAATCAGGTTTGCAAGCTCGGGATTTTCCGCCTCCATCGCTCCAGTGGCTGCGTCGCTTTACTGTAGTAACCCTAGTTCCTCGTTTTTCTTCTCTCTCTGATCAGGGATAATACTCCGGTTAGCCACGCGCCGCGTGTTCCGACAGTTGCAGTCATATATTTGGATCTCGGCAGCGGTGGATAGCTGAATCCGTGACGAGTATGTGCACCACGATGGGCTGTCCTGTCGTGTCTGGAGCCTGGCCCAGTAAAGGGTCACAACTCTGGATCGTCTGGCGAAACACGAAGCCGTTCGGAATTGGCCCATGAAGAACTTCAAGCCACGTACGTATATAGTAGAGTAGCATTGAAGTTTCTCAAAAAACAAAACGTATATAGCATTGAAAAACAAAAACAAATCGCTTGCATCAAAATAAAGTTTCATTTTTACTCTCATTTTTATGTCTTCAAACCAATATGAAACGCAATGGAAACAACAAATGCCGATCTAAATCATTTGGTGGACAATTAAATTAATCAGTATGGCCTCTCCCCGATGTAGTTGCCGGGCGGGCTGTAGTTGCAGGTGATGAAGACGCCGGCGTCGTGGTCGCAGAGCAGGCGCGCGCAGCCGATGCGCGTCGAGTTGCGCCACACGATCTGCGTGTAGTGCCCGCACATCCTGCCGCCCACGCAGCTGTTGGCGGCGTAGCTGTAGTCGGGCCTCTCGTCCGCCCATTTCTTCACCGCCTGCGCCGCCGTCCAGTCCTTGCCGGAGCCCAGAAGAGGTTCTCCCCATACTGCGGTTTCGAGTAATTCGAGTGCACCAGCTTGCAGTCGCCGGACCGTTGCCTGGCGTAGTTCGCCGCGTAGGACGCCACGGCCGCGTCCCAGGACACAGGGCCTACGCCGACGGCAGCACGGACGGTGTTATGGGCGGCGACGTAGTCTTGCGGCGAGTTCTGGGCGTTGGAGGGTTCAAGCTGTTAGAGATAGTCTTAGCATAGCTTAGCGTGCAAGACACGTTGATGTAACAGATACGATCTGATCGTAATAAGATCAGATTGATCTCCTTCCATATCTCCTCCTTCTAACCGACTTGATGTAAAACCCTAGCCGATGTTGACTGCCTATATAACACGCAACCGATGCGCGAGACAAAGCCATTGTTCAATCTAAACCTAGCTAGAGTTTCTACATGGTATCAGAGCTACCTCTATCCATCACATCCATGTCTAGTCCATCCTCCTCCGCCGCCGCGAGCAACCCGCTCCCAAGCCAAGGCACGGCGGAAAAGCTCACCCTGGAGAACTACTTGTTGTGGGAGACAGCGGTGCTCCCAGCCTTCCGTGGCGCGCGTCTCATGGGGTTCCTGGACGGGATCTGCGTCGCGCCCGCAAAAACGCTCACCATCGAGAAGAGCGACAAGAGCAAGGAGGAGGTGAGCAACCCGGCCTACGAGGCTTGGGTGCAAACCGATCAGCAGGTTCTTACCTACCTACTGAACTCGGTGTCCAGGGAGATCATGATCTCCTGCATCGGACTGAAGACGGCGGCCTGGAAGGCGATCACAGGGATGTTCGCCGCCCAGTCACGCACTCGGATCGCCACTCTCCGTGTCAAGCTTGCCAACACCAAGAAGGAGGGCAAAACGATGGCGCGGTACTTCGCCGCCATGAAGGCAACTGTTGACGAGCTCGCAGCTGTGGGCAGCAAGATCGACGAGGACGAACTCATCGAGTATCTCCTTGCGGGTCTAGATGACCCGTACAACCCTCTCTTTACCGCGATCGGAGCAAACCCCACCGCCAAGCTCACGGTCAGCGATCTGTACTCCCAGGTGACTTCCTATGACAATCACATGGAGATGTTAGCAGGTGTGGGAGCAGACAGCGGCAACGCATCATCGGCAAACGCGGCCACGCGTGGACGTGGCGGACGCAGAGGACAGGCACGCGGTGGACGTGACTATGGCCGCGGGCGCAACGGTGGAGGCCGTGGCGGCGGCTACGGCTATGGTGGCGGCGGCTACGGCTATGGTCGTGGCCAAGGCCGCAACAGAGGTGGCGGTCACGAGGAGGCGGCAATGACCGCGACCGCGTCACCTGCCAGATCTGCCACAAGCCGGGGCACCCGGCAACGCAGTGTTGGCACCGCTATGATGAAGATGAGGCCGAAGAAGAAGAGATGGGCGCCAATGCTGCCTACGGCGTCGACACCAACTGGTACGGGGACAGCGGCGCCACCGACCACATCACCAGCGAGCTTGACAAGCTTGCCATCAAGGAGAAATACCATGGCCGCGAGAAGATCCACGCGGCAAACGGGACAGGTATGGACATTAGACATGTTGGTCATGCTTTCGTTAATACCCCATCCAAACCTCTCCATCTTCGAAATATCCTTCACGTTCCACAAGCCACAAAAAATCTTGTTTCTGTTCATCGTTTTACACGCGACAACAATGTATTTGTTGAATTTCATCCATGGTGTTTCTATGTGAAGGATCAGGCAACGAAGAAAACACTCCTTGAAGGTAGATGTGAGAAGGGTCTATATCCGCTGGTGTCATCATCGTCATCAAGCTCAAATAAACAAGTTTTTAGCGCCACCAAGCCTTCAGCTATAAAGTGGCATGATCGATTAGGCCATCCATCTTTTAAAATTGTTCAACGAATTATTAGGGATTTTAATCTTCCTTTTTCTGATAAACTTCGTATTGAATCGGTTTGTGATTCATGTCAAAGAGCAAAAAGTCATCAACTTCCCTACACAAGATCCACTAGTATCTCGACTTCACCTCTAGAGCTTGTGTTCTCCGATGTGTGGGGACAGGCACCTACCTCTGTTGGTCGTTATTCATACTATGTAAGTTTCATTGATGACTTTAGTAAATTTTCATGGATCTATCTTCTCAAAAAGAAATCTGAAGTTTTTCAGAATTTCCAAAATCTTGTTGAAAGAAAATTTGATAAAAAGATCATAGCCATGCAAACAGATTGGGGTGGCGAATACGAGAAATTAAACCCTTTTTTCAAAAGATGGGCATTGCTCACCATGTTTCTTGCCCACATGCCCATCAGCAGAATGGGTCGGCAGAAAGAAAGCACCGCCATATTGTTGAAGTTGGGCTTGCACTTCTTGCTAATGCATCTATGCCATTGAAATTTTGGGATGAAGCCTTCTTGACCGCTACATATCTCATAAACATGCTCCCCTCGCCGGTCATTAATTATGAGAATCCCATGGAACGGCTTCACAATGAGAAACCAGATTTTTCATCTCTCGTGTCTTTGGTTGTGCGTGTTGGCCAAACCTCAGACCCTACAACAAACGAAAACTCGCCTTCCGTTCTAAACAATGTGTCTTTTTAGGCTACAGCCACATGCATAAAGGAGTCAAGTGTCTTGATGTCTCCTCTGGTCGAGTTTACATTTCTCGAGATGTAGTTTTTGATGAATCTGTGTTTCCCTTTGCCAAACTCCATCCCAATGCCGGAGCTCTACTTCGCAAAGAAATTCTTCTCCTACCCGAGTCTCTCCAAAATCCGGTGCTAGATCAAAGGGGGAACAACAAAGCATTGATCTAACAGCTAATGTTCAAGTTCCTTTTGATTGCTCTCATATGTCTCAGGAGGAGCAGCAGCCCACAGAAGAAAATCTGGTGCAAAATGGTGCTGAAACGAGTGAAAATAGTGATGAACAAGACCCAACGCTAGAAGACAACGGCGCAAGACACGAGGGGGATTCTCTGGCGCAATCACCCTCGGGATCGGTTCCAGCTGAATCAGCCTCGGGATCCGTCGCCGCACCTTCCCTTGCCAGCGGACCCAGGCCACGGTCGGATGCGCGCCGCAGCGAACCCGTGAATGACACGTCGCCTGACCTTTCGGGGTCGCAAGAGGCAGACCAGCCCGGCGTCGACACGCTCGACGCTTCCAGTGGGCCCGCCAGACTGAGCGGGCCAATGGCGTCCGTGCCCGCGCGTGGTCAGCCGACCAGGCAGAGGACTGCACGCCACCCAGGCCAGGTGGCCCAATCAGGCGTGCGCGACGCGGCGGTGGGACGCGCAGCCGACAGGAGGGGAGATCCTCCACTGCGCAATCTGACGCAGATGCTGGAGCAGGATCTTCTGTGGCAGAACAAACTACACACCTCCCTGTGCATCGTACGAGATCAACAACAGGAAACAGTAAGCCAATACAGTTTAAGGATGGAACAGTAAGGTATAACTTATCTGCTGTTTCTAATGAACCTGCAAATTTGCAAATAGCATTAGAAGATTTAAATTGGAAAAATGCTATGAATGATGAGTATAATGCCTTAGTAAAAAATAAAACTTGGCATCTAGTACCATATAGAAAAGGCATAAATCTTATAGATTGCAAATGGGTTTATAGAATAAAAAAGAAAGCTGACGGAACTATTGATAGATATAAGGCTAGATTGGTAGCAAAAGGATTTAAACAAAGATATGGCATAGATTATGAGGACACATTTAGTCCAGTTGTAAAATCTGCTACTATTAGACTTGTGCTAGCCATTTCAGTTTCCAGAGGATGGAGCCTAAGGCAATTGGATGTGAAGAATGCGTTTCTTCATGGTGTTCTGGAAGAGGAAGTGTTCATGAAGCAGCCACCTGGATATGAGGATGCAAATGCACCACATCATGTGTGTAAGTTGGACAAATCATTATATGGTCTCAAGCAAGCACCAAGAGCATGGTTTGCCAAGCTAAGTTCAAAACTTGAAGAATTAGGTTTTCAGCCATCTAAAGCCGACACATCATTATTTATCTACAACAAGCTTGATGTCACTATATTTGTGCTGGTATATGTAGATGATATCATTGTCACTAGTTCATCAAGTAAGGCCATCTCCGCACTACTCCAAGATTTAGGAGCTGCCTTTGCTTTGAAAGATCTAGGTGACTTGCATTATTTTCTGGGTATTGAAGTAAAGAAGTTTAGAGATGGTATTGTACTAACCCAAGAAAAATATGCATTGGATTTGTTAACTCGTGTTGGCATGAAGGACTGCAAATATCATCAACCCCTTGTCATATTCAGAAAAACTTTCAGCAGTTGAAGGTAGAGTGCTTGGACCAAATGATGGCACAAGATACAGAAGCATTGTAGGTGCATTGCAATACTTGACTCTCACAAGACCAGATATTGCCTTTTCGGTAAATAAGGTATGTCAATATTTGCATGCACCGACTACTGATCATTGGACAGCCGTAAAAAGAATATTAAGGTATATCAAAGGGACTACTAGTCTCGGATTGACCTTCAGAAAATCATCTTCCACCCTAGTGAGTGCCTTCTCAGATGCTGATTGGGCTGGCTGTGTTGACAGTAGAAGATCAACTGGTGGTTTTGCTGTGTATCTTGGTCCTAACTTAATTTCCTGGAGTGCAAGAAAACAGGCAACAGTCTCCAGGTCAAGCACAGAGGCAGAATACAAAAGCTTGGCAAATGCTACAGCCGAGATAATTTGGGTAGAGTCCCTACTCGGTGAACTTGGTGTTCCAAGGAAGCAGACTTCATGTTTGTGGTGTGACAATATGGGGGCAACATATCTTTCAGCTAACCCTGTGTTTCATGCAAGGACAAAACACATTGAAATAGACTTTCATTTTGTACGAGAAAGAGTTGCAAACAAACAACTTGAGATCAGATTTATTCCTTCTCAAGATCAGGTGGCAGATGGCTTCACAAAGGCATTACCTCCACGGCAGTTTGAAGAATTCAAGTACAATCTCAATCTTAAGAAGAGTTGTGATTGAGGAGGGGTGTTAGAGATAGGCTTAGCATAGCTTAGCGTGCAAGACACGTTGATGTAACAGATATGATCTGATCGTAATAAGATCAGATTGATCTCCTTCCATATCTCCTCCTTGTAACCGACTTGATGTAAAACCCTAGCCGATGTTGGCTGCCTATATAACACGCAACCGATGCGTGAGACAAAGCCATCGTTCAATCTAAACCTAGCTAGAGTTTCTACACAAGCATGACGCCTGCCATCGCCAGGACGACCAAAAGGACAATATTAGATGCCTCCATGTGTACGCCTATCGGCTATTATTTCTTACAATATGTTTTTTTCCTTTTGTGATCTCTGCGACCTCCAACTTTTGCAGGGTATTTATACTGGGATTTCGTCAGGAGAACCCGAATTTATTTTAGTATCCAGAACTTTAGATGGCAGGATATCATGAAAATATAGTATTGGATAAGCACCGATTAATGGCTTCACCTACAAATACAGTATTTTCAAAGATACGCGTCACGTTTATAGATCACCTGAAATTGGAAAAATATGGGTAAACACTCTAGTCCAATGGGAAACAAATCATCCACTGATCTGATGCCGTTAATTTTTATTCTATCGCACGACACATATGCAGGTTTGCTTCAAGGAAAAATCGGGCTATGTCGAGGGCATATAGGTGCAATGGGGTGACATTAGACTTCTCGTAGAATTGGCATGTTGGATTTTTACTTAGTTGTTGGAGAGAATGAAGAAAGAGAAGGTTGTCTTTTTTCTTAGCTAAAGATGTTTTTTAATAATTAAGGGAAAGCTATTCCTCCATTGTAGCATATGATCGTGGTTTTCTTTGGAAATATTAGCATTTCATCTACTTTTTTAGTGTATGTTAGCTAGTTCAGCCACCCTCATACAAATCACACACACTAATTACCTCCCCCTTAGTTTTTGGCTCCGTCCCTAGTTTCCTTATTAAAACAATATTACACACACAAAATTAATTGTTTCTCATTTACTGTTAGATGACAATAAAACATAATACATTATATGAATTATATTTATTTCATTTTTGAGATGACATGGAGGGGTAAGAGAAGACTGTTCCCTGACACTGTCTTGATCCCTTGAATGATGGCACATATCGAGATAAGGTTATTTCAAATGACCTATGTCACAACTTGTCGACGAGGGAGGCTCACCAGTCACAACAAAAGGTTGTTGTTCCTGGTTGCCTTGTTAGCCGACCCATTTCTGCAAAGACGCCAACGTACCAACGGTACGAAAATGACACTTGTCGTCCTCCATCGGCTTAGACATCGGTTATCTAATTTCTTCTCAATTTCGTACTTGAAATATATACCGTGCAAGCAATTGATACTCTTATGTTAAACTATGATTTTTCCACCAGCAAATTGCATTTTATTCTTCTTGATCTGTAATGATATCTTGTGTTTTCCCATCATGCAATGTGTAAACAGACAAGAAATTTTTTGTTTCAGATCAAATTGGTTTGTAAAGCAAAGGAACATGCCCCAACATGTTGGAGGCAAGCGTAGCCAATTCCAAATTTATATGATTTCGACACACACGAGTTATATTGAGATAGTACTAGTTATGCGCTTCGAAATATACATGTATCCAACACAAAGACTGGTTTTATTGAGGTAGAACTAATTTCGTGCATAGAAATATCCGTGCTTCCATTTTCGAAGTACAATGCTTCCAATACAGATGATTGATGTTGATATAATCTGTGGCTTCAAAATATCCATGATTCTGAATACCACATGTTTTCTTCGATATAGCTAGTTTTGTGGGATATAACCATGTTTCTTCCTTCTTGATTTTATTGTTGTCATTTTTGGTACCAGTGTACTTTATATATTTCCCTCGTGTTAGTCGTTATGTTTTCAGGCTTAGAAGTTTCTACGTACAGTACTAGTTATGTTGAGACGACATAAAATTTATGCTTCCAAAACATGTATGTGTTTTTTTATGAAAGTTCGCACAAATAGAACCATGCTTCTACCTTTTTGTATGTGTTGTTTCAATTGTAAATATCATTTTATTTTAACATTGCCCCATGCTTACCACATTTCTCATATATTGTTCATGATTCAAGTCGCCACATTACAGATAACTTTTTTTTTCCGGTGGCTGCTATTTGTCGGCTTCAACGATGTTGACGATGAGAATGTGGAGCTTGATATTATTTTTGCCAATATGTTCCTAGTTTGAAGCACCACTATTGAACGAGCGAACTTTCACGCAGCTCAAAGCATAGCAGTGTGCTTCTCCTAGTACCGGAGGGTGAAAGGCAATCCAAGAGGCACGCGGAGGGCTACTAGCGGTGGCATGAGGTCTCTGTTGCAGGTCATCGACGAACCTCTTATATTCCTCGTCGATGTCGTCCTTGAAAAATCCATCTACACATCAGCGTGTACTTCTATGGTTTCTGGAGTGTTCAGTGACTTCACCATAGTTGGAAATGTAGCGAGTGCTTCGATGAACTTATGGGCATGTCGCATGTGCCATCACCATGAGAGGCGCATAGATAGATGGCATAACCGTGTAATCGATTCTTATTGTATACAGAAGCAAAGTTCTAATATTATCGGATGCAAATTAATCATATGTAGTACGACAATAGAGGATCCCCTAGTGCTCCCAAAGAAAGGGACGTGTTTAGAAGATGGAAATCCCGAGAAAAATGGGACGAGTATACTATGGTACTAATTTGAAAAAATAGTTGCACACAACACAAAATTACAACGAAAAAAAAATGATGTAATTATTGAAATGCCAAAATACAAATCATAAAACAACGTGTACGTGCAAACAGCCAAAACTTTTTTGGCAAAATACAAATCGCTAGAAGGAGGGCTTGAACCTCCGACCTTGTGGTTAACAGCCACACGCTCTGGCCAACTGAGCTATTCCAGCTGATTATTTGCGTTCGCGCAAGTATTACTTATACCAATTTAATTGCGCCACGTCTTCCACCCTCTCTTGACATGAGAACACGTGTTGACAGTGTTAGCCGGAGCAGGGAACTGAATCTTTTTAGAATGGAGCAGAATTCTTACAGGTGGTCAGGTGGACATGCATCTACCGAATGAGAAACTCAGCGCTGAGCTTTTGATCGATCCACATTTAGAAGACAGGGAAGGTCGTCTCACTCGTGTTATTCAAAAGAGTGGCTGCGTGCAGTTCTGCATTTGGAGTCCTCGATCCTTCGTATCTGCACAGGTTCCAAGAATTTCTTGAATTTAGGGGCTATGTTAATTAAATGATCGTTAAAAAAGGCGGACACAAAGTTATATGGAACAGTGCTAAAGAAACCAAGTAAAAAAAATCAAAGTGCCGCGAATCTTGACAACTTAAAGATTTCAAATTTCAGGCTCCAACAAAGTAAATGAAAAGGAAGTTCAAAGGCACTGAAGAAGAGAAGCATACATGCAACGCAAACAATTATTTACAGAAAGGACATGCATTCATGCGCAATTGAAACAATATAGTGCATGGAACTTGTGTTTCTCAAACACGATCAATCATTTATGTTGGGGGAAAAGAAGCTTGTGGAAGAAAAGATTCATTAAGTAGAATAAAGCACCTCAAGATGGCATTTTCTTGCGTGTAGCTCCGAGGTGAAGATGGCGGTTCGCTCGTCGCGGGGACGCCGGGAAGGCCTCGGACAGGACATCGCCGGTGGAGGCGGGAAAGAGGGTTAACATGCGTGGGTGGGGATCTTTTTGCTCTCACTACCACTCGGCTTATGTAGCTGCCTCGCCCGTTGATGGTACACCACCGGAGGAGAGGAAGGGACGTGAGCCAGGGTCGAGCGGTTGTAGCAGTGACAGAAAAAATCCAGTTAGGCAATAGACGGACCCACATAAACACTGTGTGGAAATACGATGTACCAGTCTGTTCCAAAACAGCTTATGGCCCAGTTCTTTTGGCGGCTTTTCCGAGAAGTTGCCCTTGGCCGAGCTTTTTCTAGGAAAGCCGCCCTCAAAATTTAACTAGGCGCCAAAAGAACTGACGGAGGGAATAATAGTAACATATCGGTAGAACATGAAATTACGAATCTTCCATGTCTCTATTCCTGCGGCTGCTTCAATCCTACAGATCCGATTGCAAGACACAGGCCCAAGAAACCATAGACGAGCGTGCGAGAAAAGGAAGCTTCATTGGAGTTCAGGCTTCGCCGGCAGGCCCCGCGTGCCATACTCCCAGACGAAAAACAAACTCCACTCGGTGGGCCCCGCCTGTCATACCCACGAGTGAACTGTCGGTACTCTCACCCTCACCTGGTCTTCTCCCCCTTCAACAACCTCGATCTCTGCTCGAAGAAGCTTCTCCCTCCACCACCTCCAGCCCCTCCTCCCACGCCCTTCCCGTCCCCGAGATCCCGCCCCTTCCCTCTACTTACACCCATTCCGCGCCACCGCCCATTGGACTGGCGCGCATTGGACCGGCGTAAGTTGTTCAAAGAATCCGATCCCGCCTCGGATCTGACCCGGCGGCGCGTTAGCCGGCGAGCCCAAAGAAGGAGGCGGGATGGCGCCGCCTCGGAATGCGGGCGGGGCCGTGGTGCGCCTGCCGCCGATGAACGCGCTGGAGGTGCTGCGGGAGACGGTGCGCGTGCTGCGCGCGGACCCGCACAACTTCACCTACGCGCTCTTCCTGCTGCTCTGCCCGGCCTCCGCGTTCCTCCTCCTCTCCGCCGCCGCGCTGGAGGGCTCCGTCGTGCTGCCGCTCGCGCGCCGGCTCCTCGTCGCCGCCGCGGACTCGGGCCTCCCCGTCACGCATTTCGTCAGGCAGCTCGCGCACCACCTCGCCGCCACGCTCGTTGCGGCCGTCGTGTCCTCCCCGGCGCTGCTCACGCTCCTCGTCGCCGCCCGCGCCGCCGTCGCGTACGCCGTGGCGGCCGTGTACGCGGGGAAGCCCCTCCCCGCCGCCGACCTCTCCCTCCTCGCGCGCCGCGCGTGGCCACGCCTCGCCGCCACCTACGGTCTCTCCTGCGCCGCCGTCGCCGCCTGCCTCGCCGCCTTCCTCGCCCTCCTCGTCACCGTCTGCTCCACGCTCAAGTCCATGCTCTACCCGCCGGACATCGTCGTCAGCGCCGGCCTCCTCACGGTTCTTGCTTTCTCCGTGGTCTACGCGCACACCATCATAATATGCAACCTCGCCGGAGTCATTGCCGTTCTTGAGGACGTGGCCGGAGTCGGTGCGCTGCGCCGGTCGGTGCAGCTGATGCGCGGGCAGACCCATGTCGGGCTGCTCATCTTTCTTCTATCCACCATTGGTCTGGCCTTCGTCGAGGGGCTGTTTGAGCACAGGGTTAAGACCTTGAGCTATGGGGATGGCACGTCAAGGCTCTGGGAGGGGCCATTGCTTATCCTCATGTACTCTTTCGTCATGCTGGTTGATTCGATGATGAGCGCGGTGTTCTACTTCACTTGCCGGTCATCAAGCTTGGAAATTCTGGATGAGGAAGACGGCTCGGTTGCAGAGCTTGAGATGATGGTGGATGGCAAGTCAGATGAAGTCAGGTGATGAATTATTTGTCCAAGGTGTATCTGTTCATATTCTCATGGGAAATAATCCAGGTTGGGCAATGTCCTGTTTTCTGAAGATTGAATGGTGAGGGTTGTGGTGCCATGACATGATTGACTGGTTGATGGTCATGGAAAGTGCAGTCTTTTGCAGTCATTTGGGGTCTTCAAAGCTCATGCAATGGCGCGGATGCAAAAGAGAAGACGGGAGAAATCTTAGATTTGGTGTTTTTTTGGTCAGTCTCAACAGCAATCTGAGAACAGGCAATGTGTGTAACATTCTTTTGGAATGATGTAACTAGTATATTTGTTCAATCGCGATAGAGTTTTTTTTTCATTTTGACACCTTTTTGGTTATAAAGAATGAAATATGTTGTACTATTGAGATAGTGATTACTCTGAAACTTGATTCTTGAAGTGTCACTTAATCCAAATTTCCTTTTCAGTGACTGCCAAGCTTGTATTCTGAATGATGCTCTTTTGGCAATCACATAAAGAAGTACTGCTAACCATCTAAATATTATGCTCAATTTGAGTTTGATGTTTGTTTTCTCTTTTACTTCTTTTAGCGCGGAAGTCTGATATGTCTACATTTCGGTTATCCCCACTCTCCGAGTAAATAAGTGGAGATAATTTACAGGATGTGGAGATGATTCCTCTCTTTTCAGCAGAGACAAATTCTCCCTTGACAGAAAATTTGTTCATACATGGAGCAAAGAAGCCTTCATTGATTACTTAGTTTTCTTTTCATTGCTGGACCTTCTGGTAAGTACTTTCTCATTTCTGAAGCTTAGAATCTTGCATATGAACTTATGAAGCATCTTCTGTTTTAATCTTCTTTACTCATGATACTTTCTCGGGGCAAGACTTCAACTCTTTTTTCTATAACAGATGTACGTTTTTTTCCTACGTTATCATGAACACGGCACATTGACTTCCATTTAGTACTTTTTTTTTTGACATCACTTCCATTTAGTACTGGTCATGCATTATCATGAACACGGCACATTGACTTCCATTTAGTAGTGGTCATGCATTGTCCCCAAGATGGAACTTGTATTCGTTGAACCATACGAGTTTTAAATTTCGTCACGAGTTTCCAATTTTGTCCCCGAGATGGATTGTAGTATTCGTTGAACTATATGAGTTTTCAATTGTGTCTAGTGTTTATCTGAGAAGCGAATGAAGCGAGACTGCACTATCAGTTGATAATTGACACTGACAACTGCACGGCATCTTTTTTGCATTTTTCCTTTCTGTGGGTAACTACATTACACAGTTTGCTACAAAATGGCTGTAAAAACATTGAAATTTCCTTTGCATTTGTACTTATTTTTGTGTGCCGAGGAAAAATCGAGAAACAATAGTGCTGTTTCACAAAACTGAATAAATATCTCTTACCCTGCAAAATAGATACTTCCCTTTGATAATGGATGACTCTTTCTAGGTAGCAGGATTTCCACTAGCCAAAGCAAATCTGGTTCAGTTGGCTAGGCGATCACATCACCATGTGCCGTCCTATATTATAATAGTATGTGTAATGTAGTCTCAGATCTAGTATTTGGGACATGTTTGACTTGGCTGTGTACTTAAAGGCTTAAACAAATTACTCAGAACTTCATCAGATGCTTAACAATGAGTTGCCAAATGTGATCCAGATGGATGGATTTGCACAGGCGATAGCATTTCTTAATGCCTAGACAGCCTAGTTGCATTGCATACCATGCCCTTGTTTTCTTCACACGTCACACGGTACAAAGCTAACAAGTCAACCTCAAGAATAGTTACTCTTGAAAAAGTCAAGAAAGTTGGCAACCAGGAAACGAGGCACTGATCAAATGTACATTTGTCATCTGACTGCAAAATCTACAAGCACTTAAGCCCTCCACGAATAAAACAACTCTCCTTCTCTACCTACCAACTCTGAAAATAACAGCTAAAGCATCGCTCAGACAAGATCATCCTCATTTACATTCTCAATTTCTCTGCTTACCATGGTTTTGGTCTTAAGTCAAGACAATCTGCTCTTCGGCACAAGGATGCTAGATGAGGACACATTCTGATCAGTGCTGAGGATGATGCTTGCCCAGTTTGAGGAGCGGTGCACTATCCTTGACGGAATGCGGTCGCTGTCTTCACCGCCTGATGCTTCGTAGCCATCGCTGGTTGATCTAGACAACAGGATCCCTCGATGTGGAGTGCTTCCTGGGGCAGTGGGAGCTGCCAGCTGCAAGTCTTCGGTTGCAGATGAGGAGATAGCTGAGAATCGGTACAGGTGCAGATCAGGAGAGTCCAGACTGCTATCTGGAGACGATCCATCAACGTTGGCAGAAGATGCAGCTCTACTTGGATGAAAAGCACTCCGCGCCTCGAGTTGCAATGGTGCTAAACTGGATAATGCTTCAGGGACCATGTCACTGCCATTACTATCAATGACATCTGCTGATATTTTTGCAACAGGTATAAGAGAGAGATCACCATGGGGCCTTCCTCTCCTATTTGTTCTCCTCGTGTTATCTGATCCTAGATCAATCCTGCTGCTCATGCCTCCATGGCTACTATCTGTTTCATGACCGAGTGAATAATCATATTTTCCGATGGGCACAAAAACTTTGGATTTCTTCCGTGCCTCGGCAGCAACTCGAGAAACTTCTTCTGCATTAAGACGAGCCAGTGCCCATGGACTAATTTTCACTGCCCCTGAGGTTCTCTTCCTTCTTACTTCATCTTCCTTTCTCTTGGTAGCAGAATTATGCGAAGAGCCAGCCTCTGATGGAATAACATCGAACTGCAAAGGAGTTTGAGTAACTTCAAATTATTTGTGAGCGGATGGAAAAATGCTGAATGCAAAAAGGTCACACGCCTATCTTGTACAACCATGTGCGCAAAACTCATGATGGCTCCCAAGTGCATATGTTCTTATTTACAAATGCAATAGTATAATGATCAGGAATGTTCAAGAGGTCCAAGGCATACCGAAAATTAGCACGACTATTTAAATAAGAATCAAACAGCTTAATTTAAAACTTCAATTCACATGAGTAACCACTCAGACTAGCAATCTACCATATAAGGTAGCAACCAGATTCACTTTGCCAGCAACAGCGTCACTTCTAACTTTAATTTATGTCTCATTATCATTCATTAAAATTGAAGATGTAGGGTTCTCACCTGATCTTCAAGGAACAGTCTTGGAGGAGTGCACCATGAACCACGGCGGAGTGCACCGAAGGAACTAGTACTGCTAAGCCCACCAGTATAGGAGCTTACATGAGACATCTGTGGACTCTGCTGCCCACTGACCTCTTCTTGTTCTTGCTCCCTAAGGGCAATGATGTAGTCATATGTACTGATTCCCTGCATGAAGTTGACAAAATAGTGCTTAGTTTTTTCAATATGAGACCACCTTGAAAGACAACAATGCAAACTATCCATCATATCTATATCTATTTGCTTATTCAGATATATATTTGCTAATTCAGAACAAAAAATCAAGCATCTCATTTCGTTTTTTAGTTTATCACTGTTCTCTTTATCGGTGATATTATTTTTGAGTCGCCGACTAATCGCTGATTAGTCGCCGACTAATCGCCTAGTCGTTCTGGCGTGGATGAGCCGCCCTAGCGACTTGACTCACGGAGCAAGTCGCGCCACGTCACTGGCTCGACGGTGATTTCCTGCGACTATACAGCGACTTGATGCCTCAGGATTTCAGCGACTTGATGAAAGGGAGAGAAAGGGCAGAGCTCAGAGGAGAGGCTCGAGCCGCCGCCGCTCCTCGCGGAGGCTGGGAGTGGTTGCTGGGCCTGGCCGGCGGTTGCTGGGACTGGTTGCTGGGAGAGGCTCGCGGAGGAAGGAGAGGGTCGCGGCGGTGCATGGCTGTGTTCAAGGGAGGAGGGATGGGATGGGAGAGAGAGGGCAGAGCAGGAGAGAAAGGGCAGAGCAGGGGATGGGATGGGAGAGAAAGGGCAGAGCAGGAGGAGAGCCTTCGTGAATCGTGAGTGCGGCTGGCGGCGCTAGGAGAGGATTCACGTAACTGCTAGGTTTAGCCAGAGGGTGAGGCCGATAGCAGTTAGCTGGGCCGTGTTGGGCCTGGTCGGGCTGGCTGGGATAGATTACTGGGCCAATTTTGCTCATCTAGCCTTATTGGGTTGCTCCCGTGCTTGTGCTGCTCTGCTCTGCTCTGTTTATTGCTTGTGTTCCTGTGCTGGGCGACTCGGGGCGACTAATCAAGCCTAGTCGCTGAGTCAAGTCAGCAAGTCACGAGTCTCAGCCTCGGCGACTCGACTCGACTCGGCGACTCAAAAATCATGAGTGATATTATAAGGAAAATAATCATGGACGGGTGATATAGCAGTAGTTTGTCAATATGAGTATGTAAATGCACGCAATCAATATAAACAGTGCATGCCAGTTAAGTGTCCCAAGTTTAAATTTTCCACAAAATATACCAATGTCCTAGCCTGAGAATTTCAGATAAAAGCTAACTTGCCAATAGCACAGCGATAATATGAAACTGCATGTAAATGGTTGCATAAGTCCGAATGGTGTCAGGACTTGCCTTTTGGATGAGAAGGATGTGGAAAAGGAGAAGTTGAGCAATTGGCAGTAAAGCAACCATAGCTAGGATGGTACAGGATGCCTGCATGGACGAAAGATCAACAAATTTAGAGAGTAATTCAAGAAAGATTCAGTAAAACACTTAAACCACTGTCCACACAGCATGAAGTACAGTAGTCACTATTAGAATGAAGTAGGACGACTGAACATACCACCACAATGATGAAAGGCACTATAGAGAAGCTGCTTCCTAGCTTTGACGCAATTTGTGTAGAAAATTCCTTTCGTTCAACAAAGCAGAGAACTAGCACCAATACTCCAGTTGCCGATTGTAGGATAAGCTGGCCCAAAGTGCACAAATCATGGAGACCTGTCAATGGTCAACTAGGATGACAAAGGCCAGGAATAAAATGCACTATGCAATGATGATGACCAAATTCAAGTGCACACGATTAGTTCTAGAATGCAGTGGATGCTGGGTACATGCTAACATAACTATACTAATATCAGAGCTACCAGCAGCATTTCTGTAGATACAATCTATCAGAGCTACCAGCAGCATTTCTGTAGATACAATCTATCAGAGAATGATAGATGACATGAGCTTACCAAGAAAAGGGCTGTTGTCATTAGAAGAAAAAACCTCCTATAGTTTCTTTTTCCAATACAATTGTTGAGCCACTGTTGAGATTGAGGAAGTCAAGTTAGTCATTGTGTACTCGCTAATAGAAATTAGAAGGGAATTCCTCATGCTCATATAAAAAAGAGAAATTTATGCAGTAGTATGTTACCCTGCAGTGATGATCAAAACCGTCAACACATTTGTCACAAATTCGGCAATGCTTACTGTACTTCAACACCTACGGAAAAAAATAGCAGCTTGTTAAATATTACCACTTGCATAAAAAATCGTACATCAACACCAACAGATGAAAGAAACATACCTCAACTTCACAGAGGCTGCAGAAAAACATCCCTTCCTCACTGTCCTGCTGCTCAGAGGACCACTCACGAGATTGGCAGCAGGAGAAAACAAAAGAGAAAGGGTAGAATATAATGAGAAGTGCAGAGAAAGTTGCACTGCAGCAAGATGAGCTCTTCTGTTGAGTCATTAATTTTTCACTAGCCTCAGCAACCTGACGTTCTTTCTTTTCTCCAGTTTCTTCTAGTTGTAACCCAACATCTGAAACACCTTGTCTGGACTCCTTGAGATGCCTATGCTTGCAGCTTCCATACAATCTCAGGTACTTCTTTGATTTGAAGACCCCTGGGTCTGCTGGGTCCGCCGCAGCACACCAGATGTATAGAAAGAATACACATAAAACCTAAGAAAACATATTACAGACTTTAATCATAAATTTGTCATGTTAAACAGCAAATTCGACCATAGAAGTGCTAAGAAAATTCATCTGGTATAGCTTGATCAAATAGAATGTTCACCATATATTCACAATAAATTGCCGTAATATATTTTTATTTATGTAGTAAAAAGGTAATGGTGGGAAATAACAAGGCAAGGTGCAGTTGGGCAAAAAAGGGAAAGGTGTAGTTAGGATTAAAAGTGCCAAAGAAATTTATCTCTATGATGAAATCATCCTCTACTGCCTTCCACCATCACAACAAGTTTCCAGTTTTGTGAACTCAAGCATGTGATGTTTTAAAGAAATCAGATTCCATAAAAAAAATATAAGCAAACCATGACTGCCTGATCCTGACTGTAACAGCACATGTTTAATGTTCGTTCAGAAGAAAAAACTATGCATGGTTAATCATAAAGAGACTAAAAGTGTGCTGGCATGTGGACATGTGGTGCATGCCACTTTGTAATACATGTCAGAAGACCAAATGGGCAACCTCAAGAATATTACCTGCTCATTACAGCATAAATACAACAATTTTCTTACAGGTAAAGAGAGTTTCCAGATATGTTAGGTAGGACTATCATGTTGTCATCACTCTATGAACTACAAAGAAGTCCAGAATAATGCAGGGATAACCCATTTGCGGGAAATAACACTGCCCAATCCAAGGAAACTCCTTTCTCAACTTGGCATGACTATAACAATAAGAAAGCACCGAAAACGATACAATGGTATCAGAAGCATAGGACCATAAGAAAGAAGTAATGTTAGTGTGGTAGATACAACTTATGTCACATCACTGTCCATTTAACAGAGTTACAAAATATTACCAACCAAACAATGTAAGAATTATGTACTACCCACAGGCACTAGTATTCCCCGCAAAAAAAAGGCACTACTATTGAAATGTATTGTCTGAAGAAGCACCAAGATTTTATTTTATTTTGAACAACAGCAGGAGAACAGCTATGTTCATTGATTATTTGCATTGCCATCACATACAGAAAAAGCCTACTTATACTGTTCTTAACCTTGACAACAAAGCTAACTCACCAACTATGAATGCCGGAGCGAAACTGCTGAACAAACTACACAATTGCTTGCAGAGTTAGGCATGCATCACATGACATTGCCAGAATAGGCCAGATGACTACCCTCAAAAGTCTATGTAGCTTGTATCACCTTCCAACAAACAAAGAAACAAACAAACAAAAACCACAGAAACCCAACCGCATAGTATGCAAGAGTGCTAAGTACTAAATAGCTCATTTCAATCTGAGACCTACTTAATTTGGCACTTCCCCAAGTTCCAGCGACCACTACTTAATGGGGGCCCATCATGAAGCACCAAGATTGGGATCCAAAATGTGCCAAACCACAGGGCTCATTGTCACTCATTCAGCAAGTCAGCAAGGAGAGGGGGCAGCCAAGAAGCTAATTACCAGCGGAGTGTAGAGCCCCACGGCGACATCCTGGAACAGCTTCCTCCCAACGAAGGGCGCGAAGAACACGTAGAACGCGAAGGCCAGCGCCAAGAACACCGACACGGCGACCACCTGAAGCAAGCAGAGCCAAGAATCCATCAGCCCATTACCGCAGGAAAGCCAGGAAAGAAGAACAAAGGCACAGACTTCAGCACGAGGAGGCAGGAACAGACCTGGAGAGGGTGGTAAGGGAGCTGCCACCCATGCCGCCTCATCGCCGTCGCCCCGGACAAGCACCCGGCACCGCGGGGAGAGAAGACGGAAGAAACGCAGGACGGAACCCTTCTTGTCGCGTCAAAGGGCGCCGCCGATCAGTGCGCGAGGGAGAAAGGACCGGCCACTCCAGGAATCAAGAACCGGCGCGGCCGGCCGGCGCATGGATTTGATCTGTGGGAGGAGGGGACTGGAGGAATGAGGAGGAGGAGGAGGGGTTTGCCGGTTTGGGAGGGAGACCAGAGGGGAGAAGGTGCCGGCGCTGCTCAGATTTACCGGGGGAGCGAAGCGAAGCAAAGCAAATCAAGCAGCGAGGGAGGGAAGCAGGCTGGTTTTCTTTGGGCGCAGGCAGGCTCACGTGAAGCTAGCAGCTAGCTAGCTCGTCGCTCCACGGCGAGGACTGTGGCAGTGGCAGGGCCAGGGAGGGAGAGTCTGTATGCTGGACCAGACTCAATGCCTGCCTGTCACTGTGGGGCTCTATGGCACGGCCGTTACCTGTGGCGTTTGGTCGATAGTGTTTGTTTCACTCGCACGTTTTGCAGGCGTAACAAATTTCTAGCAGTTGAAAACCGCCCGAACAACTCTATTCCAAACGACCCTCAAATGCCCAATGGAGCCGTAACAAATTTCTAGCAATTGAAAACCGGACAAAAACCTCTATCCGAGATGATCCTCAAATGCCCAATGGGGTTCGGACGGACTGCGGCTCAAGATAAATTTTCATAAAAGTGAGTTATATTGCTTTGGACAAGCAAAAGAAAGACAGAATGATTATCGCCAACTTTTTGGCTGTGAAGTGGGTACGATACCTTTCAAATATTTAGGGATACCGATACATTATAGAAAACGTTTGAACAAAGAGTGGAAAGAAATTGAGGATCGATTTGAGAAAAAACTAGGTACTTGGTAAGGTAAGATGCTTTCATACGGGGATCGTCTTATCTTGATTAATTTGGTTTTATCTAGCCTTCCCATGTTTCTTCTCTCCTTTTTCGAAATTCCCGTGGGACTGAGAAAAAGACTTGATTACTTTCGGTCTAGATTTTTCTGGCAAAGTGATCAGCAAAAGAGAAAATATCGTTTAACCCGCTGGAACATTATTTGTCATCCTAAGGACCAAGGCGGTTTGAGAATTGAGGTACTTGAAATTAAAATAAATATTTTTTAAGCAAATGGCTTTACAAAATGTTGCATGATGAAGGGGTGTGGTAGGAATTATTAACCAACAAATACTTGAAGGTAAAGACACTAGCTCAAGTCGAACCGAAACCTAATGATTCGCCGTTTTGGAAAGGCATTATGGTCATAAAACAACAGTTTTTGACTTAGGTTCCTTTTCGGTTGGCAATGGCCTCGGGGTTCGGTTTTGGGAGGATAAGTGGCTAGGTAATAATACTTTGGCTACTCAATATCGTGGCCTATATAATATTGTCGGTCATAAAAATGTATTGGTGGCACATGTGCTGGCAAATAACCCTTTAAATATCCAATTTAGACGAACATTAAGAGGAAATAATTGGATCTCTTGGATTCAGTTAGTTCGGCGACTCATGGGAGTCTCTTTGATAGCTGATGACGACACTTTCATTTGGAACTTGACTCCGAATGGAAAGTTCACGGTTAAATCTGTGTATGCTGATTATATGAATGGGCATACACCTTTTCTACGTAAGTATCTTTGGAAATTAAAAGTTCCATTGAAAATTAAGATCTCATGTGATTTTTGCACAAGAAGGTCTTGCTTACAAAAGATAACCTCATTAGGAGGAGATGGACAAGATGTAAAAAAATGTGTCTTTTGTCTCATGAGTCTGTTGAGCATTTATTTATATCTTGTTCTTTTGTTCGTCAAATTTGGAGATTGATTCACTTTACCTTTAATATATCACCCCCATCTGAAAGGACAACGATATCGCTTAGGGGGGTGAATAGGCGATTAAACTTTTCCGGTTTAGGCTTGAATAAATGCGAAATAAAACTGGGTGTTTTATTTATCAAGCCAACAACCTAAATAAACTAGGCTCAACTATCTGCACCAACAACTTATGCTAAACAAGACAAGTAACAAGGTGATAGCAAGATATAATACTTCAAGCACGAAGTCTATCACAATGTAAAGTGCATAAATAAAGAGCTCGGGTATAGAAATAACCGAGGCACACGGAGACGAAGATGTATTCCCGAGTTCCTCCTTTTGAGGGGAGTACATCTCGTTGGAGGGGTGTGAGCTCATCACAAATACCTACTCAACGCCACAAAGGACTCACCCTATTCTCCGATGAACCGCACCATAAAGGATTGGTTCACCTTCCACTATTGGAATCCTTCAAGGCGAAACCCGGAGCCTTTACGCCACAAAGGTTGGGGCACACATCCACAACTGAATTGGAGGCTACCAAATATCACCACAAAGTCGTCTAGGGTCCAATGGCCCAAGAGTAACAAGCTCACAACTTTCACTTCCACGAATTCTCGTGGAGAGCACAAACCGATGCAAGTGCTGCAAATGGCAAGAGCACAAGTGCTCAAATCCTTCACTCTCAAATTTCAACAAAGCAACAAATGCTTATGGGGGAATAAGAGAGGAAGAACAAAAGTGGAGAAACACCAAGAACTCTGATGGGGATATACCTTTCGGGTACCCTACCATGAGGGTACTTGGTGCACGTATCGACTAGGCCCAACTATCAAGAGCCTACATGAAGCCCATAAAGGAAGGCCCAAGAAGACGGAGTATCCTCCAAGTTAGACGAAGCCATAGTCGGTTTAGACTTTCCTTACTTGTAAATCTAAGTCGGTTGCGAACTCCCGAGACCCAGCCTATTATATAAAGGCTGGGAGAGCCGCCGATGAGAAAACACGCAATACTCGAACCACCAAAGCCCTAGCGAGATTGACATCTCGCCGGAACTCCATTGTAGCTCGCATATACCCTCATATCAATACCAGACAAGCAGGAAGTAGGGTGTTACTCTCCGGAAGCCTGAACCTGGGTAAATCCCTGCTTTTGCTTGTCAGCCGATGAAACTACCAGCTCTACCACGTTCTCTCCCCCGTAATCTCAACCCTAGGTTCTTAACCAAAAGAATTGAGGCCGGAGTCTCTGGCCGCCATGAGTCAGAGACTCCAGTGTTTGCACACCGGAGTCTCCGGCCTGACAGCATCGGAGTCTCCGGGCTGTTTTCCAACAGCCACTCAGCAAACCTGAAACCCCATAACTTTTGTGATTTAACTCCAAATCAAGCGAGACCAATTTTGATGGAAAGCTACCGACAAGAGCTTCCATACACCGAAATTCTTAAGGTTCATCAATAGAGGGAGGATACCACACGTGGGAAGGTGTGAAACCTTTCTCAAAGACGAACCGGTAATATTGCCAACACCGAAAACGCAAAAGGTTTTTCATGCGAAATCTGTTTTCGAAGAACTTGGGCTTGTCGTGAAGATCACGTCAAGCACCAAAACCCAACAAGGAGAAAAACCAAATAACAACCAACAAAGATGATATATCAAGTATGCAAAGGTTTGAGCTCTCCACAAAGATGCGATCAAGTTACTCACTCGAGAGCCTCTCTTGATAGTACGACTGTCAATCCTATAACCCGGTCTCCCCAAAAGCACGAGACCGGTAAAATAGAAAACCTATCAATACCATACCTTTGCCTTGAGCATTCCACTTGAGCTAGATGATGACGATCTTGACTCTCTCAAGTTGGAACACCTTTCTTGATCGTGCTTGCTAGCACATGCTTGATGAAGATTTCTCCAAATACTCCCTCATACTCCATTATGGGAGAGCCTTGCTAAGATTTGTCTTTATGCATCCATTGCAAGCTTCAATCAAATGATATCTTCTGAGATGGATCCCATTGAACTTGCACTTCATAATCTTCTAAATGTGTTGATCAATCTTGACTTCATTAATTGCACATTGACTTGATCAACCTTGCACTTCATCTTCTCCTCTTAATATATATGATGACTTGAATATTACTTTGGTCATCACTTTATCTTCTAGAGTCCAACACATGAACTCCAATTTTTTCCCATGGACAAGATTTATAATGATATCTTAAAGCAATCATTAGTCCATAGAGATTGACATTAATTACCAAAACCATACATGAGGGCAAATGAGTCCAAGCCAGGTGGGGTTGGACCGTGCACCGGCAATCAGACAAAGAGATTACCTGTGATGAGTAAACGAGTGTACCAGTTGGTACCAAATAATATACAACAGCACCTGTGATCCCTGCTAGGCTCACTGGCCTCATCTGTCCACTCTGAACATGCACGGTTGATGTTGGCTCAGGCCTAACTCTAGGCTCCCAACGATCACACCGCCATCCTATATCATGGATAACCATCAACATCTCAATGCAACATTCCCTGCATCATCTTATTTGTTCATTTAGTGAAATCAGGTCGTTCATTAATTCCTTCAAACAGAACTTAAGTTTAACCTCCTGACACGACAAAGACACACAGTGTGACCGACACTGAACTGTTGTTCCATATCCCAGGAACGAGGCTAGCTTGCTAGGTTGACACTCTCGAGAGGTTACGTTTCCAACTATCAGAATGCACCTTACTCAGCCGGCACTTCAGGTTGTCACGCCAAAGTCGTACTGAGCAAAATACACTCACATGACGGTCCACTTGCTAAGACACTCTCCTGCACCACCCTATACACGTGGTACAACGGGCAAGTAAATCCGGCACATCCCCCAGCGCTACCGGGTATGCCTAGCTCCGGACTCCCTATCGCAGTCGAACCCGTGCCTGTCGACCTCTACCCTTGGACAGCACAACCGAACGACTGCGCCCAATGGACGGCACAAAAGGGGCTCAACAACGTACTAGGTCACGGTCCTCCATGAGACGACGATGGTCCTGCTTTCAAAGTTTAGATTAGTGGCACCATGGACTGACCCTATCGTTGTTTGGAGGGGTGTTTCATTTAATCAAGTTTCATTATAACAAGTCCAAACAACCGAGGATTAGTCCAGCATAACAATCACAATATCATAATAATATATATCAACAAACATCAAGACATTAGCAACATAATATTCCAAGAAATAGTTTATTTGTATTGACCGGGTGACTATGGCGGTTCCTCCAGCCGGCGCCACTACGAATCAGTGTTACAGAATAAATAGCACAGTGGTTCAAGCAGATGACTATGGCGGTTCCTCCAGCCAGTGTCATCGTAGATCAATTACAAAGTTGGTGAGGCATGTAGTCCCAAAGGATGAACCGAAAATCATTCATAAGAAAGAGAGCATCCATTCCACTCGAGGGTTATCTCGACGTGGTTTCAGCAATCTTGGCAAAAGAACCAAATGGAAAGCAAATGTCCCAAGCGTCGCAGTCCAGGCGGGCTTACGCCAACCACGTTTGACGGAGGGAGAAGAAGCAAATAACTCTTTTGGCAAATGCCCCCAACTCCGAGGATCATAAGATGACATTCGTCCGCTCCTCACCTCGGAGAAGAAGAAGAAGCAAACAAAGCCACGCAAGTGCGAGGCGCACAGTTGTATAGTTTCCCCACTCCGTTGACTGTGGCGGTTCCCCCAGTCCATCGCCTCGGGAATGGGAAGTGGTACCCCCAGACACAACACCACAACTCTACTGAAAATAGATGTCAAAGTCATGATATCTCATGACGCACAGTTTACAGATGGCAGGCAACCAGATGCACAGATAAGTGATTACAAAGTAATGCGACGATTTAAAGTGCAACATGGCATACAAGCATACACATGAAATCATATCCACAATCATCCATATTGACTAGCAGGCAAAACATAACAAGATAGACTAGACAGGGCTCATAGCAAGTGGTTAGCTTGCCTGCGAAGATCGACACCATTTGGCTTGAGGGGTCACGAACGTCACGGTTTAGGGTCTCGGTTCGCCGGTACCGCGGGATACCCTATACACGCATACAACGGTGCTGAGTATACAAGTATTTTACAAAAAGTAAGACCTGTACCACTGGACAAATCCTTCCAAACTAGGAATTTACAAATTTGAATCGACTAAAACGGAGCTACGGTTCGAAAGTTATTGACGTGCGATGGATAGCTATTTGTTGCTCACCAGAAAAAAAACAACTGCGCGAAAAAAAACTGATCGGGCTGCTTCTGTGCGCGGCTGGGCCGCAGATGGGCCTGCCGGCCTGCTGCGCTTTGTTGGGCTGGGCCAATCGCGCACTCCACGGAAATACGTCTTCCGACAGGAGAAGCCGAACACGCGGAAGGCGCTTCCACTTATCTGACGTGGCGGATGGGCCAGCCTGGGCCCGCCTATCGGCGTCACCCTCCCGCCACGCTGGCGGCCAGCTGGCCGTCTTCTTCTTCTCGTCGAGGACGCACGGGAGGAGCTCCGGCGTCGACGGCGCCGTCACCGTGCTGCACGGCACCACCTGCTGGGGATGCCCGTGAGGTTGCCGCACCGCGACGAGCTCGGAAGGGGTTGCTGGAGGCGAGGGGGAAGTGGCCTACTGCCACGGCTCCAAGCTTGAGCGCACGGCAATGGCGGGTCGAGGATGAACACGTCGATGCCGAGCCGAACTCGATCTTCTGGCTTGCTGGGGAGGTAGAGGAGATCAAGGGGATCCTACCAAACCAAATTACTCGGACGAAGACACTCTGAGTTGCTCGCGATGTTCCGAGGAACGGCGGCGACATTTTCGGTTGATTCGACCGAATTCAAGGTCTATCCTCCAATTAATTTAGCAGAGAGGTTCCAGAGGGGGAGAGGGGGAAGGGGTTCCGCGCGAGAGGGCTCGGGTGCTCCTATCTAGCCGGGGCGAGAGGCTGCGGACAAGCCAGCGCGCGGCGCTTGAATGCGCACCGGTGCGCCCAGCTGCGGACAAGAATTGAATGGGGGAGGATAAGAGCGGGTGCGAGCTGATCTCCGGGAGCAGGGACGGCTCGGGAATCTGCACGTTGTGCACGAGCTGGAGAGCTGCGGCGAGGAAGCCGACGAACGACCGTGTGGCGCCTAACTTCGGCCACGAATTTAAGGGAGGGGATAGGGCGTCTTGGGTGCGAGCCAGGGGAGCAGGAGAGGGCGCGGCTACGGCTGGTTTGGTCTGGGACCGAGGAACAGCGAGCGGAGCCAGAGGAACAGCGGGGTCAACAGCGAGTGGACGCCGACCATGCCCGCTCTGGCGCCCGGAGCGCGACAGGAGCGGCATGCCCATGCCACTAGGCCAAACCGCGGTCAAATGGACACAAAATTTGTGCCACTGGGTTCCTGACAGCAAGACCATCTCCACTAAGCAAGAAACACACAAGATTTTGACACTTTGCAGTGTAAAGTTTCAGAAAACCTAATTTACAGAAGGTGTTCGACGAAATGACCAGGGTCTTGCACTCCTCAGAATAATCCCCAAAAATTACCACTGAGTAATTGTGGCATAGGGAGGGTGTCTATGGAGTATGAGCTCAAATGGGTACAAGGAAATTGGGTTTCCACATGATATCCAAAAATGGACACAATGGCATGGTTATGGAAATGTGAATTTCCACACTTCACCTTGGGGTGGTCTTCTGGACAGGTGTGTCTATGGGCTATGTGGTCAAGGTGACCAAGTTTCATGGTCATAGGATTTGTCTAGGTATAGGTTTGCTTGAAGATCTCAAATAGGCATGATAATGGCCTTACAAAGGAAGTAGGTCAAAAGTTGCTCAAATAGGTTTGGCTCCAAAACATGAAGTGCAGGGAATGCAAAAATATTCATCCCCTGAATTTATCAGAATTTATGGAGATGCATAGCTTGACTCAAACATTTCTGGATCAGAAAGGGCAGTTTGGAAAATAGTGCCTAACTTGGAAATATTACATTGAAGTATGCAATATTTTTGCATGGATTGTCTTTAATTGGATAGGGGAGTCCTCTGGTATTTTTAGTGTAATTTTTCAAGCTATGGAAATAGGCTTTCCTTTGGTAGGTGGAGAAAAGGGTTTAAAAGTTCGATAATTAGGGCTAGGGTTTTCGAGGGAAAACCTAAGCATCAAAATTATCACGAGTGATGGAGTGGTTCGGGATCACTGGAAAATTCTTGAGGGAGCAATTCCCAAGTCAATTCATCCTCAAATATTTGAAGAAATATTTAGGAAAAGAGAAAAAGTTTTCCAGGTGTCATAAAACACCGCTAAAATTAGGTTTAAATTTTCGGGGTGTTACATGAGCCTTGTGTTTCACTCGCCGCATCCGCGACACGGTTGCCAAAAGGGTTCAAGCTAACATCTGAACAACCCAAGTACACAGGTCGACAGGAACCTTCAGGAAGGCTAGAAGACTACAGACTCGTCTTATGCCAACGAGGCACGAATACTACGGCAACGCAATACATACGACTCATGCTCGAAGGTACAGCCCGTGATTGGCTCAAGGCGCTACCTCCGTCGTCATATGACTCGTGGGATCACTTCCGCAGAGACTTCATCAAGAACTTCGAACCTCTGTGCGAGCGACCGAAAACATTCGAAGAACTGAGAGCCTGCACTCAACGATCAGACGAAACATTGAGATCATACATACGGCGATGGACCACCATACGCAACTCAGTCGGCACAATATCGGAAGATAGCCTTCATCATGGGTCTCGCCAGGAGAGATTTCAAAGAAGCACTTGGTCGAGAAAAGCCAACCTCCATGGCTAACCTCATAAAAATCGCGACTGAGTGGGCAGATGGAGAAGACTCGGTGCGAGCAACCCACGCCTCTTCACCACGCGACAACCATGACAGTGGCAGCCGAAGCCGCAGGGACATATACAGAGATGATCGGAGGCGCAAGTGTTCCAAACGTCATTATGACGATGACAGATCTGAGTTCGTGGCGGCTGGCTTCACACAACCCCGTGACGACCAAGATAGAAGCGACCGGAGGCTGGAGGATCGTCGGGATAGTCGAGACCGCGAGCAACGAAGTAACAGCTCCAAGAAGCAAGAGTGGCGAAAGCCGCGTTCTGATGCACAAAACGAGCGCTCATTCGATGACAAGATGGATGACTATTGCAGATTCCACCTATACAAAGGGAGGACGGAAAATTGCGCTCCAATCACTCGTTGAAGAACTGTAGAGAATTCGACAAATTGGCATCTGAATACATGCATCTCAGAAAGGCACCCGCCGCAACTGCACCTCAGCCAAACACTGTACCTGCCCTGATGGCACCACCACCACCACCACAGTCTACCGCAGCCGGACATGTTGCGGGCGCCATACACCCCGTACCTCGGGTAGAGGAGGATCAGTACCCTCAGCCTCACGGGCAGGTGAACATAATACAGAAGGGTCGCTCCTCCAACAGGCACCAAAAACTACTCACTCGACAGGTGAACATGGCCGTCATGGCACCCCCCGCTGTTCTTGAATTTTTGAAGGGACCCGAACTACCATAAACTTCAGCCGGGCGGACCACCCCCCAGCTGTAGTTCAACCAGGGCACGCAGCTCTAGTACTCGATGCGCAAATTGGAGGTTATGCCATGACCAAAGTCTTCATGGATGGAGGCAGCGGCATAAACATCATCTTTGCGGACACACTCCGCAAAATGAACAAGTCAGTCGAAAATCTCCCAAAATCCACAAATACCTTCCACGGTATCGTCCCTGGCAAAGCTGTCAGCCCAGAAGGCACAATAGAACTCGATGTCATGTTCGGGGACAAAATTCACTTCAGAACAGAATCGATTGAGTTCGAGGTCGTCAACTGGAAGTCACAATACCACGCCATACTTGGACGACCAACGTTCGCTCGATTCATGGCAGTGCCACACTATGCGTACCTCAAGCTAAAGATGCCAGGACCAAAAGGAGTCATCACTGTCAATGGAAACTTTCAAAGGTTCGATGCTTGCGACCGCGAGTTTAGCAACATCTCTGAGATGTTCGGCATTAAAGAGACACTCGCCGATCTAGCGATCTCCAATGACCGCACACTCATGCAGGAACACAAAAAATTGGCAGTCGACAGATCGTTCAATGCAACAAATGACACAAGGTTACATCAGGTGCACCCGACCGATCCGACCAAGACAGTCAATGTATCGTCGAGTTTGCCTATCGCATAGGAAAGCGCGCTCGTCGAATTCCTCCGTGAGAACTGGGAGATATTTGTGTGGTGTCCAGCCGACATGCCAGGTATCCCCAAGGAATTCGCCGAGCACTCTCTCCAACTGTTTCCAGATGCCAAGCCAGTAAAACAAACAATGCGCCGCGTTTCTGGCCCAAAAAGAACCGCCGTCGAGTCTGAACTTGATAGACTACTCGCGGCAGGGTTCATCCAAGAAATCAAGAAATCACAATGGGTGGCTAGCCCCGTACTTGTAGAAAAGAAGCATATAGATATCCTTCGGATGTGCGTGGACTTCACAGCCCTCAACAAATGTTGTCCAAAGGATCACTTCCCGCTGCCTCGAATCGACCAGATCGTCGACTCCACCGCCGGATACTCACGCCTATCCTTCCTGGACTCTTACTCAGGTTACCACCAGATAAGGATGAAGGTAGAAGATGAAGAGAAAACGGCGCTCATAACCCCACTCGGGGTCTACTGCTACACAACCATGCCCTTTTGGCTCAAAAACGCGGCTGCGACATACCAGCGCATGATGCAAGATTGCCTCAAAAAGCAGATCGGACGAAACGTCCAAGTATATGTGGATGACATTGTCATCACAACAAGGGAAGAAAACACACTACTCGACGACCTGCGAGAGACGTTCGCCAACCTAAAGCACTTCCACATCAAGCTCAATCCTAAGAAGTGCACGTTCGGCGTACCAGCCGGGCAGCTCTTGGGTTATCTAGTCTCAGCTCGTGGAATCGAGGCGGACCCGGAGAAAATACAGGCCATCTTGATAATGCAAAGGCCTTCAAAGCTTCATGACGTACAAAAATTAGCAGGTCGAGTGGCGGCACTCAGCCGCTTCATCAGCAAACTAGGAGAAAAAGCACTTCCGTTCTATCAACTAATGAAGAAAGCAGACAAGTTCGAGTGGACGCCAGAAGCCGAAGCAGCTTTCACGGATCTCAAGCGAGTCCTCACAAGCCCTCCAGTCCTCGTCGCACCTAAGGAACGGGAACCACTATACCTGTACGTCTCGGCTACCAACAGGGTGGTGAGTACCGTACTGGTGGTCGAACGCATGGAAGAGGGACACGCCCAAAGCATACAACGCCCAGTCTACTACTTGAGTGAGGTCCTCTCCATATCAAAACAGCGGTACCCGCACTATCAAAAGCTGGCATACGCCGTGTTCATGTCATCAAGGAAGCTGACGCACTAATTCGCAGAACACCCAATCACTGTAATCAGTAACTCAGGGATCGGGGATATTTTCACAAACCCCAACCAAGGGACATCAGATATGATCACCCGAAGGCCATCAAAGCACAAGTCTTACCCGACTTCACAACCGAGTGGATCAAAGCTCAGTTGCCTGGAGCGCCAGATGTGTCCAACTCATGGACCATGTACTTCGACGGGTCCAAGAAAAACGAAGGTGCAGGTGTCATCCTCATATCGCCAAAAGGAGACAAGCTTCGCTACGTCCTGCAAATGGGATTCGAGTTACCATCAAACAACGAGGCGAGTACGAAGCCTTGATCCATGGCATGCGGATGGCCAAAACTCTCGGGTGCACTCGATTAATGATCTACGGTGACTCGAATCTGGTGGTGCAGCAAACAATGAAGGCCTGTGACGCCATAGCAGACAACATGATCGCCTACCGCGACCTGTACAACGTAATGGGCAGCTTCGAGGGCTGCGAGTTGCGACACATAGGGAGAGAAAGCAACGAGGAAGCAGACATACTAGCCAATCTAGGCTCAACCAAGGCGCAAGTTCCACCTGGTGTCTTCCTCGAGCATTGAGCACAGATCAATCAAGGAAAAACGGGCACCTCCTACATCGACCGCACCAGCCAAGAGCAAAACACCCAGCACAGAGGACCCGCCAGTCGAGGTACTCCTCATTGAGCCAACTTGGACTCAACCTTTCCTGGCATACATACTCCGCAACGAGCTACCCGACGACATAACTGACTCACGACGTGTCACTCGACGGTCTAAAGCATACACTATCATCAATGGCGAGTTGTACAAACGCAGCATATCAGGTATGTTCCAACGGTGCATCGCATTCGAAGATGGCAAAGCCATCCTTCGAGATATTCATGCAGGTACCTGCGGACATCACGCCAGCAGCCGATCACTCGTAGCCAAAGCCTTTCGAGCAGGTTTTTACTGGCCCACAACACTCAAGGACGCGGAGGACATAGTCAAAAGGTGCATCGGCTGTCAAAAATTCGCCACAAAGCCGCACGCACCTGCATCAGCATTGAAGACAATACCATTGGCCTGGCCTTTCGCCCAGTGGGGGCTAGATATGGTTGGGCCACTCAAAAAATCTTCGCACGGAGGACACACTCATCTCCTGGTGGCAGTTGACAAGTTCACAAAGTGGATCGAAGCAGTCCCCATCACAAATTCGACTGCTACTACGGCAGTTAACTTCATAAAGACCATCATCTACCGCTTCGGCGTCCCAAGCAGCATCATAACTGATAACGGCACAAACTTCACGGCTGAAGAATTCCGTTCCTTCTGCAAAGAGCAAAGCATCACGCTCAACTATGCATCCGTGGCACACCCGCAGTCCAATGGCCAAGTCGAAAAAGCCAATGGACTCGTGTGCAGCGGAATCAAGAAACGCCTCCTGGTGCCACTCAAAAGAGCCGCGGGTGCTTGGGTTGAAGAACTTCCGTCGGTACTGTGGAGCTTGCGCACAACTCCTAACGCTTCAACACAATTCACACCATTTTTCATGGTCTATGGCGCAGAGGCAATCCTGCCATCCGATGTAAAGTTCGATGCACCAAGGGTGGCAGCATACAACGAAGACGACGCAGAAGAAGCACTCGAAGACGCAGTCGACTTGCTCGAAGAAGCACGCGACACGGCCCTGGCTCGCACAGCTGTCTATCAGCAGGATCTCCGCAACTACCATAGCCGTCGACTGCGCACCAGGTCCTTCGTGGTTGGCGACCTGGTGCTTCGGCTGAAGCAGAAGAAGGTGCACAAGCTCGCCTCCCCATGGGAGGGACCCTTCATCGTCACCGAGGTCATCGACGGTGGCGCGTACAGACTGAAGCACGCGAAGACAGGCGAACTTTCGCACAATCCTTGGAACGTTGCGCACCTGCGCCGTTTCTATGCTTAGACTGCTCAGTCATACAATGTAATAGGCGATATGTCGGATGGCTGCAGGTTTCAGACGCACTCTTTTCCTTACCAGGGTACCTACGGGGGCTGGAAGGTTTTTAATGAGGCGGCCTGCAGCTTAACATTCAAAAGTGGAATATAATCAATGTTCCTCCTATCTCTCTATGTTTACTATTCGCATAACTCACTAACAAGCACCTTAACCGCACCCGAACGCTCGGGGGCTGCGCTGTCAAAAACATGAGCTTTCGCTCCCACAAAAATAACACCTTAGCCGCACCCGAACACTCGGGGGCTGTGTCACAAAGGTCCAAACAGGAACGCAAAACTTCACAGCCCCACTCGAACGCTCGGGGGCTGAGTCTCAAAGCAAAATTGGATAAATTTCAGCAAACACAAAAACTCCACAGCCACACTCGAATACTCGGGGGTGTACAATCATTAGTTCACACTCGAAACGTTTCATAAACCCCACTCAATAGACTCGGGGCTGCGGAAATGCAAAATAAACAATTCATATTATATACAAGAGGCAAATTTACACTCGGGGGCTGCCCCCTATACAAGTTTATACACAAAAACCTCTAATCCTCAGGCTCGTCCTTGATGGGCAAAATAGGGCCAAAGAGTTGAGCGTGGTTGCGCTCGACCAGCATCCTCGCAGAAAGAACGGTGCCATCAAGATCTTCTTGGGACAGAGTCGCACCAATAGCGGGTGGCGGCAGCACCAGTTGGGACGTCGACTCCGAACATATGCCATCGCCGCGTTAGCTCCAACCACAAGCTTCTGGGTAAGCAACTCCCGGATAGGACCTGCATGACGGAAAAGATCGAGCAAGGCATGGATTCCTTGTGGTTGTGGTCCCGTTGGAAAAAGGGTCTGGTTGACGCGAATAAAGCCGCCCTGCATAACTCGAGTAGCTGAGTGCTTCGCCAAGCACGATCCTTCAAAGTAGCGAGTGTGCGCGCTCGAAACCTATCAAGCCAAAAATGCTGACGACCAGTTGTCGGGTTGTCAGTAGCATTGTCCAAACGCTCCTCAATGCGAGCTCGCTCTGCTTGGAAGTCAAAGACAAAACCTGCAAAAGTACAAGTCGAGTCAAAAGAAAAAGAGTAGCCAAAATCTGTAATCAGGCAAGAATTGTACTCACAATCGAGTTGCCTGTTTACAAGATCCATCTCCCCAAGCACATAATCCTCTCGTTGAGTGGCCAAAGCTGGTCTCATTTTCAGCATATTCAGCTCGCTCTGGGCACTCTTCAGGTCTTGCTCCAATCTCACGACTCGAGTTTTCATATAATCCATTACTTTGGCATCATTTGCCACCTGAGCCTGCGACCGGGTGGCAGTATGCGGCTGCGAGGAACCAACTGACGTATCGGGTTCCCGTGGCTGTTCAAAGCATAACCATCACAAAAATCTCATGTCAGAAAGGGGAAGCCCAGTGCATAATTTAGGCGAGCTAAACAGCACATAACCTCTCAGGTAAAAACACAAAGGCATTAAAAGGTGACATCCATACAAGTGTAGCAAAAGCACACGCGTACTCGCGCGATTAAAGGTATCATTACAGAGCATAAATATAGGTTCGGCTGTCACGAATCTATGACATGGACTCCGACCTAGCCCTACTCGAACGGGTGGCGATCTCCGTTGCCCGGCGCTCCATGGTGGTCATAAATATGTTGGCCAGTCGCGCGGCTGGCTCGCTAACAGACTTCAGAGACACCAGTTTCCCGCTGGGCTTCCGAGGGAACTCAGACATAGCCGCCTCGAAGTCACCCTCTATCCCATGACCTAAAATCAGCTTGAGGGTAGACTCCGAGCCGCGTACCGTGAGGGTGCGAGCAAAGCTCGCCATGGTCGATGTCCCTGGGCCAAGAACGCTGGCGAAGCCATCAACAGTTGACGGTAGCTCGCCAAGTGGAAGCACGTTCTTGTACACAGCGCCGAGTGTGCTGGTGGACTTGGCCAGAGCATCCTTCGCATGGACGAACATGGCGCCAAGGTCACCTATAACATGGTCGAGTGATAATTCATCACTGATCACGTCCGCAGGTGCTGGCGCGCCAATAACTCCTTCAACAAAGATCAAAAAGAGAAAAAATTATTACACATCACTCAGCAGCTACACAAAAACGTCAAAGGGAAAAGTTACCAACCTCCCACATCCCGAGCGAGGCCAGCCAGTCGCTCAGCATATCCTCTCTGCGCAAGGCGGCTGAGTCCTTGGCGGCATCCAAAGCTTTCTTCGACTCGGCGCGCTGGGAGGCGAGTGCCTCTTCTAGCTCCCTCACCCGGGACTCAGCATTCCTTGTCACCTGAATTCGATGGCAAGACGTAACTCAAAAATCGACAAAGTAAAGCAGTGCAAAAGAACTTCAGGTACAGAATCAAACACACTTACGGCTGAGTTGCTCCAGGTCAGCACGCAGACTGTCCCTCTCCTGTTCCACCTGGACGAAAGCCTTGCCTGATTCCACCAGGTTGCGGTAGAAGGGCTGCAAGCACATGAAACCGGCGTAAGTTATACACAACCAGTCCCAGTATGCGGACTCGACAAAAGACACTTACGTGGTCAATCCAAGGGGCAGGCTTTGCGGTAGATGTCCCGACCTCTAGAGTCGCAGCACTCGCAACCTTGGCCGCTTCAATGGCAGTAGCCGTGGCTACTGGTTGAACAACCTCAGGAGCAACAGGAGAAACATCCGGTGATCAGGAGTCGAAGTTTTATCAGCTGGAGGAGTCGGGGACGCTCAGTCTCAGCACTACGAATGACAGAGGAAAAACAACGTAAGCAAAAATATCAAACAACAAAACCTCAGTACAAACAGCAAAGGAGCAAACCTGTGTTCTCCATCCTCCTCACTGTCGAGTTCGTCAAAATTTGGGCCTCCAAAAAGCAGCGCCTCACCCGACATGGGAGGAGGAGCTGAGCTCAGCGGGCACACAGTCAAAGGAACGGCTTTGGCAGAAGGTGACGAGCCCGAGTCTCCATCATCCCTCAAATCCGACTCCTTCGCGGGTGAACTCACAGAAGAGGATATCCTTTTGACCACGCGACGACGCTTGGGAGGGGGTTCTCGCTCTCATGCCAGGCGGGGCGGTTCCTCAGACTGCATCTCGTCTGTTCCCTCTTCTTCGATTTCTTCCAGAGGAGAAGTGGTGGCAGAAGGAAGTGGCGACTCATCCCCCTTTGTTTCCACCTCTTGCAACTCAACTTCAGTAGTTGGGCCATTCTCTGGAAGGGGGGAAGAGAGGACACAGTCGAGTGACCCTGCATATCACAAATAACAGCCAAAAGTTAGAGATGCAAAATAATGAGTGGCAAAGCCCGACGACAAAAATACATAGGTTGCACTAACCTCAGGCAAAGGCTTCCAATCCCATATGGCGTGACAGGACAGTCGACGTTGCACGGATCAGATGCCTTGATGCTGGTAATGGATCGCACATGCGTAACCAGCTCATTCTTCGACAACTCCTCCTGGCTCATCCGACTGGAGTCAAGCACACCCTCATATTGCCACATGGGGTGAGCTCGGGCACGGATCGGCCACACCCGCATCTTCACGAAGGTGGCAATCAGATGCACACCAGTGACATTGCCCAGCATATCTCCAATCTGAGACAAAAGAGGCGCCGCCTCCGCCTTTTCTTCAGTCGAGAGCTGATGGGCCCAAGCGTTGGTCTTCGCAAGAGGACTAGCAGTCGAAAAGGTAGGGACTCCGTCTTGCTCAACGCTGACGTAGAACCACTTCTTTCTCCACCCTTGCGCAGAGTCGACTGGCTTCAAGGCAAAGTAGCGGGTGTCGCTACGCACCTGGATCCCGCAGCCGCCCAGAGGGTAGGTGCGACCGCCTCCCTTATTTGGCCGGACGAGGAAGATAGACTTCCATAACGCCCAGCTAGGGGCAACCCCCAGAAAGCATTCACAAAGCGTGATAAAGCACGCAATGTGCAGTATACCATTAGGGGTGAAATCATGGATTTGCACCCCGTAGGCATACATCAAACCACGAACAAAATCATGGATGGGGAATGCAAACCCCCTAGTCAGAAATTCCGCAAAACATACGCGCTCGTTGGCGCGAGGTTCAGGGAGTACCTCCTTGGGTGATGGCGCACGGACAGACAGTTGATCTGCAGGAGGCAGCAGGCCCTCCTCGCGGAATTTGTCGAGGTGGGTGTCCTTGATCGTGGACTTCACCCAGTCCCCGTTGCCCTTCTTCAGGCCGGCGGCGGATGCAGACGCGCTAGCCGCCCTTTTTCCCCTTCACACGGCCGCGTCGGTGGCGGTGGAAGCTATGGCCGCAGCAGCTCGCTTGGAGCCTGCACCCTTCTTCATGGTCAAGGGTGGATGGGCGTAGTGCAAAGAGCTTGAGTGCAAGAAAAATGGGGGAAGAAGCGCAAGGAAGAAGATGAGAGCGGCGCAGGAGGCAAATGGCAAGTAAAGAACTATGCCGGCACCGCTCTTCTATTTACCACAAATCAAAATCAATCACCCCGTTCATCCACAATCGTGCGCTCCGCGGGGAATCCTACCGTACATGTGGCGAGCATGGAGAGCAACCGTCGCCGGCCACTCCGTCCACTACGCACGGGAATCTAGGAACCATCATCACACCCCGTGAAAATCGTGCCAGAAGCGGTCAAATCCAGTCCAAACGGCACCGTCCTCGGTCAGCACTGCATAACGGGCCCACACGCGTGTCGTGTCCCATCAGTCATACCAAGCACGCCATCGCTTGTCAGAAATTGCAGTCGAGGCATGCGTCATTGCTGACGTCACTTCAGGTCGCACGCCTGATAGGCAAGTCGAGTCATTCAAACTTTACGACAAAACCAGTCATTCGACTGCCTCGGTTGTTTCGAGGGTGAAATTGCAAATTACGCAACACAAGACATAAAGGCACTCGATAGTTTGTTTGACTGAAACATATTACTCCCATCGGGAGCGTATCAAAAAATTCTTCGATTGAATATGTATGGGATAAAAAGATTTGAGATTATCCTCCATTGCAAGTAATAAAGCACAATCTCGGGGGCTACTCCCATCGGGAGCGCTGTTGCGCACCCGATAGAATAATGGCAAAGGATCAGTTGACAAAGGACTCGACTCAGCTGATAAGCAAAATGTAACACAAAATCATACACGATAAATTCCCGAGTTGCGTCCGCCGCAAATATCTCGGATGATGCATGCATAAGTGCAAAGGTAAGACCCGCCGATTGATAACCCACAAGTATAGGGGTGTATCGTAGTACTTTCGATAAATAAGAGTGTCGAACCCAACGAGGAGTAGAAGGTGTTGACAAGCGGTTTTGATGAAGGATTCACTGCAAATGCTCTCAGACAAGTTTTAGGAGTTTTTGATATGACAGATAAATAGAGTACAAGTAAATAAAATGCAGTAGTAATAGTTGCAGCGATTGGCCCAATCCTTTCTACAGCAAAGGACAAGCCGGTTGTTGTACTTATAATGACCAAACGTTCTTGAGGACACACGGGAGTATTGTCAAGTGCTTTCGCTTCATATAGTTGATTAATCTTCATTGTTTTGATAAGTGTTGTGTGGGTGAACCTATGCTAATGCACCGCCCTTCCTAGGACTAATACATACTTGTGATTATACCCCTTGCAAGCATCCGCAAATACAAGAAAGTAATTAAGTTAAACTAACCACAACCTTAAACTTTGAGATCCTACTATCCCTCATGCATCGATATACCAACGGGTGTTCAGGTTTCTGTCACTCCGGCAACCCCACAATTGGCAAACGAATACACAATGCATTCCCCTAGGCCCATAAAGGTGAAGTATCATGTAGTCGACGTTCACATGACACCACTAGAAGAATAACACCACAACTTAAGCATCAAACCATTAAATATTACTCAACATAGTTCACTACTAACATCAAGACTTCTCCCATGTCCTCAAGAACTAAATGAACTACTCACAAGACATCATACGGAACATGATCAGAGGTGATATGATGATGAATAACAATCTGAACATAAACCTTAGTCCAATGGTTTCACCCAATAGCATCAATAACAAGAGTAATCAACACCGGGAGAGTTTCCCCTATGAAATAGACAAGATTCAGCCCTAGATGTTATAACGGAGACGGAGTGCAGCGGCGGTGATGATGGTGTTGGCGGTGGATATGATGATGATGATGATGATGATGATCCCGATGAAGTCCAGCTCGATGACGGTGATGATGGCGACGATTTCCCCCTCCGGGAGGGAATTTCCCCCGGCAGATTTCTTCCTGCAGGGGAGCTTTTCGCTCTCTGGTGTTTTCCGCCTCGTGGAGGCGGCGGAATATTTCGATGGCCCTCCTCCATCTTCTGGTAAAATAGGGACTTCCATATGTCTCCTTCGATTTATTGATCTTTAGAAATAGTGCATCTCGACGGTGCTTTTTCCAGCAGAATCGTGACTCCGGTGTCCAATTCTCCATTATTCATCAAACATGCAAAATAGGTAAAATAACATAAGTAACACTTCTAAATATGAAATATATCGATGAATAGCAGTAAATTATGATATAAAATAGTGATGCAAAATGGACGTATCACCGATCTGTCGAGCTGGGCTAAGGACCGCTCCAGCAGCGTTAATCCTTAAAACTTTCTGTGTCAGCAGACATGATGAAAAATCCCGATGGACGCGTTGGGTAATCTCAAAGTTATACTGCAGAACGATTCAGTAAGACCTCAACGGCCTGAGTCGAGTTTGACCAGTTTCTTCGGGATTCGAGTCCGGGGACTCGAGTTTGATTGAAAGCTAGTAAGGTTTTGCTCGAATGTGCAGTTAACCGGTCCCGATCCGTCATGTGTACCGGGCCTACTAAGTTATTATCCCTTGATTATCATAAGCAAAAACCGTAGTCGATGAAATAATCGACATAGCTAGACAAAATGTGCTATTCATACATGAATTCCAATCATAAACACATGTACAAAGAATATGACGTGCACTGATGTATGAGTCCATGGCTGATTCTTCGAGTCAGACAAGTACTCGGGGGCTACTGACGGGGATATACCTTTCGGGTACCCTACCATGAGGGTACTTGGTGCACGTATCGACTAGGCCCAACTATCAAGAGCCTACATGAAGCCCATAAAGGAAGGCCCAAGAAGACGGAGTATCCTCCAAGTTAGACGAAGCCATAGTCGGTTTAGACTTTCCTTACTTGTAAATCTGAGTCGGTTGCGAACTCCCGAGACCCAGCCTATTATATAAAGGCTGGGAGGGCCGCCGATGAGAAAACACGCAATATTCGAACCACCAAAGCCCTAGCGAGATTGACATCTCGCCGGAACTCCATTGTAGCTCGCATATACCCTCATATCAATACCAGACAAGCAGGAAGTAGGGTGTTACTCTCCAGAAGCCTGAACCTGGGTAAATCCCTGCTTTTGCTTGTCAGCCGACGAAACTACCAGCTCTACCACGTTCTCTCCCTCGTAATCTCAACCCTAGGTTCTTAACCATGGGATTTGATGAGTTAACCCCTTGTCAAACTCCAAGATCATGATCTACTAGGTTCCCCTCACTTAAAGGAGAGATGGATTGGTGAAAATATAGGTCTAGATCTCCTCTCACTTTTCCCTCAAAGATATGCAAGAATCATGAGAGGGATTGAGAGAGGGCAAGCTTTCCAAGGTCAACAATGGTGGGAGAGAGATAGAAACGTGCTTGGCAGAGCTGGTCTATTTGGGGAAGAAGGGGGCCTTTTATAGGTCCCCAGGAAAAAGAGCCGTTGTAGGAAAAATAACACCGGAGTCTCTGGCCTGGAGGACCGGAGTCTCTGGCCTGGACAGAGTCTCCGGGCCACGAGGGGGCCAGAGATTCCGGCCAGACCGGAGACTTCCAAAATCTCCGGCCATTCTCCGGACTGGGCACCAGAGGCAAACTCCAAAACGCTAGCAACTTCGCCTAGACCAAAAGAATTGAAGCCGGAGTCTCCAGCCGCCATGAGTCAGAGACTCCAGTCTTTGCACACCGGAGTCTCCAGCCTGACAGCATCGGAGTCTCCGGGCTGTTTTCCAACAGCCACTCAGCAAACCTGAAACCCCATAACTTTTGTGATTTAACTCCAAATCAAGCGAGACCAATTTTGATGGAAAGCTACCGACAAGAGCTTCCATACACCGAAATTCTTAAGGTTCGTCAATAGAGGGAGGATACCACACGTGGGAAGGTGCGAAACCTTTCTCAAAGACGAACCGGTAATATTGCCAACACCGAAAACACAAAAGGTTTTTCATGCGAAATCCGTTTTCGAAGAACTTGGGTTTGTCGTGAAGATCACGTTAAGCACCAAAACCCAACAAGGAGAAAAACCAAATAACAACCAAGAAAGATGATATATCAAGTATGCAAAGGTTTGAGCTCTCCACAAAGATGCGATCAAGTTACTCACTCGAGAGCCTCTCTTGATAGTACGACTGTCAATCCTATAACCCGGTCTCCCCAAAAGCATGAGACCGGTAAAATAGAAAACCTATCAATACCATACCTTTGCCTTGAGCATTTCACTTGAGCTAGATGATGATGATCTTGACTCCCTCAAGTTGGACACCTTTCTTGATCGTGCTTGCTAGCACATGCTTGATGAAGATTTCTCCAAATACTCCCTCATACTCCATTATGGGAGAGCCTTGCTAAGATTTGTCTTTATGTATCCATTGCAAGATTCAATCAAATGATATCTTCTGAGATGGATCCCATTGAACTTGCACTTCATAATCTTCTAAATGTGTTGATCAATCTTGACTTAATTAATTGCATATTGACTTGATCAACCTTGCACTTCATCTTCTCCTCTTAGTATATATGATGACTTGAATATTATTTTGGTCATCACTTTATCTTCTAGAGTCCAACACATGAACTCCAATTTTTTCCCATGGACAAGATTTATAATGATATCTTAAAGCAATCATTAGTCCATAGAGATTGTCATTAATTACCAAAACCATACATGAGGGCAAAATGCACTTTCACCATCTAGTGTGGCTAATATGTTTGGTCATTGGCTAGATGGCATTGACAAAAAACTAAAGCTCGTATCTGCATTGGCGTGTGTGTGTTTCTTTGGGCAATATGGAATTGCCGAAATGATATAGTTTTTAACAACAACAGAGGTGTTCATTTCTTGCAGGTTGTTCATCGCGTGACATACTAGATTCACATGTGGTCTTTCGTCCTCCCGGAGGAGCAAAGGGCACTTATGCATACCGGTTGCACACGTTTAATGTCAGCCGTTGGTGCTATCTTGTCCCAGGGTGGCTGGCATCACACTAGAAGACTTCAATATGTGTAGTCTTTGTTTAAGAGTTTTCTTTAGGTGGCTGATTCATGCTGCCACTTTTAAACCCTGTATTAATATAAAAGATGTGCATCATCATGATGTAGAGGCTGGGGCTATGCTCCTCTTTCTAAAAAAACCTAGCGGATGGCATCTATCCTCATTGGTCGACAAATAGTGAAGACAATTCTCAAACCTGTTGAGACAAACTGCCATTTTGCAAAGAAACAAGAGTGTTCGGAAAGATGTGGAGCGTCAATTTGGTGTGCTCGAAGCCCGGTTTGTGGTTGTGTGATACCCTTCTCTATCACGCTCGATTGATCAGATGTGGAAGATCATAACTGCTTGTGTGATCATGCACAATATAATCATCGAGAGTGAGCGAGATCTGACAAGGGTGTTAAATGAGCCATTTGACTACCAGGGCGCTCTTGCCGAGCCACAACAGGGTGTGTCGGCCGAGTTTCCTCAATTCGTGTCATGCATCTACAAATTCGTGATGAAACAACTCACATGCAACTTCAAAATGATCTTGCCGCGCATTTATGGGCACTCAGAGCACACGAGTTGTTCGATTTGCATGTGTTCTTTTCTTGAACATGCCGAATTTGAATTTGAAATGTTGTAATAAGTTTATATTTTATTTCTATGTTCAATTCTTGAACTATGCATTAAGTCTCGTGTGATTGTAGGTAGAAATATGACATATTGATCAAAAAATGATCAATAATAGATCTAGCGGACATTTGGGGAGTACCTCTGGGGGCAGCACCTGCCATTGTGTCAGACATGTGTCCGGTACCCCCAAAGCGAGCACATTTGGGGGTGTCAGACACATTTTTGAGGAATGTCGGTGGAGATGCTCTTGGCCCAACAAATTCTGAAATCTCAAAGACCCATTCAGTTTGATGTATGTTGGGTAGAGGAAGTGGGGTGGGACTAAATTTTAGTCCCATATTGCTAGTTGGGATAGAGTTGGAGCTGTTTATTTTTTTACGAAACACAGTACAAATGCAGACGCTCACATACACATGCATACACTCACCCCTATGAACGCACGCATGCACACCCTGCCCCTATGAGCACCTCTGATAGACTGAGCTGGTAGGTCGAGTCTTGAGATTGACGAAGTCACCACAGACGCCTCGCTGTCGATAGGAACGTCGCCTACCACTGAAGAATATTCCGCCTAAATGAGAAACACCAGTGTCAAACCTGGGGTTTGAACTCTGGTGGGCTGGGGGTACAACCACCCTCTTAACCATCTTGCCACATGCAAGTTCTCAGTTGGAGTTGTTTATATGGTGAGCTGTTCTACTCTCACTAAGAGCATCTCTAGCAGAGCCCTTAAAATGCACAAACCCTCAAAACTCCAACGAGTTTACGGGCCGAGGCCGTTTTTCTGCCAGACCAGAGCCCGTAAAGCCGGCTCGGCCTGTAAACCGGATAAGGGGGCCCGTGAATGTGCGCCCCTAGCCTTTATTTATCACGGTCGAGGCGCAATTCCCAGTTCAAAACCCTCACCTTCCCACCGCCGCCGACGAGCAATCCGCCCACCGCTCCGCGCCTCTGCCGCCTCCGACGCGCGATTCAGCCGTCGTACGTGTAGATCCCAGTGCCACCGCGGAGCTCCGATGGCGCCGAAGAGGGAGCGCTCGCCGCCGCTGCCGGGCGATGACCGCTTCGGCGGGGACTACTCCGACGAGCGCCGGTGCGAGCTCGTCCGGAGCGACGGCGCGCGGAAGCGCTCCGCGCGCAAATGGATCAAGGACAACCTACCGATTCCACCGTCGCTCCTCGTCCGCGAGGTCGAGGAGTTCGACCAGCTCCGATTGGAGCGCGAGCTCGTGCGCCGCCACCGCGCGAAGCTCAACGGTGGCGAGGGCAGCTCCAGCGCCGGCGCGAGCAGCTCCACCGCGCCGCCTGTTCTTCCTCCGCCGGAGGAGTACTACGCCGCCAGCTTCGGGTCCTCCGTAGCGCCGGAGGACTCCGTCCGCGATGAGAAGCTCGAGCACACCATGGCGGTGGTGAAGCTGCGCTCCATGCGGGAGGCGGAGGAGCACGCTGCGCAGCTCGAGCGCGAGCGGGAGATTAACGGGATCTTCCTGCACGGGGGGCTCGAGCAGGACCGCGCTGCCGCGGAGAAGAAGGCGGACTGGGAGAAGGACGCGGCGATGGTCATCGATCTCGTCTTCGACGAGGAGTGAAGCTCCAGCGCCGCCGCGTCGCCGCCGCCCCCGAGGCTCCGGTGAGCCTAGTTTTGGGTTTAGGGTTAGGCGGCGACGACTAGACTAGTTTAGCGTCTAGTTTAGGTGTATTTTGTATGTAATCGATGATGAACTCATCTGTATGCGATGTAACCAATGATGAACTAGTTTGTTCCCGCCAAAATTGCTAAATATACAGTTTGGTTTAAGGGTTCTGCTATGTGCCGCGCGTATTTGTGAGCAGAAATGCAGAAAACGTGAACCTTAAACGCGTTTGAGGTTTCACGTTTTAAGGGCTCTGCTAGAGATGCTCTAAGTGAGTGAGAATAGGAGGAGTTCACACGCACTCCTCCTCCGCCGCCCGCCTTGCCACGCATCACATGTCGGACCCGAGGCCGCGCTCAACACGAGTCGATGACCAAAACGTCCAAGTGAATAAAGCCGACACCCAAAACACAAACACTTCAATGCAACAAGACATGATCGATAAACCGAAACTGCCCCGCTCCAACGTCCACGTCGGCCTCAAGGCTGCCCGTCACTTAGCCGAAGAAGATAAACAAGACAACGTCCACCACACGAACAAATGAATACTGCCCTGGGAGGTGAAGGGTCTCCACAATGATGCCTTCAAGGTGGGGAGTGGCGTCCGAGAGCCCCTGGCACCAACCAACGCCGGTGTAGGGTTTTCACCCGGAGCTAACGAACCCAAACCGAAGATCGTGGTGACGTAGCAGAGGTTGTCTTGCAGCTCGCCACTGCCAACCAACAACACAGTCCAGTGGTTTCTCAAGTTTATATTATATGTATGATATGATGAAAATTTCAAATATTTGTTACGATGGCCAGCCAAAATAATTCTAATAGAGTGGCATGCTAAATTGCAGTTCCAAAAATAGGAAAGTCCAACATCAGTGGCATCATACATTCGTACACCATACTCTGACAAAAAAACTAGTTAAGCTTCTATGATCATATTGTTGACGATTCCATCAGCTTAGTTTAACACGGACCTAGTATATACACATCGATCAGCACATGCCATGAGCCTTGACCCTGGAGATCTCTGACGCCTGTATTACTAAACTGACCTTGAGCTAATGCGTTTAAGGGTTGGTGTGCGTGTTTGTACTTTGCTGTGGTTGTCCTTGCAGCCACTGTTTCCACGGGCTTTAGAAAAGATCTACAAATATTAGCACATAGAAGATGCGTGAAGAATATAGTTGGTCTGGGAGGAGGCACTAAACGGAAAACGAGTAGTGGACAAAAACAATGCAGAGCTAAATTTCGTTAGAAATTTGGAATAAAGAGCATGAACGCCAAAAACTAGATGACTAGCTATTATTTCTCACTGACACATGGCCCTTGTGGTCACACGATAGGATACAGTAGCTATTACTATTTTGGAGTGATAAGTATCTAAAAGGATCTGTACATCCAAACGAAAGCGTCAACTTGAACTCATGGAGAATGTCAAAAGCTCTATGATCATAACCATCACAAGGGAAGAGGCAAAAACAATAACCAGCTTTGGAAAAGCTGTGGTGACACATGGATCGCCTCATTCCAAGCATTCATTTTGCCTACCCCTCTAGACAGGATTGAATTGGTCTCATCATGTCATCGCATTGACAGTTGAATCCCATGCTTAAGCAAGGAAATCACCCAAGCCATGATGGCCCGCTCTATGCATGCGATCAGCCGACCGGTATTGCAAGAGCAGGATGCATTGCTTCAGCTTATGAGCTACAGTAAACGAGCACAATAGCTGAACCGGCAAAAGGAAAGGTTCAGAGCTCCCTTTGCACTTCTCGGTGCATCACACCCTATCCCAAAGGCCCCAAGTACACTCAGCCGAAACAGATTGTGCCGCTCCGTGAACAACCAACCCTTTATCAGATTGATCCAGATGGGTAGAGGGTAACCCTGCGCACATGTACTTAACTTCTTACATATGTTCCTTCCTGGCCCCGGGTATCTTTGCATGTCTTTAGAGGTTGGGGTTGGCGTTTGGCAATTGGCAAGACGGGAAGATACTTGATACCTCTTGTGATCACTAGGGTTAGGGTGAAAGTGAGCGAGTGTGCTGTGACCAAAAGCATAAAGAAAAAAAATGCCCTGTGACTTCTTGCGGCCAACAAGTTTGTTGGCGTGCGACGACGAGGGCATCACTTGAACATTTCGATGGAGTTGAGCACGTGATTTGGAGCTTGGCTTGGATTGATAATGTATGGGACTGGGATGGCCATGGCCTTGGGCCTGGTATAGTGCAAGACAAGCAGTCACAGTGGCCTGTTTGTTTCACCTACGCAATTGTCCTCTTACGACTTGTCAGTGGAGGAGACGAGCATCGGGCCATGGACCCATCCCGACACTGCTATTTTACGCTGAGTACAAGCAGGCAACTGTTATTATCATTGAGTGATCAGCCACATGACAAGAAATTCTTGCTGTTCGGATGACTTCTTCTCGTGGTCCTGTTGTTGTATTTTTTTTTTTTGAAACTTCCTGTTGTTGTATTTGTTAGCTGGGGCGCGAGCAGGTCTTGTCCTGTGCTCGTGACCGTGGTGTCCACTCTCTTCTGTCCGTTTCATTGTAAGGGTCTCTTTGACCCCCTGTACTCTCTCCTTTCCTTTCTATAAAATTGGCACGCGTGGGCGGAGCCCGCAAAAAAAAAACTTCTTCTCATGGTGGTGAATTCAGTGTTCTTCCTTTAACACGCCAAAATATGCCTGCTCCTGGCATTTTTAACTATATATAGGAGTTGTTGGAAATTAAAGAAACTCCATGAAACAAAGCTAAATTAAACTCAGCATCGCTTAGGAAAAGATTACCTGGGAAATATCTGGTCAAAACCAAAGCAAAAGTCAGATCAGGTTATCATTGAAACAGAGCACCTCATCTCCCTAAGCAGTGGCGTACCTTGGACGAAAAAATAGGAGGGGCGAAGACACTAATTAGCCACCCAACTGCTATTACTATAACTAATTACCATTAATTTGGCCTTAACATCTCTACTAATTGAAAGAATTGCTCAAATGTTGGGGGGGGGGGGGATTGCCCAGGTTGGTCTCCATGAAGGTCCGCCACTGTCCCTAAGCATCATAACAAAAGGTTTATGTGGTTCAGATGGGTCGTTTATCTTGTTACCGCTCATGTCAAACCTTGGAAAATATTTCTTAACTATCTTCCCCAGGTATACAGAGCAACCACTCCATCAAATGCGGCAGCACCTCAAGCGCGGCTGATGAGAGTAATCAAACAACCTACCACGGAAAATTACGGTACACTAGCTACAAAAATATGATTGACAGCACTACAAGTGCGTTTACATCTCATATTTACTCTGCCAGGCACATATTCTTTGTTCCCACTATTTCACTACCCTTTCCCTACTATTTGTACAATTTGCACCTTCGTGCCTGCTTGCACTTTCCTAAAGCTACGGCTGTACTTGGCCACCGGTGTTAGAAAGAACAAGTAACATAGCACAGCTAAGGGGAAAAAGAATGAAGTTAGCTTCACAGTTAGTTCTTTACAGCAGTCAGATGTTGGTACCGAACGCCTGCTGGCCGAAGGGAAAAAATAGTCGACCATTGCCAGTGAGACCTGCTAAAAGGAAATTAGTTAGACTACCGCAGTTCAGTATATTGTTTTAAGGCAAAGTTCATGTCCTCTACCGTAGAGGTGGTACTGTACAATTGCTTCGATGCGTGCGACTTCCGCTGATGACTGCATCCATTCCCACACCTTCTCTTGCCCTCAAACACGCAGTGTGAATCCTCCTTCCCATGCATTAAGCAGGGTGTGTATTTGCCCCACGAGCAGATCAAAATCACAACAATTGATGTTGGTCATCTCAGATCATCCAGTATCTTTTCCTCGTCTACTTGTAGACCTTGTTTTCTCTAAAGTTTGTTTTGCTTGTCGGCTTGGATTTGAAGCTTTTGAGTCCTACGAGCAGATTAAAAGACATACATAAAGGAGCTCTTGGGGTTGAGAAAAACTGTGAAACATGTATAATCAAGGATTAATACATTTTTACTGGCCAACTGTGCACTTTTAGACTTTTCTGCTTCTGCGGCCTCTTTTTGAGCTTTTTTCTTCTCAAGTTCAGCTTGCTTGACATTCTCTTCGTGTGCTTTTCGAAACATTGTTACAAATGTCAACAGTGTAGCCATAACTGCAAGATGATGATAACCAGAGTAAAGGTGAGGTACGGTAGCAAGCAAACAGCCAGAACATGTGTGTTTAATGCTTAAAAAATGACAGATCAAATATGCTTCAGCAAGTTGCATCCTCACAAAATAAATCATATAATTAATAAGCATTTTGCGGCATGCCCGAGCACTATCTTGAAAGGTACTCCAAAGATATATAACGAGCACATGACCTCATTAATAAGTCACCTTGATCATTAAGGGTAATCAATAAAACTAATCTCCTTACCTTGTTCAAATGGGCAACGGACAGGGTCCTCACCAAAATATTTGATCAGCTGATCAGCCTTTTTTCCCTGGAAAAAGAATGAAAAAAGAAGATCAAATATAAGAAGATTGTATGGAAGCTAATCTTTATAGAACCAAACAACAAAACATACCACTTCAGAGAACAATGAAGACAATGACTGCACATCTGCTCCAGCATTGTCAGTGAACTCTTTCAGTTTCTACACAATCCAGTAATACCAGTTTAGAACAATTGACGCAGCTGGTATTTAGACACGGTGATAATTCAGCATATAAGATGGATTTAGTGAACAGAACATCAGCAACTTAAATTCATGCGCGCACAGAGTTGGTAAATATATTTAATATTTACAGAACCTTCAGGATAACTGGATATGAGCACCACCCTGTTAAGGTATGTGGTTCACATTTAAGATCAGGTAATTTATCTACAAAATAAGAAACAGAAGTACTTGCAGAGTCAAGACATCAGGTAACCAACAAAAGAACCTGAACTATTGTACATCACATCTTTTAAATTTGGCTTGGACCTGTCCTGTTAAAATTAAAGCAAGCCGCCTGACTGTCTGAGCCCTCCATCTAGACTCTAGAGGGCAGGCATGATACAAGCAGATGAAAAGAAGACGGAACTTCTAGTTCTAGCATATTTTATTCAGACAGCTATAGACAAGGCGTTGCATAATCATGCAATTTTCTCCAAAAGAGGGTTGCCTATTCAATCCAAATGACAGGTTGTTTTCGCTAGTAAGGGTGTCTATACTCTACCACATGCAAACAACTTTAAGACCTGAAATTCAAATGAGACGGTGTTTCACCTCACGGAAAATTTCTGACACTGGACCATCACTTTCTGAAGCTGTAAATTCATGCTCAACTTTTTCCAGCCCTTTACTGACTGCTTGCATTTCTTCTGCTAACATTTTCAGTTGTATCTGTTCAAAAGCATCAATTAGAAGAAAGCATGTATATCTTAACTGAACTCTGTTCAAAAGCATCAATCAGAAGAAAGCATGTACTCCCTCCGTTCCAAATTATAAGATGTTTTAGCTATTTTAAATACGGACCAAATACGGACGACATGCGGAGTGAAATGAGTCTATCTACACACTAAAACGTGTCTAGATACACCCGAATCAGAAAAAAAAGAGGCTAAAACATCTTATATTTCGGAACAGAGGGAGTACATCTTAAACGAACAAATACTACAGATGCTACATAACTGATATCAAGAGAAAAAACCAAACCTTTGATGTAGCTTCTAAACTAACAAGATCCACATAGAAGTTCAACAGTTGTGGTGATTTTGCAGCAAGCACCTGATATTAAGATATTTTTCTGTTAGCGCGGATATAGGAGGTAGATAGCAATGTGGCAATCATTTAAGTCATTATAGTTAATTAGAACAAGGACTATAAGCCACTATATTCAGACACTCAAACTGTAGGTTGCTCTAGGATACAGAACTAACACATTGTGCAAACTAAATGAAGTTTGTGTTTACGGTCATGTAAAGTCAATTACAAAAAGTAACACATATATTCAGAAACTTCAAGTTGTCTTGGGACTATTATAATCTGTTACTGGTTTCTTATTTCAATGTAGCCTGACATAGTCAAAGTTGTTCGATTTCTGCCACTGATCTAACTATTAGATAAACCTAAACTGACTACTTACAAACTTACATAAAAGAGCAGAGCTTATTAAGTTTCCCATATTTATCTTTGCTTATATCTAGGATTCCGATGACCCCAAAACCACAATTTATCTAAAATCTACATGACTACTCCACTTTGCAGCGAATATGCCACAAAAATCCAGAAGCTACTCAGAACATATGCTGGTTGCTAGCCCAGGCAGGTGCCATTTGAATTCTGTTGATTAAATACATCATGTGAACCGTAAGTTCCACCGCGAAATCGAATTTGACACTTCATGGTCCTGAATGAATAAATAATTCGATGCAGACCATGGAATATAATTTCCAACTACAAGTTACCAATCGGGAAGGGTACTAACACACACATACGAGAACTCAATAGTACAGAGAGATAAATGCATACCTTGCAGAGGTAGTTCATTAATGTCATCTTATTATTTGTTGCCCGGGTATCTGTAAGTTTTAGCAGACTATCCAGCCGGAAGCCAACTGCAGCACCTGTAAACAAATATACCGATGTGAACCTGCCAATGAATGATACTTTTCGTCCACATGTATTTCTATCTCCGATTAATGACTTACTACTCAGCAACAATGCTTTAATGATCTCTGGTTCGAACTGCATATTTTGGAGGAATGTATCGAGTTATAAAAATCTTAACATAATGATACTTGATTAAGACAGAAAATGAACTTTTTGATTTGGCGTCGTTGCACTTACAAGCTCAATACAATATGCACACATATATTAGTGGTGCAACTCTCTTTGCATCATCGTGGCAATACATCATGCATTGTATACATCTTGGCAATATACAACTCTATTATGCTAATTTCTAATCTTAAGGAAGTTGAATAAGAAACAGAACCTTAATTGGATAGAATGCTAACAAACAAAACTAAAATAAACAGGCTTACAAAAACTCTAATATTCATTCATACATAGAAAGGACAGTTCTTATTACCTCTAGCAGTTCCCTGGTTCAATGTATTTCCAAGGAGGAGTATTATCTTCATTATTTCCTTCAACTTGACAGAACTACGGATCTGATACGATAGAGTCTGACTTAGTAGACAACAAGCAAAGATCAAATCATTCACTATGCCGAACTCTCAACATACCTCATCACATGAAGAATCTATCGTTTTCAAACTTTTCCCAAGATCTGCTACTTGTGAACCAAACTGGATCTTGAAGGAGAACACTCGTAGTTTTGACTCCATTCGTGGGACTTTCATCAATTCTAGGAAGAACTGCAACAAGAAAGCAAATTTTAATTGGATACCGATCTAGTCAAATAGGTAAGCATAAACTGCTGTGTATAACTCCTAATGACACTTTCTGCAAAACTGGGCCTAACGCTCATATCTAACAGGCTCACATACATATCCAACTTGGCTATTTTTAAGTGCCCAGGGTGATGATGATCAAACAAAGGAATGGACGTAACGGTCCGAGCCTTTCACTTTGAGTCAAACAAAGGCTCACATACATACGTGGGTGTCCCAACTCTGATTCCTTGACTATAGCTGTGCTTTGATGTTAGATTATCACAAATATCAATCAACACGAACCAATATGAGGTTGCTGTGCTTTCATTTTTCAAGAAGTCCGGAACATCCAAATTCAGCAAACGCAACATCAGTAAATGTTCTGATACTAGTACTAAGTAGTCGACGAAATAAAAACATCATATATCGCAGATAGTCATTACCAGTTCACATTTTCCCAGAAGCCCTCTGTCTCCAGTATAGTTCTGACAAGAAGAACAGAGTGCTGTGTTAATATGAAATCAGAAAGGGAGCAAAGCAACATTGCACTAGTATGCACCTTAAGAACTTCCATTTCCTCTTTTGTTGGACAGAACTTTATGAGATTCTCCACTTGATCAACATCCAAGGTAGATTGATCCAGTGCCAGGGCCGCACTCTGTTAAAAATTTAGTTACTATCAATAATCTTTTCATGTCAATAAACATTTCGTTTTTATTCCTCAAATTCTTACCACCAAATCTGGCAGTGGCATTTTCACTTTGGTGAGCATGATCTCTGTGTTGTTTGCCCTCCTCAACTCAATCTATTCATATAAACTACCAGGTTAGATGAAAGCTAAGAGATATCACATTGCAAAACTAGTTCTGAACTAAAACCATGACAAGAATTATGAAACGGAGAGAGTATTAATTAAGCTAAAGGGTTAAGAAACAATGTACCTAAGTAAAGGGTAGCAATCATACGAGATTAAAAAAACATGGCAAAAAAAGACTTTGCACTACAATATCTAGTTACTGTAACCAATTAAACTTATAGGCATCTAATTCAGTGACGGCAATCGCATCATAATGCATCTACACTTTTTCTGTTAATATTAATAAACCGAAAATGCTAAAATGAGTTAAATTTAATGCTGCAAACTTCATTAAAAAATGTTAGTGTTTTACTTACCAGGTGAACTTTCTCTGGCTTTGATCCAAGAGATTTTCTCCGGTCGGTTTTGGAGGTGTTATCCGACTTTGGTACAACTGCTGGAAAAAGGCTCTCCAGTTCTGATAAATCGAACTCTGATACACTGCAGAAAACAGATCTCCAACATTAAGGTAAGAAAATATCAAAAGGTGTCAATCATATTAACGCGATGTGATCATCATGGCGTAGAGCTGTTAATTTTTTTGAACAATTGCTTTGTCTTTAGTTGATGCTACCATCAGGAACTGTACAGTGTACATAATTAAAACTAAAAACACTGGAGTCAACCTCATAAAGATTACATCATTGAAAATGCCACACATTATCGTATGTATACTGGAGATGAAATAATATATTTAATCAAGAAGACAGAAATTTTACCTCTGTGGGTCATCATTTCGCTGCAATTCGTCCCAGAGACTACCTTGCGTAGGCCTTGTCACTTTGATCCAATGCAGCGGCTTTAATGTTGATTTGCGTGCAGCCGCAGCCCCAAAACCTGACCCTGGAGCACGTACAGCCCCACGCCCTCTACCCAAGGAGTTTGATGATAAACTACTAGGATTGCCTCCTGGTGGTGGTGGCGCACCTGGTGCTCTAGGAGGAGGTGGTGCACGGCCACCTGGAGGAGGAGGTGGCGCACGGCCACCTGGAGGAGGAGGTGGAGGAGGCCCACCAAGCCTTCCACCAGGTGCAGGTGGTGGTGGAGGTGCTCTCCCGCCACCTCCAGGCGGAGGCGGGGGAGGTGGAGCTCCTGGTCGGCCTGGAGGAGGTGGGGGAGGTGGAGCTCCTGGTCGGCCTGGAGGAGGTGGAGGAGATGGAGCACTTGGACGTCCACCTGGAGGGGGTGGGGGAGGTGGAGGGCCAGGACGTGCACCTGGAGGGGGCGGGGGAGGTGGAGGTCCAGGACGTGCACCTGGAGGAGGTGGCGGGGGAGGTGGAGGTCCAGGACGTGCACCTGGAGGAGGTGGCGGGGGAGGTGGGGGTCCAGGACGTGCACCTAGAGGAGGTGGCGGGGGAGGTGGGGTCCAGGACGTCCACCTGGAGGAGGGGGCGGGGGAGGTGGTGCCCCTGAACGGATCATTGGTGGTGGTGGAGGAGGGGGAGCAGTAGAAGGTGTCCTGGGAGGAGGCGGTGGCGGTGGAGGTGGACCACCAGAACGTGCCGCTGGAAGTGGGGGAGGTGGTGGTGGAGGAGGAGCAATAGAGTGTGCCATTGGTGGTGGAGGTGGAGGTGGAGGAGGAGCAACTGGACGTGTTATGAAGGATTGAACTGGAGGTGGTGGGGGCGGCGGTGGAGGTGGAGGCGGAGGTGGACGTGATGATGGAATGTTTCCACGGGTACCTGACCCTGGAAGCGGAGGTGGGGGAGGAGGGGGAGGTGCAAAGTTCTGTGTTTGTGCTCCAAATGACATAGGTGGAGGTGGAGGTGGAGGGGGAGGGGGAGGTATGTTTGAGAAGCCTACAGAAGCCGGAGGTGGTGGTGTGGAGGTGGTGGGTGCTTCGTAACATAGAATGGAGGCGGCGGTGGTGGAGGTGGAGCAGGAGCTGTTGCTTGGATTCTTGGCGCAGCTTGTGGACCTGACGACAAGGGTCGTCGTGAAGGGAATCGAGGAGACAGGGTTGCATCTTCTGTTAAGTGATTGCCATAAACTGTTCCAGGTAGTACTAGGGGTGCACCTTTCACAGCATTGACTTTCTTATCCGTAGGCATGGAACGGATAGCTAGTGCAGCTGGAGAACTGTCATATCTGGATGGGGGGTGAGATGGCCTATGCACAGAGGCAGTTTCAGATTCCTTCCTGGGTGAGACCCATCTACGTATTGTTTTTGGTTTGGCTGGCTTTGATTGTTCTTCCAGTAGTTGGTTATGCCCAACTATTGCTTCCAATAACAACTCAGGTGCATTGACTTCACTTATTCTTGGGCTACTATCCCTAGCTTCTACTTTACTTTGAGGAAGAGCCATGCCAAAATCCCATCTGCCACCACGCTCTTCCCGCTTGGCTTTCAGTTGTGTTGCTATTTCATTAGCTGGTAACACAACAATACTATCCTGCAGACTGATTTTCTTTGCAGGTATGGTATCTCCAAGATCAGATTTCAATTTACTTTGATCCAATCTTCTGTCAGCTGTATCAGCAGTCTTTACATTTCTACCTTGTAATTGTTGTTATCTCGTGAGTCCATATTCTCAATATCAGTTATGTCTATCTCTGAAATAATGCTCTCTTCCTTGACAACATTTTTTACCTCCTGCTTACGTTTCCATTATCAACTACTGTTTTCTCTTCATAGATTAGTAGCTCACTGTCCACAGTTATTGTGTTTTCAGAAATAATCTTGATGTCACCATTCTGGTGTCCTTCATTTGGCAATGTCCTCAAGTGGGTATCCTCATCCATACTAGATAATGTTCTAGGAGAACTGAAAGCAGTATAGCCCAAATCACTGTATCTCGATTTTTTGTGGATTCACCTGGGTGACACTGAACTTCATCACTGCAACTTGGATCTGTTGCAGTAACTAAGGTTTGTGCAATTACACCTTTCGTATCCTCCTGACAGTTAGATCCAAACTTGCGCCCTTTTGAACCTACAGAAGCAGCAACCACCTGTATGTCCTGCACAGCATGCTCCTCTTGGTCACTTCTGTTGCTTAAGTTCGACTTCTCAAGGACCATGCATGCCTTCTGTAAACCTCCTGGATTTTCCAAACTTGTACCAGGTGAAATTGGCCCTTCGTTATTCATGCTGCCTGAATTCTCGGAGATAATAACCTTCACATCCTCATCAGTCCGATGATTCTCTAGGGCGCTGTTTTCCTCACTTGCCACACCACCATCCAATTCTGTGTTGCCAACTTCTAATGAAATTCTTCCGTCAGTTAATTGAGTTTCTGGATCTCTTCTAGCATCATGCCAATCCTCCTCTGCTTCATAAAACTCATCACCTGTATCTACCGAAGCAACATCAGTCTCATCTCCATCGTCACCTAGCTCTTCTACTGCAGCAGCAGGCTTGAAGGAATCAGGGTCCGAAAAGAGTACCTGGATCAGAATTGCAGCTCTATTATTAGATTTCACAGTGCACAGGAGACAGACAGAAAAGAAACTAGAAGAAGGGCAGGCAAGTGAATTTAGTACCTCTGCTCGGAAGTCCCTCGGGAACTGATTACTCACATTCCATGCAGCATCAATATCATCACGATTCAGTCCAAGGACATTTGATTGAACAAATGCAGTGTTGAACATGACACGGAACATTGTTTCCTCGTGATCCAAGTTATTGCCAATGTGGATGCATTCAAGAACCACATCGCCCTGAACACGGCAAGAAGCACTAATTTCACCGGAACATCAGCCTGCATTGCAACCATTGGTCAGAGTAGAGTTTAATTGGTGATAATATTTCAACAGCTTAGAAGTAATAATTACCTGCCCATAACGCCGGAGATGTTTCTTGGACTTTGACATCTCAAAAAGAACCGTCCCACTCTTGTTACCCGGACTTGAATCTTGCCCATGTATACGCAAATACGGCCTACAGCCCCTTCAGAATCAAATCTAGGAGCAGTGTGGAGAACTACTGAATCCAAGACGAGAGGACGACTAAGAGGAGGCCACTCTGAACCACTTCCATGTCTGGTTACATAGTGTAAATATCTAAGATGTGAAGGCTGAGGATTCAACTTGAGGAATTGCTGTATAAAATCCCTGCGGGCCTGCTTGTAGACCATCTCTAGAGTCTTGTGCTCACCAGTGTAAGTTTTCCGATATAGAAGCAGCCCGGCCAACATGAATGCAAGCACTGGCCACCCCCTCTTTCACAGTGCATTAGAAGCATGTTCTGCTGCCCTTCCAGTGACAACCAGTTTTCACATGATTTCAAGAAATGGTGGATCATCTCAAGCTGAAGAAGTGGGCACCCTTCGTATTGCTGTGGGTAGTCCATGACTGTCATGTCATACTCGGACAATATGTCAGAAATCCGACTCCTCTTGTCACCAGACCAGAAATTGGAGACCATGAATGACGCATCTGGAAAATAGTCCTGCAACTGTGCAACAATGCCACTCAAGTAATCCCTGTACTCATCCTCGCCCATGGCATCCGCCGAGAAGCAACAGTCGAACACTGAAAACACATACACGCCGATATTAGGAAGGTTGCATGCTCACATTTGCACCACTCAGCTAACACTAGAAAAATGGAGAACACACATCAAGTGCTGGCAGGCTAGCAGGATCCTAGTTTCCACACTGCATATGTACTTACATTCCCATTTCCAGACCCAACCAAGTATATACAGCCACATGGTTCCAAGAGATAAGTAAGAACTCCATCATAACTTACAACTACAGTAGCTAGGTTCGAAGGAAGCAACAATTGAAACTGCGGACATAATACAGGCAGTACTAGATGATTTTTGCGTGTTTAAGCCGAACGCAACTAAATCTAAAAGCTTCCCCAAGTGCAAACACGCAACAATTGCTGCACAAATTCGTGAACGGAAGCAAATGCAGCCGATTAAAGTCAAATGCAGCTAAATCTAAGTCTCGTGTGCACAGTCGGAACCCAAAACTGACTAAATTCAAGAGCCAGCACCTAACTTGAAAAAATTACCGCATCTAGCTCACTACGCTTCCGAATGCACTGGATTCGAGCTCAAATAAACCCCCCGAAAAACAGCAGCAGCCCAGAAAATCCGAACCCCAATCAAGCACACCAAACCCAAAATTCCTCGTCAGAAAACGCGACCCCCCGCAAATCCGCACTGCACCGGCGCAACTCGACCCAGATAGGCGGACATTATACCGTAGACACGCTCGGAGATCTCGAGCAGCCGATCCGGCGTCTTCTTCAGGAAGAACTTGCGGAAGAGCGCCATCCTCCTCCTCCGACTCCCCCGCCTCCCCCTTGGGCGCCGCCTCCGCCTCCCCGGCGCCCGGCGAGCTGCTCCGACGCGCGACGCGGCCACCGATCGGCTCCGATCGGGGCGCCAAAGGCATGGGGGCGCCCTCCCCCCGTCTCCGGCGAGCTGAGGGGCAGCGGTCGACGCCGCCGCGCCCCGGGCGAAGAGATCTCGGGATCGCCTACGCTCCCTAGGGTTCCGCAGCGTCAGCGAGGCGCCGGTGCGTCGGATTGGGACTCGTCCGTCTTCCTTCCTCTACTGCTGCTGCTGCCTCTCTCGCTGTTTAAACTCTACTTTAATTTTTTTCCTTCCCTTCCCCGGCCTTGCTGCTAAGCTTTCCCCTCTCGCCTCGCCGCAGCTGCCAACGCTTCCCGAGATTTTACTGCTACGACTCCTCCGTTTTGTTTTTGACTGAATGTTTCCAGCTGTGTTTTGCGTGCTCCGCTAGCTTCTTGGAGTCTCGCTCACTGATCTGTGGGGTCAGGTGTGGTGGGGACGAGGTGTCAGTGACTGGGAGCGGAGACGGTAGGCTTGGAATGGTGTGCGGGAGTGTACAGGATTGGGCCTCGGTGGCTGTGCCGGTACGGACGTCTCCGGATCTTCCTTCTCCTTCCGTCGCAGGCGACGGGATCTCGCCGAGTTTTTTTAGCCGATTTTTTACTGGGAGGCGAGACTCTCCCTAATTCCCCGGGAAGGTTGGTGTGTGAGAACTGAGAAGGAGATCGTTGGCGTGAACGTGTGCTTGCTATTTTTGGGAGGATCGATCATGTGTTGTTTGGTCAGATTGTGCTACTGACACTATTTAGTAGGGAACAAATTGTTTTATTGCCATATTTGTGAGCAAAGTATTTTACTGCCATTTGTGCTCAACGTATTTGAAGACCGAAACTGCTTTCCTACATGCGTGCATGCGAGTGCTCACGTCGTGGTCGCCTTCTTTTTCTTCCCTCGAGACGGTATCGGCGACGCCGCCGCGACCGATACGGAGCCGTGGCGAAGAAGACGTCGTCGAGGTTGGGACGAGCGTCGATGGAGGGTGGGGGAATTTCGAGGGGATGGCCAGTGCGGCGGCGGGTCTTCTTTCACTCCGACGTCCTTGTTTTGTCATCTAGGTTCGTGCCATCGCTTGGGCGCGCGAATATTTTTTTTCAAGGATACACTGGCACATGCACCAAGCTCGCTCAACCGTTACATAACACCGGGCACGCGAAGATTAGCATCGCTCTTTGAAGACTTTGATCAGGTTGGATGATTGAGACGAAGTTCAGGGCTAACGTTTATATTTTGAGCGGAGATATAATAGTCCTTTAGTAGTGACAGCTGTCTAGTTTGGCTGCTTCTGTTCATGATTAACTATGCACTGTTAGTACATAACCGGCCGGATGGACGGACATTTGTGCGTGTGGTAGTACAATCAATATATCCTCGCCGATGATGGGATGACCTTTGCCATGGAGCAATTTGTTGCGACCATGCACTTAATTGTTAATTCTTAATAATCTGGAAGGATAATATCAGTGTGGTGCATACGAGACCACTGTATTAAAATGTGACCACCAACAACCAACAATATTAGTACAAGAACCGGTGACCCCAGCGTCTGCTAGGTCCGCATAACAACGCATTATCATGTCGACTCGCTTGATGTCGAACTCATGTTATGTGCTAGAACAGTGAAAATTGATGTTCTATGTTACCTAATCGATCATCAAACAGCAACAGCGTGCTAATTAGTGCCCAAACCACTTGAGTGATGGAGTGTGTCTCGTGGCATTGCTATTCCCTGAGCGGAGTGCCACATTTGTAATCCATCTCTAACGAGAGTTTTCGTGTATGCAACATAGAACAAATATACGAAGCATAAGTGAATAACACACATAACAAAAAGGAAACTGTGTTTGCACCATGAGAAAAATCCCCTTCAATAATACTCGGAATCCTTTTAAGAGGGCGAGAGTGTGTATGCAGCAAAAATAAATAATTGCAGCGTGTTGAAACACCCTACACAACATTGGAAAAAAAACTCGTTTTAACTGAGTACAAGGCCAACAATGGAGGCGTCAACTTCGCCGATCCGAGCTCGCCGTCCATGGAGTACATGGCAAGCTCATCGCCGCAGGCGTAACATCCAAAGACGGAACATGTAGTTTCGATGGAGAGCAGGGTTGTGAAAAACACAGCAGTAAGCAATGGAGTAGACAGAAGCGGCAGTGAAAGGGTAACAGACAACTTGCCCGAAGGAGCGCGGCCGTTGAAAATAACGGATCAATAGGCACGGGAGAGCGGTGGGGGGGAGATGGGGAGGAGAAACGAGAGGCAATGCCGCCAGCGCGCGTCCTAGCCCGCATATTTAAATCATTTTCCAATATTAATGCCTCATCAATTTTCATGTCCAAATTAGTAGTGCTTGAATGATTTCTGGAGGTGGCATTAATCCTTTCATCATTTTTTACTTTAGCAACCAAAAATGCACCTAGTAATAAATCACCCCAGTTTAGAGCATCTTTGGCGAATGCCCTAAAAAGGCTCAATCTGCATAAAATCGTGATTTTTGCACCAAAGGCCAAAAGTCAGGTCTACCAGACGCCTTATACCAGGTGGGACTATAAGTTTATTTTACATGGCATTTACAACAACATAGTTGTGCTACAAATGTAGGGCTCCGAACCAGATTTTATAGGCGCATGTATAGTCCTCTTCAATAGTTTTGGTATCGAGTTTCCACTCGTGGCAACGTCATCACCGCCGCTCGTCGTAGCCACAACGTCCATGCCTCCCCGGCGCCACAAGCGGAAGGTCGTGCCTTCTCATTCCCGATCGACGTCGGCCAATACAAGCATGGCCTCTCGTGCTTTTTCTGTCCGCCGTTGATCCACCATGGCATCCGCCACAAAAAAAAAATGTACTTGTCAGGTTAGTCACCACATGAAATTTTGGCACTAATGGTTATAATTGTGGGGAGCGATGTACTCCTCGATCCGGTACTTTTTACTCGCTTATTAGGTCTGTCTTAAGCCAAGCTTTATAAACTTGTGTCGATTAGGATATATTTTCATATTGTGTCGACTAGGTACTATAAATGTTGGTATTTTTCCTATAAACTCGGCACGGCCTTCACGCTGAGCGGCGGCGTCTTGCCCGAGTGTCCCACTCAACGTGCATTATATCTCCTTTGCAGAGCAACACGGGTTGTCGCGAACACTCGGCATTCTGCCTATATTATCGAGTGCCTCGTTTTGCAGTGTTTTTTTTTCTTGCAAGCACTTAGCTACACTAGTTATTGTCGATTGCCTGATAAAATACACTCACTCAGCAAACACTATAGTACTCGACAAAGAGAGTCCGGAAAACTTTACCCGCAAGTAAGGACCAGCCCGCAAAGATCAACCTTGACAGATCCAACGGCCTGGATCACCCAACACGTCTCATACGGTCGGCTCTCGACACTCCACGTCCACGAAACAAGACCAAAGGGGCAAAAGGTAGTGTGGAATGCCGGGAGGACTACACGCGCGTGCGGGCGAAGCGAAAGAGATCGCACGCCAAACATGCTCGGGAAAAACAGGTGCAACGAGGTCAAAATTAACAAAAGAGTTGGCGCAGTTGTTACCGCACACGGCGAGCGTCACTCTCACCGGCCGGGCGGCGACAAGAGCATGCAGCTAGCGGCGGCAAGGTTGGACTGGACTGGAGCTTGGGATACGGCCGGCAACGGCGGCCGACCCATAAACCTAGCTATTGGATGGATGGATGCCTCCGGGATGGTGACGTGTTTGGTGATAGTGTTTGTGTGTTCTGATATGGAGATGCGGATAGCGAGTTGAGAGGTACTGGACATGAGATTTCCTCCCTTTTTTCCTTTTGCTGTTTTGTGTTTCATAAAAGTGAGACCCCAAATACGTCCATCTATGCGTTCAGGATTAATCTCATCCGTGAACTTGTTAGAGCATCTTCACCGGCGCGCCCAATAGAGCATCCGGCAAAGTTGCCGGACAGGCACGGTTGGGCGCGCCGGTAACCGTCGCTCCCAATAGACGCTCCCAGATCATAAATTCAAATAATCATATAATTCAAATGATATGTCTAAAATAAAATCATATAATTTAGAATTGAATACATAAATCAAATAGGGCATACAATTATTAAAATTAAAATAAACTGGACAGTCAATTAGGATGGTTGTCTGCTTGGCCTTTGAGTGCTCACATATGCGCAACTAAATCATTTTGCAGTTGCTCGTGTGCTCCTTCATCCTTGATTTCAGCGTTAATTGTGAGAAAAACAGCAAAATCAGCAGTCAAATCCGGAGGCAAATCATCATGATCAACCTGGGCAAGAGGATCCTGATGATAGTATGGATGATCATCTTGTGGAGGATCAGCACGTTCACTTTCGATGATCATGTTGTGCAAGATCACACAAGTCATCATCACCTTCCACATCTGCTCTTTGGACCAAGTTAGAGCAGAATATCAAACAATAGCAAAGCGAGATTGTAGCACACCAAATGTCCGCTCGACATCCTTCCTGGCACCCTCTTGTTCTGCTGCAAAATGAGACTGACTTTGACCTAGAGGGTGGGAGATGGTCTTCACAAATGTAGACCATCTCGGGTAGATGACATCTGCTAGATAGTACCCCTTGTCATACACATGTCCATTGATCTCATAGTTGCATGTCTTCACAAATGTAGACCATCTCGGGTAGATGACATCTGCTAGATAGTACCCCTTGTCATACACATGTCCATTGATCTCATAGTTGCATGGTGGAGCTTCGCCTTCAGTTAGTCGGTTAAAAACCGTTGAGCATTGCAAAACATTGATGTCATTGTGAGTTCCAGCCATACCAAAAAAAGCATGCCAGATCTACAAATCATAATCAGCAACAGCTTCTAGCACGACACTGCACTCTCCAACATGACCCTTGTAAACTACTTGCCAGGCGAATGGATAATTCTTTCATGCCCAATGCATGCAGTCGATGCTTCCAAGCATATCAGGAAATCCTCTAGCTGCGTTTTGTGCTATGAGCCTAGAAGTGTCAGCTTCGTTTGGTCTCAAATAGTTTGGCTCAAACACCGCAACAACCACCCTGCAAAACTTGTACATGGTCTGGATACATGTAGACTCAGTCATGCGCAGGTAGTCGTCAACTGCATCTGCAGGAGCTCCGTATGCAAGAACTCTCAAAGCAGCCGTGCATTTCTGGATAGAAGAGAAACCAACCAGCCCGGTGTAGTCGCTCTTCAGCTTGAATTAGTCATCGTACTCTCGCACGCCCGTCAGAACGACCATGAAGATGTCTCTGTTCATCCTAAACCGCCGCCGGAATTCCCTGTCCCCGTGTGTGGGAGCGTCGGCGAAGTAGTATTGCCAGAGCGTCATATGTCCCTGCATCCGCATGCGATCTTTGTTCATCCTCCTACCCGGCTTTGAACCTCCAATCCGAGGCGCAATGTTGATCTGCGCTAGCAAACCAACCATGCAAGTGATGATCGCCAAGTGTTCATCAACCAAGGCGTTGGTGGCGGCTTGGGCGGTGAGCAATGCGCCGGCCAGCTCGAGTTCGTCGTCGCTATCCATCTATATTATCACGAGGTTTAGCCAAAAAAAACCCGAATTTAGGAGAAAAAAGAACTGAGCTGAGCAATGCTACGAACACCTTGCTTGCGCGGAGGTTCTCGGAGGCGGCGACGGTGTAGCGCCGGACAACAAGCGCAGCTCGACGGAGAAGAGACTACAGGCACTGCGACATGAGATATAGTACGCCGTTCCTGCCGCTGGGAGACGGGCGTCCAGCCGGAGGGTGGGTGGCGGCGCCGGTGAATCAGTAGGGATGGGGATTCAGTAGGGACGGGGTTGAATACAGTCCGCAAGGGACACTGAGGGAGAAAAGAAAGGGTCTGTGCGTGCGGCTGACGCGTCGTCCCCACCCGTCAGGATTGGACGAGGCGCGCGTTGTCGCGGTTGCCGGCACGCCCGGTTGCGTCCCTGAAACCTGGGCACGAAGCGGGGTTGCCAGACGCTCTATTGAGACGTGCCGGCAACTTTTGGGCTATTGGGCGCGCAGCTGGTGGCCAATTTCGTGCCGCGCGCCCAATGACCTATTGGGAGCGGAGTTGGGCGCGCGGGTGGAGATGCTCTTAGGGAAAGAGGAACTAGTATACTACTCCCTCCGTTCCAAATTAATTGACTTGGTTTTGTCCAAATATGAATCTATATCTCTCCTATCTAAAAAACGAATTTGGTTCCTCTCGTACGTCGTCCGACTTCGTCCTCCTACGTCGTCCCACTTCGTCCAACATCTCACACCGATTCCCAGCGCCGACAGGTGGGACCTATCCTTCTCCTCCCGCATGACTCTCTCTCGATCCACTTTTTCCGGGTGGAAGCATCTCGCCGAAGATTCGCCGGAGCCTAGCACCTAGCAGCGAGGCGGCGGCGCAGGTACTCCTCTTCTTCGCCGCCCTCCTGCCCTTCTCCTCCTTCGGCGAGGGGACGGCGCCACGGCCCTCCCGCCCCGACGCTCTCCACCCGGAGCCCTCCCCGCGGTCTCTCACCTACGTATTCTCTGCAGACACGGCCCCTCCACCGAGCAGAAGACAGAGGAGGTCGCGAGGCCGAGAACGCCGCCGAGTGCGAGCTCCTTCACCGGCATCTCCGCGGGGACGCCGGCGCCCGACGACAGGAAATCCATGGACGCGGCGGCACCGCTACGCAAACGAGGTCAATCTCCTTTCTCCCAAGGAGTCCTTGGCAAGGACCACCGTGGAGACCCCACCTTCCAAGAGCTCGTCGACATCGGCATCCAAAGGTACATTTTCTTCTTCTTCTTCTTCTTCTTCTTCTTCTTCTTCTTCTTCTTCTTCTCGAATTGATTGCTTCCATGCTTGCTATTTCGAAAAAATGCTTGCGATTCTGTCTTATTACCGAATTTCATCCTCTCTTTGTACTTACTGAATTGATACGACCAATTTTGGCATCGTCGGCACGAAGGGCTGGTCAACAACGGGGATCTCCCACCATCAACAACAGGTTGCCGAATCCCCAGTTCGAAGCTGCGGCCCTGCGTAGACAAGCCTCGGCGGCGGCACCGTGTAGACAGGCCTCGGCGGCGGGCACCGCGTAGACAGGCCTCGGTGGAGGACGACACTGAGATGGAAACGCCCTCGTCGAGAGCCGGCAACTGTGCGGGTGGCCTCGCTGTCAGGCGCCACGGAGACAAGCCTTGGCGGCGAGTGCAAGTGGTTCTCCTTGGAGTTGCCGGTGTTCTACACCGGAAAAGAGGATGACTCTCTCGGTCTGCATCCCCTCAAGACCTGCATCCATCATCAACGCCTCCATCCCCACAAAAACTGCATCCACCTCCACAGATACAAGAGTAGCCTCTTGGTCGCGCTCCACCCTGAATAGTCAACAAGCCTTGCTGGTATGGAATTGTAGCAGTAATCTAATTTTCCAGCAGATCTTCAGTACCTGTATATTTGTTCAAACCATATGTATTCTTCAGTACCAATTCCAAACCCCTGCTCACTCCAGATGCGATACATCTCATAGTAATTTTTAGTTTTAATTTATTAGTCAGATATGCATGGATCTGTACTTTTGAGTTATTTTATTTCAACCACAATGAGGTGGACGAGTACTAATCCTCGCCCAGCCTGTCAGTCTCGCTTAATTTTGGTTTAACCTTCCCTCAACCAGGAGTAATCTTGTACAATATGATTTTTTTGTTCATTTACGCTATTGCTTAATAACTTTATGTAGCATAAATGAGATGGGAATGATGCAATTCGAGCTATGCATATGGGAGTGCTTTTCTTTAATATAACCGTCTCCGGTGTTTGTTTTAATACATGAGATGACATTTTGGATTACCTTTGAAAGCCATGCTCGGAAGGGGATAAATGTTTTGAATTTGCATCTGACAGGTCCTTTGATGAAGGCTGTGCCGATCTAATTAAATTGTTGTCCATAGGTTCTGGCGACGAGTCTGTTGGTGAGATGGCCAATGTTCTTCGCACTTCCATGTTCTCCAAACCCCAGGCGCCGACAGGCACAACCGCCAGCGCCAAAACACCACGCCTCCACCCACCCGGCCAACCTCGCTGCATCTCCGAACCCGGTCGTCGGCACCCGCAACCGCAAGAGACGGCGCCACTGCCGCACCACAATGTCGGGTCGTCAGCAGTCGCCAGCTCTCCACCCACCCGGCCTCCACCTCTGCTCTCGCCGCCTTCAACAACGTTTACTCAAAGCGCCGGCGCGCTGCCCCGCCAGCTCGACCAGCAGTCCGCCGTGATGAGCTGCATAAAAGCGAATGTGCTGGGAACTCTTCATATGAAAGGTACAATACGACTGCTGTGTAGGAATTGGAAGTCTGGAACGACGATTTATGAATACCATTTCTTTTTCAGTTAACTCATCTCAAATATTAATCAAAGAATAATATGCTAGGTTGCAGGTACTGAAGCCTATCATTTGCTTTGACATCTTTGTTCTTCAGTCTATACAAGGTTGCAGGTAATGAATCTTGTAACTTGGAGACCAGATATGTTGAATTCTCTGTGATTTGTTCTGCAAGTGTTACTTCTCTACTTTCAGATTTTTTTGAAAGAAAATGTACAACACAAAATAACAAACTATGTGTACAGTTTTCACCTTTCTCGATTTAGTCTATTCTATTTTAGGTATCTCACATTATTGGTTCAGATCTTAATGAAGTTACAGATGCTTGATGCAAAGAGGAGTATTAAGCAGTGTATGTATAAATGATTATATAGCTGTTATTTCTAATGCATGATACGGCATAAATTTAGATTTACACATTTTGCATTCATGTATTTCAATTTAATGTGCATCTTTATAGCAGCTTGAATATTTAGAATATGTTGGGGTAGAGGTTCAGCTCAAAATATAGGAATAGATTTTTCTATGTTTCCAGAATCTCAAAATTGTTAGCTATTTTAATTAATTGGCAATCACAAGTGGGAAACTAGAACCGATAGTGCAGGAAAACGTGTTATGACTCCTTTACTCCTTTATGAATTGTCTCATGAAATATTATATGTGTTCTTGATATTCCATTTCTTAACCTAGAGGATTTTGCCTCTCTGTATTTTCTGATATTCCAAGAGGATTTTGATGCACCACTGATATAAGGGTTGTGCTCAAGAGGCTTAATAGTTCATTTTCACAAGCAAATGATAGTTGTAAGGACACGGGGAGAGAAAAGAGTCGAAGAGAAGATACTTGAAGGGCCTCGAGAACACTATCTACCTCAGTACGTACGCTTCCCTTCCCCCACTTCGTATTCTGCTGCATTTTTCCCGTTTTCTGGTATCTTTGTTCGTCGGTGACAGGCTGACAGCTGGACCAGCCGAAGTCGAGAGAATTGTGGCGATGTTTGCGTTTTTTGTTTTGCTGCTGTTGAAAGACATGATTGATTCTCTGTGACGAGTTCTGAAACTGCAAATCATCTCCTGCAGGCAACATGGATCTGTGCACGGTTGTGAGATGCACCTCACAGGAGCAGAGAAGCACCATTGCGTCATGTAATTATCCTTGATTGTTTAGGTTTCGTTGAGTAATACTAATCACTGAGTTTATTTTTCTGCTCTATGCTTGTGCTTGAATGATTCCTTTACTCCACATAATGACATTTCAATGCTATACTCCTCTGAACATCTCATTTGACTGAATCATGCATTTCTTATTTGTAAATGGCAAATGTTTGACCTGGTACACCATATTGCCCGTCTGGTGCAGAGAGACCTAGATACTGTTGGAGCTCATGAGGATAAAGTGAGATGGATTTTGGGGGGTTGTTTATATAGGATGTGAGCTTTTACTACCAACGTAAGATTTGTTTGATTGAGAAGCTAATGGTGACAAGTTGGGAAAACTGATGGGGTTTCTACAGAAAATAATTTATGGGGGAGGTGATAATCTTCGATTCGTTGCCATTTCAAGGGCAAGAAGCTATTATTGAATTTAACTTAGCTTTCTATATGGGGTTTCAGATGCACCTTTTTTATCAAAAAGTTTGTAGTACATTGGTATTTAGTTTTCCTAGGAATAGCAGAAAATGGTATGGTCGGAGAGAGCAAAAATGTTGTTATAGGCATGACCTATGCGTCATTGGAATGTCACCGGAACATCGCAAGAACAAAAATGTTGCTACGTGCTCAGAGAGGGGTGCAGAAGTTCAAAATGTTCCCGTATATGGTGTATTGCTTGCGGATTTGGAGAGGGGGAGAGAATATATAATTTTCTGGATGTTTCTCCGTAGCAACGCACGGGAATTTAGCTATTTATTAAAAATTTAAAGAGTCCGTAGCAACGCACGGGCATTCAACTAGTTTGTTTAAAGTCTAGATACATCCATGTGTAACAAAATGTGTGTCAATTAAATCCGAACAGAGGGAGTACTAGCTAAGGTTGGTAGAGTGCAAGCAAAAACTAAGATTTGGTTAAGGAGTTTCCCCTAGGAAATTGCCGAAGTTTTAAACCAAGAATGTACACCTAACACTGATTGATAAAATTCTCTTTTCGCCCGCAAAGAGAGAGACGGTGTGTGTGAAATTAATGGGAATTCCACGTCGCCCGCGTGTTTCGCCGTGATGCCGCGAGTAGCCGCCCATCGTCATTGCTGGACCGGTAGGACGTCGTGATCCACGATCTCGGTAGCAGAAACACCTGCACGCGCGGGTCATGATGCATGCATCGATCGATCCCATAATAAAAGGAACGGAACACGCGTCACGCGCCGTGCAGATGCAATGAATCCAGTGCTCCTAATCAACCACGAATTAAACCAGTATACTCGTGAACGTAATTAACCTCCTACACCACGAGTATGAAAAAATGGCGTTATTTTTTTTTGAAAGTTCAAAAATGGGTGGATATGGGCCGACGAACAAAATACGCGTTTTAAAAATCTTTAAATTTTGTTATTAGATGTAGTCTAGAATACTACGAATTTTGTATTAAGATTTTGCATACTGACAGAGTTCGACATTATCTATTGGGTAGGATTATTTTTTTAATCTTACGAATGTCAATTGTAATTATTTGAAAAAAGTCGGGCTCCCTAGAGCTCGAGCTCCATTTAAAGTTTCCACCTACACTTCATGCATTTTTTTTTCATCTTTGTAATTTTGTAGAACCACCTTTCTTCTTATTACAGTAGTATTGAAATACTCGTGGCATATCGTCTCTCAACTTGGACGTGCTAGTGGCACTCACGCGCTGGTGCTCATAATTATTTGCTCATCAGCATCGATCTACGCCAGCCGTCTGGGGCACTAAGCGCGCAATGATTACGCCGTTATCGGGCATCATTACTTACAGCTCCTTATCAATTGTACGTATAATAAACGTCGGAGTACGTTGGTGCGTGAGAGGATTCAATACGGACAGCTCACGTCTACCGTGATACTTATACGTAGTAATGGAGCACGTATACTAGTCCGTACAATGCAACGTATCCCCGAGGTGGAGAAACAACCGCGACAGGCTACATAGCTATTTGAGTGACACTAGCCAGTAGCGACTGACAGAGGGGTAGCCCCGCGCTCGTCGCCTTTACACTTTTTTCTACTATCTGGGACAGCGATCATTGCCGTCGGACCCACAAACACCGTACTGGTAGCATGTCCTAATCCCTCCCAGGCCGCTGTTCCCATACCACCACAACGTGACGTCCTTCTCATTAGCCATGAACGAACCGGATAGATAGATAGGGAGCCGCCGGCCGCGTCACGCAGAAAACGCCATCATCGCTAGCTTGCGCCCAAGCGAAACCGGCCGGATCGATCCGGATATGGACAAGTTAAGTGAGGGGGATATCGTGGTTTGTATTATTCCGCTGGGAGATTAGCTGTGGCGATAGGTGCAATGCAATGATAGAGGGAGGAGCGTGAGCGTCCAGCTTTTCGGAGGCGCCACTGCTACTGCAGCTAGTAGGTGGCCGCACGCACGGACTCACGCAGGCGGGACCGGGTCACGTCGCGAGCCACATGCCCGGCCTTTTCGGCGATGCGCTAGTGCGGGGCGAGCGGCAAAGTGGAATATTGGCCAGCCCACACCACGCCGTTGAGCAGGCATATATAGTCGATCCGGATCATGCTGCTGAAGCTGAACTGGACGTCTGGACCAGACCGATCGAGGACACACATGCAGATCATTAGATCATGCAACCGTGTATACGGCGTGTACTCGCCGTGCGTTAATATATACTAGGGATATTAGCGCGGCAATACCGCGCCCGTTTGCTGAATTTCAAATATGTTTGTAAAAAAAAAATCGGAATGTGAATATTATTTAAATTTGGGAAAGTTTGCGCTTAAAGGATTGGTGAGATTTCGAAAATGGTTCGTATTGGAATGTATTCAAATTTGTATTCTTTTAATGTGTACAAAATGATCAGATTTGTAAGATATCTGAAATTTTGAAATATGTAAATGTGTTTTTTTAGTTGAAATGTTCAAATAGATTTTAGAAAGTGAGCAATTTGGAATTTATTCAAATTTGAATTCTTTTAGTGTTGAGCAGGTTTGAAAGTCATATGACATTTTGAAATATTCAAATTAGTAATTTGAGATGGAATGCTCAAATATGTTTGTTTTTCCCATATAGTTGTGCAAATATAGGCCAATTTGAGTTATTCATTCTTTTTTTTTTGAAAATAGTTAACATTTTTTCCCCTAGCATTTTAATATATTTTTTTATTTTTGTCGGTGGGTATTTATAGATTTTTTTCTTCTGTTTTTTGTTGTTTTTTATTTTTTTGGGGAAAACAAAAAGGCAGGTCGGGTTCGGGAATTTAGTGCGGCAGATGCCGCTGTCCGGGTGGTAAAATTTAAAGTTGGGAATGTCCGTATTCAAAAGCTGTTCAGATTTAAGTATATTGGATTTTTTAGAAAAAGTTTGCAGCTGTAAGTTGTTTAAATTTCAGAAATTGTTAGAATTGAGAAGTTATCCATTTTTGAATTATTTTCATGTTTATTGTACAATCAGTTTTGGAAGGCATTTAAAATTTTAAAATATTTAAATATGGGATTTGATCGTATGACATAAATAGCGATCGTTTTTCTTATGGTCATGTTGATATGTTTGTTTTCTTTTCGTCTATTGAATGCTCAGGATTTGAAATGCACTCAAAATTTTAAAATATTGAAATTTGGAAGTTGATCATATGCCATAAATAGTCGACGTTTATTTTTGTGGGCATGTTGATATATTTGTTATATTTGTTCCAACGGGTAGATTCGAAGTTATTGTTGTAGTTAACATTTCACATTTCTTTTATCTTTTTCTTTTGGTCAAATAATACCCTAAATATTTGTGTTTTTTTTTGAGAGATGACTTCGTTGTTATAAATTATCGTCGTGTCATTGTGAGAAATAGTTGTTTTGATTAAGTTTTAAATCAAAATTATATTTTACGGGTTCAATGTAAAATATATCTGGGAACGATTCGAATAATGTATTCGGAAAAAGCTGATAGAATATATGTGTACTGAATTAGAATTTTGTTTTGTTTTGAGTATCCGCGAATAGTCAGCAGTTTGAAATGTTTTTTCCATAAGCTCCACAATTTATAAAAAAAGTCCTAAGCTCCATAACTTATATAGAAAGTTATATTAGTTGTTGTAATTTTTTTTTTAAAACTTACAACAATATTTTATGGGGGGGGGGGGGGGGGGGGGCGGATATCCGTTGTTAGAAAATCTAACAAATATTGTTTGGAATCTATTTTGGAAGCAATTGAAATTTGCGAATATTTTTTTATTGGGGAGGAAGAAGTATTTGGGGATTTTTTTGTGTATTTTTGTATGTACGGTTTGCAGTATTTTAATTAGTAAATTATAAGGTTTTAGTTGTTGTGAAATTTTGAAATCTATGCTGGAACTTAGAAAGAAATTGCATATTTTGAAGAGAATGTTTTTTTTGGGATATATATATTTTGTGTTTTTTTATACGTGCTTTGCATTGCTGAAATTCATAAAATTAAAGATTTTAACTCTGTGAATTGTTGAATTATATTTTCAAACTTACAAATAAATTGTTCGTTTTTTTGTGTTCATTTTGTATGTATGTTTTTTGCATTATCGTAATTAATAAGTTTTTAATCTTTCTGTTTTTTTAATCTATTAATGAGACCTTATGTACTATTTGAAATTTTTAAGATTTGAAATATTTTTGGAAAGGTCCCAAAGTTTCTGAAATGTAGTTTTTTATTTGTGGAAAATTTGTAGGGATTGGTTTGAATTGATTTAAATTTGTATTTGAAAATTTACAAAAGTTTTCAAAAATAGAAAGAAAAAAATAGAGAAGGCCCAGCCAGGCGCAAAGCAAGCGGCCCAGCCCAGCCCAAGCCCGCTGCGACGCCGCGCTGACGTCACCAGCGGCCGGATCCGCTGCCGCGGCGTCGAGCTCGCCGGCGGCGCGCGACGGCGATCTGGGACGCGCTGGTGTCCGCGCCGGAGGCGCTTCGACGCGGGCTATCCGCAGGCGGCGGCGCCGCCGCTTCGTGGTCACCGGAGCGGCGGCGGAGGGACAGCGGCACGACGGCGGCGATCCGGCGCGGCTCGGCCGTCCCGGCAGCCGATCTGCGGCGAGGAGGTGGAGGCGGCGACGGCGGAGCGGCCCGTGGGATCCGATGCGTGGGAGGAGGAGCGGAGGGGCGGCCGTGCGCGGCGGCGGCGCCGGCGACCTCCACGTCACGCGCGAGCGAGAAAGGAGAAGGGGGAATTTGGAGGATGTTTTTGCAGAAAAGCCCGTGCATTTTCGTGGATTCGCGAACAGGTCCCTCGCATCGGTAAAACGTGGACTGCCGGGTTGTTTCCCGAATTTGGAAGGTCGTTTTTGTAAAAGTGGCTGCGCCAAAAATCGTGCGCGGGCTCTGATTGGTAGAAAGTCCCCAGCTACAGTGTCGCTACAGTGTCGCACGGTTCTTAAAGCTATCTAGGCCGTTGATTGACGTGATCGGACGGCCAGCGTTATTTGGGTGACGTGGAGGGCGAATCTGGGCGCGAATCCGACGTACTTTCATATGGTAGGATGCCTACGACGAGAATCAATCTCTCCTTCTCTTTTTTTTTGTTCAGTTCGATGAAGAACGTTTCCGTTGGGTACAGCGTGGGAGGTGCTGAATCAGGTGATACCGGATCGGTCTATAGCTCCAGTGGTACTCCCTCTGTGTATAAATATACCGTAAGAAGTTTTAGCTATCCAACATATTATCTACATGCATACTAATATGAGATCTACATACATCTAGATATATGTAAATCTGGACAAATGATAAAACATCTTATATTAAAAAACGGAGGGAGTAGTACTTAAGCCTGGGAATACTTGGTTGTTTTCCTTTTCTTACATCATGGGGTTTTTTGTTAAGGTGTCTGACGCGGAGGTCGTTTCATCTGTGTCTGGTTGCGAGTTGCGACGATGACAGCGGGTTCGCGATCGACTAGTTCCCGTCTCGATCCCCTACCTAAAAGCGACATGTCTCCCTTTTCTGTTTATCCACGGCGGCCGGCAGGCACCAACGCATCTCCCATTCTCCTGTCCCTCCAGTCGTAAGGGCATCTCCAGCCGTCCCCCCCAGCGCCGATTTTAGCGCCGTTTTGGCCTGGGAGCGCCGTTTTTCGCCCAGTCGGCCTCCCCAGGAGCCCAAAAAGCGCCGGATCGGCGGAAACTAGCGCCGGCGTTCCCAGGCCAAACCCAGCCCACCGGGTTCGGCTTGGGGGGAGAAAAGCGCGCGTGGGCCAGCGCTGTCGGCGTGATAGCGCATATCCCACCCCCACGCCGTGTTCTTTCCCCATCTCTCGCGTCGCCGCGATGTCGCCGCCGGTACCGCCCCTCCCCACCTCCGCCGCATACAGCTAGCTAGGAAGCCGCCATCTCGCCCAATCCTCCGCCGCCGGCCGCCCCTCCTCCCCCCGCCGTCGTCTCGCCGCAAAGAAGGCCCTCGGGGAAGGCTCGCCTCCACCTTGCCTACTTGGTGTTCGGCGATTTCGCCGGCCGAGCCATGGACTCCGACGACGAGGAGCTGCTCGCCGAACTGCTCGACGAGGAAGCCCACAAAGGAGAGTGCAGTGTGATTCTTGAGGCCGTGGCTACACATGATCTATGGATTTGGCATTCCTTCTTTGGTATGCCAGGAACTCACAACGACATCAATGTGTTGCAGTGCTCGAATGTCTTCGCCAAGCTTGTTGAAGGTCATGCCCCTCCAGTGAACTATGAGATCAATGGCCACCAGTACACAAATGGCTACTACCTTGCAGATGGCATCTACCCGAAGTGGTCAACATTTGTGAAGAGCATCTCCAACCCTGTGCCAGGAAGCGTGAAAGCTTGGTTTTCCAAGTGCCAGGAGGCTTGCAGGAAGGATGTTGAGCGGGCATTTGGTGCGCTGCAGTCTCGATTCGCTGTTGTCCTGTACCCAGCTCTGACTTGGTCCAAGGCCAACATGTCTGAGGTGATAAACTGTTGTGTGATCTTGCACAACATGATCATTGAGAGCGAGCGGGATGAGCCGGTGGCTGACACTGAGTACTACAGGCAGGGTCCTCTTGCAGATGTGGATCACCAGGTGCCGGCAACATGGGCAAACTTCATGACTATGCGTCAGGAGATTCGAGACTCGACGGTGCATACACAGCTGCAGAATGATCTGGTGGAGCACCTGTGGAGGCGCAAAGGCAATGGCCATGCCGACGCCTAGTTTGTTCTATTTGCTTGCATTGTTGAACTATTTGTCTATTGATTTGTATGTTGAACTATTTGTGTGTGGATTTGTATGTTGAACTATTTGTATGTCGAAAGTTGGCCGAAACTTGGCCGAAAGTGTTGATTTGTATGTTGAAAACTTGGCCGAAAATTGGCCGGCTGGGGGCGTCCTGAGTTCGGCGACTGGGAAAACGCCGAACCCAGGGCGTCGAATTGCGCCGGCGCTCCCCAGGCCGTCCAAAAAGGCGCCGTTTTTCGGTCTGGGGGCCAAACGGCTGGAGATGCCCTAACTATTTTTTTTTAGCGGCTCCAGTCGTAACTTTTTTTTGAACTGCATATGTATTCATACGAAAAAAGAGTACAAAGCACAACATACACAGGAAGCAAAGCTACAGGGACCACCGCTGCCGACGCCGGAGACGAAGAAGCCGCTCCACCCACGAACCTTCACCCGAGGGCACCACCACACAAGGAAGAAGCCACACGAACCGTCCGCCACTCGGTGACGGAACCTTGAACGATGAACGCGCTCGGCCAGCGCCCAAACCAGTCCACAGCACCACCCTCCGACGGCCACCCACCTCGGCGAGGCCAGCAGGGATCCTCTGCCGCCGCTCCACCCTCCTACACACCACCACCCAGGCTTTGCACCACCGCCGGAGGAAGCGGCGACGCAACGGCGAAGAAGCCCAGGGACCAAAACCCCGGCGCACCAGATCAGCGACGCCATCCCGCCGACCAGATGCAGGGGCCTGGAGGCCTCGAGGAATCCGAAGATCCGCGAGCTCCAGAACGACAAGCGCGCCGCCGCGGGCCTCCGAGGAGCACCTGCAACAGAGGGGAAACACGCCGCCGCCAAAACCGCCACCGACCGCACCACCACCTCCATAGCGCTGCCGGCAAGGCCTCCTACCAAACCTACGCTATATACATGACGGGATCCGGGGATTCCCCCGCCTCCCGCTGCCGGAGCAGCCGCCGGAGACGAAGAAATCCCGCGAATCGCCGCCGTACAAGGTGGTTTCGCCGGAGAGGACCAAGAAATCGCCTCTGCTACAGTAGCGAGAGGATAAGGGTCGATGGTGAAGTGTCCGGTTGGCTCCAGTCGTAACTAATACTCCACTAGTCCACTCCCACGCTTGCAGTCCGTTCGGCTCGGCCCGCAGTTAGGCAAAGTCACTGGGTCATGGGGGTGGACCTTTCTGTAGGCAACATGGGCCGTGTCTTCTCCTCACAGAAAAAAAAATCTACAAGCAGACGTTTAAACAAGAGATCAGGCCATTACAGAAAATCTTTCAATTTTGTCGTACCTCATGTGCTTGCCGCCATTGTCATCTTGCGTTCATTCGTTGGGGGCATAAGAGCATGTACACCAGTTTTTTTTTTAAACACAGTACACAAAGACGTTCACATACACGTGCACACACTCACCCGTATGAATGCACGCATACACACCCTACCCTTATGAGCACATCCGAAAGACTGAGCCGGCGGTCGGGTCTTGAGATTGACGAATTCACCACAGGCGACTCGTTGTCGACGGGAACATGCGCCTCCGCTTCCTTAGCTAAATGAGAAATATCAACGTCAAATCTGGGATTTAAACTCTGGTCCCTCCTAACCATCCTATCACAGGCAGGTTCTCAAGCATGTACAACAGTTGATAGGACATTATGTGTTGCACAACACTTAGAAAAGACAATTAGACACGTTATACAATGGATTATCTCTTAGTGTCGTCACATAAATTAATGTTTGTACGTCGCTTAAACTTGGCGTGGTTAAAACTAAACTGGAAAACGTGTGAAGAAGAGTAGCTCATGCAATGGCGAAAAATGTCCCTAAAAAAAATACAAGGGAGAAAAATGATTTTTTACTTCCTAACTTAGCTAAGGAAGCGGAGGCAGCAAGCTGTTTACTTACAGATGAAAGCTGGTCGGTCGAATTTTGTGATGAGTTTGGTTGAAAGCTGGTTCGGATCTGGTTTAAGTCATTCAAATGTTTTGAGTTTGGTTCAAAGCTTCAACAATATTTAAGTGAAAGTTGAAAGACTTCCATTCAAGTGGAACATATGAAGAAGATAGGAAGACGGCGAAGGAATGAAAGCAACGAGAAGGTCGTTCCGACAAGAGCGGAAGGGGATGACCGACAAGAATCAAGACAGAAACTGCCCACGTGAAACTGTATACTAGAGAAGGCTACTTACGTGGTTAGAAATATACTGCTATTAGATCAGTAAGTGAGTTGTACATTAGATCAGTATATCTTGGGTTTTACTTTCTTTCAGCAGAGGATAGCTATACAAGAATCATCTCACCTGGTGTGGTGGTTATTAATTCACCTACACAAATGACCGATTGGTTCAACTCGACATCTCCCAAAATTAACCGCGCCCATCAGCTGTTATTCCTAACCACGAAAATGGTGTAATAAGAAAAAGAGAAAAGTGATACAGCACAGCCGTCTCTGTCTTCCAGGAATCTAAGTAAATGCCAGAGCTATTCTCCAGCCAAAGGACTAAGCAAGATTTTGCTCTGAACTAGGAAGCATAATGTTCCCAGTATTGGTCTTCAAGTAAGCAATATTATTATCTTCAAAGTTCAAACGCAGACGAGGCAGACATGCCAGGTTCTGGTTCGGACAGCACGCCACCTTCACTATGTACAGGCACCATGCGCCGCTTCTCCGACAAAAGAAATGGTCAAGCTTTTCCTCACTTGTGTTGCGTTCTTCCTGTTACCATATGACCACGCAACCATCAAATGCAGTTCACACATCATTATAAAGAGCAAGAATCAGATGAGATGGAAATTTTTAGTTTGGCATCCTAGGTCTAGAAATCAATAATGACACCAAAACAGATGAAGGGAAGCACACACACAAATAACAGACATGCTGGTTATTTGTTGCTACTATCTTGTATATATATCAAAAGGCAATATCCCTTTCAGGTTCGTGAAGATGCTAGGCAGAACTACTACAATGAGATTAAATGAATTGGTATTCTGAAATTTTGAATATAATTTGTAGTGTATAATTTAATGACATTCACAAGGATTAGATCTCCACATAAGAGCATAAACAGGAAGGAAACAATGAAAATTAGAGTGTCTTAGAACATTTGACACAACATACGTCAAGGAAATAAGTATCTACTCATTTATAAGACAACATTACCTCTCCTGAACCATGATTTTCGGACTACTTGCCGAATGTGACGCTCATGTTTCTCTAACAATTCATCAATCTTGTGGGACTGGGACAGTATGGGCCCTGAATATTCAACCCTCTCTCCATGATGGTGGTCATTCTGAAATTTCAAATAGCACATTACTTTAAATATTCTGAATGTGAAAGAGCATAAACTGTCAAATAAACCAATGCCTCACCTTCATGCTGTTTTTGGACGAGAGAGCATCCCCAAGATAGATTGCATTCGAAAAATTCTGGGAGTGGTAAGTGTCGCAAGAATCAAATGAATCTGGACGCTCTAACTGTGACCACTTCTTAAGAACTGCACGCTTTGCTACATCATGAGGCTCTTGGACCCTGGAGTTGACAGGTGCTATTTGCGCATCTCTGTTATGATGTTCCCTCAAGCCAACATAATCTTTAAGTTGTACCTTATTGTCCTGGTCTACCTCAGCAGTGAACTCGCCTCTTGAACTAGATCTGTTCCGTGATCTAGCAAAAGAGCGACCATCCTGTTTTTTGGCCCACGCGAAGCCACTTGATGATGAAACAATCAAGGGCCCAGAGAAAGGGATTTCCTCCACCGAATCATTCTTAACATGACGAGACCTTCCATTAACTTGGGCTGTGGACACTCGTTGTATATCTACAAATAGCCTAGCATCACCATTTATGGTTGTACAATCATTTCTTACACCGTCCTTAGTTGCATTTGCTTTGGCTTTGGACACCTGGATGAAGGGAGAAAACATAACAAATTTTATCAATAGTATCATCACCAACAAAGAAATCATCAGCGAGCTTGCCAAATAGATCTGCTGTTGACATTTAGTGAAGCCTGTAGAACCATCCTGTAATTAAAATAAATAAATACCTCTGTGTAATCGCTTTGCTTATTGACTGCACTTTGTTCTCTCGCTGCTCTGCTTAGCCTTGATGACTTCTTTGACGCTTCTGGGCCATGATGCACTCTGCTACTGGCCTTTCTTCTGAATAGAAAGAGGTTAGGTGTTAGAACAAGAACACATCTTTTTTGCTCAACTTCCAACGAGAGAAATGTTGTTGCGCTGAGAAGTCCTTTACAAGTTATGAAGCATACCCTTAAGAAGCAATAATAAAGCGTACTTGATTTAAGACATACTAAGTTCTAACTTATTCTTCTGTTAAAGAAATGGTTCCACATCTAATTAAGCCCACCTTTGTGTCATTTCTCGTAACTTTGCGTCCATCTCCTTGTTGGGTGCATACTGAGGCAAGCTTAAGGGTTCGCATGCATAGGGTTCTGTCTTGAAAAACTGTTCAAGTAAAAGAAAATACAGGATATACATAAGGCATTTCTGTAGTATTTTGATTCAATGAGCCAACGTTACAAAGTTTACAATAGGGATAAATAAGATTTACTCGCAACAAGGATGCTACAAATGACACGGCACATTCCACAATTACACAAGTTATTAAAATAAACTAGTGCATTGTCGAAAAAGGAAAATGGCAGCATCACTACATGCAAAGGAAGTCAAGTGGAACAGGTGGAATAATATTCAATCACCCCTTCAAGCATTGGGTGTCTGTTGTCAGGAAACTGTCGGACAGAATCGCATTGACACCAACGCCACATAAAGATATTACAAGTCATGGCAAGGAATACCTACGTTCCTCACTAAACCTAAGGACTTCTTGGCCATATGATAACACCATGTGAAAATATATGGAGGATGCAAGTTAAAGCCACACTAACAATAATATTAAACATTGTTGCATGAAAATTCGGCATCTGAAATTAGAATTGGATATTAGAGCTAGTACTTTATGGCTTAAATATATACAATAAACTAGTATTGCTGTTTCTTAACTAGATAAGTGGAAGAATTTTTTTCCGGCACATAGCAAAAGGGAAAAGACAAGGATCCAATTAGTGGTAAACTTGATAAAGCACCAACTGGCAACTCCAATTCTAAATTTCAATGCACACTAGGTTTTTCAATATTTCATCATCACACGTGCAATAGGAATATATTCCCTCCGTTACTGAATGTAGGGTGTATAGTTTTCTGCACGAATATTAAGACATGTGTATTTTGCATATAGTGGACTCATTTTTTTTCTAGAAAAAATCGCGAGAGATGAGTTCTTAATAGGCATAGAATGAATACAATCCGTTTAATCCCTCTTTTGAGACTAGGTTTCATTTTTTTGATGGGTCAAATTGTCCATAAATAGCAAATACACCTTATATTATGGATTTTTCTTCAAAAAACTATACACCTTACATCAAGGAATGGAGTGAGTATATGATATTACATGTCAAATCTTACCTCAGATGTAAGAGCATGTGATGCAGTGCCACGGTTGTATGGCTCCACTGACAGAAGAGTTTCTAGTAAACTCAATGCATGTTCCGGCACCTCTTTAAAAACATCTCGAAGGGTACTTCTATAAGGACAATGCGGTCTGAACATTGTTGCATTAGGCAACCTTGATTTCTTCCAATATGCATCAGTAGGGGAGCCACATAACTTATAAATCTTATGCAATTGTTCCACCTGAAACATGAAAGAGATGTTGCATCATATCAACATGTAGCGGGATACATTAGTTTGGAAGCTAAACCGCGTAAAGGAAGAAACATATAATATCTGGGAAAGCTATGTTGTAGAAGGCATAAAACTAGATGTGCTAATTACTTACCTCTGTTCTTCCCTGCAGGATCGGTTTTCCACGGAGCAACTCAGCAAACACACACCCTGCGCTCCACAAATCAACTGCTGAATTATAGTGAGTTGAACCTAGCAGTAGTTCAGGTGGTCGGTACCACAGTGTAACAACCCGGCTGGTCAGAGGATGGTTTCCACTTGGATCACAGTAATTAGCAAGACCAAAATCAGCTATTTTTAGAATTCCTTCATTATTCACAAGGAGATTGGCACCCTTGATGTCGCGGTGAAGAATGCCACGTGAATGGCAATGCTGCAGTCCTGACAGTAACTGGTTCATGTAACACTTAACCTGCAATAGGTGAGAATCAGATGTCAGGTCAACATAATGTAATGTACAAGTTGTAGGGACGGAATAAGATACACTTCATTCGTAATGGGCATACCTGTGCTTCACTGAACTTGATGTCAGGTGAGGAAGAAAGTCCAGCAAGATCGTGCTCCATGTATTCAAAGACTAGATAAAGGCTGCATGACTGACGAGAGGTAATCAATCCTTGCAGCTTCATGACATTTGGATGATCAAGCCTTCTCAATATATGTATCTCTCGTGCCATGAATCTGACACTCTCTGGATCAAAATTGTTGAACCGCACCTTCTTCAGTGCGACAATCTTTCCAGTATCAAGTTCCCGTGCCCTGAATACACTGCTATACGTGCCTTGCCCAACCTGCACATACAGACATACAGTACAGCCACGAAACGTTGTCAGACCCCATGAGGCACAACAGAACAAACCTGCTTCTAACGAAACTTCATGAGTAAATTTTGTACTCCTAGATAAAAGGCACCGGTTCATAAAATGTACATCACAAAAAGTACTAAAGAGAACTTTCTCATGTAATCCACAGCTTCACCCACCTTATTGCGAAAATGCAAACTGATAAACTAGCAGAGTAGTGCCTGCCATGTGTTCAGCTTGCCAGAGATAAAATGGTAGAGTGAAGTATAATTTCCTACCAGCAAAGCATAACAAACAATAGAAGGGGGCACCAAATCCTATCAGTACTAATTTATTGTTCATCATGTCCTAATCCACCACCCAACAAAATACTACTAACACATAATACAAGATTCTATCATCAATCAAGACAAATACCAAATCAAATAATGATCTTCATTCCAAAACGCGTGAAACAACAATCGCAATGGAAAACGACCCGAGATAATTCATTGAATCCAGCGAAACGAAAGCAGCACAGTACCTGCTCGAGCTTGTGAAAGTCGTCGGCTTTGAGAGGGATCCAGCCCTGGATGGCCTCCCCTGCATAGGCGCTGAGCCACGACGGCCACCCGGCCGCCACCTGCTCCCCCTCCAGGCTCATACGGAGGCTCCGCAGACGGAAGCTCCGCGACGCAACCGCCACGGAGCCGACAGCCTTCCCAGGCCCCATCGCCTCATCCTTCTTCTCCAGCAACTTCGCCGCCGCCGCTGCCGCCGCCGAGGTGCGCAGGGAGGAGGCGGAGACGTGGTCCCGCCTCGCCGAGAGGTCAGGCTCCGGCGCGCGCGTGGGCCTCCTGCCCCGGTGCGCGCCGGACCAGTCGGCTGCCGGGTTGACGGAGCCGCCGTTCTTGGACGCGACGCAGCCCATCGCGTTGCGGCGGCGCAGTATAACACGATACCCACCAAAACACGTCAGAACGAACGCCGAGCTCCTCTCAAGCTCCTCACCGCCGCATTGGACGAACTGAGGGGGAACAACAAGAATCAAGAAAAAAGCGAGTGAGGCGCTCGGCCTAAAGTTGTCGTCGTCACGGGGCAGGCACGGCAGAGGTCAAGAAGGGGTCGGGATTGACCTGGATACTAATAAATGGCGCGATTTAGACGCCCGCAACCACCAAACCGAAAGCGGGAGGGAGACCCTGACGCCGCCACCAGCTCCACCGATTTGGACAGATCGGGACAGAGATTTTTCCAGCCGCGCACGAAGCCGCCGTGATCGCCAGGGAGCGCAGAGCACGAGACACCCGAGGGGAAAAGCTACCTCCGCGGCGGGAGCGACCGACCGACAGATCAAGAAACCGCCGGCGCAACGGGTTTCAGACCAAGAAACAGCGCGGCGGCCATCCAGAGCCGCGGAAGCGCCCACGACCGTGGCCGCGTCGCCTCGCCGGAATGGCAGGTCAAGAAACGCCGGCCGGTAATGGGGAGGGAGGGAGCAAGGAAGGAAAAGCTTCCCTCGATGTATTCTAGAAAAAAAGCTTCCCTCGATCAGGGGAGCGGAGTGGGGGCGGGTGGGAACGGGGGCTTTAAATGGTCCAGCGGGCTGTGGTGGCCGACGACGGGAGGGTTTTCGCACGCTTTTTGGGGGCGTCGTCGGCTTTCCTTTCATCCGCTCCGCCGCGGGCTCCGGCTCCTCTTGTAGCGAGATTAGCGGAGATACGGGACCCAGCGAGCAAATGGCAACTCTTTATTTCTTGCCTACTGGGCTATGACGACGGCCCCGCCGGCCGCCGTACGTGCCGGTGGGATTGTGCCCGTGAGTACCGAGCACGTTGCACTGCATGTACGGAACCCAGGGTGTACTGGTTTCCATCTGCTAATAAATGGCCTGACTCTGATTATTCTTCGCAAATCTTCTCATTCCTTCCTTAACAAGGCCTTTTATGGGTATTGCTCCAGCCTCTTTTTCAAGAACACGCAAAAGGCTTGCTCCAGCCTCTAATTGATTGTGTAGGAGATTTTCTTGATCTGTTTCCTTATAGAATAGTACTTTCACAAATCAATTAGATCCTACATTTTCCATGATTTCCTTCCAACAATTATTGTGTAGGAGATTTCTTGATCTGTTTCCTTTATGATAGTGTTCCACGAATCAATCAAATCCTACATTTTCCGCATTTCCATGATTTGCTTCATAATACTAGAATGTCAAATTTCAAAAAAAAATCCAAAAAAAAAGTAAATTATGATTTATTTCCAACAATTACGGCATGTAATGGTCTTATTTTAGCAATGCCATTTATCAATCATTGTAATGCGCTAATTTCATTCTACTCAAGCCCCTTTTTTGTAGTTACGGAAACATTGGTCTCGTGACAGAAACATATTTTTGATTGCCACCAATGTTAATTAATATTGTTGGGCTACGGGTAGGGAGCTATAAGAAAAAGCATAGAGGTTGGCATCGTATTATGTATATAAGGGGGAGAATTTATATTCTTATAACTCTAGGTAAGCATTCCAGTTTTCCTCAACGTGAGATATAGGGCACTAAACTTGGCTAGGTCAGCGACATATATCTCGGTGTAGAAAATAACTTGGCAATTTCGCAAACAAAATGGAGACTCTTTGCAAGTTTAAAACATTTTTTTTCTATAAATCTATTTTCTACCCTCAACAGTTTAGCACCAACCATTGTTGGCGTTGACCCCTAAACCGCCGCTTTGTTCACAAAATTGCTACTTTTTTGTATTTTGATTGTCTTATTAAAGTTTTAGATTATGGCCGTTTCAACTGAACAATAAAAAACAAGGTCATTTTAAAAACAATATGTAAGAAGCACATATAAGATATGAAAACTAATGAAACATATGCTAACACAAGATAAACACAAGCAATGAAAGCACAAAAATTCTAAAATCACTTTACACACACACACACCCTTTTTTTGCGAAACACAATGCGAATACAAACGCTCACATACTCACCCCTATGAACACACGCACATCCTACCCCTATGAGCACCTCCGATAGACTGAGCCGACGGTTAAGTCTTGAGATTGACGAAGTCACCACGTGCACATCGCTGTCAACGGGAACATCGCCTCCCACTGAAGAATAATCCACCTAAATGAGAAACACTAGTGTCAAACCTGGGGTTTGAACTCTGGCGGGCTGGGGGTACAACCACCCTCCTAACCATCCTATCACAGGCAGGTTCTCCACACACACACACATCCTAGAACCAACATATTTGTATACTATTACTATTTCTTGGAATTGTAGCTCAAGAGTGCATCGAGAGACAATAGCACAATGCGAGGTGCACTTGAGAAAATTAGATGTCGTTTGCCACCATCGTCTTGATGCAAGCATGAGACGAAAGGTGTTGTCGGTGGATGGATTGGGGGTGCTATGCTGAAGAGGCTGCAATGGATATCGCGTCGGAAAAACTTGGTGCTTATGGAGCAAACAATATAAGTCATCAAGGTGGCGCACGTAGGAGGATGGGAGTCTAGAGCGTCCTACAAGGTTGTGCCCTGAGCGGCAACCATCACTTCTCCTTAGGATGGCCTAAATGCGTTTTGTGGTACAATTAGCTAGTGTGTGAGGAGGAAGGAAGAAAGGAAGGAAGCTGGAGACCCTTTTGTTGTTGGATATTGAACAAAGCAGCGAAAACGAATGTATCCGACGACTGGGTTATAAAAAGTTTACATGTAAACTTAACCCACAGGGAATCAAATCCTATTTTTGACACATGGATAATGTGGGTGGGAGAAGACGTTCTCGTCGACATAAAGCCGTTGGTGGCGAGTATCTTTGTTGGAGCTTGGTGATTCTAATAATAAATTTGTGCATATTGTGGCATTGGGTAGGGACGTAGAGTCTGTGAAATTGAACCAGGTTTCTGAAAAACAAACAAAAAGGGGAGTCCATTTTCATTTTTTTTCCTACCGTGTAAAAAAAGTAGGAGTTTGTTAAGACATTTCCTCCTTGTTAGTATTAGTACCTCCTTTCCAAATTGTTATGTGTTTTTGTTTTGGTCAAAGTGAAATATACTGTATTAAAATTCATGTAGATATATTTTATGGAGTATATTTCTTACTTGGACGTGTGTGGGACAACATGGCGAGGCAAGCGGAGACCAACGTACATCAAACCTCCTCGATCAATCCGACCGAGCCAATTCGCATCGGGCTGGTGTGAAAGGGACTTGGAGCACACCCAGCTGCGTGCGTCGTGCGAGACACGGGTCCATGGAAAACGTAGTGCACGATCGAGACGGACGGGGTCGGCAGCCCGGTTTATTTAGTCAAACCGTGCGTGCTGGCAAAGCTGCAGACGAGCGAACGGTTTCTGACGACCCGGTCGACGAATTTTTAATGCGAGGCGAGACTTGCGAACGGTTTCCTAGATGAGTAGTATAAACTACAGAAATATAGTGCGACGTTTTGGAGTCCGAGCTCTATGAAGTTTTTTATTTTGAAAATCATATTTTTGAAGCTTCAAAAAATTTAGGGATGTAGATAATGTTGTATTCTACCCACGTCTAGAATATCAAGTGGACATATGTTGTACTTTGGGCTGTGCAAAAATTGACAAAATCTGAATCTGAAAGTAGTGAGGGTGCAAAATTTGAACTCTCCAAAATCTGCCAGATTTTGCTATTTTCGTGTACCCAATGATATGAGTTATTTTGAGTTGATATTTTGCATGTTCTCTACATCTATGATTTTTTTTAAAACTTGAAAAATATGATTTTCAAATTTTCGAAAATAAAGAGCTACATAGAGCTCGGCCTCCATTTACACTTTCCGAACTAGCATCTATAAAAAAGTCACATGTCAGGTCTAGTTAACTTGTGAATTCTCCCATGTGTTTGTGCAAAAGCACACGGGTTTTAGGGCCCTCGTAATTCAATTACTTTGCTTCCACATACTAGTAATATACTCCATCCGTTCTTAAATACTCCTATAAGATGTTTAGTTTTTTTTAATTTACATGTATTTATACACGTTTTAGTGTGTATACTCACCCATTTGAGTCGTACCTAGATCACATTTGAAATAGGTAAACCATCTTATATTTAGAAAAGTATTAGGCATCTGTTAAAGTAAAAATATATATAGGCATGTCTTTTCATCAGAGAAACTTCCAAGGAAATGTCATGTCTTAGCACTTGTGCTTGGTCATCTTAACAAAAAATAAATAAAGAAAGATCCTGCCATTCCCTACGCTGATTTCCATTTCTCATCCGCTTCCCGTGAGTGACCCATGCGCTGCCGACCGAGCCGAGCACGACTACAAGTCACCATATCCAGTCCTCTGCACGTCGTTATGGCATTTGAACTATTCTACTACTCCAGTACCAACTGCCCTGTCCAAACTATTATATGTGACATGACATCACATTGCATTTCGAACTGTCACAGACTCACAGCACATATCTGCATAGACAATTGGTCAACGAGTGAAGATCTGGAGAACTGGCGACAATTGGAATTGAGACTTAGTCAACTAATCAGGATTAGGTTGGGGACCACTACTTAACCTCAAAGGCCAAGGGAAAATAAATACTCCCCACGATTTAAAATAAATGTCGCAGTTTTAACTGAGCTTAGTTTAAAACCGCGACACTTATTATGGCTCAGTTCAAAACTGCGACATTTATTATGTACTGCAGATAGTAGAAGTTCTCAATCAGAGTGGCTTAAAATCTAGCTTTCCATTAGACCATGTTAGGAACAATCACAAGTAATTTGAACTATTTCTCTAAAATTTCAACGAAACTGTTTGTTTAAAACAGCCCTGGACACAAGGCTCTCTCAAGTATCTTTGTAATCTGGTACGACAAAAATCAGTGTAGTATTTTCTGCCTTTTCAGAGTTATAACAACAGAAGTTAAATTTGGTCATAAAGACCAAAAACTTCAGATGGCGCTCGGGCCACAGGAAGCCCTTAAAAATAAAAAAGACTTCATTTTATATTTCAATAATTCTCAAAAAATCTACATGCATGTGCATAGCATCTAAATTTTGAACGAATTTTTTCATATGTGATCTACAAGAAGAAAAGACAAATTTGAAGAATAAAATCAAGTTTTTTCTTTCTATTTAGAGCCACATTTTTATAATTTTCGTGTACATCAAAATATAGCATATCCTTACAAAAATAGGTTCACAAAGATCATTTATATTCTAAGGTGCAGCTGCTGGCTATATCTAGAGGGCCGACGTGCGATTCGGTGAGCAGCCTTGCATGAATTTTTTAAGTAAGTGGGTTTTGGCCGGTCTAATAGTCTATGTCTGATTGAGTAGTTTTGTAATTTATAGGACAATGGGCCTATGACGGGCCGACGTGATGTTGATTCGGCGTTGACGCATAATAGTTTTCCAAGCGGCCGAGTGCACGATGAATCTAAGCAAGGGAGCAACCTAGCTAGCTAAAAGGTTATTTCTCGCCGAACTATATATTATCTTCCGTTTTCTCCTATCATTAGCCACTGGTCATGCAAAAGGATATGTTATATTAATCAACAAAAGGGTTCAATTAAAATTTAGCTGAGTCCTAGAATGAAGAACCTTGTTCGTGACAGTGCTCATGATCAAATCCCTTTTTTTGTTCAATATTACACAATAAGAGCGCACGCCACAAATTTTTATCATTAGCACGGTCCCTCTTGCCATGCTCTCTTACTAAGCAGCCCTAATTAAGAGGCAAGTAATCGATTAGAACGGTAGAAGTAGAACCGATGAACGCTCAACCTCATTCGGCCTAACCAAGTTTAATAAGAGCATCTCCAAGAGCTTACCTAAATTTTGACTACCCAAAACCATTATAGGTAGAGGAGAGAGAAGGTTTAGGTATCCACAAAATTTTCTGCTTTTCTAGCTTACCCAAATTTGGATACCTAAATTGGCACCTACATGTAGGACCCACATGTCAGTGGGTAAGGATTTTTCTTTTTCTTTTTTCCCTCTCCTTCCTTCCTCCTCTCCCTCCCCGTGCGTCCCATCTCCTTCTTGCCGGCCACACCCCGCCTCCCTCCCGTGCGTCTCCATCCCCACCACCCCACGCCGGAGCAGCTCCGGTCGCCGCTAGGGCGCCGTCGAACAGGGGGCGAGCTCGGGGCGTTGGGCGAGCTCGGGAGGACGCATGCGGCTGCGTCCGTCCCTGGCTAAAATCGAGCGGCGCGGTGACCTTCGTCGACCGTAGGTGGATGCGGACGACGCGGCCAACGGCGGACGGGGGCCTGGCGGCGACGAATTTTCGCCGGCAACGTAGACGGGGACGCGGCCTCGATTTGGCCGTAGGGAGGGTCGTTGCGGCAGCGGCGACGGCGATGTTCGCCGGGAGAGAGGCGGCGGGCCTAGAGGAGGGGTTGGGGCGGCAGCGGGAGGCGCGCCGACGACCGGAGCCGGCGGAGACGGCTGGGGCGGTTGGGGCTTCCCGCCTCCGTTTTATCCTAGGTGGCAGTTTTAGCAATCCATATAGGTATTCAGCTTTGGATTGCTATATTTGCCAATACTGAGCTAGAATTTAGGTAAGAACCTAAAAAATTCTGCTGGGGACCACTTTTAGGTAATCTCTTGGAGCAAGTTTTTTGCTCCCAATACCTAAAAAAACAGGTATTGAGAGCTTTTTTAGGTAAGCTCTTGGAGATTCTCTAACCAACTTGGCCCGCATGCCTACCAACTTGAAACAACAAGAGTGAAAAATGTACTTTTGAGAATCAGAGTTGGCACAGGTTTGCCACACCATCGTGCCACAACATTCCATGACATCATCTTAAGAAATGGTGCAGATTGGGATTATAGATCCCTAGTAAAGTGCAAAGTGGACAAAATTCAAAAGTATGGTCCAAACGTTCAACCCATGACAATTAGATGGTCTAAATTAGATTTAACACTTTATTTTGCTTTCATCTTTTATTCACAAGAGTGATGACAGTGTTGGCCATCCTATCCCTACCCTTAGCGTGCGCGCACACACACACATTAGAGGCTCCAGTCCATCAAGAGAGGCCGTGTGATCTATTATCATGTTTGTTTGATCTGGCAGTCAACAAAGATTTCTTTCACTTGTTATGGGTTTAACCTTTAAATTATATTTACGACAAATCATTTCTTACGACTTATGTCCTTGTTTGATTTACATGCTAGAATGTACGACGTCAAAGTTTCTTCAAGCCCCTTTGATTCACATTAATAAAAAAAATGTATGATTGCAATGTCGTGTCCACTAGACTGCTACATGATTGTGTTTTCATCAAAGTTTATTTGATTCCGCAATCGAAAATCGAAGTATTCTTTCAAGAGATTTGAGTGAACATAAAAAGTTCCTCTAAAAACCCCCTATGGAATATCAAGTCAAACAACCAATACATTTTTTATCAAACGATTCAAATCGTCCAAAATTCCAATAGATTTTTTTTAATTGAAGAGGCCCTCTTAAGTAGGACCATCCAACAGTTTAGAAACATCTAAGATCAGCTGCATATAAAAGATGTGCAATCTTTTCGATTAAAGGTATTTTCACACTATTGTGTATTTTTATTCTGTTCGCGAGGACTACTAAATAGTGTATGCGATATAAATTCGTACCATGAGGCAATGATCAAATTGGCATCATGGAACCCCTTTGCAAGAGTGGCGAGCAATTCCAAATCAAATCAACAAAAATATTGGCATGATGAAGCAGAAAACGTAAGTAAAAAACAAATAAACAATGCAGCATTGGCAAATGGGTGGATGTCAAATTAGGTGGCCCTCCAGTAATGGAATCTTAGGGAATGCCTTTTTACGACACAATCATCGGGATGCTAGTTTTCAAAAGCGAGATCCAGGGCGTGTGGGCGCTGGACATGTCGCAGGAGCCACGGGACGAAGCCAGAGTCGGCAGAAAGTAGTGGAAGATGGTGATGCTGCCGAAGGTCTGAAACGGATGTCGCGGATTCAGTGAAGCAGGTCAGTGTTTTCCAACTACGGGGACGGCACACACGATTGGTCTCTCGTTCTCACGCGCCACGAGCCCCACATGGAAAAAACAAGCTACTTCACCGGTGCTTCCCCTCATAGATACACTCTCTTCACGATTTTCTACTTCGTTTTACAAACTAGTACGTACAGTAGTATTGTATTGATCTCTAAATTCGTTGATATCTTCTCCTTCTAATCACAATTCTAATCATCTTACGTACGAGCCTCCTAGATTAATGAAAACGGGGGATCAGTTCCTGTAGGAATGTCTGCACAGTAGTTTGAGTACACGCCAGTGATGGTCTCTAGGCCTTCGGTTGGATCTTACGAAACTCTGAATCATTTGTAAACCAACAATAAGAGCTTTGTTTTATTGCCTAATCTTGAGTTAGGCACAACCTCCGCGGCAGATTAACCTGTCGGTACAATAATTAGTTAGCTAGCCAGTAACGTGACAAGACATCCCGCTACCCGTATCATCACTCTCACCGGACGTCCCTCTATCACTGCTTCCTTCAAGAGAAAAGAATAAACTCGCGGCAAGATTTGCTTGTTCTTCTGGTAGCTAGAAACACTAATAATTACTACTTGAGAAGTTCAGAGTACTTCAGGATGCTAGGAATTTATAGGAGACAATACGGCTCATACAGTAAAAACTATACTTGACACACACTTTTTTACTTGGTTATCTGCTTAAGGGCGTGTTCGGAAGTCCTCCAACTTCCGCAAACTCCGTTGATCCAGCTTCTTGAGGCTGCTCCAGCGTCTCCATCGGAGCAGAGAACGTTCGTTCTAGCTTCTGGTTTTTAATGGGCTGGGAGCTCATTAACCATGTTCGGCCTGTTCGGCTGGGAGCCCATTAACCAGGTCGTGCAGTTCCTCGAGGAAAATACAATTTGCGTCGTCCGTGCTTCCCAGGTCTCCTGCTTGCTCTCAAGGGCGGAGGAAGGCAAGGCGCGGCTCCTGGCGCGAAGGGAGAACACGAGGTGGATGGAGTCACCGGGGCCGCGAGCTTGGGCTCGCCACGGCCATGGTTCCAGGTGTCGCACGCGTTCGGGTCGTGCTCGCCGCTCGGAAACGACGCGGCAGCGGCGCTGTTGTGGGCGGGGTTCCTCGCCGACCGGTCATCCCGGGGCGCGTCACGGCTGATGTACCTCGACTCGCTCGCCGTGGCCGGGCGCGCGTACGCGCCGATCGTGTTCGGGCGGCAGCTGCTGCAGACGCCCAGGTACGTGGTGCGCGTGCGCCTGGGCACCCCTCCGCAGCAGCTCCTTCTCCTCTCCATCGACACCAGCAACGACGCCGTGTGGATCCCTTGCTCCGGTTGCGGGGGCTGCCCCACCACCACACGCTTCAACCCGGCCAAGTCCACCTCCTACCGCGTCGTACCCTACCTGCTAGCGTTCGACCAGGCCACCGGCGTCGGCACCGTGCTCGACTCCGACACGATATTCACCTGGCTCGTGACGCAGGCGTACGCGGCCGTGCGCGACGAGGTCCGCCACCGCAGCTGCGTTCGATAGATAGGGCTAATGTGTCGCCTATGTGGCTTATACCGCTCTCCAACGGGGCTAAAACCACTCTCAAAACAGCTCAGGGGGTGATTTGCTTGGTTTTGGATAGATAGGGGGTGATTTGCTCTAATTTAAAGATGTGGGTGGTTAATGGCCGAAACCTCATACACAGGGGGTGATGTAGACTTCTTTCTCGGTCCTAGCCTTGAAGACGTGGTGTGCTTTTCCAGGAGATGCGATGAGTATTAAAAGAAAGAACTTGGTATGCAAGGTTTGCTAATCCTGATTGCTTTCATCACAAGGACGTCCATGCATATATGTCTAGGATGCAGCGCCACGACTCCAAGCCGCAGCTACGAGCTGCACGACTCCAACGCAAATCCACGAACGACTACATCAACCTTTCGCGACGCCTTCTACACCATGCCGTACCGATCTGTACTGCATCTAGCCGAACTACAGCAAGCCGAACCACGACATCAGACTGTACGACTACGCCAACCTACGACTTCTACGAGAAGCGACGTCAACCACACGCAGGCCGGTGTGGATCTTCATCGACTTCTCCGACATCCGGCAGCAAGGCATCAACACCGTCGTTGCCGTGAGGGATGCCTCCAAGCAACGTACTACATCACGCCTGCTGCTACATCGCCGACACATCATCGCCAAGGTCTACATCAACATGGTCTTCATCGACAATCTCGTCAACACATCGCCGCCGCCGGTACAATCTCGTCCACAAGGATGGACACGCGCCCTCTGACAGTACTACTGCAAGGCATAAGATACCGACGACGGCACTGACCGCGTCCGACGGATAAGACTGCAACAAGGAAAAAAAAGGCATCACTATTGTGAAAGCCCCTGCGACTGCGCACATGGTTCTGGCAAAACCGTTGTGTGCTTGGTGGGTTTCCTCCAGTCTTGGCAAAACTGGTGGACTCACCTACGACATATGACCGCGTCGTCTGACATCTACAAGACGCCCCCGACGGTACCTCTCAAGGTGCAAAACGTCATAAAAACACAACTGCAGCCCCGTCATATACACCGCACAATTTTTTGCGCCTCCGGCATTGCGGCTACAACAACCACAACGAGTACTACATTGACCACAACACCTCGACCATGGCTACATCACGATCCGCTACTTCGACATCGACATCAAGGGCAACGTCTACAGCAACACAGCGGCAACAACTCCAGTCTACAGCGTCCGCGTCGTCACTTGCGTCCACGCCACTCCCGCTGTGACAGCAAGAGGGAAGAGAAGGAGACCACCAGAGACGCAGTTGAAGATGACGGAGAGGAGAAGACGACGGAAGCGTAAGACTTTAAATCCAGTTGCTATTGTACGCTTCACTCCCGCTACGACCGAGGGGGAATGTTAGAGTACATATACGAGTTAGTATTAGACTAGGACTCCTAGACCTACTTGTACTCCAAGTCTATATACCTCCTTGTACCTCTTTATATACTCCATGAGGGTCACCGTAATACAACAACAAAGATTAGGATTTCTATATTTTGTACACTTATTAATGCAAATGTTACATGTATCCATAGTAAAAGAGGCACCACATGCGACAAGTTTAATTAGCCCCGGACGCGAGAGGTTTTCCACACAATAACCATGACATTTATTAGTTGGGAATGTTTCATTAGTATTTGAAAAATGGGATAGTGGATTTGTATACAAAACGGGGGACCTAATTACACTAGACACTAAAAAATTTGTCCGATATGTGCAAATTAGTTCCACAACTTGCAAATGGTGAAATTGCAGTCCTAAAATCTTGTACTCACGGTGCAAAACTGGTCCAAACGAATCTGGTGAAGACATGCAGCGATGTTATTTTATAAAAACACTCCTAAACATTTTCTCCAACACATGTGACCCAGGTTTTTTACCTTTTCACCGAGCATTGTCTATTTTCCTGGTCACCGTAATGGTGGCCTTTGATTTATTGAAGACGAGTGCATTTTTTACTTGGGGCTTGCTGGTAATGTTATTTGTGTCATTATATCATTTCATTTTGTTATCACGTTTTCTAGGATTAAATGAGAACCATAATGATGGCTTGAGTTAGATGTGATTGATAATGATAATATCCTCCAAAATCACCCTTTATTTGTTGTGTGAAAAAATTATCTTACGTACGTTTCCATAGTAACGCTTCTATCCATGTTTTTCTGTGGTTTTTGTTCGTGGCAAGGACGGACATTCAACTCTTTAATAGCAGATGGACGGTGGAGATAAAGCCAGGACACCCAACATTGCGTGGAATCTCCGCTTTGATATAAAATAAGGGGAGACTTCATCCAATACAATACACTCGCGCCTGAAACAAACCCATTACCATGAAACCTCTCCTCCTTCTCCTTCTTGTGCTCACGCTACTGGTCGGCGGTGCTGCCGGACGACCTCTTGGCTAAGTTTGGCATCGCTGTGGTCGTAGGAATTACAATCCTACTGTGCCTGCACTGTGTAACCGGGTGGTGGTATGGCCATACTTCCATTTTTCTAAAATACTACTTGGTGTGTCCATTTCATATAGTGTTTTTCTTACTTTATTACAACGTAGAGATATGGATTCTTGCATTTTACCGCGCCAGCGCGCACTTTTATGTTTATGTTCACAGGAAGTCAGAAAATGGAAGAACATTTTCATACATGGTATTTCTGCCAAGTATGGGATGAACGGAAATATGTTGATTAGGAGCACTTATAGCCTTCCGTGTGAATAAACTATTCGCTAGAAATAAAGAAGAATGAAAATAAAACGAAATAGAAGAAACAGAGAGAATGACGAGTCACGGACCCGACCGTACCGCCGACCGTACCATTAGCTAGGAGATCCGCCTCGTTAATTATTTTAACCCCGTGCATTCGGATTTTTGAGAAGGCGGCAGAGCCGCCACCATCTCGAAAACAGTCCAAAAACCTTGCCTCCGAAAGGGTTCTGGAGGGGGGAAACCGCAGAAGGCTGCCACCATCTTCACCGCTGATCCAGAAGGCCAAGGCATCGATCTCCATCATCACCAGCACCATGTACTTCGTCATAGCCACCAAATCGCTCCTCCATCTTGTTGTGATTCCAAAACTTGTAGTTGTGGATTTGCACTCGTATTCATACCATTGTGTACCGTACCTTCATACCATTATTATGATGATGTCTTGTGCTTTCATGTCTGATTAGTTTCATTAATTCTTGGGAAGATGGGGAAACCCTAGTATAATTATTTTGAGATGAGATAGAAGTCTTATGGTTTAATACTAGTTGTCATGTAGCAACAGTCTACCTCTGTTTATTTGTGCGAACGTCGACTGCACGTAATTGCCTTCGGTTCATATTAGGTTGTTCGTGTCAAGACAAGGAAGGAGGAGGCTACTATGCCTTGCTGACGTGAGAGGGGTTGATATCCTTCTTGCGGGTGAGGTTTACCCCTTTTTCCTTTGCTTGGCAAGAGAGTAGCAGAGATCCACATAACTTCTCCCACATCCATGGGGTACACCCTTAATTGTCAGAGGCTCGGTCCACGTATGATGGTGAGCCCTAGGCAGTGATACAGATCGAGCAAGTTACTTACCGGGGCTGGCAGTGGTTGTGCGAGGCGTGTTTGCTTGATAGACTCAGGGCACGTCTTTATAAGGGACTCCACTCCTGCATTAACAATAAGATATTAAACGTTATGAACTATCTCCGCTCATGAGAATATACTAGGGTGGAACCAACTCTTACTGAGAACGCCTTTAGCCTTATTGCAGTTTTCATAATCATCACCGTTCATTTGCTATGTATCTGTTCACATTGATCTCATGTTCTGATAAACAACAACACTCTTTCCACACGCTTGTTTGTTTTGGATCAGACAAACTTGCAGGTACAATCTATTTGGATAACCAAATGAAGGACGAAAGACCATTTTCTTCAGCTCTCCGTGGTTAGACAAACTCTTATTTCGAAACTAGCTACATCAACATGTGCACTTGCAGTCATCACTACTCGCTCTTTTTCCTAAATTAGGGCGTGAAATTTTTCTGTGTTTTTCATCATAAAGTAAGGCGCATGTGAGAGAAAATCGGCAACTTACCCAAACTGCCCATCCCAGCGCTGGAATCGAGGAAACACCTTGTGTGGTAATTGGTTGTGCCTGGCTGGACTTGTATGCTGATTGGCTGTGCGTGGCCATGCGTTAAACACCCATCATAAGAGCAAGTATAATAAGCTGATGTAAGCAGGCTATAAGGAATAAAATAATATTTTATTGATGACATGGAAGAGAGAGGAGAGGAGAGAGAATGGAAGTGGGCTCTCATGCAAGAGCCAGCTCTAGCACGTGCTCCTAGTCACTTAGTGAGAGTGAGAGGTGGGCCATATCTTAATAAAGTAACACATTTTCATAGCTAACTATTGTACATGTTGGCTATATGGTTGGCTATAGATGACGTGGCAATGTCTTATAACCGGATGTTGGCTCTACTATTGTACTTGCTCTAAGAAATCAAGAGAGAGAATAACTACATATAGCTATTTATTATAAATGGCACAATGGGAAAATATTTTAGCACTGTGACCCTCCTTAATCCGTGCGCTGAAAGTTATACGCCTTAATCAACAAAACGGAGGGAGTAATACGGGTATACGTTTGTATATATTTATATCCAATCAAAATATTTTTTTCTTCGGTCACCACAAGTTTGATATGAAGCTAAGGAACATAGTGTCGGTCACATTTGAAACGATATTATTCCCTTTCTGGATATCTTGAACAAATATAATTAAACTCCGGTGGCAGAGCTTAGTGCCAGCCAGGGGGCCACTGCCCCCCACCCCCTCCAACTTTGGACCAAATTGTAAAGATTTTTCTGGAGGGTCTAGATGGTTGCCCCCCAACCGTGTCGAATTTTGGTCAAGATCTACAACTGTTAAACTCTCTTGTAACTTATTTATATTTTCAAGCATAATCATTTGGCGCATGCACGTACGGATACACATTCCAAGGTATTCGAAGGTATCCCATACCTGATACGCTTGATACATCACACTCCTTTTCAAAAGTACTAGAAGGGTGGGGCGCGCCTTGCCGCGCCCGTTAGTAGAAAGATCGGAAAATAGTCAATGTGCATGCCCAAAAGGTCTCTACCACCAGAGAAGATAATGTCTCTACGGAACAACTGACAAAATGGAAACTAAACGAATTATAAGTGAAATAATCACAGAAATGAAATCATCTTAAGTGAGATAAGTTGATACTGTGTGAACAACATTTCTAACATAATTATAATCAACGATAGTTTATTCATATGAATTGGCTCTACTGTTTGGTGTTTGGTGTTGCATACCATCTAGCATAAGTCTAGCATACACGATAGATTACCGTCGACATTGTTACCAACACTTCTAAGCATGACTAAGCATGACTTCTCTTTGTGTTAGAGAACATACTTTTTTTTTGAATAACATAAGGCGACGGAGGCGCCAACTTTCACTCAGCTTAAATGCAGAGTACAACATGTAATACAAAGCCCTTAATATATGTTGAAGTGAGGACTGAGATAACAGGGCAACGGCCTGGAGCATGAGCTGAAGAAATACACGAAAATATAGGCTGATCTAGGCTACGCCTGAGAGCCTGATGAACACAGTTGTGCAGTACGCCGTTCAGGTCATGATGTGGTACACCTGAGCCGAGTATCTGGAGAAGAGCAGAAATAAGCTTGCTAAAACGTCTCTTGAATCCCATCGAATGAGCTGATGGTGCAGTTTGCCTGCTTGTTGTAACTTTTTTCAACGCTTGATTATCTGTAAGGATTGTTGGGCTGTTGATAATCAGGTGATGCGCGACCGTTGCCGCCATCAGAAGTGCTTTAGCTTCCGCCTGAAAGATCGACGACGCAAGTGATGTTGCCTCCTGGATCATGATGGAGCACTAATTTCCTGCAGCTTCATTCCTGATAAATATTCCAACTCCCGTAGCTGGAAGGCCTGTAGAAACTGGGATCTTGTTACACTTCCACAAGGCATCGATTACAGTTCCTGGAAAAATTCTATCAGTGGTATGTTCCTTTGCAGAGGTACAGTAAGTTGGCTATGTCGATTCATCACAGTATTCCCCTGCAGTTTGATATCAGCCTGAAGTAACTTGAGATTATTAGCAAGTGCATGAGCATGAATACAAATTTGATACGTCTCCCCATTTCTCTTGTTAAAAAGCATAACATCCCTAAATTTCCACGTGCACCACATAAAGTTGAGAATATTTCGCAGGGAAGCATGTGGGTGATTCATGTCCATCATAATCAAAATGATTTGAGTGAGAGAAACTACAAGTGTGAACCAGAGGCCATCTACACGAAAGAACCAGGGGTCGATAAACCAACTTGCTTTCACAAAAGGGAAGTTGAAAAATAGATGAATATATCTTCTTCGGAGCCACACCTGCAGCAAAGCTTACCAATGTGCTTAGAAGATCTTCCCGCTCTCACACCTATTGGCAGAGCCCTACGAAAAAATCGCCAAGCAAATGTTTGTACCCTCGGAATGATGTTCTTATTTTTTCAAACCGGATTAAGTAGCTGGAGTGTAGCTTGAGATGGATGCACTGGCCTGTCCTCACCTGCATCATATAATCCATACATAACCATCCATCAAGCAAGGTGAGGTCACTAAACTATCTAAATAAAATTCAAAAGGTGCATAGTTCAGTCTACGCTGATGCACTATGAAACAACACATGCATGCATTTAGTTTGTATTTATTTTTCATGTCTTCATTTGGTGTTGTGGGGCTGCATTTATTTTGTTCATGGAGTGAATCTGAATAGCAGAATCGATACTACTATACAATACTTAGCTATTGCTCTGCAAATTTGTCCAGATGGTTAGAAAATTAGTAACCTCGGCTGATGTATACCAAGATGAGCATGGAACTTAATTTAAACACCCATCGTAACAAATCAAGAGAGAGAATAACTACGTATAGCCATTTATTATAAGGGGCACGATGGGAAAATATTTTAGCACTGTGACCCTCCTTAATCTGTGCGCTGAAAGTTATACGTCTTAATCAACAAAACGGAGGGAGTAATACAGGTATACGTTTGTATATATTTATATCCAATCAAAATATATTTTTCTTCGGTCACCACAAGTTCGATATGAAGCTAAGGAACATAGTGTCGGTCACATTAGGAACGATATTATTCCCTTTCTGGATATCTTGAACAAATATAATTAAACTCCGGTGGCAGAGCTTAGTGCCAGCCCAGGGGGGCACTGCCCCCCACCCCCTCCAACTTTGGACCAAATTGTAAATATTTTTCTGGAGGGTCTAGATGGTTGCCCCCGAACCCCGTCGAATTTTGGTCAAGATCTACAACTGTTAAACTCTCTTGTAACTTCTTTATATTTTCAAGCATAATCATTTGGCGCATGCACGTACGGATACACATCCCAAGGTATTCGAAGGTATCCCATACCTGATACGCTTGATACATCACACTCCTTTTCAAAAGTACTAGAAGGGTGGGGCGCGCCTTGCCGCGCCCGTTAGTAGAAAGATCGGAAAATAGTCAATGTGCATGCCCAAAAGGTCTCTACCACCAGAGAAGATAATGTCTCTACGGAACAACTGTCAAAATGGCAACTAAACGAATTATAAGTGAAATAATCACATAAATGAAATCATCTTAAGTGAGATAAGTTGATACTGTGTGAACCACATTTCTAACATAATTATAATCAACGATAGTTTATTCATATGAATTGGCTCTACTGTTTGGTGTTGCATACCATCTAGCCAGGGACGGATCCAGGTTCTCGAGCTTGGGTGTTCAAAAAAAATTTTGGGGCTACTCTATAAAGGATTCAAATAGCTAAGAGCAAAACTTTTTTCCCATAGCTAGATGAATCATCGATTCTTTTCCACAGTCTAGAGAAGAATTGCTACACAATCATAATATTTTAAGCTTAGTTTGATGTTACGTAGTTATTTTGCTCAAAACTACAACACCATTGATATTTTGCAATAAACATATGATTTTGTTTTCCAAATATTTGGGTGTGCAGCTGCACACCCATTGCCCTATATGGATCTGTCCCTGCATCTAGCATAAGTCTAGCATACACGATAGATTACCGTCGACATTGTTACCAACACTTCTAAGCATGACTTCTCTTTGTGTTAGAGAAAATACTTTTTTTTGAATAACATAAGGCGACCGAGGCGCCAACTTTCACTCAGCTCAAATGCAGCGTACATACAACATGTAATACAAAACCCTTAATATATGCTGAAGTGAGGACTGAAATAACAGGGCAACGGCCTGGAGCATGAGCTGAAGAAATACACGAAAATATAGGCTGATCTAGGCTACGCCTGAGAGCCAGATGAGCACAGTTGTGCAGTACGCCGTTCAGGTCATGATGTGGTACACCTAAGCCGAGTATCTGGAGAAGAGCAGAAATAAGCTTGCTAAAACGTCTCTTGAATCTCATCGAATGAGCTGATGGTGCAGTTTGCCTGCTTGTTGTAACTTTTTTCAACGCTTGATTATCTGTAAGGATTGTTGGGCTGTTGATAATCAGATGATGCGCGACCGTTGCCGCCATCAGAAGTGCTTTAGCTTCCGCCTGAAAGATCGACGACGCAAGTGATGTTGCCGCCTGGATCATGATGGAGCACTGATTTCCTGCAGCTTCATTCCTGATAAATATTCCAACTCCCGTAGCTGGAAGGCCTGTAGAAACTGGGATCTTGTTACACTTCTACAAGGCATCGATTACAGTTCCTGGAAAAATTCTATCAGTGGTATGTTCCTTTGCAGAGGTACAGTAAGTTGGCTATGTCGATTCATCACAGTATTCCCCTGCAGTTTGATATCAGCCTGAAGTAACTTGAGATTATTAGCAAGTGCATGAGCATGAATACAAATTTGATACGTCTCCCCATTTCTCTTGTTAAAAAGCATAACATCCCTAAATTTCCACGTGCACCACATAAAGTTGAGAATATTTCGCAGGGAAGCATGTGGGTGATTCATGTTCATCATAATCAAAATGATTTGAGTGAGAGAAACTACAAGTGTGAACCAGAGGCCATCTACACGAATGAACCAGGGGTCGATAAACCAACTTGCTTTCACAAAAGGGAAGTTGAAAAATAGATGAATATATCTTCTTCAGAGCCACACCTGCAGCAAAGCTTACGAATGTGCTTAGAAGATCTTCCCGCTCTCACACCTATTGGCAGAGCCCTACGAAAAAATCGCCAAGCAAATGTTTGTACCCTCGGAATGATGTTCTTATTTTATCAAACTGGATTAAGTAGCTGGAGTGTAGCTTGAGATGGATGCACTGGCCTTTCCTCACCTGCATCATATAATCCATACATAACCATCCATCAAGCAAGGTGAGGTCACTAAATATCTAAATAAAATTCAAAAGGTGCATAGTTCAGTCTACGCTGATGCACTGTGAAACAACACATGCATGCATTTAGTTTGTATTTATTTTTCATGTCTTCATTTGGTGTTGTGGGGCTGCATTTTTTTTTCATGGGTGAATCTGAATAGCAGAATCGATACTGCTATGCAATACTTAGCTATTGACCTGCAAATTTGTCCAGATGGTTAGAAAATTAATAACCTGGGCTGATGTATACCAAGATGAGCATGGAACTTAATTTACTGAAACAACAAACGGTGCAATAGCCAAAGGAGATGCAACATTGTGAAATTCATGTCGTTGTGCATGTAGAAGTTACTCATCTAATTAAGGGGACGGAAAAGAACATCCAAAGAACAAACAGTCAAACAAAATTAGGAACTCTTAAATATACACTTACCTGTGGTGCATCGTTTCTGTAATGCACATACTCATAGGAATTTTATTTTCCATTACATAGCCAAATGTGCTTGATTTTCTCACTAAGATTTTTGACAGTGGAAAGGCACAAAGGTGAGAAATCTGAAGGCGTTAAGGGTTGATCCATATGGCATAAAGTGACATTTTAAGCTTTACATGTCAACGCCATCGAGCGTCAGTAAAACTCACTTGCAAGCTGATAAAGATTGGCCTCCTTAACCCGTGACTGGAAGCCGAGCAATATGCCTGAATGTTCCCATATTTTTCACTGAAGTCAATTTCTGAAAATATGTAATAGCAATTCTTTTAAGCATGAGAAAAAACATGATAGCACCACGAAAGGTTAAGTTCTCCAGCCAGGAAGATGTGAGCGAATGGGAATAAATGGTGTGGTTTTCCACTACTAGCATATAACAGTAAAATATAAACTTGTAGTGAATGACCAGTACAGTCCAAACACTTGGAGCAGCAAAGGGAAAGTTTAATCCGTGGTCAAGTGTATAACAAAAACAGACATCATGTGGTCTTGGGAGTTATAATGTGGACTCATCTGCCTCCAGTCTTACCTTCGACCTTTTCGGCCTTACTTCTACCTGTTGCTCTTATGGATCGAAACCTTGTCTTGCGAAGTTATAAACAGAGGACATGCAAAGATCAGTAATCGGATCTCGAGATTTACAATTTGTAGAGAAAAAGAATGACAACCCAAGAATGAGGCATGGATGCAATTATGGTTTTATTTACACTGGTTCTATAAGCAAATACTGATAATCTCTTCTTTTAGAAGCACAACTCAGAACTGGAGTTCTAAATATGACGGGAAAAGCATGACCTGTCACTGCTTCTTAATTTTCTTTGCACTCTAGGCTTCTTAGTTTACACTGTGGTTATAAATTTGTCAATATACATGCATTGCCTCTGTGGTACGAAAGCCCAAAATAGACGTATCAGCATAGATTGCAAGTAAATCAGTGATCATTCCATACCATGGATTTAGAACATTGCCTTCAATCAATGTAGGCTGTACTATGAAATCCATTTCGAGAGAGCCAAAGAACCTAGTTCTGTAGAATCAAGAGACATGGGAAACACAAGAAACAAACACAAAAGGAGGAAAATGAGAATGGAAATCCGATGGTAGGAGAAGAACAATGTAAAAGAAATTTTCTAGAAGTCTGATTAAGGTTGGATGGCAGATGAAGAGAAGCAAGAAACTAAAGGATCTGTGGACCCCCAGAAAAAATAGTTCTAGGCTTCTAGCCCTGCCTGACTAGAGTAGGTGTTTGCTATCAATGAGAAACCTATTTTTTGGGGGAAGGTTGCTAGGCTGGGCAATAAAATCCTTGCTCGCACCGGAGAGCCGAATCAGTTCATACTCGACGGCAAGCACGCATCACAAAGGAACCTGTCCCAAAGCCTTCAGGAAATGACCCCGCCTACGACAAAATTTTCAATTCTGTTCCACTCGTTGATGAATTCCTTTAGTTATTCCCGTTTCTTGTTAGTTCATTCATCCAGTTTCTTGGAAACTATCTCAAGTGGTTTGTTCCTCTCCAAAAAGGCAGCCCTGTGTATAGACTATAGAGAAGGATTGGCTAGTGATGACATATGTTTTTACTGCTTTCTATGGTTGTTGCAGCAATTCCTTGAAATCAAATTTTGATCCAGGACCCGTCAGTTACTTTGATGCAATTGATCGACTTATATAGTACTATGGGACCCATAGTATGGGTACAGCATGATCGATTGTACAATAGTAAGACTGCTTGTCCTAAAAAAGGAATAGTTGCTGGCCCTTGCCGGCAAGGACATTGAACCAATTGTGCGGCCAATGCGAGGCTAGCTAAGAAACGGAACCGAACACACCCGAAATCCCACAATGCTCACCTCAACGTTCCATAATTTCATTTCCTTAACAAATCAGGGTCACCCAGATTCAGCCATAAATCGAATTCCAATCTTTTTTCCAATCTGGCCAAAAGAGACGGCCTTGCCGAGAACGTAATCTCACGAAGAAACGTAGGAATAAAGAAAATAATCACAGAGCACATGACTTCGGGACTTCTGAATCGGAGAATCATTCACAACGAGAGCTCGGGGACGGCTGCCGCATCGGGATGCCGCATCTATCCACAGCCCACCTCCACCATATCGGCCGACACACTCATCTGCAGGGGAGAGGCCTGGTGGCCTCGTGGGTCGTTGTAGCCATCTGGAAGCACACCTTGGTACGTCCGCCGCTGGAAGAGAGGTCGACAAAGCTTCGTATGGCCGCTGCTGGAGGAGACAGAGTTGTCGGTTGTGTACTGGGTGTCGATGGGAGATGGGGATGGCAAGAAGACGCCCCCCACCATAGAGCCGGCCAAAGCTAGAACAAATTTCGGCGTGAAAAATCCGCAGGCGTCGACCCGCCGCCGGCAACCACACGCACCCATCCCCCAAGAACCGGCGAGCGTCCCATCCTGAGCGATCCACCGACGAAAGGCCCGACGCACAAGCGCATGAAGCTTCCACACACACGCTGACCCGACGACGACCACTGAACCGCCGGCCGGTGGCACAAGCAGTGAACTGGGCTGGCCGCCTGCGCGCAACACGTATCGACCCAAGGAACCAACCTAACATGGTCGCATCCCACGCGTTGCGAACGTGCCTGCGCTGACCGACAGTCCACCAGATGACTCTGGTTGGCGGGCCAGCAAACGAACGATGATGTGGATGAACAGGAAGCTAGGGAGCTTAGATGTTGTAAAGGATTTGTGCATCCTAGCATCCAGCCATCCAGGCAGAGCTGAGTAAAAACAGCCGACAGAGTTAAAAGGTGTGTCGCGGTCTGTGAGGCCTACAGTGATACATGTGATGCCGTAATCAGCTTGGCTGATTTTCTAATTGGGCGTTGCAATGCTTAGAGCATCTCCATCGGCACCCTCCCGACCCCCAAAGGCGGCCCCCTTGGGTGTCCGGACGCCAAAAAACGCCACCAGCGGCACCCCCAAAGGGTTGCTCCGAGCAATTTCGTGTCCGGCACCGCGAGAGGGCCTCCAAACTCACAATGCCGGCTTGACCTGATTCAGTCGCTCCCCCACCCTCCTTCTTTTCCCTCTCGCCGGCGATTCACACCATCGCCGCCACTCTCGTCGCCGCCTGCTTGATTCGCACCTCGAAGCCCAAGCCGCAGCGCTCACGCAGGCCTGCTTGCCGCCGCTCCCCACCATTCTCCGACCTCGTCTAGCGCCGCCGTAGCTAATTCAGCCCGGGTACGCCTCTTCTTCCCTCCGGCGCTGCACGCAACCTGTTCGACCATTGGTTCATTGCTTTGTTCCGTCCAATAGGCTATGGACAACGATGACGAGATCATGTTCTTCCAAATGATGTCAGAGGATGCCGCCCTTGCGGCCGACGACGAGGAGAACGAGATGGTCATGGCCACAGTTCTAGATGCCGCAGTCGAGGCAAACGCGGCGCTGAAATTTGGAGGATCTGTGAAGGGGCGGAGGGCCAACAAGGACCGTCACAGAGCAACTAGACACATGCTCTTGTACGCCGACTGCTTCGCCCAGAAACCGGCAAACTTGCCTCATAAATTTCGCCGGCGCTTTAGGATGAGCAAGGATGTGTTCAGGAGGATCGTGCATGGCGTTCAGGACTACGACGACTACTTTGAGATAAAGAGAGACTGCACCGGCCTTCTTGGGTTTTCATCTCTTCAGAAATGCACGAAAACCATACGGTGCCTTGCTTACAGACTTCTCGCCGATGCTCTGAATGACTATCTCCGTATGTCTGAGTCCACCGCCGTCGAAGCCACCTACAGATTTTGCAAGGCAATTATCAAGGATTTTGGAGAAGAATATCTGAGATTACCAAATGAGGCATACACGGCTCGTCTCTTGGCACAAGGCCAAGCAAGAGGATTTTCAGGGATGCTTGGAAGCATCGATTGCATGCACTGGAACTGGAAGAACTGCCCGTTCGCTTGGCAGGGGATGTATAAGTCAGGACATCACGGAAAGTGCAGTGTCATACTTGAGGCCGTGGCAGATTATGATCTTTGGATCTGGCATGCATATTTCGGCACGGCCGATGCAGCCAATGACATCAATGTGCTCCAACGCTCCCCGGTGTATATGAAACTTTGTGATTGGCTAACTCCACCATGCAACTATGTGATCAATGGCCATGAGTACACCAAGGGGTACTACCTTGCCGACGACATCTATCCTACTTGGTCAACAGTTGTGAAGACTATCCGTAACCCTGTCGGCGAGGCAGATTGTCATTTTGCAAAGAGGCAAGACTGTCCGCAAAGATGTGGAGCGGGCATTTGGAGTGCACCAAGCCAGGTTTGCCGTCGTCCGCTACCCTTGGCTTTCATGGTCGCTAGATGAAATGTGTGAGATCATGGAGGCTTGCGTTATCATGGACAACATGATCATTGAGAGTGAACGTGATACGAGGAAGCCGTTGATCAACGAGGTGTTTGATTTCCAGGGGCCTATGGCCGAGCCACAGTCGGGCGTGCCGAAGCAGTATTCAGAATTTCTTGCCATGCATCAGGATATTCGTGATGGAAAAATGCATAAGCAGCTGCACGATGACCTCGTGACGCACTTGTGGGCTGTCAAAGCAACTCAGCCGGCGCCGGTTTTATATGTCATGTGTTAAACTTGAATTCGTATTTGAACTTTGCATTTGAATTAGAACTTCTGTTGTAATAATATATACTTCTCTATCTTCGATTCCTACTGAAAGTTTGAAATGCAAGAACAACCGCCGATGTGATTTAATGAAAAACAAAGTTTGGAGTGCCTGTTTGGGGGGGGTGCTGCTGTGGGCGGCTTCCAAAACTTGGCCGGACATGTGTCCGGCACCCCCAATTGGGCCTCAATTGGGGGGTTCCAGACACCCCATTGGAGGCGCCCGGTGGAGATGCTCTTAATTAGCATCGAGGTAGTTAGTTGTATATGGCTTGTCCGAGTCATGTAGCTATATTTCCTGTTAGTGTTAATGGTAGACTCGTACTTCGTTATCTTTGCGATATGAATTGGCACATGTGGTTATTGCATTTTTGGATTAGTAAGTGTTCTTCGGTGTATGTTCGCCATTGACCATATCATCATGGGATTGTAGTGTATGTTCACGGATACCAAGATGTATGTTACTAGTCCATGCATGGAATGATCAAATTTGCAGATTTACTTGGTTGATTGATTTACCATGTTCGAGTTTCAGCAAAATGTGATATTTCTGGATTTTTTTGTCACATCCCAATTTTCTCAACTTTAAAAAACTACTGACAAATAAGCCCCCTAATTTTTTTGCTCTATTAGTGTTATTACATAAGCTTAACTTGATGTTTCATGAATTCGGTGTTAATATGAATTAAACTAGCAAACATGCCCGTGCGTTGCAATGGGCGAGATAAAAACAAACTGAAAACCCGCTTAATTTGTCGTTTCGTGACACAAAACCGGTGTATCACACAGATCCGGAAAATGTTTCGGTTGAGAGCGGAAAAACGTGTTTGTTTCTCTGCTGAAACTGCATCTATTCGACCGAACAAATGACATTAGTTGTGTGAGGCAGTCACCTTGATCCATTTGTAGCGGAAGAATGGTGAAAGCTATACAAAATGGGATGGTAATCCGCTGAGCGAGGAAAGACCTTTTAGGCTATGATTGAGTGATTGACATTCACACCATAATAGTCAAGTAGTGTATTCAGTTACAAAGTAATAAATTCAGTACTTGAAATGATTTCGTGGACAATATTTAATCAGAAGCTTGCATTTGTCAAGTGAAAGTGAAACTCTAGGTTTGAAGAGAAATTATTAAAGTGCTTGGCTGTAGAGAAGATTGTTTACACATACAAGCTTGCAAACTGACCATATTATTGTTTTCTCTCGTAGCATAGATATAAACGATGAAATGATAGCATTATATCTTGAACCCAGAAACAGGCCGGTGCCCATCCGAGGCACTGCATTTTCCACTGCAATAGGACACTGTCGATTCGGGCAGTGTGAATGTCAGCTCCTAGGTCGTACTCGCTCCAAGCTGAAGGCGCTCCATCTCTGCCGAGATGTCGTGCTCGGCCACATCTGCCATGACCCACCGTGGCGAGCGCGTCGATCCAGCGTCGTCGAACGCGCTCGGTTCTGCGCCGTGACCAGGCGACCGCAGCACCTGGGCGCCGTGGACAAGTTGGACCTGGAGAATCCCGTCGTCTGCGTGGTTGACGCGCCGTGATCAAGCGACCGCAGCACCTGGGCGCCGTGGACAAGTTGGACCTGGAGAATCCCGTCGTCTGCGTGCTTGACACGCCGTGATCAGGCGACCGCAGCACCTAGGCGCCGTGGACAAGTTGGACCTGGAGAATCCCGTCGTCTGCGTGCTTGACGACCCGAGCGTTGACCGCGTCATGCACAAGGCCGGTTTCTCCAGCTTCGAGCTCAGAGCCTGCCGCCGTCTTGTCCTTGCAGAAGCAGTCAGAAGGAAGCTGGCGGCATCCCGCCACCAGTCCATCTCCTCTAACGCCACCTCGGTAACCTCGCCTTGCGTCGCTAGGCTCGCGTGGCCGATTGGCGGTAGGGCGGCGGGGAGTTGGGCACGTCGATCTGTGGTGCTCGCGGATGGGGCTGGCTTCGAGTGCTTACGACGGGAACCGGCTCGGCGTGGCGTTGTGGATAGGAGGCGGTTGGGTCGGCAGTTGCGGAGAAGAGTGGCGGCAGGGGCGGTGCTGGAGGCTATGGGCGCAGGGTCACGAGGCCGACCGGGGGCCAATAGCTCCCGTGCGACATCTTTCTCTGGAATTGGAAGGAGAGCGACGTCGTTGGCGAAAATAGCTCTGCTACAACGCTTGTGGGCGCGTAAATAGCCCAGGCTCAACATGGCCCTTAAACGCAACTGATGCGCTCGTTAGTTGTTAGCTGTTAGGTTCGTTAGGTTTGGGTGCCTGTTAGGATTGTGACAGTTGGAACGTTGGACCCACAACTTATCCACGTAAGCACATGACCCACCATTTGTCCACCTCGCCACGTGGGACCCACCTGACCGCATCTAGACAAGAACCGCGCCCGTGCCCGCCCAACCGCCGCCCCCGTCGCACATTGCTTCCCCTTTCCCCAATCTATCTCTCCGCCCCTTCTCCGGCGACGGCGCGCAGATGTCTAGCGCCTCCGCCCCGCAGTCAAGTTGGCCAAAATATGGTGCAGTGCCGCTGACACGGTACCCTAAATGAGCACACCCAGAGCCCCTTAAATGTTGGGTGAGTAAGACGGATGAGAATGGCAATCTTGGGCGCGAGTTTGTCAAATGCCCGAGCAAGACACTGCAAGCAAGGGATGGCAAGGTTAGATTTCAGTTCTTTCGCAGCCGTTTACTCTGATTACTCCCCAATTCGTGTTTTCTCGTCAAATTTTGGATTTAGGGTTCATGTGGCTGTTTTCAGATCCTGAAGAACTGTAGCCATTTCGAGTGGATGGATGTATATCTTGAGAGGCTTAAAAGGGAGGGCTACATTGATTCGAACGGGGCCGCAACCTGGGAGCTCAATTGGGGGTTGCCGCCGCTTGGTGTGGAGAATTTGGATTTTGGGAGCTCGTCCGCCCCGGACAGAGACATGCCGACGACGAGTAATGCGCGCAATGGTGCAGTGCCCGCGGAGTAAGAACTGAACCAGGAACTGAAGAAGATCAAGAAACATCTGAAGCAGATGATCGATTTGCAGAAGCAAGCAAATTTCATGGCAGCGGGATTTTATTTTGTATCATTGCTCTGTTTTTCTTTTACTTGTTGTTTATCCGTCGTTAGGGCAGAGGACGCGATCTGTGCGCCATGCCAAGTTGGTGTAACTGAATCGAATCGAATCGAAGCAGGAATTTGGGAATTTCTTCGGGGGCGGCGCCCCTGTTCTTCATGTTCTTCAGTACAGAAAGTCTGTTTTAAGTAAAAAAAAACCGTTTTGGGCCGCCGAGTATATGTTGGCCATGAGAACATAACCAGGCAAAGTTTTGTTTGAACTAGAAAAAAAGTTGTGTATGCCGAATAGATGTTGGGCCGTGAGAAAACAACCAGGCCCAAAGAGAAAACCAGCCCACCTGCTTGTGGGCACCCTTTTTTTTATAGCATAGAGCGAAAAATGCTTAGACTAAAAGATCTAAAATAAAATTTTGCTTTGGCAAAGAAACTCTTAGAAACATGCACTTCTTAGCCTTTGAATTTTGTTACTTGTCTTAGCCTTTGAATTCCTGGTAAATAAAATGCGTCAAAATACAAAGAGCTACGACATGTTTTACTTGTTTTCCTTGTCTTAGCCTTTGAATTTTGTTACTTGCATGGAAAAAGGCAAAACTTGCCTTTGAATATTAGTTAATTGTATGCAAAGAATATTACTTGTTCGTACAACATATCAATAATATTCAAGGAGCAAATTTGAACGAAACATACATATTAGGACGAACAATACATTTTTGGCACGTATAAATGAATTTTGCACGATGAATTTTGGCACAAAAATAACAACATATATATAGATTACTGCAATAACAAAATAGATTCGACGGACACGATAAAAGTGAAATAAGTTCACGACACGATATTACATAGGGGCGGCCCCATTACATAGACACGATAAAAGGAAAACATAATAAAAGGATAACATAATAAAGTAGAGCCCGCCTCTTTGCTCCTCTTCATCGGCCGGCATGTTGCTTTCGACGGCCTCCCAACTCCAACATGGAGACGTCTTCACTCCTCATCATCGGCCGGCATGTTGTAGGGGAGGGAGTGCATGAAGGCGGGGAAGGGGCGGTCGAGGTCGGTGAAGAAGTTGTACGTGGTGAATGCGATAAACTCGCACCCACCGTAGAAGACCTGGCCGAGAAGGTGATATGCATCGAACGGGTTGGTGAAGCGCGCAATGAGACCACTTCCTCCCATGCGAACCTCCTCGATGGTGAACATCACCGGCGAGCCTCGGGGCAAGTGCCGGAAGCAGTTGGTGAGGAACCAGGTCGCAAACTCCCGTGAACCCCTCCAGCGAGAGATGGCCCACACCCGGAGTGCCCTCTCAACGACGACCCCGGGGGGTACTGCCTCTCGGCCACGGTGTTGGGTAGACGGAACGTTGGCCCGTTGAACTCCATGGCGGCGGCGGCGCTTGGATGTGGCTTGGATGCGAGATGCGAGTGCGAGTGTTTGCTTGTGATGGCAGAGAAGAAGATGAGGCTTAGAGGTAGGGGACGGGAGGTGTGGTTAAATAGGAAGATGAGGCTTAGAGGTAGACGAATGGTGAATGGGGCGCCGTTTGACCTTCATCTCGTGGAACGTGGCCGAGCACGCGTGACATTAATGGACGCCGTTCGTCTCTTTGCCTTCGTCTTTGCCGAGCACGCCGCATAGGAGCTATTATCCCGTTCAAACTAGGGGCTGCGACACGGGATGGTCTTCTGCGCGTCTCGGGTGGTCAAATGGCCTGAGTGCGACACATTACTGCGTCGAGAGGGTGAGCAGGGCTACGTAGAACGAGGCGAAGCAACGGTGCGACTGGGCATGCATGCATGCATCGAGGGGCCAGGGCGAGCAGGCTACGTGGAATGCGGTTGCTGCATGTCTTGTCCTTTTTTTTAACTGCTGCATGTCTTGTCAATGGAGTGTGAAGAAACACACAAAATCAGACGCGCATAGGCTTGTTCCATGCACCGTGTCGTTTTGTACCGTTGGATTAGAATATACGGCCGAGATCAAATGGACAGTCCGATCCAAACCACACCGCTCCAGCCAATCAGCGCTTCCGATGCGCGAGCCAATCAGATTGCAGATCAGCCATCCACGGGATCGGCGCGTCACGCACAGCGATCTCAACCGTCCACGCACAGCGATCAACGGCCCGGAAGGGTGCGGGGTTTCAGACGGGGTTTCCGGGTTTAGAGGGGTTTTGAGATTGTTTCAGTGATTAGGGTTGAGCATAACTAATTCAAAAAAATCAAAAAAATACGCCGCTTGCGCACATAGTCTTGTTATGTTGTACAGCAACGAGAGAAAAATATAAATATGGTTTACATACATTTTTACGAAAAATCCAAAAATCAAGTGAGAGACCTCGAACACGTTCAAATGAGCATAACTAATTCAAAAAAAATCAAAAAAATACAAATCCGGCGCACATAGTCTTCTTATGTCATATAGTAACGAGAAAAAAAATATAAACATGGTTTACAGGCGTTTACACAAAAATGCCTTCACTCATATGTGATTCCTCGAACAATGTAGTATGGACTTCAAGGTTGAGAGGAGAGGGTTTCGGTGACTAGGGTTGAGCATAACTAATTCAAAAAAATCAAAAAAATACAAACTCGGCGCACATAGTCTTCTTATGTCATATAGCAACGAGAAAAAAATATAAACATGTTTTTTACTTATTTTTATATATGGTTTTCTACTAAACCACGTTTTTTCAAAAAATAAATAAAATAATGGAAGATTAGTTCAATAAATAGTGAGACTTCAGATTTACACTATATAGATAGAATAGATGTCTAGGAAAATTATTTGGCTGATTTAGACAAGGTGCAAAAAAAACTTGCTTAGAAATGGGTCGTTTACCCTACCTTTGGAGGTCATTTGAAACACACTTTTGATGACTATGAGCTTAACTTAGCAAAAGGGCTCGGATTGATCAGCTAACATACATATTTGAGTTCAGATAGCATTGAAACATCATTACCCCAGCCCCAATTTGAATTTTGAGCCCAAATTTGAATTCCAGCCGAAATTTGAATTTTATTTCAAAATTGAATTTGTGTCTAAAAACAATGACCAAACAAGTTTGAATTGAAATATGGGGATACAATGACCAACCCCAATTAACAAATATTTTTACATGATACAAATCAAATCAAAGTGCATTATTACACCACAAGTGTTTTCACGAATCTGCCTCAAATGTTTCACTTCTTCCTACCTCTCGATTTCTTCTGCGTCGTCATTTTTGATTCTATGCCGAGAAGTTCACTCATGCTCTTGCTTTTCTTTGCATCTTCCATGTTAGGCGTACCCACAACACTTCTTCTTCTTCTTCTTCTTCTTCTTCTTCTTCGGGTTCAGCTTGCACCTCAGCATCCAGAATAGGTTCAGTTTGCATTTCATCGGTCAGAACAGGCACTTCAGCATCCAGAACAGGTTCAGGTTGCACTTCAGCATCCAGACAGGTTCAGTTTGCACGTCAAAATGCAGAACAGGTTCAGTTTGCACTTCATCGGACAGAACAGGTTCAGTTTGCACTGTTTCATCGCAACTGAACCTAATCTGTACACTTCTTCTTTTTCTACATTCGCCAACTCTTCTCTTCTTTGTTGGCCAGCAATCTTCAACAACAAGGGGCTGAGCAGCAGGTTTTCGTTTTCTATGCCGAAATAAAGCATGTCATTTGGTTACAAAATGAAAAAACAACAAAAACAATTAGAACACAAACATCAACTTACCTTGGCCTTTCAGGAGTGTAACGGCATTTGGTAGATCCAGCTCGGTGCCCAAGTTCCTGGCAAAGCTTGCATCTATTTTTGTTACCTTTTTGGGACCTTTTTGGCTTGTCATCTTTTTTTGCCTTCTTACTACTCCCACCTTTCTCAAACCATGGCTTGAATCTACTCTGTTTTGGCCAGCCAGCCTTTCTTCTTGTTAGAGGAGGACACAAGGTAAATTCAATATCCACTTCAGGCCACTGAGACTGGTCTGTAAGTGGTGGAATTGGTGTTGCATATGCAGCCCTGAATCTTGCTACTGAGTAATATTCATGCAAATATGGGTGCATATTTAACTTCGGTTTAGAGGCCAAGAAAAGTATGGCATGCTCACATGGCTTCCCAGTGTGTTGCCACTCGAGGCAAGTGCATTCATGCAATTCAGTGTCCACAACATGCCTCCTGCCAGTTTTTGTATCTCTAACTTCAGCACCCCACAATGAAGATTTTTCAACACACAAATGTGCAAGATTTCTGCTCCTATTGACAACCTGTTGTACCACTGCCGGCAGCTTATCCCCTTGCAAACAATCACCAATCCTTCTTCTCAATTCCCACAAGCGCATGATCATGATCCTGATCTGGTCAACCATGTCATGCACAGGCAAGTCTTTTAACCCCTTCACCTTGTTGTTAAAACTTTCTGCCAAGTTATTGTTGATATGATCACACTTGATTGCAGTATTAAATCCTGACCTGTACCACAATAGAGAATGGTAGGTTTTCAGCCAAGTACCAAAATCATTCTCACTGCATGCTGCCATTATCTTACCCAGATGATATGAATGTGTCTGGGTAGTGTAAGATCTTGCTGCCGGCCACATGCGCCCAAATTCTTCCCCTCTGAATTTTTTGATCAAATTCATCCACATATGGCCGAAGCACTCTCTCTGCTCAGCATGAGGAAACACAGTCTTCACTGCATTTTCTAGCCCTTTACATGCATCTGTGTGGACTGCCAAAGGTGACACCGGCCCTAAGCATCTTTTCAACTGCATCATAAACCATGTCCATGAAGCCTCTGTCTCTGATTGAAACATGCCTATAGCAATAGGGAACATCCAGTTATGTCCATCTAGAGCATTGCATGCTGCCAATTGACCATTCCACTTTCCAGTTAAAAAAGAGGAGTCTATGCTTAAATATGGACGACAACCTGCTTTGAAGCCATCGATGCAAGGTTTCAATGCCATAAAAAACTTAGAGAAGTAGACCTTGCCATCCTCTGTTACCTCAGTATCAATCTCAACAACACTGCCAGGTGACCTTTTCTCCACCTCTGCTTTAAAGCTGTAAAGCATCCTAAATGTATTTGCCCAATCACCATATAATGCTTTCATTGCCCTTTGTTTTGCCTTCCACACTGTGGTATATTTCACCACAATTGGGTAGTCCTTTTCCAAGTCTGTTTTCAGCTTCTTTGCTGTGGTGTTTGGTGTCTTGGCTAAAATAGGAGTGATCTTTTCTGCAACCCAAGCCTGTGATGTCATTGTGGTTGGATTCTGTGAACTAGTAATGCAACTATGTACATGTGGGATTTGATTAACTCTGATGGTACTGCCATCAGGCTGACGTCTAGCAGAAATGTACCATTTGCAAGGCTGGGCACTCCCATCAAAACCTCTGCACCTCGCATAAAACTTCTTTTTATCAGTCCACTTGGTCTTGGCGTCAAACTCCTTCTTGATTGCATAAGTCTTGAAACACATTCTGAACTCTTCCATGTTTGGAAACAACCTTCCTACAGCAATCACAGGGTTTTCTTTATCATACACAGTTACCAGCTCATCATCATACTCATCATTTACATCATCTGCAGCTTCATGCATCAACTCTTCATCCACATCTTCAAAATGATTTCTGTTAGCATCAGCAGTGTCACTTCTATCATCACTCTCCTTCTCCTTCTCATTCTTATCTCGCTCATCTACTGGAATTCCAAAACATTCAGCCATCTCAGTGTCTTCCATTGGTGCAATGACCAAATCAGTAGTGTCAGCTAATTCTACTGAATTCCAGTCAACACAAACAGCACCTGCATCAGTATCAGCCCCCTCACCTAAAACTGTCACCTCGGTACGTATGGGCACGATCTGCCTCCGTGATGCCCACTCATCATCTAACATCTGTGAAGCCAACTTTGATGGCACATATCCAACCTTTGAATCTGCATTCAGATCAACAAGCTGTGCTCGAAAAGTAGCCTCTTTGCTTGTCCAACCATCCTGCCGATCAATTTCTTCAACCAGCTCTTCTCCATTCTCAATTCTAACATACTCGCCCTTCCAATTATCAAACCGTAACAATGCTACTTCTTGCTCCGGACCCAAAGAACACTCTCTCCAAGTTTCTCCACCACATTCTTCACGGCCTTCTCTTCCAAAATTTGTAGCTCTTGGGGATCAATCTCTGTAAATTCGACCTCCCATCTTACTAATGTATCTCTCTCGATGTTTCTCACGCTACCATCACCTAGCTTCGCCTTAGATACAAAGAATTTGACAGTGAATTGGAAGGTCCTCCGCGAAGCATCACCTCTGTTTTGAATGGCGACGGGATGTGGATGTGTGAGGTAGCGGAATCGGAACAAATCGCATACAATTCTAGATAAAGAGAAGCACAGAATTAAAATTAAGACAAAAAGGGATCCATTTACCTATTTGAAGTAGTCTCGCCCGTCTCCTCGGGGTCCATCTCCTTCCCCCTCGTTCAGCAGCACACCGCTCAATCGAAACGAGCAGGCCCGAGACTGAGACGGGGTCTCGAATCGGCCGAGACGACTAGGGACAGATCCCAATCGAAACGAGCAGGCTGCCGCCGCCGAGAACAAAACGTCGCCGCCGCCGCCGAGAAGAAGGAGGGGACGGGTGGGGAGCGGCAGGGGCGGCAAGGTCAGCTCCAAGATTCAGGGGCATTCAGTCGGCGGCCAATTAGTTGGGACCCCACCTGTCTGAATAACGGGCTGTTTTTCGCCCGAATTCTTCTAGCCCAACTAATTAAATCGGGCGGAGACAACATTACGACCGTTTAATCAACCAAGTTGTGTCCTGGCTATTTTGGCCGTCCGGAACGTCGTGCAGCAGCTATTTCATCCAAATATGTCGTATTTTTCACCATTCCGCGGAAAGACGTCGCACATGAGCTATTGGCCCGGCCGACCGGGGCGGCCAACGCGATGCACATGGGGAAGAGGAAGAGGACGTCCGCCCCGCCAGAGGAAGGTGAGCGGTCTACTGTGAGCTCAACCGCCAGGGCGGCCACTGCAAGGGGCGCGAGGCCGGCCGGGGCAGCGAGCGCGATGCGCGTGTGGAAGAGGAAGAGGATGACCGCTCCCATGTGACCAGCACCGCGGAGGACGGCATGGCCGGCGCCGGCGGGCCTAGGTGATCAAGGATCCGGGGAGGGGATCACCGGCGGAGCCCTGCCCCGAGCCCCGAGCCCCGATCGAGCTGGTCTCCTCCGCCTGTCCGACCGAAGGTGACTAGGTGAGGGAGTGGGGATTCTCGATCGAATCGGCGGCAGGCAATGAACATGGAGTTATGTACTGCGGATTAGTTCACATAAACTTTAGGGGGTTAAACACATAATTGACGCGACGTACCACCACGGTCGTTTACCCGTATTATATAGTAGAGATACAGATACAACTCTAATTAAATATTTGGATTTTAGGGGAGAAGTCCCCACTCAAAATCTTTTTTATAGATTTAGAATCAGTGGTGATGATATGATAGGTCGCTCTAAATCGACCCCATGTATCCTGATTATTTACATGCAAATTACCCTCCCACCGAAATAACAACCCCAATCTTTTCTAAATCCAGTCCACCACTGGCGGAGCTCAGTGATGGCTGACCTGGGCCACGGCCCGCCCAGGTTTTTGGTGAAAAAATACTAGGTTACGCTTATACATCCAAGGCCCAGCCCACTAGAACTATTGGCCCTCCCTGTACGCTGCCTCCCAGACTTCGACTCACTCCTTCCTCTCCAATCTCAGATCGACACAAACCATGGCCATAGAGCACCTCGCTAGGTTAGAAATTTGGACCCAAAAAGGAGGAAATCGAGAGAAATCGGTGGAGTAGAGAAGGCAGAGAAGCGCCGCGCCGCCCTAGGGAGCCGGGGGTCAGCAAGGCAGTCGCTGCAGCCCGTAGGAACGGCCGCACTGCACGGGCATGGGCCGGCAGCAATTCTAGCAGTCGTCAGCCTACATTCCGGCTGAATCGACCCCTTTCTCTTCTCAGATTCCCCGTCTAAGTAATTTCTCCCATAAATTCTTAGTTAGCAATTATTAGCCTATATTTTTCACATAGTTGTGATTTTTTAATTCAATTTGCCCCCAAAAAATGTGTTTTGTTTAGCCTGGCCCGCCCTTGATTTTTTTCGAGCTCCGCCACTGCAGTCCATGCCAACTCCTTCTACGGTCCCGAAACTTGTTGGCCATGCCTAAAACTAGAAGGGTTAGGCGCGCTTTGCCGCGCCCGTAGATACATATAGTTTTGTGTTAAGAGTCACCAATTGTTCTTCGTGGAGTAATTGTCAATTTTACAAATCACATGGACAAGGGACAATGAACAACATCATGATCATTCGGAAAAGAACTACTCAACATCAAGCTCAGGCTTGCGAATTCAACTTTTTTTACGGGTATCTGTGTGTACTTTCTGCAGCTGGTCATGCCACTAAATTGCCTAGAGCTTCCATGTAAGGAATCTATGCTCCTTCCAACATTTTCCGCCGAACAATTATAGCATGTGTAACTACTTGCAAACACCTTCACTACTCAAGCTCTTGCAACATGTTCCATCGGGTTACAATGGCGTGGAAGTCCTCAAGGTTTATCTGCGAAGTAAATTAGAACTGTCTGTAGTGGAGCTGAATGTTTAGAAGATATTGGTAGCCACACAAACCTGCAGTTTTTGGAGACATCATTGCATGAAATAAATCATGGGGACATATGATTATGAGCTCATGCGAAATAGAAGGAAGCGTGATTTCAGATTATTCATAACATGGAGAGCTAATTAAAGGTGAAGGCTGAGGTATTTTTGAAACAGACAATATAAGAGGATTTCGGAGAAAGCAACTGTAACTGTAAGAGAGATTATGTCACTAATTATATTTGCAAGTATTTTATCAGCTGTTCAATTTGATTGGATGGTCAGGATGAAATGAGGAACAAGTGTTTGCAGTATTTGATATACTGACAATGTCAAGTATGTGCTAGTTCTTTTCAATAAGATTAAATGATGATGGTCATAATAGGCTAAGCTCTTAACAACATAAGTATTACAAATAATAGGCTAAGCACATATGTATTAATTTGTTCCCTTGGCAAGCTCCCGTGAACAACATAAGTACCTTAATCAATACCTTTTGTTTTCATAGTAAGCAGGTGGATGACTTTTTTTAGAGAAAATTGCAAATAACCGATACGTGCAAAGCATGTCAGACAAATATGGTAATGCATACTGGTTAAGTTTGGTCACGCACCTGACTAAGACCCAGGCGTCAATGACCAAGATGGTCAGGCCGGACCATCTAGAAACAAACCTGGCTGCGTCATGTGCGAATGGCCGGCATGGAGCCTATGTAATCTGGTAGAGCAGGGGAATCAGTATGGTCGATGTATGCTGTAACTTGGACTACTTTCCTCTGTCCCGTTCTTCTTCCTCCTCCAGATTCTCTTCTCACTTGTATCCAAATTACACTGAATCTTGTCTCTAATTCACTGTGTGTGACACCTGTGAGTTAAGACCATGATAATCTTGGTATAAAATTCGATGAATACATCTAAATCTGTCCACTGAAGTGGTTTCAATGCATACGGTGTGCTGGGTGCAGGTTCCATGGGCAGTAAACGAGCGCCGCATTGCATAGAGTTGTGTGCTCTCATTTTAGTCTAAAATGAGCTATATGTGTAATAATGGCATACAGTGGGTTCATTTTTTATTCTAAAATCTCCAAGTGATATTTGTGTAATAAGGGCATTCAGTAGGGGTTTTAGTTCAGTGATAATATAAGGCCCAAAAAGTAATATATATCTCTTTTTCTCAAGAAGAAGGTTGTGCCACCCTATGGATTACCAAGTCACATGCTGTAATTTTATAGCATCAAAAGAGAGACAGAGAACGACTAATATATATCTGCTACAATTAATGGATATGCAAATACAATATATCTGCTACAATTAATGGATATGCAAATACATCAATCCGTTGTGCAAAGCTGTAGCGATGTATATAATTTACTAACAAAAGCACTTGCCAGGCGGCCATTACATGAGAATTGAAACTTACTCTGTCTTATTGCATGGACCGGGATACAAAGATCAGACGATCTTTTATCAAGGATGACTGCAAAAGAACAAGGAGTGTTGGACCAACAATATCGAGGTTTAGTTTATAGTACCAAAGACGATTAAGAGTTAATTCTAACTTGCGTTAGTTTACAAACAAATATGACATGGTGTGATGATCTGACTACACCATCTGAAAATGGATCCAATCTGGATAAACAAACCGTGTTAAGTTAGTTGTAAACACCACATAAGTAACCAATAATATTATCAAATAACCCATTGATTTTATTTGGCACCGGGAGTTACGCTCTCAAGTATCATTGTATTAGCATGTTATTCTTTAGAATAGATCATCTCCTCAAGCTGTTAAGAACTGCTTCATAAAGGAACTCGGCTATCCTCGAAGTGCTCTTTTCAGCAACCTGTGTTGTTTGTAATACTCCCTCCAGTCGATATAAGTATCGGAGAAACAATGCTAGGCTTGTACAAATTTCTATAGAACTCACGGCAATAAGTACGGATCAGAGGGAGTCGTAAAAAGACACATTACATATCATCATACTGCATTGGCATTAGCCAAGTTACGTTGTCGTTTGCCTTGCCTATTGAAAAATTCTTATGAGTAAGTTCAAGAGGCCGAGAAGGATCATCCAAGATATATGTACGTGTTTAAACCTATTCACCAAGATTTTATCAAATGATCAGCAGAGAGCAAAAGGAATGCTAGAACAAAATAGGCAGGATTGGTTCTTTTATAATCATAGGCTTCATGTGTTTTTCCACTGTTAACAACTTAAGAAACTGTCGAGAACACCTATGTCTATGGTTGGTACCCATTTAATCTCCTGAGTGAGAATGGTGAATGGTAAGACTGACCGAGTACACCCAACAGATGAATGACTTTTAGAATACAGAACAATGAGAGAAAGATTTCAGAGCTTCTCAATTTACACTACGGTTAATAAGGGACACAATAGCTAGCCTGTTAATAGCATGGCACATAACTACATTTCGGCACCATGGCATTCTGACGTAAACTGAAAGAGACATATCTGAAAGCACACTCTGTTGACGAAAAAACACAAGGCATTTTGAGTCTAGGTGCAGGGGACGGTTAGTGAGCTTTATTCAGAATTAAGGTGTGGAAGTAGTACCTAGGTATACTCTCTGTAAACATATTTTATACCCGGAAAGTCTACAATGAAGGTGCTAAAAATGAACAATCAAGCTGGTAATATAAATGGTTCAGAAGCATTCTAGTATTGCACCTGCCAGCCATTGAAAAATTCACTAAAACCTGGCGTAGCAACAACGTCAGTTTACAAAGACATGCAGATAGATTTCGACATTTCGTTACCGAAATTGAAGTTGATCACCATAAAAAAGACTTAGAAATAAGATGCAATTGCCAGAAATATTTCTCACATTACTATCCACACTATGTTGGGCACACCAAACTAAATTCTACGGTTCAGAGCAATGCAACCAAAAATAAGTAATGAAAAGCTTATATAGAAATTTCAGTAAGCAATGTCCTATACACAAAATCCCCTCTACTGCCAGTTCCTGTTAGGTTTTGGATGCCCAAATTGTGCTAACATCTTGGTTTGCCTATTTCAGTACATTGAAAACCCTTCATCGGGATATAAAGAGATGCTTTGAATAGATAAACACTGCCAAAGGCCAATCCCTTGGTTGTAGCTTACTAATACCAGGCAATTAGGAAAATGCAGAGAGATTAAACAGGAAACCACATGGGAAAGGACAACTTTCATACCCTGTCATTGCTGGGCAATAGCACTCACAGACCTATCTCCCTTACTTCTTTGTAATTAACAGACAGCAGCACTACTTAATACAATATCCAACAAAAAAAATCTACATCACTGTTCCTAATCTCTCTCTTTTTTTGTGAAAATGTTCCTAATCTCTCTAGAACAATCTCTACTATCTCTCTCACAGCCTCTCATCACTACAACAAACAACACGTCTCTCTATTTCCCTCACTTCCTCTCAGCGACAAGCCGCACCAAGCAAAGAAGCAACAGCCTCTCATCAATTATTCTCACTTCCTCTCAGCAATTAGCAGACAACATAAGCACCACTCCTCTCGACGCATCTCACAGGAAGCAGCGGAAAAAGTTAATGGCTAAGCAGCGACGGCCGCCCTCTTTTCTCCCCCAACAACTCTCCCTCTCCCTCCACCGCCCAAGTGTCTGACTGAATCATGTTATCCAGCCATGCCCGTCCCCTCCCCTGAGCTCCCTCTCCCCTATGGCATGCATCCCCGCATCCGAACAACAGGGCCTCCCCATGGCTCGCCGCGACGCGTTGTGGCCGAGATGCACCCATCCCGTGTTCCGTCTGCACCTGGTGCGCTCTATCTCCCGCAGGTCGCGTGCGGGGTGGCCAAGATTTGACAAAAAAACGGAGCGAGGCACTTGAGCCAGGGAACAAAACTATAGGGGACGTACCTCGGCGGCCTGGAATCAAGCGGTGTCGGATGCCATCGGCACAGCGGAGGGGCCCTCCTCAGCGGCGGCGTGGCCATCATCCCCTTCGGCGCCGGCGGTTCTCCGCCCTCTTGGTCGGCGCGACCCGGCTCCTTCCCCTCCACGGCGGCCCAGCTCCGCTCACTCTCACTCGTAGCAGCCCTTCCGCTCCTCCGGGGCGTCCCCTTCTTGTCCTCCACAATGGTGCGTCGGTGTCGACAGGAGCGGCAAAGCTCCGCACGCCAACTCTCACGAATTCCCCTGCCTTCCCTCAATGCCTAACTTGGAGGCGGCGGAGTGCCTACTCTGTTTCGATAGGTCAACGGATGAAAGGAAACCGACTATGTGCATGGCGTGTCCCTGCGGCCGAGAGCGCGAGAATCCATCTGCCGCCGACGTACGGGCCCACGACACGTCCCCGACCCAAGAGCAGCGACTGAGAGAAACAGCAACGGAGAGCGAAGCAATTAACTGAGTCACTGATCGGCGGGCCCAAACGTGAATTGAACCAGAAGCCAGCAATTCTAGTGGGATTGTAGTATGTTGTAGTGATAGTCTCTGAACGTATAATACAAAGCTGGACTGACCCCGTATTTCGCTGATGTAGCCGTATTGGTCCGAAAGAGAAAATGTTTTAAACTTACAAAAAAACTTATATTTTAGTCAATGATCCAAAAATCACGAACTGTGCTTTTCTGGAAACCTTGCGAGGAGTAGAACACAGTGTCACCCTAACTTTCCAATTTGGATAAAGTTAACACATTATAAAATCTCAAATGAGAAATTTGAATAGTTTTTCACGTTAGATGCAGATACGAATTCAAAGAAGCAAGGTGAATGCGTGAATCCGATTTGTACAGTTAGCCCCTTTATTGCATGTTAAGGTGTCCACTCTCCACTCCTCAACAATCCACCGCTCGATCGTACACTTCAAATATGAGCGAGCCCGATTACCAAAGAGCAAACTGAATAACCACGCGCGTGGTCAATGCATGGGTGATACACTCTAATGCACATCAATGGTGTATCTTTACTCAACACTAAGCTTTTCCAGACGTACCAGTTCTGTCCCTAGCGACGAGATGAAAGGACGTGTCCTAGACTCCTCATAACCGACTCAGTTCGGTGGCGCCAAGCTGCTTCTCCGAGCAACGACAAATCATACGTTACTTCCTTCATACTCCGTATCAAGCGCCATCGGGAAGCTTTCGTAATCTCGTACACAAGTGTACAACACAGCGACTAGGTTTTAACAATCGACCTTTTTTTCTCAGTAGCGAAACGAGGATGACGCAAGGTACAGAACTACAGAATGTGCAGGCTCTCTCTATTTTTTCTGACTGTTCATGTGGGTACTCGTAGTTTCTCTCCGTCTTTTCTGTTTGCCTGCAGTAGTGGTTCAGAACTTTCAGAATCGACTGAGCTCGATGCTGCGTCGATGTCTCCAAAAGCGTGAGCAGCTTGCACAGTTGCGCTGCATGATTTATGCCGTTTCAGCTGTACCGGCCGAGGGTGCAGAAGAAGAAGGGAAATGGGAGAGAGGCTAGTGATGCAGACGGATTAGTTGGCCCGTCCAAGACATGCAGTAAAATACGAGGGGTGGTGGTTCACTGAACTCGGGTGAATGGAAGATGAGAGCCACGTGTTGTTATACTTGGCTCTCAAGATCAGCTGAACTGGACACGGGAGCAACACAAGTCATACAGTACAAATGCTGCGTGTAGGATTTTCGCCGAGTGATCATTGTTCCTTAGGTCACAAGCTCACAAGTATGATTAACAGTAGTAGAAAAGGGGCCATCCGTTTGGGCCATCTATCCCGGCCAAATTACAACCCGGGATAGATGCACCATTGATCCCGGGTCGATAGGGCGGGGCGCCCGTGGTTATCAGTGCTCCAAGCTCCATGTGTTCTAGGGCTAAGACTACGTTGGTGTTATTGCTCCCGGGTCGGGGGGGCCTTTGGTCCCGGTTCGTGACACGAACTGGGATCAAAGGGTCCTCACATGCGCGCACATGCTTAGTAGCGCTGGGCCCCACTGGCAGGGGACCTTTGGTCCCGGTTCGTCTTACAAACCGGGATCAAAGGGTCTCCCTGCTATATCATCTTCTTCCACCCCGAGCTAGCTCGAGTTCATCACCATTTCTCCTCCATTTTCCTCTCTCCCACTCAAATTAATCCCCATTTTTTTGCACCATTTGAGAGGATTGAAGGCACCCCATCTATTCAAAGGTTAGCAACATCGTTCTTTCCTCCGGCGTTACAACTTTAGCTAATTTCGTTGCTAGTTTAGCTCATTTCAATTTTGTAATGCTAACAAGGTGTTTGATGAAATGCCCAAGCTAGAAAGTGCATTTGTGAGTACATATGATCTTTTGTTCATCAGCGGGATAGAAAGCTCTAAACAACAGAGGTCTGTATACACTATCGGCAATTACTTCATTACCATATTTGTGTTCATTTCCATTTTCACATTTTCTGATGATTTCACATTTTCTTATTGATCTAGATGGAACGAGAGAAGGACAAGCTCATACCAACGAAGCGCCTTATAGCAATTCAAGAGGAATTGGCAGGATTTTTGAACAAGGAGGTCCTGAAGAAATCCGGAGAATTTTTTCACCCTAGAAATTATTTTCTGCCTCCAATGTAATTGACGTGATCTCGACGTGAGAAACGTGATGTCGGTGTGTGACTTAATTATATATGTATCAAAACGTATGTGTGTGACTTATATGTATGCATCACGCGTGACATCGATCGATGTGTCAACTTTATATATGTGTGTGACTTTGTATGCGCAACGTGATCTTAATTAATAGGAAATGATTAAATGGAAAACAAAAAATCAAAAACCCTAAAAAATAAGCAAATAAAATACAAAAGATGCAAACCCTTTGGTCCCGGTTCGTGTCACGAACCGGGACCAAAGCTCCCCCGCCCTGCGCGTCCAGCCGCACCCACGTGGAGGCCCATCTATCCCGAGTCGTGGACACCCGGATAAAAGCCACCCCCCCTCTAGTCCCGACCATTTAATCTCGGTTGTAAACCCGGGATCAAAGGCCCTCTGGACCCGGGATAGATGGGCTTGTTTCTACTAGTGTAAGTTAGTTGTGAAAATAAAGCTCGGATCATAGGAGGATGGATCCTCTGAAAATCTCTGAAATTTTTAACGATGTAACTGCTAGGCTCGAAGGAATGGTTGAGACAAGCATGGATACTGGGAAAAACAAATTCTACAACCCCTTTCGTGCCTCTGTCTTATCACTCACCTTCCATTCCGTTTGGTTTGCTTTAAGATTGGTGCTACTATTTAACAAAAGGTCCAGAAACTATATCAAATTTGTGTCAAGTGGTCAATCAAATTTTGCAGCCCACACCTTACATTATCAAACAAATTGGCAACCATATGTTACAAGAAACATTGACGATTTCTTTTCCAGAACCAATCGGTTGATTTCTTTTCCACAAAAGAAACGTATCTGGAACATGGATCATTGCAGTTACAGGTCGGTTAACATGGATCATTGCAGTTACAGGTCGGTTAACATGGATCCTGTTATCATTTCTGGTTATGTCTTAATAAACCCCATAGCCAGTTACAGGTCGGTTAACATACAATCATTGCCTTGTGCGCTTTAACTGAAATAGCCATCATGTAAGTTTCACAGATACGATATGTGCACCTAGAATGCAGTCATGTTGATCAGACTAGATGGTTTTTAAATGCAGTCATGTAAGTTTAACTAACAATGGACCCTCACCAAGTTTAGCGGTTGCAACTTCTGCATATTCTAGTGAAATAGCATTTGCAGCAAACCAATTTAAGAGTTACAACAGGAGCATCAAATATATAGCACTTGCAGCAAACATATAGCACTTGCAGCAAACATATAGCACTTGCAGCAAACATAACATGAGCAACAATGGTGGCATGCAAAGGCCTTGGGAGGACACAGAAATGATAACAGGATCTTATCCTGACTGAGAAAACAACAGCAGAACTGAGGAACCAATCGAATTGTGTTTCCTTGATTTGTTAACCACTCATGTAGTCGTTGAAGCAGGCACAAACACATTAATCTAGAAAGAAAGATGGTTGAAAATGATTTGATTGTTCTGGAGTTTCTTTTTTTAGAGCTACTGCAGAAGCTAGCCGGCGATTGGTCTGTATAAGCCTGCTCTGTGCTGTATGCTTGACCTGTGGCTTGGCTTCTGTTCCTAGATGCAGGCACATCATGGATATGCTTCCCTTCGTATGTAGTTATCACAGCAAGTGGTTCCTGGCAAGATCTCTCGATGTGCTTCTTCACATCGCAGCCTTGGTAAGTGCACTTGTAATAGCTCCTACATGGTGCAGGCGGAGTATGGAAGTCAGGTTCACAGACTTTTAGATCTGAAAAAACACTATCGGATATGGTATTTCGATTTGGAGTAAATTGCCGGTACCAGCTGACTCTTATGAAAGTAACAGAAGATACATCACGTAATCTCTAAACTTTCAGAATAGAAGAAGAAACTATATTCTCTGTGTGGCCTATTATGTATGTAATAAGTCACATGTGTGTTCATTCAAACAAGTCAGAGCAGCTATATATTCTTCTGAGATCATCAGCCAGATACCATTATTCATATAAATTTCTAAATTAAGAAATACTCCTTTCGTTCATAAATATAAGATGTTTTAGCTTTTGACCATATTCACATGTGTCAACATGTAAGTAGACATGTTTTAGTGTGTATGTACACTTATTTGGGTGTGCACCTAGTCAACATGTAAACTAGGTAAAACATCTTATATTAAAAAACGAAGGGAGTATCATATAAACAAGGTGCGGAGTCTTTGCCAAGTAATTCCATAACCAAGTTTATGAAGGATATATTTTCTAACAAGCAGTCTATCAATGCTTGTTAAACTTGTCAGGTGTATATTTCTCTTGAATGTAAACAGCTTTTCGTGCATTAGTGTTCAAAGAAGTTATTACCTATAAAATTGTATATATCATGCGTTCTTTGAAGATAAATATCAAACACAAAACTTGGAATATTTAACAAAAAAATGAAAGTAATTACGGGCTTACCTTGGTGAGGATTTCCTCTCACAACCTTTTGTCGATACTTGTGCCATCTATATCCATCGTCCAAAAGATCGACATCACTTGTTTTACTCACGATAATCTTTCGACCTGGTGCATTCCTGCCCCCCATAAAAAAACAAAAAAACATTAAAGGTGCTAATTAGGAAGTTTGGATGGACTTACAGAGTTCCAAGTAAGGAAGTTATATTTGGATACCTTTCATCTGCATTGGCATCACCAACATCTCCATCAACAGCTCCTATTTCATCACTTCTATCTTTTATGTGAAGGCATTTGCAAAGGCGATAGTAGACGTGTTTGGGGAAGAATATCTGAGAGTGCCCAATGCTGAATACACTCAGAGGTTATTGGAGATAAAGAGAGTTAGATGTTTTCCTGGTATGCTTGGCTCCATTAATTGTATGCACTGGAAGTGGAAAAATTGTCCTGCAGCATGGCATGGCCAATTCAAAGGTCACAAGAAGGATGCCACCATTATTCTTGAGGCTGTGGCTGATCATGAGACATGGTTTTGGCATGCATATTTTGGAATGCCCGGATAATGCAATGATATCAACGTGCTTAACCGGTATCCTCTTTTTGCGAAGTTAGCAAATGGGGAACACACACCTGTGGAGTTTGAAGCAAAAGGGCAGACATATAACTATGGTTACTATCTCGCTGATGGAATTTATCCAAAGTGGGCTACATTTATCAATCCGGTTGTAAGCCCTCAAGGTAAGAAAGAACTTTATCTTCATAATGCACAAGCTGCTGCTAGAAAAGATGCGGAAAGAGCTTTTGGAATTTTGCAATCGCAATTTGCAATTCTGAGAGGTCCAGCTAGGTTTTGGGACCAAGAGAACCTTTGGTATATCATGACAGCGTGCGTGATCTTGCATAACATGATTATTGAGAACAAGCGTGGACATGATCAAGACTACAATGTATTTGACCTCATGGGACACCGTGTTTGGCCAACCAAAAATGTAAACCGAATTCAGCGGTTCTTGCAGGTTTATCATGAGATTAGAGATGCCGATACCCATGTTGATCTTCAGAAAGATCTCATGGAGGAGTGGTGGACATGGCATGGGAAGCAATGAAGTATTTTATCATCTTTTCATGAACTTAATTGTAATAAGTTGCCCAAACTATGTATTTCTTTTTGTTCCTTGTGAGGTTGATGGATTATGTAATATTCTTATGGTTTGTGGAATTTTATTCTTATTTTATCATGCTTATTCGCAATTATATTCACACAGTACTCATTTTTTGGGTGGAGGCTGCCATACGGCTGCGCTATTTTACATCACCTATTGGGGAAGTGCTGCCCTAAAATATATCACCTGTTGGAGTTGAACGCTTTCGGTGCCTTAAAAAACACGTTTTTGGTGATGTATAAACATCACCCAGTTTTTTGGCTCCTATTTTACATGACCTATTCGAGATGCTCTTATTAATGCAAATGTTGCATGTATCCATACTAAAAGAGGCACCACATGAGACAACTTTAATTAGCCCCGAACGAGAGAGGTTTTCCACACAATAATCATGACATTTATTAGTTGGGTTTGTTTTCTTAGTATCTGAAAAATGGGATAGTGGATTTGTATACAAAAACGGAGGACCTAATTAAACTACTTCCTCCGTCCCTATTTAGGTGACGTATAAACTAACTTAAAATTTCAACAATTTTTATGTTTGACCAAATATAAATATGAATGTATAAAAAATTAAAATGTGAAATAAATATATTGTGAAAATATATCTCATGGTGAATTATTGATATTGATTTAATACTGTAAATTTTCACATTTTGGTATATATATAATTGGTCTAAGTTAAAAAATATTGACCTTTAAACTCAATTTATAAGCCACCTATTTGGGGACGGAGGGAGTAGACACCAAAAAACTTGTCTGATATGTGCAAATTAGTCCCACAACTTGCAAATGGTGAAACTATAGTCCTAAATCTTTTACTCATGGTGCAAAACTGGTCCAAACGAATCTAGTGAAGACATGTAGCGATGTTATTTTGTAAAAAGCCCCTAAACATTTTCTCCAACACATGTGACCCAGGTTTTTGACCTTTTCACTGAGCATTCTCCATGTTCCTAGTCACCATAACTGTGGCCTTTGATTTATTGAAGACGAGTGCTTTTTTACTTACGCGCTTGCTAGTAATGTTATTTGTGTCATTATATCATTTCATTTTGTTTTCACGTTTTCTAGGATTCGATGAGAACCATAATGATGGCTTGAGTTAGTTGTGATTGATATTGATAATCTCCTTCCAAATCACCCTTTATTTGTTGTGTGTGAAAAACTTATCTTAGGTTTCATAGTAATGCTTCTATCTATGTTTTTTCCGTGGTTTTTGTCCGTGGCAAGGGACGGACATTCAAATCTTTAATAGAAGATGGACGGTGGAGATAAAGCCGGGACGCCCAACATTGCGCGGAATCTCCGCATTGATATTAGTTATGGGGAGACTTCATCCAGTACAATAGGTTGTGCATGAAACACACCCATAGCCATGAAACCTCTCCTCCTCCTCGTTCTTGCGCTCACGCAACTGGACGGTAGCGCTGCCGGACGGCCTCTTTGCTAAGTTATGCGTCGCTGTCGTCGTAGGAATTACCATCATACTGTGCTTGCAGTGTGCAGCCGGGTGTTGGTAATGGCCATACTTCTCGCTCAGTTCCTAAATTTAGGGTGTGAAATTTTTCTTGGTTTTTCGCCATAAAGTAAGGTGCATGTTTGTGAAAATCGCCAACTTACCCAAACTGCCCATCCCAGTGGTGGAATTAAGGAAACGTTTTGCGTGGTAATTGGTTGTGCCTGGCTGGACTTGTACGCTCATTGGCTATGCGTGGCCCCATCGTAAAAAATCAAGAGAGAGAATAACTGCGGGTAGCTATTTATTATAAGGGGCACGACGGGAAAAGATTTTAGCACTGTGACCCTCCTTAATCCGTGAGCTGAAAATTATACGCCTTAATCAACGAAACGGGGAGGGGGAGTAATATGGGTATACGTTTGTATATATTTTATATCCAATCAATTTTTTTCTTCGGTCACCACAAGTTCGATATGAAGCTACCGAACATAGGATCGGTCACATTTAGGAACGATATTAATCCCTTTCTGGATATCTTGAGAAAATATAGTTAAACTCCAGTGGACGAGCTTAGTGCCAGCCAGGGGGGCCTTGCCTCCCCCCTCCCCCACCCCTTCCAACTTTGGACCAGATTGTGAAGATTTTTCAGGAGGGTCTAGATGGTTGCCCCCCAACCCTGTGGAATTTTGGTCAAGATCCGCCACTGTTAAACTCTCTTGTATACTTCTTTATATTTTCAAGTATAATCATTTGGCGCCGACAGAGTGGAGAGGTGTGTCTCGGTCTGTGAGGCCTATAGTGATACATGTGATGCCGCAATCAGCTTGGCTGATTTTCCAGTTGGGTGTTGCAATGCTTAATTAGCATTGAGGTCATTAGTTGTATATGGCTTGTCCGAGTAATGTAGCTATATTTCTTGTCAGTGTTAGTGGTAGACTCGTACTTCGTTATCTTTGCGATATGAATTGGCACATGTGGTTATTGCATTTTTGGATTAGTAAGTGTGCTTCGGTGTATGTTCGCCATTGACCATGGCATCATGGGATTGTAGTGTATGTTCACGGATACCAAGATGTATAATACTGGTCCATGCATGGAATGAGCAAATTTGCAGATTTACTTGGTTGATTGATTTACTGAAAGTGCATGTGCCCTCATGTGTGATTTTGGTAATTAATGACAATCTCTATGGACTAATGTTTGCATTGAGATATCTTTATAGATCTTGTCCATGGGAAAAGCTTGGAGTCCATGTGTTGGACTCTAGAAAAGTGTATGATGACCAAGGTTCTATCCAAGGGTTTATATGAAGATTGGTCATCTAGAGTTGAGCTTATTGCAAGCATGGCTTGGAAAAGAAGATTGAGTGAACATTCATGCTTATCACCAAGCCATCATATACATTAAGAGAAGAAAATTGAGTGCAAGTGGATACATGAAGACAGAGCTTAGCAAGGCTCTTCCATAATGGAGTATGGGGGAGTATTTGGAGAAGTTTTCATCAAGCATGTGCTAGGAAGCACAATTAAGAAAGGTGTTCCAACTTGAGAGAGTCAAGATCGTCATCATCTAGCTCAAGTGGAATGCGCAAGGCAAAGGTATGATCTTGATAGGTTTTCTATTTTACCGATTTCATGGTGTTAGTGGGAGACCGGGTTATAGGATAGACGGCGTACTATCAAGAGGGACTCTCAAGTGAGTAACTTGGTCGCATCTTTGTGGAGAGCTCAAACCTTTGCATACTTGGCATATCATCTTTTCTTGGTTGTTATTTGGCTTTTATCCATGTGAGGATTTAGAGGTTGTGTTCATGTCCATACCAAGCTCTAGTTCATCCAAAACGGATTTCATATGCATATCTTGTTGCGTTTTTTATGTTGGAGATTTTACCGATTTGTCTTTTCTGAGAGAGGTCAAACTCTCTCCTTGTGGCTTCCTCCTCACATGATGGACTATGATGTTTCTCTGCATAATCTTGTAAAGCTCTTCGTTGCGATTCCAACGAGTCCAAGATCATCGAAAACGGAGTCCGGATGCAAAAGTTATTGAAATTTTTGTACCGCGTTGTGTGCAGTTTTTTCCCGGCGGTAGTACCGCCCCCAGTACCGCAAAAGTGTGTCCGAAGTCCGTTTTGGCGGTACTAGGAGCGGTTGAACCGCCCGGGGCGATAGTACCGCTTCCCGGGGAGGTAGTACCGCTGTCTGAAGCTTGTTTTCAGCATGTTTGACTTTCTGGGTTCCCGGGGGGCGGTAGTACCACCGTTTGCAGCGGTAGTACCACCCCTGCGCGTTTCTGCACCTAACGGTTGGATCTTTGGATGACCTATTTAAGGGGCCTTCTTCCCCAATGGTTTCCCAACCTTTATTGCAAGTTTTGACTTCCATTGTTGACCTCCAAAAGCTTGCTATCTCTCAATCCCTCCAATGATTCTTGCTACTTCTTGAGGGAAAATAGAGAGGAGATCTAGATCTATATTTCCGCCAATCAATCTCTCCTCTAAGTGAGGGGAAGACTTTCGATCTAGATCTTGGAGTTCCATTTGTTGAGTTCTTCTTTGTTCTTCCTCTCTTCTCCCCCATAAGCATTAGTTGCTTTTGGTGCGATTTGAGAGTGAAGGATTTGAGCACTTGTGCTCTTGCCATTGCATTGTGCATCGGTTTGTGCTCTCCACGAGGATTCATGGAAGTGAAAATTTGTGAGCTTGTTACTCTTGGATCTTTGGACCCTAGACGTCTTTTGTGGTGTTTGAGACCTTTTGTGGTCACTTGGGAGCTCCAAATCCTTTTGTGGGTTGTGCCTCAAGATTGTTTTTAAGGCTCCGGATTCCGCCTTGAAGGATTCCGATAGTGGAAGGTGAACCGAGATTTTGGGCAAGGTTCATCGGAGAATAGGGTGAGGCCATCTGTGGCGTTTGAGTTTGAAACTCACACCCCTCCAACGAGACGTATTCCTCTAAAAAGGAGGAACTCGGGAATACATCCTCGTCTCCACGTGCCTCGGTTATTCCTATACCCGAGCTCTTTACTTATGCACTTTACATTGTGATAGCCTTCGTGCTTGAAATATTCTATCTTGCTATCACCTTGTTGCTTGTCTTGCTTTAGTATAAGTTATTGGTGCACATAGGTTAGCCTAGTATATTTAGGTTGTTGGCTTGTTAATTTAAACACCTAGTTTTATTCCGTAATTATCAAGCTTAAACCGGAAAAGTTTTAAATCGCGTCTATTCACCCCCCCCCCCCCCCTCTAGGCGACATCCTTGTCCTTTCATTTACCATGTTCGAGTTTCAGCAAAATGTGTTATTTCTGGATTTTTTTGTCACATCCCAATTTTCTCAACTTTTAAAAACTACTGAAAAATATTAACCCCCCCCCCCCCCCCCCGAGAAAATTGCTCTATTATTTTGATTACATAAGGTTACCTTGATGTTATACAAATTTGGTGTTAATTTGAATTAAATGGAACTCTAATTAAATATTTGGATTTTAGGGAGAAGTCCCCACTCAAAATCTTTATTATTGATTTAGAATCAGTGTTGATGCTATGATAGGTCGCTCTAAATCTACCCCCCATGTTTTCTGATTATTTACATGCAAATTACCCTCCCACCGAAATAACAACCCCAATCTTTTCTAAGACCCAGTCCGCGCCAACTCCTTCTACGGTCCTGAAACTTGTTGACCATGCCTAAAACGGTTTTTGAACATATAATACAAAACTGGATGACCCCGTATTTCGCTGATGTAGCCGTACTGGTCCAAAAGATTAAATGTTTAAACTTACAAAAAAAAATTATAATTTAGTCAATTTATCCAAAATTCACGAATTGTGCTCTTTTGGAAACCTTGCATTGCGAGGAGTTGAACACAGTGACACCCTTACTTTCCAATTTGGATAAAGTTAAAACATTAATATCTCAAGTGAGAAATTTGAATATTTTATCACGTTAGATGCAGATATAAATTCAAAGAAGCAAGGTGAATACATGAATCCGATTTGTGACAGTTAGCCCCTTTATGGCATGTTAAGTTGTCCACTCCTCAACAATCCACCGCTCGATCGTACACTTCATACAGTCAAATATGAGCGAGCCCCATTACCAAAGAGCAAAGTGAATAACCACGCGTGTGGTCAATGCATGGTGATACACTCTAATGCACATCAATGGTGTATCTTCACTCAACACTAAGCTTTTCCAGACGTACCAGTTCTATCCCTAGAGACGAGATGAAAGGACGTGTCCCAGATACCGACTCAGTTCAGACTGTTCTGTGCCGCCAAACTGCCTCTCTGAGCAACGACATATCATACGTTACTTCCTTCAGATTATGCGCCATCGTGAAGCTTTCACAATCTCGTACACAACAGTACAACACAACGACTACGTTTTATAAAACTTGACCTTTTTGTTTCAGTAGTGAGACGAGGCAATTTCGACAAATCTTACCATTTTGTGAAACTTTAGCCTTAAAAAACTCTTTTTAATTTTTTTGCGGTAGCCCTACACGTTAACGCCCTGGCGGTAGGGTTAGGCGTGATACCGAGTGGTACTAAAAAGTGTTAGATCTGGCTAAAATTTTGAAAAAAATTCATTTCGTGTTGTAGTTTTGTGAAAGGGTTAGATTTGCTCCACTGGCCACGGAACGAGGATGGCGTAAGGCCAGAATGTGCGGGCTGTCTCTAGTTTCTTACTGTTCGTGTGGGCCCTCGTAGTTTCTGTCCCTCTTTTCTGTTTGCCCGTCCAAAACATTCAGTAAAATAGGGATGATGATTCACTGAACTCACATGAAGTGAAGATGAGAGCCATGTGTTATACAGTTATACTTGGCTCTCAAGGATCGGGAAACTCAACTGAACTGAACACGAGAGCAGAACAAGTTATACAGTAAATTGCTTTTTTTTTTTTAGAAAAGGAGGGTGCGAGTCCCCAGCCTCTGCATTGAGAGATGCACACAGCCATTCGCACTTATTAATTCCAACCAGATTTACAGAGTACAATATTGAGAACAAACTGAAGTCAACCTCTCGACAACAAGGGTCGCTACCACTATGATGGGGGTGACGAACACCAACGCACATCATCTAAAAACCTTCAGCTAAACACTCAACGCACACCGATGTGTACGCTTTAGTCGCTGCCGCCGTCTTCCACGAACCCATCTTCAGAAAGGATCAACACCATGACCTTGCAAAATCAGGTCTGCCGTCGGCATCGCCACGATGCCAGACAGCGCCACCATATGCGAGTCCATCAACCCGAAATCGAGACCCCGCAGCGCCACGCCGCCGAGCCTCACCGACATCGACGTGGCAGATGAAACACCGCTCCGCCAGCTGACCCCCTCCAGGTAGTTCGTGTTCCAAAACGATGCCCTCAAGAGGGTGAACGACACCGAAGGTGACGCCATCGTCTGATCTGGTAAACCAGATCTAGGGTTTCCCTCGGAACAACACGAGTGAAGTGACGAGAGCAGCAAGGACGATGCCTTCAACAAGGAAACGACGTCAAGCGACATCGTCATCGTCCGCCAAGACCAAGGTCGAGGTTCGGCTTTCACCGACTGCCACGTCACCCCGAAACTCGTCATCGAAAGGGAGGCGGGTGATTTGCAGCGGCAACTCCTTCAACAAGGTGGCGGCACCCACGGGCGCCACAGTCGCCGGCCAAAGCCCGGCTTTCACCGTCCGCCATCCTCGCCTCGAAGATCTGGGATCTGAAGAACGAGGCCCCCACGCCAAGCCCCCGATCTGGCGAAGGAGGAGGTCACCGCTGCCACACCTGGGGTAGGAATCCCCGGCTTCCTCGTGTTGCGTGCCAAGCCCAGAGGAGTTGTGGTCACAAACTCACAAGTGTGATTAAGTTGTTTGCGATAACAACGAACTTGCTCAGGAACAGCGCAGAAAATTCCACGGAAATAGTATGTATGGATCCTCCAAAAATCTCTGAAACTTTGAACAATGTAACAACGTCGCATTTTCCTAGGATCGAAGGAATGGCTGGGAGAACCATGGTTACTTGGTTAGTGTAGTTTAGGGATGGAAATGGGCCCCGTTCCCCGCATACCAGTGGGGATTTCATCCATTAGGGGAGGGTATGATAAATTTTGATCCCCGCCATCAAAAATGGGGATGGGGATTAAAAGGTCTCCCCATCCCCGTTTCCCGCTCTACCCCGTTATATATTGTATATATATATATATATATAAATTGATATGCTTTTATATGTAATTTATTGTAATATTGTGTCTAGCGTCGTATGTTTTGATAATGTTTGACATACAGTACTAATTTGAGAAATTTCTTGTCATTTTACCACATGGGTTTTACACAAGTTGTGTATTTTCGACTGTCGAAAATGTAAGATCATGAAATTGTTGACAAGATCAATGACTGCAGGTGACAAGGTATTTCATATACATGGAAGCTGTTGATAGTGAAAACATGCAAGATGCCCCGTTCAGAGCATGCGTTGCTCTTTTTTTTTGTGTGTGCCAAGCAGGTGCCACTGTGTCAGGATATAGCAGAAAAGATGGCAAATAAACAGAATGCAGTGATCTGTTAAATAACCTACCTGCTTACATATTTTTCAATAACAGCCTTTTCTAATTTCTGCAAGTTACAGTAATGTATTCACGAACTCCTCAGCCAGTTACAGTAAGTTAACACACGATCATTACTTTCCGAGCTTTAACTGAAATAGCCACAATATAAGTTTTGCAGATACGATATGTGCACCATGCTGATCAGACTGGGAAGGTCTTTAAATGCAGTCATGCTGATCAGACTGGATGGTTTTTAAATGGAGTCATGTAAGTTTAACTGACAATGGACCATCACCATGTTCAGCGGTTACAACTTCTGCATGTCCTATTGAAATAGCACTTGCAGAAAATCAATTTAAGAGTTACAACAGGAGCAGCAAACATACAATACTTGCAGCAAACATAACATGAGCAACAATGGTGGCATGCAAAGGCCTTGGCAGGACACAGGAATGATAACAGGATCTTGTACTGACTGAGAAACAACAGCAGAACTGAGGAACCAATCGAATTGTGTTTCCTTGATTTGTTAACCACTCCTGTAGTCGTTGAAGCAGGCACAAACACATTAATCTAGGAAGCAAGATGGTTCAAAATGATTTGATTGTTCTGCAGTTTCTTTTTTCAGAACTACTGCAGAAGCTAGCCGGCGATTGGTCTGTATAAGACTGCTCTGTGCTGTATGCTTGACCGGTGGCTTGGCTTCTGTTCCTAGACGCAGGCACATCATGTATATGCTTCCCCTCGTATGTAGTTATCACAGCAAGTGGTTCCTGGCAAGATCTCTCGATGTGCTTCTTCACATCGCAGCCTTGGTAAGTGCACTTATAATAGCTCCTACATGGTGCAGACAGAGTATGAAACACCAGCTCAATCTTATGAAAATAACACACGATACACCATCAAACAGAAAATTTGATAAGAATGTTCATCGCCTATCTCCAAACTTTCAGAATGGAGGAAGAAACTATATGCTTTGTCTGGCCAACTATGTAGGTAATAGTCAGATGTGTGTTCATTCAAACAAGTCAGAGCAGCTAAATATTCTTCAGATCATCAGCCATATACGATTATTCATATAAATTTCTAAATTAAGAAATATCATGTAAACAAGGCGTGGAATCTTTGCCAAGTAAATCCATAACAAGGTTTATGAAGGATAGATGTTGGCTAACAAGAAATATCGGTCTATTAATGCTTGTTAAGCTTGCAGGTGTATATTTCTCTTGAATATAAACAGTTTTTCGTGCTCAAGGAAGTTATTACATATAAAATTGTATATACCATTCCCCTAATTTTTTTGTATATATCAATGATCTCATACGCTTCTTTGAACATAAATATCAAACACAAAACTTGAAATATTTAACAATTAAATTGTAAGTAATTACGGGCTTACCTTGGGTGAGGATTTCCTCTCACAACCTTTTGTCCATACTTGCGCCATCTGTAGCCATCGTCCAAAAGATCGACATCACTTGTTGTACTCACGATAATCTTTTGACCTGGTGCATTCCTGCCCCATCAAAATAACAAAAGAAGATTAAAGGTGCTAATTAGGAAGTTTGGATTAACTTACAAAGTTCCAAGTAAGGAAGGTACATTTGGATGTAGCAAATACCTTTCATTTGCATTCGCATCACCAACATCTCCATCAACAGCTCCTATCTCCTCGTCACCTTCCCGGCTACCACCTGAACCAGACAATTGTTCATCCCCTTCTTCCCTCATTGGCGATAAATGATCCGCCATGGTGCCAACTGATGTTATAGGTTTTCCATGATGACCTGGACCGTCTAATTGCGATCTAACGGAAGCCTTCTCAGTGTCACTGAAATAATCTAACTCATTCAACAAACCACCACAATGCTTAAACCTCTTTGAGGGCCGTTCATGACAGTGCTGACCTCTATAAACTATTTTGATAATTCGTCCATCTAAAGAGTGCTCCACATTTTTCCTGACTGGACAGTTCAGGGTACATTTGTAGTAGCTCCTCGGATACTTTCCCCCCTTCACCGCCTTCTGTCCATACTTGCGCCAATTGTAGCCATCATCAGCAGGTCTATCCAGAGCGATGGATGAACCTTGGAGTATTTGTAAAACTCCAGTTGATGCAGTGTTGATACTATCTGTATGTGATGGCAAAGTCGGCATACCCTGCATGGATGCCGCGATTACAGAAGAACTGATATGTTGAGATAGCGCTGGAGTGACCACGGAGAAAGAAGAGCTGTCCGCTTGATCGAGTGTACTGTACTTAGAATAAGCTAACTGAGGTGCAATCTTTGGACGTAATCCTCCCCCCAGTTTTTCCTGAACCTCTGCCTTTTGAGCTACTTGTGCTGCTAGGTGTGCTAGATCTTGCGAATGGAACACATCAAATCTGTCCTGCAGAAGAAGATATACATACCAGTTTCAGTGAAACATAGTGCAATTCTAACTGTATCCATGTAAGAAAAAGCATAGGTCCAGTGCAACCGACGAGCGGTGCCAAGGTGGCATCGCACGAGATATTTCCAAGGAAAGACAGGGGGCAGCAGCCGTTGTTGTCAGCGAAACGAAAAGGCCCGGCGCACATGGACCTAGCTGTTGTAGTAGTCGTACCGTGCACGGCCCCGCGATTAAATTTGAGGGGCAAGCTGGTCCCCCTCCTGTTGGGGTGTCCAGAGAGCGAGAGGTTGGAGAGAAACACCCATTCCGCGGCCGAAAATAGCAAGTGGGGAGAGTGACCGGATAGGGCAAGCAAACAGAGAAATTCGGCGCTGTTCATACGAATTCAGAATCTGTAGTACCCCGAGCTACAGGGGCGATAGACTAATCGAACAGCGAATAAAGAGAGCATCGAGCGCGAACAAAGCCTAAGAGTGAGCGAGGATGGAGGATTGAGATCGATCGGCACCTGGTGGGGGTATCCGAGTAGCGCGGCGGCGCGGAGCGGCGGAGGGGACGCGAGCGAGCCCCCGAAGAAGCCGTCGTCGGAGAAGAGGCTGTCGAGGGCGGGGGCCGGGGCCCAGGGTCCTCCGCCGTCGCCGACGCCTGGCCACTGACCGGCCGCCATGAGGAGCGAGATCGAGGACTGGAGGAGGGAGACTTTCCGCTGCGAGATTGCGAAGCGCGAGCTCGCGGGATGGAGTAGTTTATGGAGCCTCCTCGGGAGTGCGTGGAGGGAGGCAACAAAAATGGCAAAAGGAGTGCGGCAGAATGATTGGCCGCTCGTCCGTCGCTAGGCGATATTTTCCGAAACCGCAACGGAGATATTTGTCGCTTCGCTCTCCCCTCCGTCCTCTCGTGATGTGCAGCTACAAGGGGTACGTCACAAGGTGAGCGTAATCTCACGTCAGTTTCCTCTTTTTTTCTATAAATAATAATGGCAATTTAACTAACGTCAGGATAGTAAAAAAAAACTAATGTCAGGATGGTACAAATAAGTAAACTCAGCGACGCCAATATTAGGTTTGTGTGTTGGTGATGCTTGGTGCCGCGCGTAATAAGAGTCTCAATGCTCTATCTTCGTCCTACTGTCGCGACATCGGAGACCCCATGATGTTTTGTTTCCGTATATCGTCGGTTCTAAATCTACCTATTTATCGCACGATATTTTTGCCTGTCTTGGTGCTGGTGACAACAATGGTAGCGTCACTTTTTTCATGTTTCTTCTTTTGTGCCCGTGAACTTCTTCTCAAGAACTACGCGTGCTTTATAAGGGCCGTTTCTCCGGCCGCAACATATTCAAAGATATTAGGTTGTCACCTATTGGGATGGAGACTCAAACGACTCTTCAAAATCTTTAAGGCTAGTAACATGTGCGGTTTTGCTCTAATGTCATTTGATCACCTGAGTGTTCGGAGGGATTTCGAGATGCAAAAAGAGGAGATACAGACGACTTCGAAGATCTTTGGAATAACTAATTAACTTCATCAGGAATCTTTATTTGGATGTATTATACGTTATTCGATTTGGTGTACTTTGGTTCATTAATGAATCAATACTTTGGTTCATTAATGAATCAAGCAAGAGATTTTCTAAAAAAAACTAAAATAACGAGCACCGCTAAAAATGTTAAAAAGAACGACTAATGCTTAAACTAAAAGTGAAGAAACATCCAATAAGAGAACGCCCACAGTCGCCGTCTTCAAATAAAGAACCGCATAGATCATCTTGACTCCAGACGACGCCACACATTCCACATCAAAGTAGGAGTCAACCAACACTTTCTTGCAAAACGAACAACTAAATCTCCATTGCCCAAAAGTCTCTAAGCTAGGTGAAAACATAAGATGCCGCCTAGAGTGGGAGAGGTGAATAGGCAATTTAAATTATTTTACGGATTTGGATTTATCATAATACGGAATTAAACTAAGCAACTACTTTTCAAGTATAAATCTTGAATATGCTAGACTCAACTATCTGCATTAACAACACTAGTTGGCATGTACGTGCAATGCACGTTTTTACAAATTTTTCTTTTACTGTCGTGAGGATTGTTGTACAATGGGACATCTAAGAGAACTGAAATATTTTCAATAAAGCAACCATACTTCTAAAATGATGATAGAACCAAAATCAAAATTATTTCAAACATTAGTTAATTTATTTTATACCCGTTGCAACACACACGGGCATTTTGCTATTTTCAATACAAATTGTTATAACAATTCGAAATACATGCACTCGTGAGGCTAAATTCCTCTCCCGAACTCGAATGCGGACAATCGTGCTTGGTTGGCATGGGCCAGCCCATTTCATATGGAGCCTTCCGTCGAATTTCCGTTACTTGACCCAGCCTGCGCAGCCCAACGCCGACGTCATACGCTAGTAGGAGGAGAAAGGAGATGTCGTCGGCGACAGCGACGGCGGCGCAGCAGCTTCCACAGTCGAAGTCACGGACGTTGTCGGGACCCGCGGGGGCAGTGTTGGCCGTGCGCTTCAACCATGACCGAAAGTATTGCCTGAGTTGCGACAAGGACCGCATCGTCCGCCTCTAGAACCCCCACACCGGCGCCCTCGTAAAGACCTACAGAAATTTCTCTGAAATCTTCAAGTTCCCCTCATCGGCGATTGGTCACCTTGGTGAAACTGCATTCAGCATTATCAGCCCAAATTGTGCCAATTACATATAATTTCCAATAAACCTTTTTTTTGTTTTTTCAGAAAACTTAATCTGGAACTAATTGAAACAACGGATCCAAGAAATCACCTTGTCCGGTCTACAAATGTGAATAATGCATATTATAAGAGAGAACGGAATTTACAAAATAAAAAGAGTCACCCAAAGGAAAACATGAAACATGGATTTCCAAACTTAAGATTGATCAGAATGCCAACAGATGAAATTCCTGTAAAAGACACTGACATAAGGTCAGTTGCGGCTTATTTTCTTTCTGAAACAAATGCACCACAACTAATACGATTAATTGGTTATCTTTACCCCATTTTCTCCTAGAGTCCAGCTACATTAATATTTCCCATACATCTCTGCACATGCGGGAACCCTAGCCGCCACCAGTCCGGCCGCCGGCCTCTCTCCTCCGCCGCCCGTCCCCTCCCCCGCCTCTCCCCTCCGCTCCCGTACTGTCCCCCGAGGTGGCACCGGGGCGAGACCCTCGTCGCCCAAAGAACTTCACTCGGAGACCTCCCTTGCCGCCGCTGCTGCCGGCGAGGGCCGCGGTGGCGGCGGGCCCAGCGCCTATGGTGCGGGGGCATCGCTGCGGCGGAGCACCGGTGGCGTTCGGGGACGGCGCCGTTGATCTTCTGCGAGCGGGATCCGGGGCGGCGACCCCGGTCTGCGGCGGCGGCGGCTTTCTCCCGGGCATGGCGTCTGCCATGGACGTCCTGTGCGTGTAGTGGAGCGGCGGCTGTAGGTCCTAGGCTTCCGCCTAGACCCATCATCGGTGCGGCCGTCGGTCGCCCGGAGGTGCGTGGGGAGGCGGCGCGGTGCTCGTGTTCGGCCTTGCTGTTACCAGCGGGACGGCGCGCGCGCGTGGTTCTTCGTTGTCGGGTCTCCTCTTCCGCCGGAGGAGGTCGGCCGGCGGATGGCGGCGTGGGGGCCTGCTGCTCTGCACAATAAAGGCGGCGGTCATATGGTTCCTCTTGCGCCAAGAAGAAGATCTGCCTGACACCTATTTCTTCGATCTGGCCGGATTGTCGAGTTCCGGAAGGCTCCGTCGGCGAACTCCATTGGGCAATCAAGCCTGGAGATTGTCGGATCGGGTGGGATTCGGTCGCGCGCAGCCATGTTTTTTCTGACCGTTTGGTTTTAGAGGAAGCGTCGCGAAGCTCTGCAGTTGGTTGCCATTGGGGACATGCCTTTCTGTTTCCCGGTGAAGTCAGACTGCGGAGAAGGACATGGAGGCCTAGATTTGAAGACTAGTAACGGTGGTTCGATTCCTGGTGGCGATGAGGAATTGGCTTGGTGTTTCATGACTTGGAGCAGCGGCATGTAAGTGGGGGCGACAACATATGTGAAGTACGAAGTCCTACCTTTCAGGGTGAAAATCCAAGGTCTGGCCTTAATTGGTTGTGCCTGACAGTGCTCTTGCTGAAAACATTGTTTTGAGAACGAGGACTATCTTCAGGGTGAAAGCCCAAGGTCTGGCCTTAATTGGTTGTGCCTGGCACTGTTCTTCTTGAAGGCGTTGCTTTTGAAGAATTGGACATCAGGTGTTGTTTTGGTGGTGGTTGTGCGGCTGCTGCAAGGACTGTAACTCTGTAGCGGGACTTTTCTTTTTATTTCTTCTTCTTATTGTTTTTCGGCTGTGTGTATCTGTAGTAGCTTTGGTTATTGCGTTGTTGCAGAAGCTGGGTGTAATTTGTATCTCCGCGATATTAATATACATTCTTTATCTAAAAAAATCTCTGCACATGCATTGCATGAGCAAATCCACAATTAGAGATATGGAGGAAAAGCATCACGATAGACCGAAAGCTAGCAGCATCCGCCCCGCTGGACACCCGACTCCTTCTTGCGTTGTTGGTCGTCACAGCCTCCATCACCGCCGCCGGACACACGCTGCGTGAGACAAGTTTGATTCGTGGGTGCTGGAGTGACTTGGAAACCGCAAGGCTGCTGCACAGAAGAGGAGCGGCCAGGGCTCAGGCGATGGCACTGGCAGGGTCGTCGCGTGCAGGGCCGGTGGAGCGCCTGTGTGGCCGCGTGGTTGCGGGAAGGCTCCCTGTGGCGACGTGCATGGCGGCGGCAGGAAGGCTCCCTGTGGCAGCGTGCAGGGATCCGGCGGCAGACAGGCCCGTTCGGTGGCGGTGGGTCGGCGGCGAGGAACTTGGAGCTGCACCTTACGGATGCGAGCAGCAGCAACAAGGAGGAGCAGGAGGAAGGAGCCAGCGACGAGCTCACGACGCGTCGCGTTGGGGAAAAGTGGCAGGCCGACGGGATTAGATTAGCTTTAACAAATTGTTTCTTTTTCGGTGGCAATAGCGGTAATTATCATGAAACTGAAAAGGTGTGTTGAGTTGTCAAACATTGGAGCAATCTGGATCGTTGATCAGATATTGAACGGATCAAATTTAATGTATCCCGAACATGTTTGCTCTTTTAATAGTAGTATAGATATATCTCAACATGATATAACAATGCAAATTATAAGCTAACAATTCAAAATTTACACAAGATATGTCAATAGTTGTAATTACGAATTGCGGAAGGAATATAAGAGCAAACCGATGTATTTCGCGGAGTTCAAAATGTCCACCGATATCCTAACCTCCGTGAGTGAGGTTGTGGCAAACCCCCATAATGATCCCTGGTCTAGCCTTACTCAGTCACACACTAAGTATGAACACCTACACTATGGCTAGATTTTCCCTTGCTCGCGCCATCTCTAAAGTTGCACGATTTTGGCACCGCATTGCCTTTCGTCGCAAGCGATGTGGGTGGCTCTGTGGAAACGACCGATTCGGCCATTCCTCTTTGGCTAGGCTGTGGACTGCTTTACGGTTCTTGCTGAGTCAAAATTTCGGTGTGGTCCAGACAACCAAACAAGTCTAAATTGGCTCGCGAGAGTATGCATGGACCTAATGCGAAGAACAACACACCCCGAGTGTTTGCGCAACTCCGAGCATCCCGCCCCGTCACCGTGCTCGACTTGCCGTCATCTCCATGCAGTTCGAGGCCGCCCCTGCCATCCTGCCGAGCTCCATGCCGCTCTCTACCGATGCCTCTCTACCGAGCTCGCGCATTGCACCACTGTCCGTCATCAGACCTACTCCAGTTGCGGCGCTCAAGCTCCTGAGACACAGGATAGACGCGGATCCATGTGGTTAATGCCAAAAAGCTCAACTGCATCGGTTGGGATCTCTGAGGATGACTCCAACGGGGCGACGCATCGAGTCCGCGCGCATCCGTTCGTGTCCGCGAGGGCCAAAAACACGGCCCAACGGGGCGACGCAAACGGACCGCAGTCCGTTTTTTGGTCCGCCGCGACGCATCCCTGGCCCAAATTTGGGCCACCGATGCGTCGACCCCGGACGCGAAACGGAGCTCTTTTGTGTCCTCCCCTGGTCCGCTTTTGGAGGCAAAATCCACAGTCCAGACCTACCCCATGGCCGCTGCCGCCTCCAGGATCGCCAAGACCGCCGCCGCCGCCGCCGAGAGCCTAGAGCTGGCCGACGACTCCGCCGGGCTTGCTCCCCGGCTGAAGAAAGTGAAGAAGGAGCTCACGGAGGAGCAGAGGGCCAAGGAGACGGCCAAGCGGGGCCAACGGAGGAGGAGGCTGAAGCAGGACAGGCTCGACACCGCCGCCAGGGCCGCCGCCGAGGAAAAGGGCGACGACGACAACGCCGACCTCGTGACCAAGACCGCGACAGCTGCCCTCCTCCTCATTGGACTTACCCCGTCCGCGGCGGCGGTTGGGGTAGCGACTGCGGCGGCGGTCGGGGTTTCCTCTACCGTGGCCAGCTCCAACGCTTCCACGGCCCGACCTCCAAGGTCGAAACCGCTCGCGACCGCGCCATCTCCTGCGCACGGGTTCGTCCCTGGAACCATGCCGCCGCGGGTTTCTCCTACCTCCGACGAGTCGGTCGAGGTACCTGCCCTCGTTCTCAACCCGCCTGCGACACCGTTGGTCGCACAGTCGCCCGCGCCGCAGACTGCGGAGGCGCGTGCAGCTGCCCCGCCAGTGGTCGCCTCCGCGCGTAACCTGTTCGGCACTATGCCCACGCCATCGCCGGGTGACCCCAGGTACTACGAGGAGGACGATGACCACAGCTCTACTTCGAATTGCAAAAGAAGAGGCTTGACATAGAGGAGGAGAACGCTCGGACCCGGGCGGTGGAGGTCGAGATCAGGGGCAAGGAGGCCGAGGCAAGGACCAAGGAGGCCGACGTGAAGGCCAGGGAGGTGGAGCTCAAGGCCAAAGACCTTGAACTCGCCCTACGCGCCGAGGAGGCCAGGATCATGGACATGGACATCTCCACCTTCACCCCTAGGAAGAAGGCCTACTACGAGAAGAAGCAAAGGCAGTACATGGATCAGGTTTGATCTATTCTCGGTCCCTTCTACATATTTGTGTTGAACTATGGCCAACATGGCCGGAAAAACATGGTCGGTGGCCGAAATTTGTAATATTTTGGGCACACCTGGGGACATGGCCGATGGCCGCAACTTGTAATGTTTTGGGCACACCTGGGGACATGGCCGATGGCCGCAACTTGTAATGTTTTGGGGGCGTGGAAACGATCATGCCCGAAAATGATCAAAATGATCAAAAACCCTGGCCGGGCGGACTCAATGCGTCGGCCTGTTGGGGGCAGTGGCCGGAAAGGGACGGACGTAGGCCGGACATGGGTCCTTTTGGCGACGCAAACAGACCAAACGCGGACCAAACGCGCGTCCGTTTGCGTCGCCCCGTTGGAGTCATCCTGACCCGTTGGTGTCTGCACATGAAGTTGGGGGAGGGACTACCCACCCCCCCACATCACAGTTTTAGGACTTGTTGTGTGTTGTACACTTAGATTTAATGTCAACTTCGAACATAAATGATGCAGTTTAAACTTTTTAGTAGAAAATGAGCACTAAGGACGAAATCCACAATAATAATACCCAGACATGCTTTCTGCCATAGTAATTTTTCAACCGTTCCAAATCAATGAATTATTGATAACAAGCACTTAAAACCATAGGAAATACAGGGTCCCAACCCAAAATGTCACGGATACGTAGTGGTAACCAGATATGCTACACCCAGCAATCACTGCACTTGACTCAGGCTTAGGTGAATTATCTCGATAGCATTGCTTCTTGATAGCTGATACATAGTCTTCTTTATGTCCGTTTATCTTGGCCTTCACTAGAGGAAGTTACCTGGGGCCAACATCCTTCACTGCGTTGATCTGCTCCTCTCCCATGGCCGACATGACCGTCAACGCAAGATCCTTCCCTTCCGCAAATCCATCCTTGAGCTGAATTGCCAAGTAGATTTTATCGAGTAAGCAATTTAGACCGTCTTACCACACAAAAATGTCTAAGGCATATATGTTATTAACAGTACATAAATGATGAAGCAGAAGTAATCATGTTCACAGTAGAGGTGTAATGAAAATATCAGCAGTGCCTGCAGGCATGTCGAGAAGCTGATATGATGAAGCGAAAGTAAACATGGCCTAACGACAGGGGTGGTAAGTCAACAGCACGTACATGTCCAAATAGGAGTTTTATTCATGTATGCACTTCAAAATTGACATACTGAAGTAAGAGAATACAACAATCTTACAAGCACTACACAAAAAACAGAGCAACAAACGAGCCTCGGATGCAAGTGTAACCATTGAGCATCAAGCTCACATCACTATACACAGCCAGGCTATCACCTGGATTTTCGTGCGACTACTATGTATGCGGCAACCATGCAGAATCATAGTGAAGAAAGAATGAAATCTCTGTTTCCCACAACCAAAAGAAAGAAAAAACAGATGATACAGCGTAAAGAAAAAGGGGTGGACCTACGGCATATATAAACATCAAATCAGTCAATCAATCAAGATACTTTTAGGAAAAGGTGGCACAGATGTACTAAAATTCTCCTCAAAGTAGAAATCATAGATATGGCTTATTATTTTGCAATAACATGAAGTCCAACTAAACTTGGTAAGTAAGATCAGAAATAGCACCAACTGTGATATATTGGGGGTACAGAGAGAACTAATAGAATGTAACGGGTGAATAATTCATGAAGATAACAAAAAAAAAAGATGATTAAGATACATCCTTATCATGGATGGACATATGTGAATATGCTTAATTTTTTTAAAAACAAACCTGGGTCAAGATAGCCTCATCAGTAGGGAGTTTAAGATCATCCTTAGTGTTACCATTCTCAGTAAGAAGACTCACCTGAAAACAAATAACATAATGTGAGTATCTAATCCAAAATTTATACACAAACAAAATACAATTTTGACCGATTGCTTGAACATACAAATCCGTCCTCTGATATGTCAATAAGCTGATACTCAGTACGATCCACATGTGGTACCTGAAAAATAAAATGGAATAGTGAGCTGAGTGTAAACTGAACCAACCAGAGTTCTTAACTGAACATTCATATATCATAACTTACATCACAGTTGTGGGATGAAGGAACAATATCCTCAAGCTTTTTACCATTGAATATATCAATGGCAACAAAGTGGCACTTAGCATGACCATGCTTACCAGTCTTTGAGGTAGAAACCTCAACCACCTGCAGCATAAGTTTATTCAACACAACGTGATCAGGCAAAAGACCGAGAATTTGGAGCAAAAGAAACACCACATATTTCAGGCTTCAGCCTGATAATTGTATTACTGATCATAATGGCAGCCGTTACAGGAAACATAAGGACAAGAGGATGTGATGAAATATGTACTAAAAAGGTGACAAAACTACCATCACGATGGGTGTGATCACTGGTGGAGCTATGCCCAAGCCAGGGGGGGCCGCCGCCCCCCAGCCCAAGAAAATTTTCGAAAAAAACAGTGCAGAACAAGCTAACTAAAGAGGGAAAAGGTAGTTCTTGCTTTTGGGCCTGTGAAATTTTAAATTCTTTCCACGGAAACAGAGCATAATTATGAATGAGGGTTTCATTGAAAAGGACAAGTTTCTTTCTGTGGTAATCGATTGGCGAAGAAAGCTACCTTTGCTCTATCCACATTTAGGAAGCTTATAATCCCCATCCTTTCCATCCAAATAGAAATCCACGTACAAAACCTAAAATCCCCATTAATTACATCCAAATAGACAGAGTCCCCTTACACTTCAATTACAATGTAAAATGTCCAACATGTAATAGCCAAAAACCCACTATATAAATGAAAAATTACATAGCCTAACTGGAAAACCCTTTTTTTACCAAACTAATTTCTCCTACCTCACAAAAAGTAGGATTTTTTTCTATACTAGGGATTGAGGGAGACATTCTTAGCAAGCCTAGCTGTACCATATAAAAACATGTTTCTTATAAGATGGCTCGTGTCATGGATTTGGTTTGGAATGGATCATAGCAAAATCAGGAGGTATCATCCATGATCAGATTGGTCAACTGAAATAGTCCGGCCTCCTTTTTTTTTAATACGATCCGGCTCGAGTCGATTTGCCCTTTCGAGTTCTGTATGGCTGTGTATTAGCCATTGAAAGATGTGAACCAGCTCAAAGAGTAGAAGTGAACCTATAGGACAAACATGGATTATTCTTTATTTATAGGGAGGGATGACTATTTTATCAGTTGGTTCCTTCAAAATCACAATTAGAGGGAACCACTATCTCTACTTTGAACGAATCCAGCCATACGCGGATATCCAAAACAGCTCTCAACGAGTATTAACAGAAAACAATAACAGCATCCACCCATACCCGGATAGCCAGGTAACGTATAGCCACTACCCATCATAGCTAGAACGACTTCACAAACAAAATTGGCGATCGCACGACAGAGTAGACAGTACCAGCATCCAATCGGAATCGAGGTAAACATACCTTGCAGGGGCGGTTCTTGATGACGATGTGGCCGCCCTTGCGGATGGCGCCGGCCTGCATCGGGTAGGTCTTGGACGCCCCGGCGTCGGCCTTGGACTCGAAGTGGTGCTCCTCGGAGTCCGACATGGCGACCTTAGCTGGTTAGCTTCCCCCTGATCAGATCAAATTCAAAGCAGCAAGATCAATCGCCGCAGCTCCAAATCATTAAAAACTTAGCCACAGTACAACCGAACTGCCGAATTGGGAACTGAATTCCCCAAAATTTACCTGGTCTGGATGGATCAACGCACACGATCGAGGAGGGAAGGGGGAGAGAGGGGCCCCGATGATAAGTGATAAGCTCGCGCCGAATCCTATGGTTGGAGTACATTTATACCGCTAATAACAGCGCTTGCTCCGGCCGGTCCTACCTCTGTTGATTGCGCCTGTGAGGATGACAACTGGGCCAGGGATACTCCGGGCCCGCACGTCGACCGAAGGATAAAATTTATCTTCAGGTAGATTGATTTGAGCTGATTGCTTGGTCGGGGGATCGGGACAGGTGTACGGCGGCGGAGGCCGGGCATCTCTCCGCGTTCGAACCACGCCATGACGCCATGGTGGGGCGGCGCGAAGCATCTTGCTCACAATTCTTTTCTTTGCTTTTCTTCCCTCCTTTATGCATTCTTTTCGCTGATCGGTGATCAGAAAACTTAAGTCAAATATCTGGTTCCGATCGGATAGGATTCCTGGGGGACGTCATAGGCGCACGCGCTGTTCTGAGGATTCACATTGCTAATGGTCCACGACGTCATCTGTATCTCCATTGCTGAAGAAGCAGCTCCACTGTTCGACCAACCGGCTAACGTTCAAACAGCAGGTATTGCTCGCTCGATAACAATTTGTATGTTGGCTAATGCACTTCCTAATATGGTAGCGTCTATGTCTCAGTCACTTTAGAAAAATGCAAACGTACTGCAATGTAGTCTAGAGAAAAATGCAACTGTGAAGTTGCACTTTTTTCTAACCAAGAGTTGCACTGAGAATGTGCAAGTCCCTTCTAATATTGTGCCTAATCATACAAGATAGGGTCGCACTAGATTAAATACATGTTGTGATTTCTACTTGTACATGCAACTCGACTCCTCACCTGCACAAAGCGTGTCTAAAAAGGCTTTAGTAATGTCCTTTCAACTTCCAGCAATATAAATTAGCAAAATGATGAGGATGAATAAGATTTTGCTTTAGTTTCAATAGGATTTTGTAGCATGGCCGAGCGGTAAATCAGCCAACTGCAAATCCTTTGTCCCACTTCAAACTGAGTGTCGGCTGACCACAATAGTACTTGTGATTTTATTATTTTACTGATTGAACACGACAAATTCTTGTCCTGTGTAAGAAAAGAAAAAAGAACTATACCCTGTCCGCTCCGTCAATACTTGATTTTAAATATGTCATTCAAAAGTAAAAAGGGGCGGGGAGGGAGGAGCTTGTATGGGCCTTCTTTTGGTGCCTTCATCTTGACGCCTTCAACAATCTTCTTTCACGTATTTTGTCGAAGGTCATCAAATACAGAAGCCCATGGGCTAGGGCTTACCGTAGTTTAGGTCGCCACATCTGGTTATTTCAAAAACCGTATGACTTTTGTACCCCAACTAACATTTCTGATTAATAAAGCGGCAATCTTCCCGTGAAATCTCACCAAATTTACAAACAAAAGGAGATAATGAGTTGTTTGGTAAAATAGGAGTGTTAATATGATCGGTTTTGCTAAACATCGGCGACTAAAAATTTCTTGTATCACGGTCGACCTATAGAATCATTAGTTTATTTGTTTCAAATTCGTGCAGTATCAGTTTTGCTAAACATCACGCGACTAAAAATTTATTATGTCTTATTCAACCTACAGGACCATTAGATTATTTGCTTCAAAATTCATGGAGATGTAGATGGTGAAAGAAAATCATTAAATCAGGCACATGAACCCATGACCCGTGGCTCTCCATGACTCCATCGAGTTAGTGTACAACCACACCTAACAACACTTCATTTGATGCTAGTCGCGAATACGTCATGTTTTACAGACAATTGCACCAATACCTCATTGACAAAAGTGCAACTAGGGTCTTACATGTGTTTTTCCATTTTGTTTTGTTATCTATATATCTTGCAATTCTTTAACTACACTATAAGGTGCAAAAAATATTACAAATGTATATCTATCTCATCCAGAAAAATGAAACCATATTTCTATATCTATTTCCATTTTTGTCTTCTTATTTCTAAGTTGTACTTTTCAGCACATCATAGTTGCATTTTTTTATAAATGTGCAACTACCTCCCGAGAAAAGTTCAACGAATGTGTTCTATGTTTTTTAATAAAAAAATTACTGGTAATTTTGTGCCAATTTGATTGTGTATGGGTTGTTTTTTATGGGTCTACGTTGTTGTGAACATAAGTAGATTGACCATCTTTAGATTTATTTTATTTTATTTTTGAAATTAGATTGCTCATATATTCAATTAGACATTGTTTATATTGTTGATTACAAACGAGCCATCATAGACGAAAACCATCAGGTGATGCACCCTTGTGAGGATCGAGCTAGCTGAGTCAACTCTTGAGAGGCTTTGTGTAGCATCATGCCAACCCAGTCATAATTATCTGTTCTCCGGACGATATGACGTAAATATAGTTTTATATGAAACTTTTATACTTCAACCTTATTTTTAGCATGCTATGGTATTAGTGAGTATATAATTATTTTTTACATACTTGGCACAATTAATCACATAGGAAAGTTTTAAATATAAGCTTTGGTGTTATGATGTTGCGATTTATGTTTTTAAAATACATTTGCATTGCGCTATATATATTAAATAATTTGGGTACAGCATTCACTTCATCAATTGTTTTGCAATCGCATAAACTATATTCTACATATTTATGGTAGAGTATCTCAATCATATAGTCGGAAAAATTCCTTAATAGTTGTTTTAGTATTGAGTTGGTAAGCGTATTTATAGAAATATCCAGAGTATAAGTTGAATTGTTGGTAAGATTTTTTATTGGTTATTTCCTTGTCAAATGTGTATATAGTGGTTTGAACATAAGTTGACCCGTGTATATGCTATGTATTGGTATTAAAATATCATTTTAATGGTAATCATCGAGTAATAAAAAATTATAATGCATTTTTTCTTCAAAAATTATAATGCATTCTGAAAGTTATGCATGCATACGATTTGATTATTTGATATGTTCTCTTGAAATGTGTTTGATATATTCTGTCATAAACAAGTTTTGCTTGTTGTTCCACGAATAAAAATCCATGCAGAATATTAACCATAAAAATCTAGTTAACACAAATTTTAGTACAAGTTGTACGACATCTATCAGAGCATGACTACCAACCTATAAACCCGCCTTCATAGATTGTGATCATCTTTCTCTTGAACCTCGAGAGCTAAAGTAACCGTTTTCCGCGTCTTCCACCAACCAGGCGGCGGCGGCGACTTTTTTCCCTCCCTCCAATCTCGTGCTGCCCCGGTCTTATTCTTTCAACGGCAATGGTTTGTCCTATGGCAAACTACTTTCTACGTCTGAAAAGCTGATAATCAGCGATGGAGCCACGTCGAGCTCGGGTGAAGAGGTGATCTGTCTCTTTTATCTTTGGTGGCTGCTACAGTGGTGCCGAAGGAGAGGGCCGGATAGGCGTTGGTCACATAGGTTTATCCTATCTTTGCAGATCTGTAAGATCGGTGTGTACGTGCTTTGTATCTTGGTCTTTATTTATCAATGAGAAACGTATTACCTTGCAAAAAAAGATTAGATTGATTTATTCCTGCATTTCTTTCGAAATGGAGGTTAAAACCCCCCGCCTCTGCATCGACTGATGCACACAACGTTTTTTTATTAATTATTCAATGAAGACTTACAGAGTAATACATTAAAAAAAAAGCCTTAAGCCACCTTCCTGGCAACATATGTCGCTACACCTACCAACTTGAGGAAGGGGGTGGACCCCAGAGCCGTCTGGTCGGACTTCACACGAAAACACATCATCTAAAACCGAAGGCCTAAACCAAGCCGCCCATTGGGGGTTGGGAGCACAAACCGGTCTAGCAGACTAAAAACGGGCACCGTTGTGCACGCTCGAGAAACCACCGCCGCCGTCTTCCACCAATCCATCTTCAGAACATGTATCAACACATTGGCCATGCAAGGCCTGACGTCGACGCTGCCACGACGTCGCCACCTCCCTGCGCACGTCCATCATCATGCATCCATCGCCGAGACCCTGCAGCTGAAAGGATCGGTATGACCACCTAGAGGGGGGGGTGAATAGGTGCTACTCAATTTTTACCTCTTTTTCGAATTTAGGCTTGATACAAAGGTAAATTCTCTAGATATGCAACTACGGTGAATTTACCTATATGACAAGTTAATACTAGACTAAGCACGATACAAGTAAGAGCAAGCGAGAAAGGAGTAACCGAACGGGAAGCATGTGGAGACAAGGATTTATTCCCGAGTTCCTCCTTTTTAGGGGAGTACGTCTCGTTGAAGGGGTGTGAGTTTCAAACTCAAACGTCACAAATGGCCTCACCCTATTCTCCGATGAACCTTGCCCAAAAGCTCGGTTCACCTTCCACTATCGGAATCCTTCAAGGCGGAATCCGGAGCCCTTACAACAAACTTGAGGCTCAACCCACAAAAAGATTGGGGGCTCCCAAGCACCACAACACCTGCTACACAAAAGTAACAAGCAAGTAAGTACAATAAGATTCCTAGGTTTTCCTAGTGGAAACCCTAGGCTCGAATCTCTCAAGTGAATGAGGGGGAAATGAAGAATGCTTTGGTGAAGTAGTAGATCCGGGCCTTCTCCTTCAATCCTCCAAAGATCAACGAGTTTGGGTGAAGGGATTGGGAGATCTAGTGATTCTTGAGCTTGCAATAATGGTGGACTTCAATTCTGGGCGAGCTAGCTGGCTGGAGGTAGGTGGAGGGGTTTTTATACTCCTCCTCGAAAAATGGCCGTTGGGAAGTCTGGGAACCGGATAATCCGATTCAAGTTGGAACCGGATAATCCGACTAACCGGATTATCCGATTACATCCAGGAAAATCTGATCCAAAATATCCGGCTCCCTCCAGTACCATCAGGGACTGGTCCTTAGCCGTTTTTCTCTTTGCTTCACCAGAACCGGATAATCCGATAGACATTGGAATTTCCGATTAGGAAATATCCGGCTACCTCCAGTAGCTTCTGCATTCTGATCCTTAGCCGTTTTCTCACATCGCTTCGACTGAACCGGATAATCGGTAGACACCGGAATATCCGGCTATCAAAAATCCAGCTGCTCTTTCCTTCTAACTTTTTGGTGTTGATGCAAACAAGCTTTTATACATATGGCACATGCATCACTTAGCACCAGATTAAGATCTCACTAGTGTTGTTAACTAACACACAAAACATAAGAGATCACGAAATGTCCTTTGAATCTCCCCCTTTTTGGTGTTAGATGACAACACTAGGATTTGCAATAAAATTTCACAACTAGATCATGTTCGACTCCCCCTAGATGTGTGCATATAACTCGTTTGCCTTGGAATGCAAATACACACATATAGAGAGAAGCGATTTCGACAAGATACAACAACATGATATTGCAAACATAACAGCTCAACATGAGACATAACACAACCTAGATTGCGACTTGAGAAAAGGCATACCTTGTGCATAAAGATAGAGATAAACAATCCATAGAGAGCATAGCACAAAATAAAGTAGTCTCCACAGTACATAATAGAAATCATAGGTCTCACACATAAAGCTACCAAGAGGTTCAAAGCTCACAAATAACAAATAA